>OY283146.1:38267170-38872170 GCA_958299785.1 Medicago lupulina | reverse complement strand
CTTTAAAAGTGAATTTCTTAATGGTGTCATCTCTGAAGAAGTGTTTGTGACAGACTAAGTTAAAGAAATCTCTGTATGGTCTGAAACAAGCTCCTAGAGCTTGGTATGACAGACTAAGTAATTTCTTGCTTAAAAATGATTTTAAAAGAGGACAAGTTGACACAACACTATTCAAGAAGACTCTTGAGAAAGACATACTGGTTGTGCAAATTTATGTTGATGATATTATTTTTGGTTCAACTAATGGATCTCTTTGCAAGGAATTTTCTAAGATGATGCAGGATGAATTCGAAATGAGCATGATTGGAGAATTGAAGTTCTTTTTGGGAATTCAAATCAACCAATGCAAAGATGGAGTGTACGTTCATCAATCCAAATACACCAAGGAACTTCTGAAAAAGTTCAAAGCTTGAAGAATGTAAAGAGATGAACACTCCAATGCATCTTACTTGCACTCTGAGCAAAGAAGATCAAGGATCTAAAGTTGACCAGAAGCTGTACCGAGGTATGATTGGTTCTCTGTTATATCTCACTGCATCTAGACCTGATATTTTGTTCAGTGTATGCTTGTGTGGGAGGTTTCAATCAGATCCTAGAGAACCTCACTTAACTGCTGTTAAGAGAATCTTTAGATATCTGAAGGGAACAACTAATCTTGGACTTCTGTATAAGAAATCTTCAGATTATAAGCTAGTTGGATTCTGTGATGCTGATTACGCTGGTGATAGGATTGAAAGATAATCAACCAGTGATAATTGTCAATTCCTTGGTGATAATCTGATATCCTAGGCTAGCAAGAGACAAGCAACTATTGCTTTGTCAACAGCAGAAGCAGAATACATCTCAGCTACTAGTTGTTGTACACAACTACTCTGGATGAAACATCAGTTAGAAGACTATCAAATAACTGAAAACTGTATTCCCATTTATTGTGATAATACAACTGCTATTTGTTTGTCAAAGAATCCTATTCTTCATTCAAGAGCCAAGCACATTGAAATTAAACATCATTTTATCAGAGACTATGTTCAAAAGGGAGTTTTAGATATTCAATTCATTGATACTGATCATCAATGGGCTGATATCTTTACAAAACCCTTAACTGTTGAAAGATTTAATTTTATAAAGAAAAATTTGAACATGCATTTTGTCACTGAGTAATGCTTGCCTCTGAATGAAAAATCAGACTCTGAAATTTATCAGAAGCTGTTGAGTATCGGACTCTCTGTTGGAGACTCTGAAGAAATTCAACCCCTGAAAAACTCTCAGACTCTGGGAAGGAATCTTTTGACTCTGATAGCGTGCGGAAGTGGAAAAGGTGGAAGTGAAGTCTAGTGACACCTAGCCTTCTATTTGCAATAGTTACTTTTTTAGCTCTCTGACGTGGTCTATCTGTATTGGGCAATAACACTGAAAGGGCAATGATAGTTATTCTCTTAAACAAATATTCTCGCGCCCTCTATATCAGTCACACACAGCTCACTCACTTTCCTACACTTTCAAGTTTTTTAAGCAGTTTTCTTAGAAAAATCAAATTTTCTCTTCTCTCAAACTAGAAACCCTAAACCTTCAACTTCTTCAAATGGCAACTTCAACAAGTGGTTCTGGTATGCAACTCGGAACAGGGTTTGGTTACTTGATCAAACCAAAAACGATGCTTATTCCGCTTGAATCGTTTGAGTTTCAAATAGAATCACCGGTGGATTTCGTATCTCTGAAGCGAAATGGAATGGACATGGAAGCACTGATTTCATCACAACAAATGTTTGGTTATGTAACACCCCAATTTCCCGACTTAAAAATTTCATTAAATAAATGCACATATCAGAGTACGTCACAAAGGAGTGTCACATTCTCAACATCAAAATCTTTAAAAAAATAAATCCTTCAAAAAAGGTCTTGGCCCTAGGCCTCATAAGAGTCTCATAAATTCATCAAAATACTTAAAGTCATTAAAATAGTTCAAACATGATACATAAAGGAATAGACTCATAATAAAGACCTCATCCCGTTACGTATCAGAGCAATCCTACGTCCTCACACAAGACTCCTCACATCGGCGCACCTAAGCTTGGTTACCTGCACTTGCCCACAAGGCGGCAATTCCAACAGAAGGGGTGAGATTCACAACAGAAATATTAACATATAATTCAAGCATTTATGATTAACAACATAAACTCATCGCATAAATCATATTATTAAACACAAGGATAACGTCTTCATCATGAACATCTCAAAAGCACATCAACATCGTCTCAAAACATCGTCTCATAATATGTCAACAATTTGACTCAACTAAATGCAACTCTAACATCTTGACATCATGCATGTGGTACCATATATAAGCATTAATATGCTTCACCGTCGCTTTGAGCAAATGCTCCACCGTCGCTTTGAGCAAAAGCTCCACCGTCTCATAATATGCAAATGCATGGACTCGACTCTTTACATCTTAAACAAATTAGCACAACTTCTCAAACATCATTAACAACTCAAGGCTGACACATGCAATTTATGAAAAATACATGGCAGAAGTTCAACACATTTAACACGTATTCAACAGCACATAAACATCATCATAACGTCGCTTAGCATCATGCTTATAAATCATTTAAACATGAACAATACATCACATTAGCATCAGCATAAGGGAAACATCATTAATCATCATTACAGAATGCATCTTAGGTCATAAAACATCTCTATCACTACCCAAAGGTGTACTCTCAAAGTCCCATGCGAAACAGACCGCAAAACGAAACAACGGTTCAGGAATGCACTCACTCGCCACGGCGAGTGATCTGCTCGCTGAAGGCGAGCTCTCTCAGGAAGCTACTCGCCAAAGGCGAGTTGGGGGCGAGCTACAGGCGAGCAAACTGGGTGCTCTCGGCCTTTTTGACATTTTTTGCCTAAAATCTCCGTTTTAAGGTTCCCTAAGTCCAATCTGGTCCAAACAACTTCACAGGTCAATCCTATAAATATTAAGGCACTCAAAAACATCTAAGGTTTGGCAAAAATCCCAAGTTCAAGGGTCTTGCTCGCCACGGCGAGCTATGCTGCTCGCCTCACGAGCGATATAGGTTTACTCGCCACGGTGAGTAGTCACTCGCCACAGGCGAGCGATGTCAGAACCACTACGGGTTTGCTCCAATTCTCACCAACTCGTCTCAATTCTCTCATGTTAAGCCTCTAATTCATCAACAATTTTATTCTAGTGATTAACCTAGGTTCTGTAACACGTTTCTACAGCAATACACCACAATCTCACATCAAATTCATCAAAATTCCATCAAAACCTAATTCATGAACTCTCTCCAATTCTTCCCAATCCCTTAGCTAATCACAAACATATGATTTACAGTTAATATTACAGAAGTTAGGCTCACCCTTACCTGGAAAAAGTGCAGAAATCGCAGCCTAGCTTCACCTCTTCTCTTCAACCGTTTCTCTCCTTTTTTCCAAAAGTCTGACACGCGTATACTGACTTCTCTTGACCTAATTTCCTTAAATACCTCCTCTCAACTTATCTTATTCTAACTCAACCCTCACAACTTTCTCTATTTATAAATATAACCCCATCTCTAAAAATTATATATTTTACTAACAAATCTCTATTTTTCATATAAATATATATAAACACCACATATCTTATTTTATTAAACAATAAGATAATCATCACGTCACAACATCATAAATACGTCACATAATCACCAAAAATCACGTAATATATAATAATATACTATATCCTCTAATTAAATAATTAAATAATAAAGAGGGCATTACAGGTTACTTTCGTATGTTGAATGGACCAACATATGTAAACTTGGTTAAAGATTTTTGGGTAAGGGCTGAGGTCTACGATCAAGAAGCTGCTATCCTAGAAGAAAGACAGGCTGTGGCAAATGATCCAAGTCTGAAAAAGAAAATCAAGAAAAGAAATGGGTCTTGAACCTTTTAGAAGGTTAGAAATCAGATCAGCAAAGATGGGTATCCCTATAACCATCATAGAAGAGGTTATTGCAAGAGCATGCAGAGTGGCTCCTGAAGGCAGATTTTTGTGGAACGTCAGCAGGAAGGAACCCCTGTTGGATAGTTACACTAATCTACTGCTGAAAGGAAATCCAGATACTAAGTTGGTGGATATGAATGATAAAGACAGAATGCTTCTGAAATTTGTCATTGACTACTTCTTTCAGAAAGGAGGAGGGTCTGACCAACCGAGTCTGGACCACAAAATGGTTCTGTACTTTTTAGCTTCTTATCAAGCAATAAATCTTCCAAGATATCTCATGCATCATTTGTGCCGGGCTATCAAAGAAGGAATCAAATGGAAAAGAAGGCAAGTACCATGTGGAAGGCTGCTGTCTGAGATCCTTTATCATGGAGGATTGATAGAGACTCTAAAGAAATTCAATCTTGCTTCTGATAGAGTTCTTGGAACTGCTACTGGGAAGATCATCAATGGCAAGACTCTGCAGAATATGAAGATTATTTGGAAATTCTCTTCCAACGAGAAGGACCTGAAAGAATCTTCAGTTCCATCAGGACTGTTGAGGGATTTTCCTTCCATCTCAAAAGAGGATAATCCTGAAGTTTTGACTCGATACATTACTGCACATGCCAAGGAATCAGGCGGAACCTCTCAGGGTGTAGTCATTCCTGACGCTTCTGATGATGCTTCTCTCAGAGTCAAGGGCAAAAGGACCAAGGTGGATACTGACTCTGAAGATGCTGATTCTAAGGCCAAAAAGTAGAAGGTTGCTAAGTCTGAAGCAACTAACTACGACCGTGGTAAGGTTGCTAAGTCTGAAGCAACTAACTACGAAAGTGGGTCTGCATCTACTCTTAAGAGAAAAAGAGGAAAAGGAGATTCTTCAATCACCGCTGAGGCAGCTAAATTAGCTCTTGAAGAAATGGATGCAGAAGAGCAGAGGGCTAGAAAGAAACAGACAGGTGGTGTAGATCTTGTTAGTCCAATGTTCATTGTGACTCCTGAAATGGCCAAAAGAGCTAAGGAACATGCTGATAAGTTGACAGCAGAAAAGAAGAAGAAGGCTGCACAATACATTGTTGAAAGGGATGCAAAGCTCAAGGCTGTTGGACTAGGAGACTGTGACAAGTTCTATGTGGATAAGCTTGCTGAGGTTAAGGCAATTGCTGCTGAAGTTGAGCAAGAGGCTGTGAAGGACGCTCAGAAGATTCTGAAGAAGGCTCAAGGAACATCAAAAGTTGGTGCTTCAAGACCTATTCTAGAGTCTACTACTTCAGAGGCTGAAAGATCAGAAGCTCCTCTCTCAACCAAGGAAACTCAGATTCCAGACCCCCCCATCAACACCTCACCATCATCATCAACTGATTCTGACCTAGACAACATTCCTTTTAGTCAGAAATACAACCTACCTAAACCCTCTCCTAAACCTAAACCCACTTCATCAAACCCAAACCAAACACCAATCCGAGTCAACCCAACAATTGGTACTACTGGACTTGTTAAGGTCATAATGGGCTCAACAATTCAGAAGTCATCCACCTCTGACCAAACTCATCCTGGTTCACCTTCCAACCTACATTCTTTAGAAAAACACTTAGGTAGTGAAATTCATATCACTCCACAAAAAGCCACTAAATCAGTCCCTAAAAAGATTGATTTAGTTAACCAGCAACCACAAAACCACAACAATAAAACAACCCTGAACAAACCACTCTCAAAACCAAAATCCAAGCTCAAACTCATCAAACGACCATTCTAGAATCTGTTATAGAGACAGTTGTTGAGGAGTCTGTCCTAGTGACAGAGTCTGAACTTTCTGTGTCTGTCTCAGGTTCTGAACCAACACAAAACCTACCCTTTATTGCTTCTGACCAACCTTCATCTCCATCTCATATTCAGACCCTTGAACAACCACCCCTAAACATTCTGGAATCTGAATTCGTTGAGGCTGAGCTACTAAAAATCAGTGAGGAAATGAAAGCTCTAGTTCAACTGAGAAGAGTCCCTACTCTATCTGTTGACTATGAAGATCATTGGGCATCTCTGAAGAGCAAAGCTTCTGAACTGATAGATGATGTTAGCAAGAAGTGTCTACGCATTCAAGCTGGTGCACTGAAGTGTCACCTGAGAAGTCTGCACTCCTTTGAGGAATCTTCAAGTCCACTTCTCTATCTGGCTAATGCACCTTTTGTGACGCCCTAGTCGTTATTTAATTATTTCTGATTTATTTAGAGTCTTTTATATGATTTTAAATAATTATTGTTGATGTTGTGGTGTGGTGTATTTTTATTAAATGATTTATTTTTAGTATTTATTAGAGTAATGTGAGAAATAGAATTATTTAGAGTTTTGTGGGTTATATTTTAATTAAAGGAATTAAGTGGGAGTTAATTAGAATTAAGGGGGAGTTAAGTAATGAGTTAGAGAAGTCTGAAAACAGTTTTACGTACAAGCAGTTTTTGGGAGAAAAACCAAGAGAAGAGCCAAGAAGGGAGATTCTGATTTTTGGAGAGTTTTGTTCATCAAATCAAGGTAAGGGTGAGACTATCTCTCAATGATAATGGTTATATAATTCTGATTTTGGTTTAGCATAGTTCAAGTTGAAATTGGGATTTTGGGAATTAGGTTAAGTTTAATAAAAATGGTAGAAACTGTATGAATTTCATGTAATTGATGTAGAAAAGTGATGTTTAAGTCATAGAATACATGTAGGCAGTGATTCCTAATCAATTTTTGGGTTTAGGTTGATGAAAATTGAGATTTTCACTTGGAAAGTAGTGTCTAAACGTTTTTGCAAATAGGAGATTATGTGAGGTCCTGGAAATCAATTTTTGTGTGGTTGAAACTTGAATTTCTCTGTAGATTATGCTAGAGCTAAGTGTCAGGAGCGTATAGGCGAAAACGGCATCAAAATCTGATTAACGGTTTGAATTTTATGCGCGAGTCCGGATCCGATACCGTAAAAACGTGCCACGTTTTGGCAACCGTGCCATGTTTTTGTTGGCAGAATGCGTAGTGGTTCTGGACATAAAAACGTGCCAAGATTTCTAAAAACGTGACACGATTTTTTGTGAACCAGATCGTCCATATTTCACTATTTTTCACCCATTTCTGTTCCAAACTGGCTTTTGGTGTAAACATGAAAGTTTTAGATAATTGAGTTAGCTTTCTAATGAAACTTATGTCTCCTCAAAAAGGCTTTTATTTCCAATGTACACTAATCACAAACTCAAGCAATCCTTGTATTCTTTATTCAACCCAACAATCAAGTCCTAAGTGAGTGTGTGTGTAGTTCATCCCTATTTTTGCTCCTGTATAAATAGATATTATGAGGAAACAGGTTCTAACTGAAACACTAAGCTAACCGAGAAAAATTCTTTCTTCATTTCGTATAAGATAGATGGGAGTAATTGTGGTCATTTTGACCTTTTGCAATTTGAACAAATTTGGGATTTAAGCGCATTAATTTAAGGGAACAACATCTTCACTGTCATACTCCAAATTTTGACCAGTGTCCTCCGTTTGATTTTCATTTCTGTGCGTTTTAAAACTCGTTTCCTTTGTCGTTAATCCTTTTATTCACATCTTTACCTGCATTTTAACTGTGCTTTAACGCTTGTCGCGTTCGTAATTTATTTTTTTTATTTAATTTGCATTTTTAAACTCTTCGCGCTCACTTTTTTTATTTCTCATTTTATTCGCTTTTGAAAATTTTATTCGCCGAGTAATTTCGTAGTCTCAGACGAAATTTCGGCAGAGAGGTATTTTAAAATACCTCATTTTGGTTCCGAAGGGACAATTTTATTTTCTACTTTTATTTTTAATTAGTTTTTAAGTTTTCTTTTCATTTATTTATTAATTTTCGTTTTTTATTATTATTTATTTATTGTTATTTTTAGTATTTATTGTTTAATGTTTATTTTTATGTCATTTTTAGAGCTAAAAGTTTGTTCTCATCTCTTTGTCCATGTGTCACTACTCTATTGGTCCTTTGTCCAACTTTTTCTCCAAGTCTCTGCAGGGGTATTTTGGACTTTGCCATGTATCAGAGATATTTTACTATTTAAGCACTGTTCATGTGTCAGAGACTAGCAATCATTGGCAGCCACAGAAACTTTTCAGAAACCCTAATTCCTCTTCACAATTCAATTTCCAAAATCAAAAAAAAACCAAAAAAATCAAAAAAATTCAAGAACAATATGAACATTCAAATCCAAAATTCATAGAAGCCTTTCCTTCCATAACTCATTTTCGGATCTGCCCTTTCCAACAACACAACAACAGCTCGCGTTTTGCTTATAACAACAACATTACTAACCAAATCCAGCAAAAAAAACGAATCAAAGAAAGGAAGGCACGCGAATCCGAGCCGGATTTAACGTAACTTGAAGTTTTCCGTTCGTTTTTTTTCATCTCCGTTTCCGAACAAGGTAGTATTACAAGCTTTGGTTATTATGTGAATATGCGGACTGTTTTTGTTTTGAGGTGTTATTTTTTTTGGTTGAGTTTTTACTTTGAAATTTCCGAAAAAAGAAACCTAGATCTAGGGCTTTGGGTTGTTTATTTGAAAAAACTAAGTTGATTTTTGAGAAGAAGACGAAAATGGATGTTTAAAAACCTAAGAAAATCTTGATTCGGAGGCTTTTGGTTCTCCGGCGCGGCGGCGGCGCCGCTTGTTGGCCGGCAGCCACCGCGCCGAGTGAGTTTAGCGCGCCGGAAGGGATGAATATTCATCCCTGTTCTTTTTTTTTTCCAGAAACAAGAGAAGAGAGGGTTTTGGGACTTAAGAGAGAGAATAGGTTGGAAAAAATGAATAAAACAAGCATTTTCTCTTTTTATATTAGTGCCAACCGGTTCGGTTTGCCTGTGAACCGGTCCAGGCTTGAACCGAACCGGTTCCTCTTGAGCCCAAACCATTTTGCTGATTTCTCTACAGTTTTACTTTTGATACCCCTGTTACTGTTTTGCTGCACCCCTGCATTTCATTTTTTTGATCTCTTGCATTTCACTAATTTATTACTTTTCAACATCTTATTCCTTCACACCTAAAATCATTCCATGCATTTTATTGCTTTACAATTTTATTGTTTCTTAGATTGGTAGTTTTAATTTGTTATTTTTAATTTTGTCTTTTTGCTAATAGGATGTATTTAGGAAAATAATGTAATTTAATTTTTCCGCATTTTATTTTCGCTTGAGACTCTAGAATGTAACTAGGACCTATGGAAATATCAAAAAATAAAAATGCACCGACACATACACCGACACAATCACACACTTTATTTATCGTTTTATGTCATAACCGCGACCAAGGCGAAAAAACGAACTAGTGGCAAATTAGGATTAAAAACTTGACTATAATTACCTTAAAAATGAACAACTAGTAAATTTTTAGGTTTGAGCTTTATTTACTTTTTACGCTTTTCGTTATGCTTTACGCTTAGTTTTACCGTTAGTAAAAAAAATCAATTTCCAAAAAAATCAAATAATCAATAACACCAAAAATATGTTCTTAACAAACCTTGGAAACAAACCAAGTGATCTTTTTCCTTTTATTTTCTTAGTCAAATACTTAATGAATTTAATTCTCACCTTAGACTTTATTTTCATAATTAAAATTGAATCAACCTCACATTATTTTTACTTTCTTCTCATGCCTTGAGGCCTCTAAATCCCCTTCTTAAAAACCTTTTTTTAAAAAATTGTTAAAAATAACCCAACTCACCAAAAGAAACTTTTGAGGTGAACTACATGATTTTGATCCCGTCTTCGGGTATGTAGGCAAAAGGCATATGTCTTTCCAAATCAATAAAAACAACAAAAACATGCATCTTCTCCCTCCATTCTTTCACTTAGACTATTAGGCAATATTTTTACAAATAATTAAGCAAATGATTAGCATAAGATAAATTAGGTAAGAGGCTCCTTCGGAGTACCGAAGTCGTTTAGGGTGCTTAACACCTTCCCTAATCGAAACCAACCCCCGGACCTTAATCTCTTTAAGGGTTTTTTACTCGTTTTTTCCCTTCCCGCGGATAAAAATTGAGAGTTCAAAGATTGACGGTTCAAAGCCAATAAATGGATTGATACCCGAAAATCACGAGCACAGAAATGGCGACTCTGCTGGGGAGAAATTAATTTCCTAAGTGGGTTAAGCCTATCTTACCTTTCTTTTCTTATGCTTATTATTTGCTTATACCTTGTAATTATATGCCTTTCTTTGAACGTGAGTGGTGAGATAAGTCCTACACCCGGGCTTGAGTGAAATATAAGATAGGACGGGGTACGATTATAGTGCCATACCAGGAGCGGTCCTGTGCTATGTGTGCATGTAATGTAACCCCACTCAACGGAGGATTCTTAAAGTAATATGACGTCATCATGAGCAGTCGTGATTGGCTCTATTATTTTCAAAAATCCGCCAAACGTTGAGAACCTTTAGATCACCCTTAACCCATCTTGGCCTTTTTAGGATGTAGCGTGGTGACTAAACCAAGAGCGGTCTTGAATTTAGTTCATACACAATGCTACACTCAAACTAGACCTCTTTGTGAATGCTATTTGACTAGGAGCAGTCCTGAGCACCGATACATTCACAAGGGTGGTTGTAATTTGGGAACCTTGATAGAACCCGTGTTACAAGTGCAATTGAAACCATAGTCCTTACCAAATGGCGTTGTTACCCTTGACTCCATCATGTTGGACTTAATCTCACCGTGTTTTCTATGTTTCATGGCATAAATCATGCATACATGCATCCATTCATGAAAAATATTTTTCTCATTAAAATATTGAAGGACTTAGCCAAGTTTTTTCTAAACATCAAAGGAACGGACATTGTAAGAAAGAACGCCAAGAAATTCTTCTTTGGTTTCGTTCTTACCTTTTGAAAAAAGGAACCGATTGCAATATCTTTACATTTTTCAAATGAAACCATGTTCCTCTATGATGTTTACAATAAACTTTGATAAGTCCTTCAAAAAAAAAAAAAAAAAAACCTTTTTGCATAAGCATATCATGCATCATTTGCATTCATAGTTTCTAGTCCGTGTCTCATATTGTGTCTTCTCCATGAAAGGTCAACCCATCAATCTACTCGCATCTATAAACACTCGGGCAAATCAGAATGGATCATCTTGAACAAGAGAACCACAAGCTTCGCGAAGAGGTGACGAACCTCCGGGCCGAAAATGGGATTTTGAGGAATTTAGTATCTTTGATGACTGCTACACAGGGTCAGTCGTTATCTCTTCCTTTTGTCAGCGCTCAAGCTCAGACAGTTGCATCCACTACTCCGATTTCAACAGTGTTTGCTAGTACTCCTCTACATGCTATGCTGGAAGGTTATCTCTGGAGCACACCTTTGAGTTCTGATGAGGTACTCCGTCCCGGTCTCACTAAGATACAAACTCCTTATGTGCAACAAACAATGTTTATCCCTCAACCGGGCCCATTAGCTGCTATGACTTACTCATCGCCTTTGATTCACACTACTCAGCAAAACCATGGACCCAACTACCACTCGAAGGGTGTGGAAGCATACGACCAGAAAGATAGACTGGAAGAAAAGTTTGACCAAAAGTTTGACAAAATGCAGTTGGAATTGAAAGCTCTCAGTGGGAAGGACTTGTTTGGGAAAAGTGCTTATGATCTTTGCTTGGTTCCCAATGTTGTGATACCACCTAAGTTCAAGGTCCCCGATTTTGAAAAATACAAAGGGAACACTTGCCCTGAGACTCATCTAGCGATGTACGTGAGAAAGATGTCTGCCCAAGTCGGTAATGATGAACTTCTCATCCATTGTTTCCAAGATAGTTTGACGGGTGCCGCACTGATATGGTACGTGGGTCTGAATAAGGTTGATATCAAAAATTTCAAGGATTTGTGCGAGGCTTTCGTTCAGCGATACAACTACAACTTGCACTTGGCCCCAAATAGAAGGGAACTGCAGGCCATGACCCAGGATGATAATGAATCTTTCAAAGCTTATGCCCAACGTTGGAGAGATTTCGCTGCACAGGTCCGTCCACCTCTAGAGGAGAGAGAGTTTACCGAGATTTTCCTGGAGACTTTGGATCAGCCTTATTATGAGCATATGCTTGCAAGTGCATTCAGCGGCTTTGCAAAGATGGTGACCCTAGGCATGCGTATTGAAGAATGGGTCCAAAAGAGACGTTCGGCCGAAGAAAGTGTTCCTGATGATGATTCCGAGTACGAAGATCAGGAAATGAGTGGGGTACAGGTTCAGCCTCAACAACAGTATCTGGCGTATCACCCTGTCACTGCCGTTATGCTTGTAACAAATGTTGTTCAAAGTTCGGTTTATCAACCCCAGTTTCAGAAATATCAACAACAGCCTCAACAACAGGCTCCAAGAACTCAGATTCATCCTATTTCTATGAGTTATGCAGATTTGTTTCCAAGGTTACTTAAGAGGAATTTGATCTACACCAAGGCACCGCCTCCAATGCCAACAAAATTGACATCTCGGTACAGGCCCGATCTCTTTTGTGCTTTCCATCAAGGGGCACCGGGTCATGATATTGAGCACTGTTTTGCATTTCAGAAGGTAGTTCAGAAGTTGGTCCAAAAGAACCTCATACCTTTTGAAGAGTTTGAATTTGAATGTGCAGGTTAATCCGCTATCGGATCTTGGTACCTTTTGTTGCCACATGGAATGTTTAGCTGCATTTGGGTCGTTTGTTGTTGTTTCTTTCTACTACTTATGTGATCATTTAATATGTCTGTTTGTTGTTTTATGTTTTTCAAAAGAAATTCTTCTGTCCCACCCGAGACGGAAGCGAACTTGTTTAGGGCTTTTGTTTTACGTATTTTCATCATTAATAAAAAGGTCGCCTCGATCCCGACCTTGTTATATTTTATTTTGTGCTTCTTCTGGAAAAATGGTAATACAAAAAACCAAAAAAATATTTTCTTTTTTTCAATGTCTGCATAATCATAATATTTATTTACTTGTCAAAATCAACAAAATCATGCATTAATAAACCCGTTGAACACTCAAACCCTGTGCTCTCTCCCAACTTTGAGTTCCTTGCATCTGAGGCTAAAGGATAGGAAAACGAAGGGATTCCCGTTGAGATTTCTTGTCTACTGAGGCATCTTAGCCGTCAAAACTACAAACAAAGACATCAAGAAGATTGTCTAAAGCGTAATAGGCATTCATTTACAAAGGCTGGCATGAGATGCTACCATTTTCCTTGCAGGAATATTGTACTTCAAAGTGCACACTTTAACAGGGGCAACCCCCCCCACCATCCCTCGGTATACAACATAAAGGTAGTGCCTCACACAGAGGTCAAGGTCCTATCAATGAAAAGTTCTCCCCGACAGTTATGTCAAAAGAATGAAACAGGCTTCTAACAAGAAGGTTCGTCCCAGTGAATTTCAAGAAGATCTTGTGCAAACTCACATGTCTTATGAACACCAATGCAGTCAAGAAATACTTTGCAAAAAAGAGCGTCTCGATGGACTGAAAACCCGAAAGGGCGGTCCATGCAAAAGTTAGAGACATAAAAAATGAAAATGATTATCCTGATAGGTTGAAACCCACAAAGGCGACCTATGCAAAAGTTAAGGATTATGACAAGGTAACTGCATCTGGTCGGACATGACTCACTTGGGGCATTTCACCCATAAAAAAAGAAGGAGAAAAACCGCCAACTTACGGCAAGGTAACTGCATCAAATCAGATATGATTCAACTGGGGCATCCTAGCTGTTAAAAGACCGCCGATCTGAAGCATTTGCAAATCAAAGGCTCGGAACTGTGGAATTCAAAGTTGTCAGGGAGAATAACGGTTATCGTGTTCAATGTACTTTATATGTATAATTACCATTTTCCAAACTTTTAAAATTCGTGGAGTCATGCCTTTGGCGGGCCACCACTCCATTTACATTAACTTGAGCCTGTGCCCATTTATTTGAAACTCTCATTTTATTCTGGTTGCATTCTTCTCTTCTATTTTTGATGTTAATACTTAAAGCAAAAAAAAATTCTTTTAAAAACTTTTTCATGTCTTTTGAAATGCATAAACAACAGGTACATTTTCTTTGAACTCATGAGTAGAAGAAATATACATCAACATTCGTCTCAAGGACAGTTAAACACTACAGGATGAGTATGACCAAAGGCCGTGAGATGACCTCTGTCAAAAAAAAAAAAAAGAAATACAAAAAAATATATAAAAAAAGAGCTCGCTAAGTCGAAAACCTGAAAGGGCGGCTTAAGCAAAAAATGAGCGTCCCGGTGGACTGAAAACCCAAGAAAGGGCGGTCCAGGCAAAAATTAGGGGCATACAAAAAAAAAAGAATATATTCCCGGTGGATTGAAAACCCAAAAGGGCGGTCCAGGCAAAAGTTAGGGATTTGTAAAAAAAAAAAAAAAAAAAAAAACACATAAATAAAAAAAGACAGAGGCATCACACTTCAAGTGGGCCAAACAGAAGAATACACCTTGTGCTGGTTTACAAATGGCGACTTCTGCCAGTTTGATTGATTGATGGGTTTTACCCCGAAAAATGGCGTTTGTTGCCTACTGTTTGATTAA
Organism: Medicago lupulina; assembly: GCA_958299785.1. Taxonomy (NCBI): domain Eukaryota; kingdom Viridiplantae; phylum Streptophyta; class Magnoliopsida; order Fabales; family Fabaceae; genus Medicago; species Medicago lupulina. The sequence continues at coordinate 38,857,613 of OY283146.1, read as the reverse complement.
TGACGTCTCTTGCATGTGGTTTAAGTGAAGATGATTTCTGTCAGGTTTTTGATAAATGGGCTTTACCCCTTCGGTGTTTTGATCTTTGAGCTTCCTCTCCTAAGTGGTTTGATATCGGGCTTTACCCCGGCAGTGATTTGATTCATCCCACAATGAAGATTGCCGAGTGTTTGTACTACGATGTCAGTCCGACTCCCATCTTACTTGTCCAGTCTTGTCAGCTTTACTTGTTATATAGAGTCGTCTAAATCATACTTTCATACATTCATATATTCAGGTACTCCTACATTCATTCATACACATATTCATGCATATAAACATTCTTGCACATATAACTGCATACAATCATCATTTATACATGAATGCATCGACCACCTGTTGTCTTATTTCATTTGTATCTCACAAAAGCGTCATCCCCAATGTGTATGATCCAGAGATTTCACCAATAGTCTTGTTTGGTCGTATCCTTTCTGTTCGAACCTCACTTACATGTGCGTCAAGTGAATAACTCGCAATTTATCTTTTGTTACCTGTGAGTCAAGCGAATAGCTTGCAAAAAACCTTTAAATGCCTTTTGAGTCAGGTTAATACCCTGCAAATGCCTTTTGAGTCAGGTTAATACCCTGCAAATGCCTTTTGAGTCAGGTTAATACCCTGCAAATGTCTTTAAGTCAGGTTAATACCCTGCAAATGCCTTTTGAGTCAGGTTAATACCCTGCAAATTCCTTTTGAGTCAGGTTAATACCCTGCAAATGCCTTTTAAGTCAGGTTAATACCCTGCAAATGCCTGTTGAGTCAGGTTAAGACCCTGCAAATGTCTTTGAATCAGGTTAAGACCCTGCAAATGTCTTTGAATCAGGTTATTAGCCCACAAATGCCTTTGTGTCAATCAATCAATTTGTCAATACTTTTTCAGCATCCCCAGTGTGTCTAACCCGAAGATATCACCAAGTATACACTTCAAGTGTCAGTTTCCACAAACCATTAGCCTACAAATACACATTTTCATTTTCTCCAGTGTCTTATCAAGTTTTACCTCACCAACATTGCATTTACCTTTACCATTTTTAAGCTTCTGTTCCCCAGTGAACTTTTTGTCCCCAGTCAGGTCGTCACCATCTGGCATTCATAACACCACATTCGTCAGTAATTGACATGCTTTATTTTCTGCAAAAATGCTTTATCTTCTGCAAAAAAATGCTTTACTTTCTTCAAACGCTTTACTTTCTGCAAAATGCTTTACTTTCCGCACACATGCTTTATTTCTTGCAAAAATGCTTTACTTTCTGCAAATACTTTACTTTCTGCAAACGCTTTACTTTCTGCAAAATGCTTTACTTTACTTTCTGCAAAAATGCTTTATTTTCTGCAAACCTTCGGTTACTATTTCAAAAGTAATCGACAAAATGTTTTACTTTCTACAAAAATGCTTCACCATTTCACAAATTGCTTTATTTTCTTGCTAAATGCTTTATTTCCCGTAAAATGCTTTATTTCTTGCAAAATGCTTTATCTTCTGCAACAGATGCTTTATTTTTTCGCAATTGCTTTACTTCATGCAAAAATTACCTTATTTTCGCAAAAAATACTGTAATTCCTGCAAAATGCTTTAATGTCTGCAAAGGTGCTTTAATTGCTGTTAAAATTGCTTTATTTCCTGCAAATTGCTTTATTTCCTGCCACATGCTTTATTTCCTGAAACATGCTTTACTCCCTGTAAAATGCTTTATCTTCTTGCAACATGCTTTATGTTCTGCACATGCTTTATTTTCTGCAAATGCTTTATTTCCTGCAACGTGCTTTATTTCCTGTAAATTGCTTTATTTCCGGCAAATACTTCATCTCTTGCAACATGCTTTATTTTCTGCAAATGCTTTACTTTCTTGTGACATGCTTTATTTTCTTGCAACATGCTTTATTTTCTGCAAATGCTTTATTTCTTGCAACAGGCTTTATTTGCAAATCCTATTTGCATACACATTGATATTGTGGCAATTCAAAGGTAATAGGTAACGCCTTCCTCCCCAGTGCTATCTTTTAACTTGCCTTTTTCAAACTGGTCAAATTTGGCGTATTCGATATTTAAGTCTCTTCGACCCGTTGATTCAAAAAAATCTTACTTTTTTTAAATCTCCGCGACGAAGAAACTTAAATAGGGGCATCTGTCATACTCCAAATTTTGACCAGTGTCCTCCGTTTGATTTTCATTTCTGTGCGTTTTAAAACTCGTTTCCTTTGTCGTTAATCCTTTTATTCACATCTTTACCTGCATTTTAACTGTGCTTTAACGCTTGTCGCGTTCGTAATTTATTTTTTTTATTTAATTTGCATTTTTAAACTCTTCGCGCTCACTTTTTTTATTTCTCATTTTATTCGCTTTTGAAAATTTTATTCGCCGAGTAATTTCGTAGTCTCAGACGAAATTTCGGCAGAGAGGTATTTTAAAATACCTCATTTTGGTTCCGAAGGGACAATTTTATTTTCTACTTTTATTTTTAATTAGTTTTTAAGTTTTCTTTTCATTTATTTATTAATTTTCGTTTTTTATTATTATTTATTTATTGTTATTTTTAGTATTTATTGTTTAATGTTTATTTTTATGTCATTTTTAGAGCTAAAAGTTTGTTCTCATCTCTTTGTCCATGTGTCACTACTCTATTGGTCCTTTGTCCAACTTTTTCTCCAAGTCTCTGCAGGGGTATTTTGGACTTTGCCATGTATCAGAGATATTTTACTATTTAAGCACTGTTCATGTGTCAGAGACTAGCAATCATTGGCAGCCACAGAAACTTTTCAGAAACCCTAATTCCTCTTCACAATTCAATTTCCAAAATCAAAAAAAACCAAAAAAATCAAAAAAATTCAAGAACAATATGAACATTCAAATCCAAAATTCATAGAAGCCTTTCCTTCCATAACTCATTTTCGGATCTGCCCTTTCCAACAACACAACAACAGCTCGCGTTTTGCTTATAACAACAACATTACTAACCAAATCCAGCAAAAAAAACGAATCAAAGAAAGGAAGGCACGCGAATCCGAGCCGGATTTAACGTAACTTGAAGTTTTCCGTTCGTTTTTTTTCATCTCCGTTTCCGAACAAGGTAGTATTACAAGCTTTGGTTATTATGTGAATATGCGGACTGTTTTTGTTTTGAGGTGTTATTTTTTTTGGTTGAGTTTTTACTTTGAAATTTCCGAAAAAAGAAACCTAGATCTAGGGCTTTGGGTTGTTTATTTGAAAAAACTAAGTTGATTTTTGAGAAGAAGACGAAAATGGATGTTTAAAAACCTAAGAAAATCTTGATTCGGAGGCTTTTGGTTCTCCGGCGCGGCGGCGGCGCCGCTTGTTGGCCGGCAGCCACCGCGCCGAGTGAGTTTAGCGCGCCGGAAGGGATGAATATTCATCCCTGTTCTTTTTTTTTTCCAGAAACAAGAGAAGAGAGGGTTTTGGGACTTAAGAGAGAGAATAGGTTGGAAAAAATGAATAAAACAAGCATTTTCTCTTTTTATATTAGTGCCAACCGGTTCGGTTTGCCTGTGAACCGGTCCAGGCTTGAACCGAACCGGTTCCTCTTGAGCCCAAACCATTTTGCTGATTTCTCTACAGTTTTACTTTTGATACCCCTGTTACTGTTTTGCTGCACCCCTGCATTTCATTTTTTTGATCTCTTGCATTTCACTAATTTATTACTTTTCAACATCTTATTCCTTCACACCTAAAATCATTCCATGCATTTTATTGCTTTACAATTTTATTGTTTCTTAGATTGGTAGTTTTAATTTGTTATTTTTAATTTTGTCTTTTTGCTAATAGGATGTATTTAGGAAAATAATGTAATTTAATTTTTCCGCATTTTATTTTCGCTTGAGACTCTAGAATGTAACTAGGACCTATGGAAATATCAAAAAATAAAAATGCACCGACACATACACCGACACAATCACACACTTTATTTATCGTTTTATGTCATAACCGCGACCAAGGCGAAAAAACGAACTAGTGGCAAATTAGGATTAAAAACTTGACTATAATTACCTTAAAAATGAACAACTAGTAAATTTTTAGGTTTGAGCTTTATTTACTTTTTACGCTTTTCGTTATGCTTTACGCTTAGTTTTACCGTTAGTAAAAAAAATCAATTTCCAAAAAAATCAAATAATCAATAACACCAAAAATATGTTCTTAACAAACCTTGGAAACAAACCAAGTGATCTTTTTCCTTTTATTTTCTTAGTCAAATACTTAATGAATTTAATTCTCACCTTAGACTTTATTTTCATAATTAAAATTGAATCAACCTCACATTATTTTTACTTTCTTCTCATGCCTTGAGGCCTCTAAATCCCCTTCTTAAAAACCTTTTTTTAAAAAATTGTTAAAAATAACCCAACTCACCAAAAGAAACTTTTGAGGTGAACTACATGATTTTGATCCCGTCTTCGGGTATGTAGGCAAAAGGCATATGTCTTTCCAAATCAATAAAAACAACAAAAACATGCATCTTCTCCCTCCATTCTTTCACTTAGACTATTAGGCAATATTTTTACAAATAATTAAGCAAATGATTAGCATAAGATAAATTAGGTAAGAGGCTCCTTCGGAGTACCGAAGTCGTTTAGGGTGCTTAACACCTTCCCTAATCGAAACCAACCCCCGGACCTTAATCTCTTTAAGGGTTTTTTACTCGTTTTTTCCCTTCCCGCGGATAAAAATTGAGAGTTCAAAGATTGACGGTTCAAAGCCAATAAATGGATTGATACCCGAAAATCACGAGCACATTCACGTAGGAAGTCGGAGGGCCTACCCCCTTCCCCAATCTAGATTCAATGGTGCCCCTTAAAACATCATCTTCACGTAGGAAGTTGGAGGGCCTACCCCCTTCCCCAATCTAGATTCAATGATGCTTTTATTTTTCTCAAGATAACATCACCTTCACGTAGGAAGTCGGAGGGCCTACCCCCTTCCCCAATCTAGATTAAATGATGCAACCTTTAGATTTATTTTGGCTTTTTTAAACTTCCCCACACTAGCTTATACTACTTTTACTCTTAAATTTTTTTAGGGTTAACTTACCTTTAAAATTAGAACGTGTTCCTTAAAATACCTATTCATACAATTGCTCAAGGGATGTAACATGTGCATTTTCTCATTGGAGAATTATTCACAATAAAACAAGATGTGGGTTTATCAAGAAAACTTAAAACACAAGAGTTCACTTTCATGTGCAAGAAACTACCAATTTAGAGAAGACAACAAAAAATTTATGTCATATTTTTACACTAAAAACAAGCTACTTAATCATGTCTTTCACAATTAAACAAAACAAAAGAATAAAGTTCAAGGTAGTTTGGGAACACTACGACTCGAGACACTTTATTAGCCCCCCCCCCCCCCCCCCACACACCCACACACACACACACACTTGGGAGAAGCATTGTCCTCAATGATTAAAAAATAGAAAAGAAAAGAGAGAAGAAGAAGAATAAGAAGAAGAAAAGAAGAAAGGAAGAGGAAAGCTCACAATTTATTGAGGTCCATAAGGTGGACCTTGGAGGTGAAGGTGTTGTATCATGTTCCGGAGCATTTGATTATTGTCTTCATCTATTCAATTGCCCCTTTGGACATTTTTCCTTAGCCCGACCATTTCAACACCTTGTATTTTTGCTCGGTGCTTATTCGTTGAACTTTGGTTTGCATCCATGTCCACCGTTCATCATTATAGCTTCCACCGGCTTCTTGTTCATGGTGCAAGTTTGCACCTACCTCCTCTTCATCACCACCATCATCACCATCATTATGTACCTGTGGGTTAGTGCCAACATAAAGCAAATTCTCCACCACCTCCGGATTAGTTATATTCGGATTAGGTAGAATAATCAAACAATTGGCATTATTGACTGTCCACTCAAATTGGAAATTGTGGGTATAACCATGAGGTTTAATAAAGAACAAAAAGGTGAGTGTATCTAAATTTAGATAAATATTTTCTTCAATTATAGTCACTTCACTCTCTTTACCTACTCCAAACTTCCTAGTAATGAATGTGTTGATTCCACCTACCACAATGTCACCTTTAATATCCGGTTTCTTTTTAGAAAGTGAAACAAGATAATCAAGCAAATAATAGCAAATGTTAACAGGGTGGTTATAAAGCATAGCCCCCAACATGAAAAAGCTTATCAATCCTCATCATTCCCACTTCTTTCCTACCCCAGATTGTACAACCATAGCCCTTTGAATGTACCTAAGCACAGGGTTATGAAATCAACAGTCGAATCACATGTTCATCTATTCCTAGTCTATCCATAGCATTTACATCAGGGTACCTGCAAGTAGAGATAGTTTTGGAGAGTAGAGAATTATACATATTCCTTTGCTCTTGATCCTTGAATTGGATCCCATGATTGTGAGTTGGTGATTGCTTCTTGCTTGCACTACTTCCGGAGCTTTCAATCTCCTTACCTTTCCTCTTCGATACCATTTGACCTTTGTTGACTTGATGTGGGTTTGGGTGAAGGTTAGGGTTTGGCAAGGTTTTGTGTGGGAAAAGTTGGTGTAGTGATGGGGTTGGGGTTTAGGTGAGGTTTATGAGTTTGAATGATGAAGATTGGTAAAAAATTTGTGGTTTTTTTGGGTTAGGGTTTAATGGTGTAGGATGAATGTTGGTTTTGATTGGTTGTTTATGTTTGGAATGATGAATGGAGATAGATATGGAGGTTTGAAGGTGTAACGCCCATTTTTGATTATTTAATTATTTGATTTATTTGAGAAGTTGGTATATATTTATTAATATATTATGCGATGTTGAATGAAGATTTAATATGATTTTATGCGACGTGGTGACTTATTTTATTGTTTAATAAAATAAGATTTGAAAATAAAATAAAATATTTAGTTGTGGGTTAGTTTTGGATTTTAGAGAGTTATGTGGGAGAAAGAGTAAATAAGATAAGATTTGTTGGGAGTATATAAAGGGAAACTAGGGTTAGAAGTCAGTAACACGCGTTGCCAGAGTTTTGGAAAAAAGGGAGCAAACGGCCAAGTGAAGAGAAGTGACCTTTGAGGGCTGCGATTTCTGCTTTGATCAGGTAAGGGTGAGCCTAACACTTAATTATATTGATCTGTAGTTCATCTAATCTCGATTAACAACATGAATTAGGCCATAAAGCTGTAGAACAGATGTGTAGGATGAGTACAGAACGTAGATTAATCATAACATTGATGTTTCTGAGAGTTTAGACGTTTAAGATGATGAATTTGGGAACTTTTGATGAGATTCTCGCAGAACCCGTAGCAGTCTGTTCATCGCTCGCCTAGGCGAGCTATGCAACTCGCCGCGGTGAGCAGACCTAGATCGCTCGCGAGGCGAGCAACCCAGTTCGCCATAGCGAGCAGTCCCCTAGAGCTCGCGAGGCGAGCACTCCAACTCGCCATAGCGAGCAGGACCTTAGTTACTCGCGAGGCGAGCATTCCCACTCGCCATAGCGAGTTATGTCAGAACCTAGAACCTGTTCTGTTTGCGACCTGTAGTCGCATATGACCTTGAGAGATGACCTTGGGGTAGCTGTAGAGACTTCTAATGATGTTTAATATAATCTGTAATGATGTTACATGATGATTGAGATTGTTTATGATGATTTTATGAAGCTTATGTGTGATATATGAATTAACTAAGTTATGAATGTTTGATTTACCTGCGATGCTTGCATTATGGATGCTATTTGTATGATGTACTTGCTGCCATGTTGCTATTTGCTTATGTATAGTTGCTGCATGTGTCAGTCCATGATGATTAAGATGGTTATTAAGACGTTGATGATGTTAACTTGTTTAAGTTAAATTTGCATTGAGTCTCATGCATACTCATTCTATGATGGGGGCTTATGCCCTGGAGTTTTTACTCACCAGCGACGAGGGCTCATGCCCTGGAGCTTTGCTCACCAGCGACGAAGGCTTATGCCTTGGAGTATATTTATGCTCATAGCGACGAGGGCTCATGCCCTGGATTGGTACCACATGCATATAAGACGTAGGGTTGCATAGTCAAGTGATGATGTCGAGTCGAGTCGTCTAAGATGTTTACTAAGATGTTTATGATGTTGATTATGACGGTGCTTAATGATGTGTTGTTTATGTTGATGTTCTAAATGCTAGATGTTTATCTGCGATATGTTGAATTATGTTTGGTTGTTGAATTGTGATTATTTAATTACATGTTTAATATAATTAATTGTGAATCTCACCCCTTCTGCTGGAATTGCCGCTTTGTGGGCAAGTGCAGGTAACCAAGATTAGGTGCAGACGTGTGAGGATTTCTGCAGTCGAGTCTAGGTGCTCTGATACGTAACGGGATAGGGGATCCTTCTTTATTTTTCTCTGTTCCTTGCGTATTAAGTTATTTTACATGCTTATGTTTATTTTGAAGATTTTTGGTTAATAAGACGTTGATGAGGCCTGCGTCCCAAAGACTTTTGAGATGCTTTTCTTTATGATTTTTCCGCTGCGATAATGATTAATATTTTATGAAGATTTAATGTTTATTTATTCATTAATATGAGATGTTTTTAGAAATGTGATGCCCTGTTTATGTGCTTACTCTGATGCATGACTATCTTTCTAAAGAAATTTTTATGTTGGGAAAACGGGGTGTTACAGAAGGTTGATGTTATGGAGGTTTAGATAGAGAAGTTGAAGGATGAGGGAAGTGTGTGTTTGAGGACGAAGAAGGAGAAAGTAAAAAAATTGATAAAAGAGGGTCTGGGAACATGGCACGGCCGTGCCAACATTGGCACGGGCCGTGCCAACCTTCTGGAAATGGAGGGTTTGGCTCAGCATAGTCAGGCACGGCTGTGCCACTTCAGGCACGGGCCGTGCCAAGGTTCTGGTCATTCTAGGCTCAATTTTTTTCGTTTTCTTGAATCATGCTTGGACAATTACCTACAAAACATCTTAAAACAACAAAAAACAAACAAAATAAAAGTGGTTAAATGCGTGGGTTGCCTCCCACGAAGCGCTCGTTTAAAGTCAATAGCTTGACAATAAATAGGTTTCTCTATCCTATACCCAATCTTTCACTAAGGGATAAAGGAATCAAACGGACATTCTCTCCCAAATCACACATGATTTTCTCAAAGGGTTCAGATCCTATGACACAAGGTATGGAAAATTTTTCTGGATCTTGGATTTTAGGTGGCAATTTGTTTGGAAGTATATCAATTAAATTTTTAAATTGCTCATCTAACTTAGGTTTATCAAACCCTTGTGTGGACGGATTTAGACTCATAAGGTGGTGAAACAAATGACTTTTCATTCTCTCCTATGGCTTTCTCACTTTGAGGTTCATCATTCCATATCTCTCCCTCATTGTTCTTAAGTTTAACAACAGAGTCTTCTAATTGTTTACCATCCCTAAGAGTAATATGGTCTTTCGGGTTGGTTTCAGTTTGACATGAAAAGACTTCGGTGGTTTGAGGGGAAGCAACCATTTGTTGGGCCACTTGAGAGATTTGAGTCTCTAGAATTTTATTGTGAGTAGCAATGGAGTCCACTTTTAATGTGACTTTGGTGAGGGAGTCATTCAGAAATCCAGTTTGATTTTTAAGTTCTTCATAACACTTGGATTGCTCCATTATACAATTTTCTAAAAAAAGTTCCAAGCTGGATTTTTGAAGGACTCTTTTGTTGTTTGCATAACCGGGTGGTGTTGTTTGCCCAAAGGAATTTTGAGGAGTTTGGTTATAAAAGTTTTGATTAGGCCTCATCCCTTGGTTATAAACAACACTACCTAGTTGGCATTCAACGCCAATATGGCCAAATACACCACAAATTTTACAAGGAGGTGATACAGCGGTAGGTGTGACAACACTAGTATTTATTTTATCAATTTTTTGTGTAAGTGCGTCAATCTTAGCAGCTAGATGATCAAGGGGAGAAATTTCATACATACCTGCATCTTGTTTAGAGGGTGAAGAAGCAATGATGTCTTTCTCGCTTGTCCATTGATATTGATTTTGTGCCATGTCCTCGATCAAAGAATATGCTGCTGTGTAAGTTTTATTCATTAAAGCTCCACCTGCAGTTGTATCAACAAAATTTTTAGTGGTATATAAAAGACCATTATAGAAAGAGTGAATAATAAGCCACTTCTCTAAACCATGATGTGGGCAAAGCCTAAGCATTTCTTTGAAACGCTCCCACGCACCGTAAAGAGATTCTCCATCTCTTTGAGTGAATTGTATGATTTGATTCCTTAGTTGAATAGTTTTGCTATGAGGAAAGAATTGGGAAATGAATGTCTGCCTTAATAGGTCCCATGAAGTGATATAACTAATTTGCAATGAATGAAACCAATCACTAGCTCTACCCCTCAAAGAGAAAGGAAAGAGGTGCAGCCTTACGGCCTCTTGGTTTGCATTCAAAGTTCCACTGAGTCTTAAAAAGTTTGAAACATGAAGAATCGGATCCTCAGTGGGTGATACGAAAAATTGATTTTGCTGCAGTAAGTAAATAAGTGCAGGCTTTATTTCAAACTTTTTACCCTCAACCGTTGGATACACAATAATAGCTTGTGGCTCTTTCGTAGAAGGGGTTGCATACTTTTTAAAAGTGCGTTCCTCAGCCATATCTGTATTATTTTGTGTTCCCAAGAAGTTAACGGTAAAAAGAAAGAAATAGAAAAGATAGAAGGAGAGAAGAAGAAGAAAAAAGAAAAAGAATATTTAATATATACATATATATATATATATATATATATATACATATATTTTTATTTTTTGAATGTATAAAAATAAAAATAGAAAGAATAAAAGAAAAAGAAAAAGAAATATTATATTTATATATATATATATATATATATATATACGTGTATATATAATTGTATTTTATTTTTATATTTTTTTCTAATCACTAAAAAAAAATTAATCAAATTGCAATAACTCCCTGGCAACAGCGCCAAAGAGCAAAACTGCAAGTGCATGGTTCTACCGATGTAGTAATAAAAGATATCGTTCCGACAGGGAGTTATGAATTTAATTAACTTTGAATAATGATCAGAAAAGAGTTTTTAAATAATAAAGTTTGGATAGAAAATAATAAAAATAAATAGCAATAATAAAAAGTGTCTTGGGATTATTGGTCCATCTAAATAACAAGCCCTCCACAACCCGAAGCTTTAACCTTAGAACCTTATGTTGGACTTAATTTCTAATGACTGGTTTCCCTTTAGCCCCTTACTTTTCCTCTCAGTCCAGTAAGAGTTTACTCCTAGCAATCAACCCTATTTCACTGAATTGATTACTATAAGATGCATTAAGGCTGTGAAACTACTTCGTCCAAAGATTGCAAAGACTATTTCGCTGCCTTTACAATCTCTATCTAAATTCACTTGTTCCAATATCAAGACTCGGCTTTCGCTTTATGAATTGATATTTGGGATAATGGATTAATAATTATCAAACCCTCAGCTTTCGCGTCCACAGTTTGATAATGATTAATCCATGTTAAAGTGGTGAATTTAGATTAGAGATTTAGGTTTACATAAAGTTTAGGAAGAAAGCTTGGTTTGTTTTGGATTATGTCATTAGACTATCCAACAATCCCAAGACTAAAGAAGTCTACTCACTCATCCAACAATCCCAAGACTAAAGAAGTCTACTCACTCATGATCATAGTAGACAAGGGGAAGAAGAGAGAAGACATAAAATAAATAACAATAAAATAAAGAGAGAAATTATTATTAGAAAGACAACTGTCACTATTGTATTTCAAGAATAAGATAAATATTTTTGATGGAAGGCTCCTCTATTTATAGCTTACAATTGACTTAAAACCTAAGCAACTATAATACTAGAGTGCTCCACAAGAAACTGTGGGCCTAAACCTAAACAGAGTAGCTTGCACAAGAAGCAAAAGCAGCAAAAGTGGATCCTGAGAGGTGGCACGGCCGTGCCACATTTAGCACGGGCCGTGCTGTAACACCCCGTTTTCCCAGCATAAAAATTTCACATAAACGGAGTATCACTTTCTTAAAACATCTCAAAGGAATTGAATAACAATTCATTCATCATAAAAATAGTTATTAAACTTCTCAAAACATTGCAGCGGAATCTTAAAAGTCTTGGCACGCAGGCCTCTTCATAACATTTCAAAAGTTCATATAAAATTAGTCTTTATAAAATTATAATTGACATGCAAGGAACAGAAAAGCATTTGACAAGATTCCCCATCCCGTTACATATCAGAGCACCTAAGACACAGTGAGGAATGCCTCACACGACTGCACATAATTTTGGTTACCTGCACTTGCCCACAAGGCGGCAATTCCAACAGAAGGGGTGAGATTCACAAACAATATAATAAACAGATAATTCAACAATTAAGTTTAACAACAATTAACATATAAGCACGTCTCAAATATTTATCTCATAACATCTTAAGCAACATCAAGAATATCATCACTAAACATCTTAAACATCATCAAAGAATCATCATCACAAAACATCTTAGTCATCATCAAAGAACATCATAACAAAACATCTTAGACATCATCAAAGAACATCATCACAAAACATCTTAAACAACTCGACTCGACAATGCAACTCGACTATGCAACTCTAACATCTTAAACATCTTAGACATCTTATATGCATGTGGTACCAATCCAGGGCATAAGCCCTCGTCGCTTTGAGCATAAATATACTCCTAGGGCATAAGCCCTCGTCGCTAGTGAGCAAAAGCTCCAGGGCATAAGCCCTCGTCGCTGGTGAGTAAAAACTCCAGGGCATAAGCCCTCGTCTCTGAATGAGTATGCATGAGACTCAATCACTTACGTCTTAGACATCACGACACTTCTCATATGACTCCAACAAATTGGACAACATCTCACATCATAGACCGACTCATGCAGCTTTAATTAAATAATAACAACAACATGGCAGCAAATCATCAATCATATAACAACATCAAAAATTCATCATTTAGGCATCACATATATTACAATATAGTTCACATAATGAACATATGATTCATAATCATTATCAACAACATCAAATCATAACATTAACTTTATAAATATAGCACATTATGCACTCATCATTCATAATTCATAAGCAATAACATTCTTCAAAAGTAATCAAGTATGATTAAATAAGACATAAGCCAAATACTCATAAAACACTTCAACTAAATCCCTAATACCTAAGTTTGAAGTTTGGAAACCAACTCTAAGTCTTTGGACTAACTTGGGATTAGTTATGCTAAGTTTTCTTAAAGTTTTCTCAAGACCTACTTGGACTATTTTCATCATAACTCAAAATCTACAAATAATTTTCTAGTCACTCCAGAGCCATTAGAAAGCTAACTCAATTACCTACAACCTTCATGTTTACACCAAGACCCAGTTCGGAACAGAAACATGTGAAAAAGGCACAAGAACGTGAAACAGAGAATGCTGTTTTTTCCAAGACCTACTTGGAGTGTTTTTATCATAACTCAAGATTCACAAAACATTTTTGAGTCACTCTGAAGTCATTTAAAAGCTAACTCAATTATCTACAACTTTCGTGAAGACATCAAAAGCTAATTATGAACAGAAAAGTCTCAGTTTTTATTTTAGTTTTTCGGTTACAGAAAATCGAAAAGAGAACGAGCCTGTTGACCACTTTGTAGTATTTTAATCATATCTAGAGTTCTAAAAGCTTAAATTGAGTCACTCCAAAGGCTAGTGAAAGCTAACATCTATATCTACAACTTTCATGAAGACACCTAAACCCAGTTCGGAACTTAAACTTGTCAAACTGAGACAACAAGTAACGTGTTTTGCACAGCGACAGCAAAATCGCAGTTCAGTTGCGATTTCGCCTTGGGGAAACCTTTTCGACTCCGTTTTCGATCCAATACCCTCAAAACATGACCTTAAACATCACCCTATGATTATCCTATCATTAGAACATTAATTATTCATTAACCTACTAGATTATCCACTCTTTTTAAGACTAGAAACTCAATTTGAAACCTAAACTAGTTTTCATTAATTCTCACCTTTCAACTTCATCTTTTAATTCATTCACCTTAACCTAGTTCTTAATTCTCTCAAAAACTCATCCTTCTCTTGTTAATCATAATTGAATTGAATTACAGTTTAATATAATGAAAGCTAGGCTCACCCTTACCTTAATTTGGTCTCCTGAATCAAGCTGCGTTCTTCTTAGGTTTTTCTTCTCTTCTTCGCGTCTCCTCTCTTTTTCTCTAGGTTTCTCCAAAAGTTATATCACGTACTAAATAATTCTAACCCTAATTCTCTTATTTATATTCTCTTACTCATCTTATCTTATTTCTACTCCTTCCCTCAAATTCTCTAAAATTATGTAACAACCCATATTTAATTAAATATATTATATTATAAATCAAATAAGATAATACTAAAAATACATAAAAGCACACATCATCAAAATATATATTATATTATATCATCATATCTTATTATTTCTAAAACAAATATATTTCTACACTAGATAATATATATATATTTCTACACAAATAACAAATATATTTTCAAACCAAATAACGAATATATTTCTATAACAAATATATATCTACATAACAAACATATTTCTATAACAAATATATCTCTACATAACAAACATATTTCTATAACAAATAACAAAATATATTTTTACACAAAATAACATATATATTTCTACACCAAATAACACATATATTTTTATAACAAATGACATAGTATTTCTACACCACATAACAAATATATTTTTACATCAAATAACATAATATCTCTACACCAAATAACATATATATTATAATATAACATGCTACTAAAACACCAACATATAACACAAAAATAACACACATCACCATAAATCAAATAAATTATTTAAAAAGACTCTAAACTCAATCAAATAATTAAATAAATAAAATAGTTCAAAGCGGGCGTTACACGTGCCAAGCTTTTGACTTGGGGGAGACTTATTTTTGGCTCCGAATCTTCGTATTCTTGCTCCAAATCAGCTCCGAGTCCCTTTCTTTTGCTCCAAGGCTCTTTCCATCCAATATTCGTCCCTAAAATATAATAGATTGCATTCTAAAGTAAAATAGTTCTAAGAAAGGAAATAACAATAATATAAAATAAACTTAAATCTAAATATAACGAGACAAAATATTATATAAAATAAACTTAGATCTAAATAAAACAAAATATTATATAAAATAAACCTAGATCTAAATAAAACAGACTGAATATTATATAAAGTAAACTAATCACTAATTCATCTAAATGACTTAAAAAGGAAATAATAATAAACTTAAATTCAAACAAATAAGATTAAATACTATATTAAATAAACTACTTTATTGACTCATCAATAAGGTTTTGTTCTTTCTTTCAACAACACCATTTTGATGAGGTGTTATAGGAGATGAGAATTCATGTTTGATTCCCTCACCAAAGAAATATTCATTAAATTTAGCATTCCCAAACTCAGTACCATGATCACTTCTAATTCTCACAATGCCACAATCTTTTTCTCTTTGCAGTTGTGTGCACAGATCGTTAAACACATAAAAAATGTAAGATTTTTTCTAATAAAGTTCACCCATGTGAATCTTGACAAGTCATAAATGATGACAATCAATTATTCATTATTTTTAGTGTCATTTTTATCACATGTTGGAGTTCACAAGGCAACTTAAGCAGCAAGAAAGCAGGAAAACTGAAGAAAATGCAAAGATTCAAAACGTGTCACGATTTGTTAAAAACGTGCCACGATTCCACAAAACAAAATGAATTGTTTCGACATTGAGGAAAACGTGTCACGATGGCTAAAATGTCACACGATTTGGTGAAACCCTAATTCAGTTTCTTACTACACAAGGTAAAAACGTGTCACGATTTTAGGAGAACTTTTGTCCCTATTTAAGCTGACGACTATTCAGAAAACAAGGAATACGAATCTTGGAGAGAAAAGTGTGATTTTGACATCCAGAGACGACTAGGAGGGCAATTTCTTCATCCTTTTATCAGTTTATGTATGTTTTAATTCTTTCATTGATTATGCTATTTGTAAACTCACTTATAAGTAGCTAAATCTCTTAGAGATTAGGCCTGAGATGATTCTATGTAACCCTAATTGATCCATGTTGCTGTGATGAAACTCTATTATTTGTGAATGACAATCTAGCTTTTATTCAATTCAATTGTTCTTAATGATTTTTATATCCTAATCAAATATAAACATGATTTATTGAGAATGAATGACTACTGACCCTAGCTTTCAACTTAGACCTCATTGAATTGTTCTAATAAACATGGTTAGTCTAGGAATGGATAATCGTTTGTTAGTGATATTAGGTTAACGTGCTTAATCATTCGAAGATTATTTGACCACCTAAGGAATTAGGGGCTGTAGTTTAAAAAGAGGGTCCTAACTCAAGGGATTGATTAGGACTAATTTGTTAACTATCGTGGGACTAAAGAATCATTCATAAGAATATAGTGTAGTATACCAATTAGGGGAACATTAGAGGATTCGATAGACATTATCTCATCTCTCTTCATATTTTCTAATCAAATCTTTATTTTCTAACCGAATATATATTTCCTAACAGAATCTACATTTTCTAACTGAATCTATATAATTGTGAAGGGAAGAAAGAGGTGATCAACATAGATTACAATACTCAACTTCAAAATATTTTAGATGATTTCTTGGCGTCAAATCAAGTTTCATTTGAGAAGTTTGATCTTCAGTGTGGTGATCTTGTTGAGAAAGCACATAAGTCTCAGAGGAAATTTGTTCAGATGGAGATTGAGTGTCACAAGGTTGTGGTGGAAGAAAAACCCAAAGTGATGAGTGATGATATTTTCCCGAAGTCTGGACCAACGGAGGTTAAGGAAATCACTCGTGTGCAGATGGATGTACGTCCTTCTCTAAGGTGGGAGAGCTTAAATTCCAAAGGTTTAACTGTGAGCGCATGGGAGCATCTAATTCTTTGCTACAAATTCATGGAATTCCTACCAAACAAGAGGAAGAAGAAGGTATATTCTTTCTATCATATTTGCCACCGTAACAGTGGTTGAAGCGTCAAGCTCAATGACGTAAAAGAAAGCGCTTGGTGGGAGGCAACCCATCCTTTTTATTATGTCTTTATTTTTAGTATTTTATTTCTTTTGTTGAGTCAAACAATTTGTCTTTAATTTTCATTTTGGTTTAACACAGTTGTATCTGTAACACCCCGTTTTCCCAACGTAAAAATTTCATTAAATAAATCAGAGTTAATCACATAACGGAGTATCACATATCACATAAATCTCATATATGAATAAATAACAATTTATTCTTCATTAAAACATATCAAACGTTGCAGCGGAATCATAAAAAGTCTTGGCACGCAGGCCTCATCAAACATCTCAGAAAGTTCATCTAAAAATAGTCTTATGAAATCATAAATGACATGCAAGGAATAGAAAAGCATTTAACAAGTTTCCCCATCCCGTTACATATCAGAGCACCTAAGATTCAACCGAGGAAAGTCCTCACACGCCTGCACCTAATCTTGATTACCTGCAAGTTACCCATACGAAGAGCAACATTTTCAAGCAGAAGGGGTGAGATTCACAAAACAATAATACTAAGCATGTAATTCAACAATTACAATTAACAATCAAGCATCATCAATATAGCATAACAACAACATAGCATATCATCAATGCAACACATTCTTCACAAGTATAATCAAACACTTCGTCACATTTCAAGTATAGCAAACATCTTAAACTTCATCAAATTCATCATGTTAAACAACAAAGGCATTCATATTTAATTCATCAAAGCACATCACTTACGACTCAATTTCTTAGACAACTCGACACGACTATGCAACTCTAACATCAAAATCATCTTAGACATCTCATATGCATGTGGTACCAATCCAGAGCATAAGCCCTCGTCGCTTTGAGCATAAATATACTCCCAGGGCATAAGCCCTCGTCTCTAGTGAGCAAAAGCTCCAGGGCATGAGCCCTCGTCGTTGTTGAGTAAAAACTCCAGGGCATAAGCCCTCATCTCTGAATGAGTATGCATGAGACTCAATCTCTTATAACTTAAACAAGTTAAACATCTTAAACATCTTAAAACGTCTTAAACATCTTGGACCGACACATGCAGCTTGAACTCTTAAATGGACAACTATATGTCAGCAAATCATCAATCATGGCATACAACAACATCAAGGGAATCATCATTCAAAACAATATAAATATTCTTCGCATATAATTCACATAAATCACAAATCATCATCACAACATTAAATCATCTCAAAGCATCAGTACAGATCGTCATTTATAGTATAGTTATATTCCATTACTACCCAAGGGTCAACTCTCAAAGTCCTACGCGAAACAGATCCCAAAACACAAAGTTATGGCAGTCTGAAACTGCACTACTCGCCATGGCGAGTTGATCTACTTGCCTCGCGAGCTCAACTAGAGGTTACTCGCCTTTGGCGAGTTGGGGGCGAACTGAAGGCGAGCAATACTGGGTGCTCTCGGCCTTTTTCACATTTTTCATTCAAAAACTTCAATTATAAGTTCCCTAGGTCCAATTTGATCCTAAAAACTTACCTAATCATTCTTATATACATCAAGGCACTCAAAACCATCTAAACCGCGTCTTAAAACAACATTCTAAAAATCATAATTCTCACAGGTCAACTCGCTATGCCGAGTGGGTTTGCTTGCCTCGCGAGTGGTCAAGTGCTACTCGCTATTGCGAGTTGGGTTGCTAGCCTCGCGAGCGATGAATGTCTACTCGTCGTGGCGAGTTGCTTAGCTCGCCTAGGCGAGCGATGAACAGACAGGTTACGGGATTGCAATTTATCTCACCCAAAGTCCCAAATCCCACCATGTTTAGCCTCAAAACTATCGGAAACATTAGCACTATGATTATTCTAGGTTCTATGCATAGTTTTTACATCGATTACACAAGTTTACATCACCTAATCATCAAATTCTTCACCTTTTAACCTAATTCATAATTCTCAAAAACTCTTCCTACAGCTTGTTAATTACAATTAGATGAATTACAAGTTAATAATATTGAATGCTAGGCTCACCCTTACCATAGTTTTGTAGATTGCAGCTTCTCTTGGTCTCCTCTCTCTTCTAGCCTCTTTCTCCCTTTTTCTCCAAAAGTTATTTCACGTACTAAAGGTTTCTTAACCTAATTTCTCTTATTTATACTCCCAACAAATCTTATCTTATTTACTCTTTCTCCCACATAATTCTCTAAAATCTCAAAACTACCCCACATCTCTATATTTATTTTATTTTCAAATCTTATTTTATTAAACAATAAAATAAGTCACCACATCACATAAATCACATAAAAATCACTTAAATCTTAATCTCCACATCTCTTAAAATATATATATATATATATATATATATAAATATATCTAGACTCTTCAAATAATTCAAATAATTAAATAATTAAAATAATCTAAAGTGGGCGTTACAACTCTTCCCAACTTAATAAGATTCCAGCAACTTACTCTCTAGCTCCCACGTCAAGTTCTCACTAGTCGCTCCGTCCCAAACGACTTTCACAAGAGGTATCTCCTTGCCTCTCAAACGCTTCACTTCTCGACCTTCAATCCTCACTAGTAAGGTCTCAACCGTAAGGTTATCCCTAACTTGCACATCATCTCTTTGGATCACATGAGATGGATCCGGAACATACTTCCAAAGTTGCGACACGTGAAACACATCATGCAAATTCGGAAGATGCGGTGGTAAACCCACTCGGTACGCCACCGTTCCAACTCTTTTCGATATCTGGTATGGACCAATAAACTTTGGAGTCAACTTCTTTGACTTCAAAGCACGACCAACACCGGTCATGGGAGTAACTCTTAAGAACACATGATCTCCCTCTTGAAACTCAAGGTCTTTCCTTCGCTTATCATGGTAACTCTTTTGTCGACTCTGCGACGCTTTCATCTTTTCTTGAATCATCTTTACCTTCTCAGTAGTCTGTTGAACAATCTATGGTCCTAAAACCACATTCTCACCTGACTCAAATCAACATAACGGAGTTCTGCATCTCCGACCATACAAAGCCTCAAAAGGTGCCATTCCAATACTCGAATGGTAACTGTTATTGTACGTGAACTCTATCAATGGAAGATGACTATCCCAAGTCCCTCCTTGCTCAAGTACACAAACCC
The DNA here is from genome assembly GCA_958299785.1 of Medicago lupulina. Taxonomy (NCBI): domain Eukaryota; kingdom Viridiplantae; phylum Streptophyta; class Magnoliopsida; order Fabales; family Fabaceae; genus Medicago; species Medicago lupulina. The sequence goes on along the minus strand of OY283146.1, from coordinate 38,837,374 downwards.
TCAACAAGTCTTCCAACGACTGAATCGTTCTCTCCGACTGACCATCTGTCTGCGGATGATAAGCCGAACTCAACCTCAACTGAGAACCTAAAGCCTCTTGCAAACTCTTCAAAAATCTAGAAGTAAACCTTGGATCTCTATCGGATACAATGCTCGAAGGAACACCATGCAACTTCACTATATCTCGAATATAAATCTCTGCCAACTGAGCTACATGAAAGGTGATATTAATCGGAATAAAATGAGCCGACTTCGTCAATCTATCAACAACCACCCAAATAGCGTCATTCCCCCTAGGAGTATTCGGCAAACTCGTCACAAAATCCATCGATATACTATCCCATTTCCACTCTGGCACATCTAGCGGTGTCATCAACCCTGCAGGTTTCTGATGCTCCACCTTCGACTTCTGAAAAATCAAACAAGAATATACAAACTGTGCCACGTCACGTTTCAATCCAGACCACCAAAACAACTTCTTCAAATCATGATACATCTTGGTAGCTCCTGGATGAATACTCAAGCTACTTCTGTGACTCTCTTCAAGAATCATCTTCTTCATCTCGTCATTGTCAGGAATGCAAATTCTACCACGGAATATCAACACTCCTTGATCATCGACCTTAAAGTCATTGTCCTCAGTCTAATTACTAGCAACCAATAAGTCCACAAACTTTACATCTTCTTTCTGCGCTTCTTTAATACTTTTCAGGAAATCATTATCAATCTTCAGCATTCCCAGCTTTACACTCTGAGGTGTCCTTTCACAAACTAAACTCAAATCTCTAAACTGTTCCAGTAACTCAAACTCCTTCACCATCATAGCATACATATGTAAAGTCTTTCTACTTAAGGCATCTGCAACAACATTAGCCTTACCCGGATGATAAATCAAACCAAAGTCATAATCTTTCAACAATTCAAGCCACCTTCGTTGTCTCATATTCAATTCCTTCTAATCAAACAAATACTTCAAGCTCTTGTGATCACTGAACACTTCAAATCTGGAACCATACAAGTAGTGTCTCCAAATCTTAAGCACAAACACAACTACAGCCAATTCAAGATCATGAGTAGGATAATTTCGTTAATGAATTCTCAACTGTCTTGATGCATAAGCAACCACTTTACCATCTTGCATAACCACACCACCTAAACCCAACTTGGACGCATCACAATAAACAACAAAAGGTTCATCGGACTTCGGCAAAATCAAAACTGGAGCCGTCGTCAACCGCTTCTTCAACTCGTTAAAAATGTTCTCATAATGAACATCCCACACAAAAGATTTGCCTTTACACGTCAACTGCGTTAACGGAAGTGCCAACTTAGAAAATCCTTCTATAAATCTGCGGTAATAACCAACCAATCCTAAAAAGCTTCTAATCTCAGTAACCGACTTAGGAGTCTCCCATTGTGACACCGCTTCAACTTTAGACGGATCAATTGCAACACCATTACCAGAAATAACATGGCCAAGAAAACTCACCTCATTCAACCAGAACTCGCACTTTGACAATTTAGCATACAACTTCTTCTCCTTCAACACTTGCAGAACAATCTTTAAATGCTCAGCATGTTCTTCTTCAGTCTTAGAGTATATCAAAATATCATCAATGAAAACCACAATAAAACGATCCAAATAAGCATGAAAGATTCTGTTCATGTACTCCATAAATACACCAGGTGCATTAGTAACACCGAAAGGCATCACCAAATACTCATAATGCCCATAACGCATCCTAAATGTCGTCTTCTGCATATCCTCATCCTTCACTTTAATCTGGTGATAACCTGATCTCAAATCTATCCTGCTAAACACACGTGCACCCACTAACTGATCCATCAAGTTGTCAATTCTTGGAAATGGATACCTATTCTTTATCGTCACTTTATTCAACTATCGAGAGTCAATGCACAACCTCATACTGCCATCTTTATTCTTTACTAGCAACATTGGCGCTCCCCAAGGTGAAACACTTGGTCTAACAAAACTTCTTTTCAAGCAAATCCTCTAATTGTTTCTTCAGCTCCTCCAACTCAGAAGCTGACATACGATAAGGTGTCATAGACACAGGCTTCGTTCCAGGAACAAGATCAATCGAAAATTCAACTTCTCTTTCTGGAAGCACATCAGGAATTTCATCATAAATGACATGCAAGGAATAGAAAAGCATTTAACAAGTTTCCCCATCCCGTTACATATCAGAGCACCTAAGATTCAACCGAGGAAAGTCCTCACACGCTTGCACCTAATCTTGATTACCTGCAAGTTACCCATACGAAGAGCAACATTTTCAAGCAGAAGGGGTGAGATTCACAAAACAATAATACTAAGCATGTAATTCAACAATTACAATTAACAATCAAGCATCATCAATATAGCATAACAACAACATAGCATATCATCAATGCATCACATTCTTCACAAGTATAATCAAATACTTCGTCACATTTCAAGTATAGCAAACATCTTAAACTTCATCAAATTCATCATGTTAAACAACAAAGGCATTCATATTTAATTCATCAAAGCACATCACTGACGACTCAACATCTTAGACAACTCGACACGACTATGCAACTCTAACATCATTCTCATCTTAGACATCTCATATGCATGTGGTACCAATCCAGGGCATAAGCCCTCGTTGCTTTGAGCATAAATATACTCCCAGGGCATAAGCCCTCGTCGCTAGTGAGCAAAAGCTCCAGGGCATGAGCCCTCGTCGCTGTTGAGTAAAAACTCCAGGGCATAAGCCCTCATCTCTGAATGAGTATGCATGAGACTCAATCTCTTATAACTTAAACAAGTTAAACATCTTAAACATCTTAAAACGTCTTAAACATCTTGGACCGACACATGCAGCTTGAACTCTTAAATGGACAACAACATGTCAGCAAATCATCAATCATGGATATAGCAACATCAAGGGAATCATCATTCAAAACAATATAAATATTCTTCGCATGTAATTCACATAAATCACAAATCATAATCACAACATTAAATCATCTCAAAGCATCAGTACAAATCGTCGTTTATAGTATAGTTATATTCCATTACTACCCAAGGGTCAACTCTCAAAGTCCTACGCGAAACAGATCCCAAAACACAAAGTTATGGCAGTCTGAAACTGCACTACTCGCCATGGCGAGTTGATCTACTTGCCTCGCGAGCTCAACTAGAGGTTACTCGCCTTTGGCGAGTTGGGGGCGAACTGAAGGCGAGCAATACTGGGTGCTCTCTGTAACACCCCGTTTCCCAAAATGACATAATAATATGCAACAATCATCAGAGTTCAACAAACAACGGAGTATTACATGTACTTTTCAAAATTTTTTAAATAGAATATAAAACTATTTAAAAACATCAACAATTTCCATCATATTAAAAATTCTGCAGCGGAACATTTATTTTAAAAACATCTCAATTCAACTACATCAATCGTTGGCACAAAGGCCTCAACATAACAATGTTCTCCAATAATGAAATCAACAACATAGTTTAACAAGTGATACATAAGGAATGAAGAAATTAACATGCAATGTTCCCATCCCGTTACGCATCAGAGCCCTAGACACAAGAGCCATCAACCTATAAGCCTTCACTACCTGCACTTGTCCACAAGGCGGCAATTCCAGCAGAAGGGGTGAGTTCACAAATCAAAAGTTATATATAAATATATGAATCAACAAAATTGCATTGGAAAACAACAACAATATTAACAACCATCATCAGCATAAGCAGCAACATCATCAATATAAACAACAACATCATCAATATTATTTAGATTCATCTTCGGTTAACAACAACAACAACACTTGTGGCGACACCTCACCAACAACAACTCACAAAACAACTCACACCTACAACAACTAATGCAAGACTCCATCAACTACTAATGCATTATGCAAATGTGGTACCAACTACGCGCGTTGAATGCTAAGCATTCCGGGGCATAAGCCCCCACCAATTTGGATGGTTAAAGCATCCCAGGGCATAAGCCCTCACCAGATGAATGACTAGCATTCCAGGGCATGAGCCCTCACCAATTGAATGTATAAACATTCTAGGGCATGAGCCCCCACCAATGAAAATGAGTTATGAAGACTCTGTGGTGTATATCTGCATACAACCCTACAACATCTAATGGTGCATATCAACATGCAACCAACACCAACAACAACTAGGACACCCTCCCCAACTAGACACAACCACTCACCACCTCAATAACAACTTCAAAATTAACAAAGTATATTTCATTTCATATAATCATACATATATCCATCATAAACATCTTCATTTTATAGTTTTATCACCCAATAATTCTTAATAAATCCAATAAACAACTTAGGAAGCTTAGGTTCGGATTTGGAACACTTCAGAAAAATCACATTTTGGGTCGCACAGGACCCAGCTCGCTTAAGCGAGCAGCTGCTCGCTTGAGCGAACAAAAAGACGTAAGTTTAGTTCTAGTTCGCTTACAGCTCGCTCCTGGTTCGCTTAAGCGAACAGGCTAATTCCAAAATTCTGGGCAAAATGTGGCGTCTCTCGCTTAAGCGACGGGAACTTCGCTTAAGCGACGCAAATGACGAAAGTTCAGAATTGCTCGCTCTTGGGTTCGCTCGTGGCTCACTTAAGCGAGCGGCCAAAATTTCAGACTGGGCGTGGCAAAGTGTCGCTCGCTTGAGCGACGGGTAGTTCGCTTGAGCGAGTGCTCATCTGGGCAGAAATAAAACCTACGATTTTCTAACCCCATTTTCATCCAAAAACCCAATTTTAATCCCCCAATCACCCAAAATGATTTAGAATAAGGTTTATGGGTTCAAGATACAATTAAACAACAGAAACATTTCACATAACATCATCATCAACACAATAATTCTCCAAAATTAACATTCTTCACATTTCATAAAACCTAGAACAACTATCACCAATTCCAATCTATTTTCATGAAATCACATATGTATATATAGCATTTGAATCATAAACCCACCCTTACCTGATTAGATGAACAATTGCTACAAAAATCTCTCCTCTTGGCTAATCCCCCTTTGCTCTTGGCTCTTCTCTCTTTCTCCCAAAAAGTCTGTTTCTTTTTCTTGTTTCTATTGATACGTGCCTTCTCTTTTCTTTCCTTTTACTGACTTTTGCTATTCTATCCCTAACAAAATATAACTCCCTCTTTCTATCTTAACTCCCCACTAATTTTCTATTAATTCCTCCTTAATTCTATTAATTCTAATAAATCCCTTTTTCAACCACATAAATATTATTTCTCCTATTTTCATAAAATTCTACAAATAATTATATAATAAAAAAAAATATATCAAATAACAACACACCAATATTCACGTAAATCAACATTTTCACATAAAATACACCAATCATATTAAAATCAACCAAAATTAGTAAAATATAAAATAGGGCGTTACATTCTCGGCCTTTTTCACATTTTTCATTCAAAAACTTCAATTATAAGTTCCCTAGGTCCAATTTGATCCTAAAAACTTACCTAATCATTCTTATATACATCAAGGCACTCAAAACCATCTAAAACGCGTCTTAAAACAACATTCTAAAAATCATAATTCTCACAGGTCAACTCGCTATGCCGAGTGGGTTTGCTTGTCTCGCGAGTGGTCAAGTGCTACTCGCTATTGCGAGTTGGGTTGCTCGCCTCGCGAGCGATGAACGTTTACTCGTCGTGGCGAGTTGCTTAGCTCGCCTAGGCGAGCGATGAACAGACAGGTTACGGGATTGCAATTTATCTCACCCAAAGTCCCAAATCCCACCATGTTTAGCCTCAAAACTATCGGAAACATTATCACTATGATTATTCTAGGTTCTGTGCATAGTTTTTACATCGATTACACAAGTTTACATCACCTAATCATCAAATTCTTCACCTTTTAACCTAATTCATAATTCTCAAAAACTCTTCTTACAGCTTGTTAATTACAATTAGATGAATTACAGGTTAATAATATTGAATGCTAGGCTCACCCTTACCTTGGTTTTGCAGATTGCAGCTTCTCTTGGTCTCCTCTCTCTTCTAGCCTCTTTCCCCCTTTTTCTCCAAAAGTTATTTCACGTACTGAAGGTTTCTTAACCTAATTTCTTAACCTAATTTCACGTACTGAAGGTTTCTCCCTCTTTCTCTAAAATCTCAAAACTACCCCACATCTCTATATTTATTTTATTTTCAAATCTTATTTTATTAAACAATAAAATAAGTCACCACATCAAATAAATCACATAAAAATCACTTAAATCTTAATCTCCACATCTCTTAATATATATATATATATATATATATATATATATATATATATATATCTAGACTCTTCAAATAATTCAAATAGTTAAATAATTAAAATAATCTAAAGTGGGCGTTACAGTATCCCACTGTGATGTAATTGAATTTGCACTTCTTTATTATTGATGAATTTGCTTGTTTGTTGACTTTTTACAGTTTAGTAACAAATATTTGTTCAAGTTGTATTCCAAAAGTTCATAAGGAGGAGTGACTTGTATTTCAAAGGTGAAGTCACAACTCCCAGAAATCTCACACTGTAAGGTTCATGACCAAATTTTATTTTTCAATTTTACTTATAAAGAGTGTTCCATGCAACTACATTTCGAGAACTTGCATTGTTTCTTTACTGTTGATTGATCTTTGTCATTAGCACACTGAGGAAAAAGTGCTTGGTCATGTGAGCCTTTTTGAAGCCTACCATGATTATATTTGAAATATTATCCTCTTTTTAGCCAAATTGAGCCGGTAAATTTAGAACTTTTTGTTCGGTGACAAACTACATTACAAGCTTAGAGACTTTTAGGATTTATCCCGAATTGTATTTCTGAGTTAGGCATTGTAGAGTGTTGCTAAATAATAAGTATGGGGTTGCTATTGAAATTTGCAACCAACTAAGTTTGGGGCTGGAGGTACTATAGAACAAAGAACATTATCATGAAAAATACACACAAAGATCACTAACAAAGAACATTATCATGGTGTATCAAAGAAAAAAAGAAAAGAATAAAAAAGGGACAAACAGTGAAAACTCCAAGTAACTTTAAACTCGATTGTCCCAATAAGTTACAAATGTTCTCTAGTACCTTTACATTGTTGTTCCATAGGTGAAAGATGGATTGAATTTGTGCTTTAATTTCCGTAGGAGTGCCTAACTCAAATTTTGTGTAGCCTACTTATCCAAATATTATCCCACCTTCACCTAAGCCCCGTTATAACCCTGAAAGACCTCAAAGGGTGTAATGACATTGATTTTGATTGACGTTTAGAAACTTTTCAAGCGTATGGTAATATGTAGTCTTGCATGTGATTGAGTATGAACCCTTATCATATTGTTGCATGGATTTGTGAAATTGGTGGGTGCAGTCAAGTAAAACTAGCTCACTTTTAGCTAGTATGGAGATGAACTTTTGGGTACTATCGCTTGATCAGGTAATGGTTATTTTACTGTAGATTGTCAATATTGCAAGTAGATTCCTTGAGGACAAGGAATGGTTAAAGTTTGGGGCTGTAATGACAGTCAATTATTCACTATTTTTAGTGTCATTTTCATCACATTTTGGAGTTCACAAGGCAACTTAAGCAGCAAGAAAGTAGGAAAACTGAAGAAAATGCAAAGATTCAAAACGTGTCACGATATGTTAAAAACGTGCCACGATTCCACAAAACAAAATGCATTGTTTCGACATTGAGGAAAACGTGTCACGATGGCTAAAACGTGACACGATATGGTGAAACCCTAATTCAGTTTCTTACTACACAAGGTAAAAACGTGTCACGATTTACTTAAAATGTGACACGATTTTGGGCGTATTTATGTGCCTATTTAAGCTGAAGACTATTCAGAAAACAAGGGTTACGAATCTTGGAGAGCAAAGTGCGATTTTGACATCCAGAGACGACTAGGAGGGAGATTTCTTCATCCTTTTATTAGTTGATGTATGTTTTAATTCTTTCATTGATTATGCTATTTGTAAACTTAATTATGAGTAGCTAAATCTCTTAGAGATTAGGTATGAGACGATTTTATGTAACCCTAATTGATCTATGTTGTTGTGATGAAACTCTATTATTTATGAATGACAATCTAGTTTTTATTCAATTCAATTGTTCTTAATGCTTTTTACATCCTGATCAAATATAAACATGATTTAGTGAGAATGAATGACTACTGACCCTAGCTTTCAACTTAGACCTCATTGAATTGTTCTAATAAACATGGTTAGTCTAGGAATGGATAATCGTTTAATAGTGATATTAGGTTAACGTGTTTAATCCTTCGAAGATTATTTGACCACCTAAGGAATTAGGGGCTGTAGTTTAAGAAGAGGGTCCTAACTCAAGGGATTGATTAGGACTAATTTGTTAACTATCGTGGGACTAGAGAATCATTCATAAGAATAGAGTGTTGTATACCAATTAGGGGAACATTTGAGGATTCGACAGACATGATCTCATCTCTCTTCATATTTTCTATTCAAATCTTTATTTTCTAACCGAATATATATTTTCTAACATAATCTATATTTTCTAACTGAATCTATATTTTCTAAACGAATTTATATTTTCTAACTGAATCTATATTTTCTGTTATTTAATTTTATTCAATCAAATCAAATATACTTTTACAAAATAATTTATACATCCTAAATATTTACTTTATTGCCAAATTGAGATTAACACAGTCCTCGTGGATACGAACTTATTTTTATTACTTCGATGCATTTTTAGTACACTTGCTAAAAGTCTATCAATAAACAATAACAAGAACATACCTTTTACCACCAATGCTCTCAACTTGCATGGGTCCCATCAGATCCATGTGCATAAGTTCAAGGACTTTAGAGAATACTTGATGTTCCAACCTTGGATGGGACATCCTTGTTTGTTTGCCAATCTGACATTCACCACATATGTTGCCTTCAACAATTTTGAGATCATGTAGACCTCTAATAGCTTCCGAGGATAAGGCTTTGTTCATTCCTTTGAGTTGTAAGTGCCCTAGTTTCTGGTGCCATAGCTTGACCTCTTCTTCTTTACTCTAGAGGCAGATGGAAAGGTGTGCTTCTTCTTGAGGTACCCACAAATAACAATTATCTTTAGACCTGGTTCCTTTTATAAGGACTTCACCCTCTTTATTAGTAATCTGACATTCAGGCTTGCTGAAATTTACTATAAGTCCTTGATCACATAGTTGGCTTATGACAATTAAGTTAACAGTTAGTCCTTTTACCAGTAAAACATTATTAAGTCTTGGCATACCATGTTTGGTCAACTTACCAATTCCCATAATTTTTCATTTAGCTCCATCACCAAAAGTAACATAGCTGCTAGCATAAGGTCTTACTTCCTCAAGGTATTTTTCTACACTGGTCATGTGTCTGGAACAACCACTGTCAAAATATCAGTCTTCTTTGGATGATGCTCTTATGGAGGTGTAAGCAATCAACCCAATATTGACACATCTGAGAATCCACTTCCTTTTGGTTGGTTTTAGTTGATATTGCTTAGATTTCCCATGTAACTTAAAATAGTATGGTCTAATATGACTTATCCCCTTGTAGTTATGAAATATCCATGAATTGGATTTCTTCTTGGTTCTATATCTCTGATGTTCCTTGGAATGTTCCAACATCGGTTTAATGTATGCTAAGTCATCAGATCTTGTACCAGCTGCTGATATTTGATCAAGCTAAGGTTGTCTCACCATTCCACAATCTTATGGAGCATAGGCAGAGTTTCTGTTTCGTTGTTTCTTGTTAAGAGCTCTATCGTCAAAACCTCCACCTTTAGGCTTCATTGTGTCCTTGGCTTGCAGGATATTATCCAGCACATTGGTTTCAGTAGTCATCATCCTGACCTATTCTAATTGAGAGTTCAGTTGAGTTACCTCATCATTGAGTTATGAGATTTTGACCAGATTCTCACTCCTTTCATACTGTAATTGACTGATGATTTATCCTTGTTTCTCAAGCATCTGGTCCAAGTCAACATTTCTAACCATCAACTCATTGTAAGAGATAGCTAACTCTTCATAACTAAGCTCTTCTTCATATGACTCTGCATCTGACATAACCCATCCAGCAAAGGCAGAAGCATGTTTGCCAGACTCAGTCTCCACTTCATCATCAGAATCATCTCCACCTGACCAAGAAACAACCAGGCTTTTCTTTTGTCTTTTAAGAAAAGTAGCACAATCTGTTCTGATATGCCCATAACCTTCACACTCATGACATTGAACACCCTTGTATTGAGTATTCTTTTCATCAATCTTCACCATCTTCTCCTGATTAGGTTGATTGTCAATGTTGGACCTGATGTTTTGACCAATGTTCTAACCATTAAATTGGGATCTTTTGTCTAGTTGTTTCAAAATCTTTTTAAACTGTCTTCCCAACAACACTAGAGTCTCTGACAGATCTTCATCATCTTCATGGAACTCTTGTGTCTCATCAGTTTCTACATTGGACACAAAAGCAATGCCCTTACCTTTCTTATTAGTCTTGTTGTTGATGGTTATTTCAAAGTTTTGCAGAGACCCAATCAATTCATCAACCTTCACACTTGAGATATCATGAGCTTCTTCAGTGGTAGTCACCTTCATGTCAAACCTCTTAGGTAGAGATATGAGGATTTTTCTCACCAATTTTTAATCAGAGATTTTCTCTCCAAGTAAGTCAAAAGCATTAGCAATGTCAATAATATTCAGGTGATAGTCATGTATTCTTTCATCCTCCAGCATTCTCAAATTCTCAAATTTAGTAGTAAGAAGTTGAAGTCTTGCACTTTTTACTTTAGTTGTGCCTTCATGTGCTGTTTTGAGAATCTCCCAAGCATCCTTAGACATAGTGCATTGCTTGATCAGTCTGAACATATTATTGTCTACCCCATTGAATAAGGCATTCATTTCTTTGGAATTTCCAAGAGCCAGTTCATCTTCAGCAGCAGTCCATTCTTCTTCTGGTTTCAAGACATATGTCATGTTACCATCTTCATCAAGTGCCACAGGATGTTCCCAACCTTTCATAACTTCTTTCCAAGTTCTGCTATCAATTGACTTAAGAAAAGCACTCATACGTGATTTCCAATAGTCATAGTTTGATCCATCCAATAAAGGTGGTCTGTTCAAAAATCCTCCTTCCTTGTCCATTAGGCTAGAAATAAATTTCCCTAGAGCTCACCCTAAAACAGGCAGGGTGCCTGCTCTAATGACAATTGAAATTCTAGCGTACTTGTTTAAATACGTTATGTAAGATGTTTCAACATTTATAATGTCCCGTTCAATGTTCTAACATCATAGAGTAAACAGAAATACAAACAAGAAAATATATGACAAGAAAGTAAAGAACACAATGAGTTTGTTGACCTAGTTTGGTGACAAATACACCTACTCTGGGGGCTACCAAGCCAGGAAGGAAATTCACTAGTGTAATCCTTATTCAAAATCTCTTAGCAAACTCCTCGTTTACACTTTATGATCTAGGACCTACCCGTTTAGACTTCAACCTAGGAACATTATGTGGCCTATCACACTAAAAACAATCAAACGGTGATGTTACCTTTAAACACAAACAACTACGACCTTGCTTACAAGCTTTGGTGTAGCACAACAAGTTTACAACTCAACATACAGTCCTTACTGTCATACCCTCATTTTGGACCTAAAAAATACTCCTTCAAAATTCTTTTCTATTTCTGATACTTTTCAATTCACTGTGTTTTACTCTGCAATTTTCTACCGCGCTTCAACTGCGTATTTTTTACTATTTCTGTCTCTAATTTTCTCGCATGTAGGGCCATCCAAAGTGCTTTTCTTGCATTACAAGTCATTTGAAAATTTCTAAACCAATTGTACATTTTCTTGCATTTTATTCCAAATTTTTGCATAAAAATCATACAAAGGGTATTTTGGTCATTTCCTGCAGTGGAACCCATTTTAGTCCCTACGTTTGTCTCTGAGTCTTTTCAACTTGTCTGTATAAACCATTGATCAAACCCTACCTAAAAATCATTTCAGCATTGCATCTGAGTCAGTCTGAGTCGTTTTAGCCCCTTAGGGGCATTTTGGTCTTTTCACATCAAAATTTTTGACAGAGAGGTATCTTAAAATACCTCATTTTGGTAATTTGTTCGTTTTAGTCCATTTTGTCGTTTTTAACTGTTTCACTTTACGTTATTTTCAAAGTTACATTTTTTACCAATTTTATTTTTTTATTTTTTTTATTTTGCAAGTCAGTCCATTTTTACTTTTTATTTGCAAATCAGTCCAAATTTTACTCTTTTTTGGCAGTTTGGTCCATTTTTACTCTTTTGCAGATTAGTCCTTTAGTTTTACAATTTTGCATAAAGGTCCTTAAGTCAATTTTTAGTCCAAAAAGCCACGCAAGCAATCAAGGCCAGATGTCACCGTCTCATTGGTTCAAGGTACACGTGGCAGCCTATAAAAGGCCAGCCACTGCACAAGTCAAAAAAAAAGGCCACAGAACGCATGCCACATCACAAAACAGTTCACCAGTTTCTCTCTCCATTCAGTTACGATCAAATTCACAAAAAACTCAGAAAATCTCAAGAACACGAGGAACAATTCCACAAACCCTAACTTTTCCATAACCAAATTCAGTTAGATTCAAGCAAATTCCATGGAATTCATGGTAGCTCTCAGAGATTCAATGCTGAATCTTCATCACTGAGCCAATCCCCTCTACAATTCAAGCGCGAATTCACCGCTGAAAGCAGCGAACTCAAGCGCGATCGCAAAAGGAGGAATTGAGAAGAAGAAGGAAAGAAATTCAAAGAATTTGAACCGATGATGAAGAAGAAGAGAAATCACCGATTTATTTTCAGAATTCAAGCCAAGAATCAACAAAACAGAATCAGATTCAAGAGTTCTTGAAGACTCCAGTTCGAATCTCCGAATAAAACACAGGTAAATACGTAAACCTACCTCTTTCTTGCTCAAGAACATCAACAAATCCAAAATCGATGTAGATCCGTAGAAGTTCAAAAGAGTTTTGTTCAAAATCATGAAACCCTAAAATTCTTTGAAAACCGTAAAGATTCCACGGTTTACAACGAGTATCAACCGTTGTAAACCTACGAATCCACAAAAGAACTCATTCAGAAAAAGATTTGAACAAAAGCACATAAAAGAATAAGTTTGAAAACCGTGAAGAAACTTCACGATCTACATCGATTTACCAGTTGCATGTGAATTTCAACGATGGATTCGTGTTTAGAATAGCAAGACGAATCAATTGAACCATATTTGAGTGAATTCTGGGTAGATTTGGACGGATTAGGGTTGGGGTTTTCATCGGAGAAGAAGAGAGAAGTTGGAGAAGAAGAGAGAAGGGAGAGAAGAAAGAGAAAGAAATAAAGAAAATGAATTGAACCAGGCCAAAACCTTTTATATAAGCGCGTTGGACCGGGTCGGTCCAAACCCGATCCAACTTCCTGCGTTCCCAGCCATTAGATCTAGGTTTTAGGGTATCCGGATCAATCCAATGCCTCTGAGGCATTCTGGAGATCCGGATCCACTAAGTTGCGTGGGTTTGGGCTTCATAACCGTGGGCTTTGGGTTTCTTTTATTTTTTCTTGAATTTGTTGCTATGCACACCTCTATTCTTGTTATTTGAACCCCTGTGCGCTTTAATTTTCTTACAAAAATTCCTAAAAAATTGCTATGTGTTTCTTGATGCATTTTTGATTGTTTTTGTGATATTTTTACATGTTAAGAAATGGATTAAAAATATATGCTAATTTTTTCTACTAATTTGTGTACTTTGTGCATTTTTTGTGAAGTTTCTTGCATGACTTTTGATCTAATTTTTGCCATATGATGTTGATGCTTGATACATGACCTTGTGATGTGTTTACTTTTGAGTTCATGCTAATTCTTCCAATTTTGCAATGTTGATTGTTAATCTCCAATTTTGTTTAGTTTAATTGCTTAGTTTCTTGTTTTGTAAGTATACTCATTAGCTTACATTTTTGTTAGTTTAATTTTTTAGTTTACAACTTTGCAATGTTAATTGTTAACTTCTAATTTTGTTAGTTTAATTTTTAGTTTCCAATTTTGCAATGTTAATTGTTAGTTTACATTTTTTTTCCTTTTTTGTTGTTAGTTTAGTTGTTAGTTTCTTATTTTGCAAGTTTAAGTGTTAGTTTCCAATTTTGCAAGTCTAGTTGTTAGTTTCTCATTTGGCAAGTTTAATTGATTAGTTTCCAATTTTGCAATGTTAATTGTTAGTTCCTTGTTTTTGCAAATTTAATTGTTGGTTTCTTGCTTTGCAAGTAATGTGGATTTTGTTCACTTGAAAACAAAGTGTGGAATATGCTTGTGAATGTGTGCTAAAATGAAGTTTGGGCATGTCTCATAATTCTCGTATTGTGCTTGAAGTAAACCTCTTAGAATTGCTTTGAATGAAAATTATAGGGCATGTGCTTGCTTTAAACCTTGTGATTAGTTTTGTGCATTTTTTTCATTACATCTTGCTATTGCTCCTTTTGTGTCAATTAGTTTATTATTTTTAATATCATTTTATATCTTGTTTTACTAATCATTCTATTTCATGTTTCATACAAATTAAGCATTCCACCTCATCTCCATCCTTTAGCTTAGGTTTCATCCCATGTCTAATTCTTAGGTAGTTATTTCTTCATTTTTATTTTTGCAAGACCATAGAATGTAAACTAGGGCCAATGTAAAGGACAATGGACACTATAATGATGTACACCGACACAAGCACCGACACGCACACACGTTGTATGATTTATCGTTAGATGTATGTTTAGGAACGCAAAATTTAGAAAAACCCATTTTCCAAAAAAGTGTTAACAATCTCATCACTTGAAGAAACAAATTTTTCCAATAAACTTTGGAGTCAAAAACTCCATTGTATTTTTTCTTTTATTTTCTTAATCAAAAATTCAAATACAACTAATTCCTACTTAGACTATCATTTTCCTTAATAATTGAACCAACCTCACCATTTTCTTTCTCAAGCCTTTACGGCCTCTTTCTTTTCTTCAAAATCATTTTCAAAAATTAAAATCAACCTAAACTCACAAAAACCTTTTTTGAGAGAGAACTACATGGAGTTTGATCCCTTAAAAGGGTATGTAGGCATGAGGTCAAAACCTCTCCAAGTCCAATAAAAATAAAATCCAAACGCTTCTCCCTCCATTCTTAAAAACAATCTTTTTCAATAAATAGCATTAAAAGTGAAGCGTAGACGTAAAACTAGAAGAACGGTTCCTATAGAGTATTATAGTCGTTATGGGTGCCTAACACCTTTCCGTAGCGAAAATTGCCCCCGAACTTAGAATTTCTAAGGGTTTTTTCTCAATTTTGCCCTTCCCCAAAAAAAAATAGAGATATCAATGATTGAAAGGTTCAAGTCTAATTAATGACTTGACACCCGAAAATCGCGATAACACTTACCAAGTATCAAAACGATACAGGAAAGGCTCACAATTAAAACAGAACTAAACTTGGATCAAACGATACAAGAGTGGAACACACAAACTCAAAACCCTAAAAGCTAAACTTTTGAGTATGACGGGTGAATGCCTAATTAGGTCTTGAAGTCTTCCTTATATACTGAAGCAATATTGGCTAACAAACCTTGTTGGGCTTCAGTAACAAATTGCAGATTGATCTGACCTACAAAACAAAATCATAGACAAATATGGAAAGTCCTAATATGTAGGAACATCTTTAGGAACGTCCAAAACCTCTTCAAATATTCCCTTAAATATTCTTGCTCTTTTGGGAATAAAACCGAACTGATTTCGTACAGTTATGTACGTTGCTTGGTCATCAAGTTAAGGAAAAGTTGTTTCCTTTTAAAGATAAGGCGCACATACAAATATGCATGAACTCAGGCACACTGAACCGTGTCAGGATGTTGGAACATTCTGTCCAACATCTCATATGGATGCCTAAACCATGTTGGAACATAGTATCCAACTACACATTAAATGGATATTTGTTTTAGCAATAATGCAGCCAACACAAATACCCAACAGAAAATGGGTCACAATTCAATCATACTAAAAACTTACGCTCAAACAATCCGCCCACATAAGGAGAAACGAGCAACAAGTCCTAATTTATGAATCTGTGCACCACTTTACTTTCATTTTAATGCAATTCTAGTTTACCTTTTAGACTCTTTTTTCGTTTTACTCTTTACTTTTAAGCTTTCACATCGATCCCTTGAAGATAATCTCGACACGTCTTACCCTGTGTCTGGATTTTGACGGTTATATTCATAGTTCGCTACATAGTACCAAGAACAATCATAATTTTATGGAAAACAATCAAGCACAATATGTCTTGAGATTTGCTGGTTGATCTCACTAACACTTGTCTTAAATCAGTTCAGTAGATTACTAAAATCCAGGGTAAACAAGCCCGAAGCATGTTAGGGCCGGCCCAAATGGGAGTTGTTGAATTCAATTAACTAATAAGAATGATTAGAAGAAAGTTTAATTGAAAAGTTGGGATTTTAAACGGTTAAAAGATAATAATAAAAAGCGCCTTGGGATTATTGGTTCGTCATGGTGACAAACTCTTCACAAACCAAACCCTAAACCTAGAACTTTATGTTGGACCTATTTTCTAAAGACAAGTTTTTCTTTAGCGTATCACAGTTTCTCTCGAAATCTTTCTCTAGCAAACAAGCCTATTCTCATGGTTGATTGCTATTGAAATCCTTGAAGAACGAAACTTTATATGTCTCAAGGTTTGTGATGATGAATTAACATGTACTAACCCTCCGCTGTCGCATTATGTGTTTGGCACATGTTGATTCATTATAAAAACGGTGAATTTAGATTAGAAAATAGATTTACATAAAATTAGGGTTAAATATTTGGTTTGATAGGAATTAAGTCATTAGACTCTCCCAAAAATCCCAAGACAAGAAGAGTCTACTCACTCATGATCATAGTAGACATAGAAGCGAAGAAGGAAAAGAACATAAAATAAAATAATAAAAAAAAGAACTTTTATTAAGAGAAAACAATTGTCACTATTGAATTCCAAGAACAAAAGATGATTATATAAGCTTGATGGCTGCTCTATTTATAGCCTAACAATGACTTAAGCCCTAAGAAATAAATCACTATAGTGTTGCACAAGAAACCATGGGCTTTAGGTCAGAAGTAAACTAAAATAGGCGGCTTGTCGAAGAAGCAAAAGCTGCAAAAAGCTGTCTGGAAGTCGCGAACGGTCGTGCCACTGGAGGCACGGGTCGTGTCAACCATTCTGGTTGGATGTTGGCTTTGAAATCCTCCCAAGCACGGGCGTGTCTTCATGGCACGGGCTGTGTCTGTATTTTTGCACATAATCTTCATATTTTTGTCCTGAATCGCCTCCAAATAGGCTTTCTGTAACACCCCAAGTTCCCGTCTTAAAAATTTCATTAAATAAATCATATAAATCAGAGTACTTCTCAAAGGAGTGTCACATTTCTTCTTTTTAAACAACTTAGATAATAATTTATCAAATCACAAAAGTATTCAATTAAGCAGCGGAATTCAAAGTCTCATCTCATAAATAGTTCTTGGCTTAAAAGCCAACAAAAACGTCTCAAGTATTAATGTTTCAACATTACTAAGTCTTAAAGTTAACATTTAATAAAAACATGATACATAAGGAATAGACTCTATGTAAAAGACCCCATCCCGTTACGTATCAGAGCAACCCTACTTCACAGACTCCTCGCATCATCGCATCTAAGACTGGGTACCTGCACTTGCCCACAAGGCGGCAATTCCAGCAGAAGGGGTGAGATTCACAACAATAATATTAATATATAAATCAAATGGCAAGATTAACAGTCGTACTTCCAACTCATAAGCATAACATTTTTATCACATCATAACATCGGTATAAACATCATCATAAGCAGCATCATAAACATACATCAACATCTCAAGCATCATCTCATATATGTCATAATTGACTCGACTATATGCACACCTAACGTCTCAACATCATGCATGTGGTACCATATGATTATAGCATTAATATGCTTCACCGTCGCTTTGAGCAAATGCTCCACCGTCGCTTTGAGCATAAAGCTCCACCGTCTCATAGTATGCAAATGCATGGACTCGTCACTTAACAACTTATTACACCATCTCAAACGTCATTTACAAATTATAGACTGACACATGCAGTTATAATAATACATGGCAGAACATCAACTCAATATACATACACATTGCAACACATAGCATCATCTTATTCAAATAGCATCATGCTCATACATCACTTATATTCAACGACACATCATTTATCAATGGCCTAACAGAACCATCAGCATTCATCTTCACCTAACTCATCTAAGGGTATAAAACATCACTAACTCTACCCAAAGGGTTCCTCTAAACGTCTTATGCGAAACAGCTTGCAAAACAACAAAACATGACAAAGGTCAGCTAACTCGCCACGGCGAGTACTCACATCAGCTCACTCGCCAAAGGCGAGTTGGGGGCGAGCTGGAGGCGAGCAATCCTGGGTGCTCTCGGCCTTTTTGACATTTTTCAACAAAAATCCTCGTTTTTAAGCTCTCTAAATCCAATTTGACCAAACCAACTTCACAGGTCATCTTTATAAATATAAGGGCACTCAAAACCATCAACATCTGGGCCAAAGTCCTAAAATTTAGGGGACAAACTCGCCACGGCGAGCTATGCTGCTCGCCTCGCGAGCGATAGGGCTGTACTCGCCACGGCGAGTAGTCACTCGCCACAGGCGAGCGATCTCAGAACCCACACGGGTTCAGACCAAAACTCACCTACACATCTCCAAACTCTCCAATTAAACCTCTAATTCATCAGCAATGTTATCCTAGGGGATAATCTAGGTTCTGTATCAGGTTTCCACAGCCTTACAACTCAATCTCTCATCAATTCATCATAATTCACCAAAACCCTAGTTCATAAAACCCATCTCAATTCCTCTCAAACTCTATGCCAATCAAGAACAGATGATTTACAATTAAGATTACTGAAGTTAGGCTCACCCTTACCTGGAAAATTGTGCAGAATTGGAACCTAGCTTCTCTTCTCTCTTGAACCGTTCTTCTTCTCTTTTCCAAAGTCTGTACGCGTTTCTAAAAAGTGTTTCCTCCTAACCTACTTCTCTTATATACTCCCTCACAACTTCTCTTATTCTATTTCAACCCTCACAACTCTTCTTAATTATAAATATAACCCCATCTCTTAAAATTCTATATTTTTCCAACAAATCTATTTATTTACCAAGTAAATATCCATATAAACATCACTTATATTATTTTATTAAACAATAAAATAATAACACGTCACACGTCACAAATACGTCACATAATCATCAAAATCATATAATATATAAACATATACCATATCATCTAATAAAATAATTAAATAATTAGAGAGGGTGTTACACTTTCTTTTGTTCCAAGACATAATCTTTCAAATATTTGTTTCTGAAATAAAATAACTTGCAATTGAAGTAAAATAGTTCTAGAAAGGAAATAAAAACGAATAAAATCTAAATAAAACAGACTCAAATAACGTATAAAAAACACTAATTATTACCTCATCAAACTCCCCCACACTTGAATCTTTGCTTGTCCTCAAGCAAAAGGCATAACATTAGCAGCATAGAAAATTAACAAAATATGGGAATACAATTAAAACTCTTGTCTCCCTCCAAGGCTTTGTTCCAAACATACACTAATTATAACTTCAAGCATTTCTCATGAACCTATTCAACCCAACAACAAGTCTCTGTTGTGTGCAGTCCAGCCCTTTTCTTGCTCCTGTGAAAGAGATATTATGAGGAAACAGGTTCTAACCTTAACACTAAACCAACTGAGAAAAGTTCTTTCTTCATTTCACATAAGAGAGATGGAAATTCTTTTGGTCAAAGATTTTTTTTTCTTTATGGTATATATTTCTTTATATTCGGGGAGTGGGGCAGACGCTAGTAAAGTGGTTACCCTCGATACACCATTGAATCCGAACATGTGTTGGTTGTTAAGGGAACCATCTGCGCTTTAAGGAAAGCAATTATTTGCTTTATTTACTTTGGGTAAATTTTAATTAGATGCCATTTATTTTTCATTTCAACATTTTTTCAATGTGTTTTTTTTTCTTTGACCTTATTGTTCCCCACACAAACTTATACTACTTTTACGTTGAAAAATTTTAAGGGTTGATTTACCACTAAAGTTAGAACGCGCTCCTTAAAACACCTACCTACACACTTACTCAAGGACTGCAACTTTGTGCTTTTCTCAAAGAGAATTTTCACAATAAAACATGATGTGGGTATAGCAAGAACACTTGAAACACAAGAAACCACTTTTATGTACAAAGGAACAACCATTTGAAGGAGACTTTAACAAAAAATTTATGTCATAATTCACAATAAAAACAAGTTACTTTTACATGCCTTTCACAGCAAAACAAAACAAAAATTAAAATTCAAGGGAGTTTGGAAACATTACGACACTAAACACTTTATCGGCTCCCCCCCACACTTGGGAGAAGCATTGTCCTCAATGATTTGAAAAAGAAGAAGGAAGAAAAAGAAGAAGGAAGAAGAAGAATGAGTAGAATAAGAAAAGGTAGAAAGAGAAGGAAAAGGAGTAGAGAAAGCTCACAATTTATTGTGGTCCATAAGGTGGACTGATGAGTAAAACCGCAAGTGCACGGTTCTACCGATGTAGTAATAAAAGAGTATTGTTCCAACAGGGAGTTATGAATTCAATTAACTTTTAACAATGATTAGATTGAATGTTTAAAAAGGTATAAAGTTATATTTTTGTTTAATTAAAAGAAAATAACAATAATAAAATAAAAACGCCTTGGGATTTATTGGTTCATCTTAATAACAAGTCTTTCACAAACAAACCCTAAACCGGTAATTTTATATTGGTCACACTTTCTAAAGACAAGTTTCTCTTAGGTGTATCAAAGCTTCTCTCGAAGTCAGTGAGTGTGTCCCTCTAGCAATCACGCCTATTCTCATGGTTGATTGCTATTAGGATCCTTGAAGAACGAAACTTTATGTGTCTCAAGGTTTGCTAGACTATTCTCATGTTTCGCAACCCTTGTCTAATTTTACTTGTTCTAATATCAAAACTTCTTCTTTTGATGCTTCACTTTGATATTTGTGATGATGAATTAACAAATACTAACTCCTCCGCGTTCGCTTCATGAGTTTTGTAACACCCCGTTTTCCCAACATAATTAAATATACGTAAAATCAGAGTTTTCATCGCAAAACGGAATGTTACACTACTTTTCAAAAATTCATAAATAGAAAATATACTATTTATTCAACAACATAAATTAATCTCGTAATATTTTGCAGCGGAAAATTCTTTTTTAAAATATAATCAACTTCAACAAAATCTTGGCACAAAGGCCCCAACATAAATAATCATTTCAATAATCCTCTTAATAATAAATAAATGCTCCAACAATATAGTTCCAAAATTGATACATAAAGGAATGAAAGAAACAAAACAACATTTTCCCCATCCCGTTACGTATCAGAGCCCTAAGACACTTGAGCCAACATCCTACTAGACTTCATTACCTGCACTTGCCCACAAGGCGGCAATTCCAACAGAAGGGGTGAGAAACACATTCAATAATAATAATATATAATTCATCAAATCGATGAAACAACATCAAATTATACCACAAGTATCAACAAGTTCATATATGTATGTATACATATATATATAGCAACAGCAACGTTATCAACATCAACGACATTTAGCAAGATACAACAACAATAAACAATCAACAACAACAATATCAACAACATCAACAAATCATCACATATAACGAAAACATCTCAAACATTCACAAGTACATCATAACATCACAAATACTTCAACACGTCATAAATACATCAACAAGTCACAATTACACCATCACGAATACATCATCACTTTGCAAATTACATCATCACTTCACAATTACATCATCACTTCACAAACGACACGACACGACTATGCAACACTTAGACCTCATGCATGTGGTACCATCAGGGCATTAAGCCCCCATCGCTAAGGTCAAATAGGACCTGTCAGGCATTAAGCCCCCATCGCTAAGGTCATAGAGGACCTGTCAGGCATTAAGCCCCCATCGCTGACTATGCTATGCAACGACACGACTCAAATGCAACGACACAAGTAAAGACTCAACAATGCACATCTTTAGATGACTCGACAAATACACATCTTTAAATAGCATCATCGTCAAATATCACATATTTAAATATGACATCTTTATATAGCACATATTTAAGTCACACATCTACAAACAACACATCTTGATATAACACATATTTAATTCACACATCTCCGGAAAGCACATATACATTAATCAACTACATCCATATCAAACCAAAACATTCTTCAAAAATAAAGCAAGTTGATCAATAAAACATAAGCCAAATACTCATAAAACACTCCTACTAAATCCCTAATACTTAAGTTTGAAGTTGGGAAACCAACCATAAGTTTTTGACTAACTTGGGATTAGTTAAGCTAAGTTTTCTAAAAAAAATCTGAAGACCTACTTGGACTATTTTTATTATAATTCGAGATTTACAAAACATTTTCGAGTCAAACTAGTGCCATTAGAAAGCTAACTCAATTATCTACAACTTTCATGTTTACACCTAAAGCCAATTATGTACCAATCAATACCAGTTTTCATTTCAAATTCGGACAAAGTTGTGCTGAAATTCATAAAAATTCACTGTGACCTACGTTCAGTAATTTGACCATAACTCAAGTTCTATAAATCATTTTGACGTCAGACCAACGGTATTAGAAAGCTAACATTCATACCTACAACTTTCGTGTTTACACCGAAAGCTAGTTCGAAACAGAAACTGATGCAAAAGACGCAACAACATGAAACAGGGTATGCTGTCAAAGGTAGCTCTCGGGAAAACTCTATTTTTCACTCAAAAACCCAAATTTCATCTACCCAAATCCCAAATTTGATAGAGAACAATGTTTACAGGTTCTATATACAACATAACAATCAAAACAACACAGAAACATGCATTAAACAACACAATTCATCACATCATATCAATTATCATAAACTTTCTAAACCCTAAACCTAGAACACAATTTCATCAACAATCAAAATTATATATACATATTATTGAAGGAATCCCACCCTTACCTTAGATTATGATTCCTGAATTAAGCTGCGTTCTTCTCTCTTCTTCTAGCCTCTTCTCTTGGTTCTAGGTTTTCTCCTCTTCTTCTCTCAAAAACTCACTTTCTCTTTTTTTTTTCAATTGTACCTAAAACTCTTTCTGACTCTCCTTTTCTTTTTATTGTAAACTATAACCCCCTCTTATTTCCTTAACTCCCACTTATTCCTCATAATTATACTTAATTCCCTTTAAACCAAATAATACTATTTTCTACCTTTTTATTAAATAAATAAAATAATCAAACAACATTTATTTAAATAAAACACAACACCATAAATCATATAATAAATTATCATCACACCAAATATCACACAATTCATACCAAGTCATATATTTCACATAAAATCATATCTAAATCATATATGTCAAATATAGTCATATAAAATCATATAAAAATACTCAAACATCAACTAAATATAATTAAATAAAAATGGGGCATTACAAGTTTGGTATTTGTTAATTCATTATAAGATCAGTGAAATTAG
This sequence comes from Medicago lupulina, assembly GCA_958299785.1. Taxonomy (NCBI): domain Eukaryota; kingdom Viridiplantae; phylum Streptophyta; class Magnoliopsida; order Fabales; family Fabaceae; genus Medicago; species Medicago lupulina. Next base: position 38,813,594 of record OY283146.1, on the reverse strand, counting down.
ATTAGAAAATGAGGTTATATAAAAATAGGGTTTATGGTTTGGTTTGATTAGGATTATGTCATTAAGACTTATCCAACAATCCAAAGACAAGAAGAGTCTACTCACTAACGTTCATTGTAGACATAGAAGAGAAGAAGAAGTAGAAGAACATAAAAGTAAATAACAATAAAATAAAGTTGAACTTTTATTTCAAGAACAAAAGATGAATTGTTGAGATAGCTAGCTACTCTATTTATAGTTTACAATGACTTAGGCCCTAAGAAATACATCACTAGAATGTTCCATAAGAAACCACGGGCTTTTAGGTCAGAAATAAACTAATAGGAACCTTGTCCATAAAGCAAAAGCAGCAAAAGAGCAATCTTGGGACATGGCACGACTGTGTGGATAATGGCACTAGCCGTGCCAAGCTTCTGACTTGGGGGCGTCATATTTTTGTGTTGAATCTTCGTATTTTCCAGCCCGAATCAGCTCTGAATCCTCTTTCTTTTGCTCCAAGACTGAAACTTTAGAATATTTGTTCCTGAAATTAAATAACTTGCAATTGAAGTAAAATAGTTCTAAAAGGAAATAATATTAAATGAAACGAAATCAAATCTAAATAAAACAGACTCAAATATTATATTTGAAACACTAATTATTGACTCATCATAGACCATGGAGGTGAAGAAACAATTGAATTGGGGCTAAATCTTGTGCGCACGGCCGTGCCTACACAAGCATGGGTCGTGCCTCCCTTTCTGCCAATCTTCATGTTTCTTGTGGACTGAACACAGGCATGGCCGTGCCACCACAAGCATGCGCCGTGCCAACCCTTCTAGTCAATGGCCTATAATTTTCCTCGCTTTTTTTGCATCATATTCGGACAATTACCTATAAATCAAATTGAAATAACACAAAACAAACAAAATTAAAGTAATAAGACTCATGGGTTGCCTCCCACGAAGCGCTCTTTTATCGTCACTAACTTGACGAAAGGAAGCGAATCATTCCTCAAGGGGGCTCTTTAAGAGTTAAGCTGGCTATTTCTTCCACGGCTTTACCTACATTATAAATCTTTAGTCTTTGGCCATTAACCTTGAACGGTCCAGTTTTCTCATAAAAAATCTCAATTGGCCCATAAGGGTAAACCTTGTGGACTTGAAACGGACCAGACCACCTTGATCTTAACTTACCTGAAAAAGCCTTAACCTAGAGTTGAAGAGCAGCACAAGGTCACCGCTCTTGAAATTCTTTTTGAGCATATGCTTGTCATGCCATTTTTTTGTTCTTTCTTTATAAATACGGGCATTCTCGTAAGCATCCATCCTAACTTCTTCTAACTCACTTAATTGAAGCTTCCTTTTCTCACTAGCCAATCTCAGGTCCCATTTGAGGTTCCTGATTTTGCAATAAGCCTTGTGCTCAAGCTCAACCAGAAGGTGACAAGACTTCCCATAAATTAGTTTAAAAGGAGTCATCCCAATGGGAGTCTTGTACGCCGTCCGATAAGCCCAAAGAGCATTGTCAAGCTTAGTTGACCAATCTTTTCTAGAATTTGAAACGGTTTTTTTTCAAGAATAGCTTTAATTTTCCTATTTGAAACCTCAACTTGGCCGCTTGTTTGGGGGTGATAGGGTGTTGTAATTTTGTGCCTCACTCCAAATCTTTGTTAAAGTTTTTCAAAATGTTTAGAGATGAAGTGAGATCCTCCATCGCTTATCACAACCCTTGGCACTCCAAACCTTGGACAAATTACTTAAACAATTTTATGAAACCTTGTGAATCATTGGTAGGTGAGGCAATGGCCTCGATCCATTTGGACAGTCAACCGCCACCAATATGTATTGATTTCCAAAAGAAGAAGGAAATGGCCCCATGAAATCAACACCCCATACTTCAAAAATTTCTACTTCGAGGATGCTGTTCAAGAGCATCTCATTCCTTTTAGTAATGTTACCGGTGTGTCGCCCTACTTCTACTAAAGCGATAAATCACGCGAATATAATAAATATTCAAGAAATAGACGTCACGTCTTTAAATAATTCTCAACTAACATGCATAAAAATTTCAACAATAAAACATTACAGCAGAAATATAGCATACACCTCAAATAGCCATGTCATCAACTCATAAATACATCTATAAAATATAATATCCAAATCCCGACATTTGGGCAACACTCCACAACATAAACAAAATCCGGAAATCAAAAGAACAGACACCTAATCAGAGCCTAATCTAAGACTCTAACTGAAAAATAGAGGAAGCTCCCGCTATCCTCAAGCAACTCACCAAGCAAGCAATCAGACTAATCATGCATGCCGTCTATCCATTCATACAAATAGGTAGGCGGTCAACCGAACGACCACTGGGGGTTAGCTTCAAATCAAACATAATCAATATATGTAAACAGCAATAATCAATCATCATAATATTTCATGGTTCATAATAAATACCAACATATGCACATCTTCACATAATCACCAAAATGTCACCAACAATTTCCAGCAAGTATATGATTCATCAATCACACATATTCACCAAGCACACAACAACACCAAGAACATAATTCACATAAGTACATAAACAATTATGGCTCATCCTAAACATGCAATGTGCCTAGACTGACTCTAGACATGTGTGGTACCAAATCATCTATGAGGTCGTCACCTCATGATGCAACAAAAACATCGTAATTACCCCGAATAAATGAATACATAGTATTCGTCACTAACATGGATATGAAATTTGACATCAACGGTGTGTGGACCTATGACTCAACAACAAAAATGCATATATTCATACGACTTCAACAATCCACACCAACATATTTTAATACATGCTTACACCAACAATTAATCACCAATAGTCTATAAGAAAATTCACCAACCACATATATGCACATAAACATATATATTCACCAACAACATCACCATAGCAATTCAACAACTTCATAAAATCTCACCATTCAAGTAAAGGAGAAAAATACAACACGTTATGATAGACATCATATTCAACACCTATCAATCATTCACATATCTACACATAGTCATATCCAACTATGTACAAAAGATTTGCCAAGTATTTGGTCTTAAAGATTACTTCCGACAAGTTCGTATCGTATTACCCTTTTCCAAGTTACATATCAAAACAAAGCAAATATGCTTGAGAACCTCAACTAAGTATATACACAAATCACATGTGAGTGCATTAGTGTATACATCAACGTATCATAGGCCAAATCACTTAAATTCCAAGTTTGGCAAAGTTCGTCTCATATCATCGTTTTTCATGTAATTTAAATTCTCAAAGCAAGACCAAGCTAAAGTTCATGATTTCCGTCCAAAACACTTTTAGAAATCATATGGTTTATGAACAACCTTAACCCTATCCTTTTCCTTTGAGAATAACGAGTTTCGGAAAAATCGGCGTTATTGAACGTTTTTCAAAAGCTAAGTTCAAGCTCACAAAATCAAGTCCAATCCAAACCATAAGGTGTTCCATTAGGTTTAAGAGTATAAACAGTAGTTAAACATGTTGAAAGAAACATTTTTGAAAGCTCGGAACATCCCCCAAACGCCCGGAACGCAAGCGAAAAGTGCTGAAAACTGGGCACTTCTCGCTTAAGTGACCACCTGCTTGCTTAAGTGACCAAGTCACAATAGCTACTTTGATTGCTCGCTTACAGCTCGCTTGCTGCACGCTTAAGCGACTAGTCATAAGTTCTGTCAAAAAATGTTACGGGTTCCAACCCTTTTTCACCCAAAAACCCAAATTTTGATCTCCCAAATGTCCAAACTCATTCCAAAATTTGTTTAGAGGCATATGTACATAAAAAGGCACTCAAAGTTACATAAAACTTGAAATCAAAACATCATTTCAACATAAATCAACAATCCAACAAAGTTTCACCAAAACTCTAAACAACAACCCAATTCACATCACCAATCCATAATTATGAAAACCCATGGCATCAATTCATCAACAACACACCCCATAACAACATCAACAACAAATAATCATGAAATCACTCATGAATCAACAACAACAACATTATTCTTCATCAATTTTGTACAAACACAAAGTAAACCCATATATACATTTCAAGCATGAAAATTCAACACTAACAACACAATTATCATGTGATTCACATACTTAAATATGTCATCAAAATTAAAGCACGAATTTCCACAACTAAGCTCAATTAATCACTTATTCAATTAAGCACTTAAACATAGAGTTAGGGTAGAAATTAAACTAAGAGATTATGGTTAAATTCTAACCCCCTTACCTTAATTTCCAAGAATCCTAGCCTTAGCCTCAATTTAGCTCCTAGAATCCTCAACCCCTTCTTGATCTTCAAGCTTTTCTCTTCTCTTCCTCTAGTTCTTTCTCTCTCTTCCTCTTTCTAAGATAGTGAAATGAATGTTGTAACCCTAATTTCTCTTAAGGTATGGGTTATAAAGACTCACCACTAATGGCCCTAACCCTCAACATGTTTTATGGGCTCAAAGCTCTAATTAATCAGTTCCACAAGTTTCTACGCGCTTACGGTAAAAATAACGAATAAACACCGGCTCTTAATTAATTATCACAACCCACTAACAACTTAATAAAAATAATGATTCCCACTTGAAACACTAAAAATAATCCTCAAATCGAATTTACTAAATTACCCTTGCTCACCAAAATGACGAAAATACCCTTCTACACGAAAACTCACGAAATTACACCCAAGGATAAATAATCACACACAAGCACATATAAACACATATTAAACAATTAAAAATAAAACTAATGAAAAATCAGGTTGTTACAACTCTCCCCCCCTAAAAAGAATATTTGTCCTCGAAAATTACCTGAAGGAAACAACTCCGGATACGAAACCTTCATTCTACTCTCTGATTCCCAAGTAGTACTCTCGCCAATTGGTCCAACCCAAATCATCTTCACCAAATCGATCTCTTTGCCTCTCAAACGCTTCACCTCTCGATCTTCAACCCTGACAAGCCAAATCTGAACTGTCAAATTATCTCTTACTTCCAACTCGTCCACTTGAATCACATGAGACTCGTCATACACATACTTCCGCAACTGGGACACATGAAACACATCATGAAGATTCGACAACGACGGCGGTAACGCAATCCGATACTGTAACGCCCTATTTTTCATTTAATTATTTTTGGTTGATTTTTGAGTATTTCTTTTATATGAAATATTTGATTTATGTGATTTATTGGTGTATTTATTTAAATGAATGTTTATTTTATTATTTAAATAAAAAGTGGGGAAATAATATTATTTTAGAATTAAGTGGGAGTTAAGTGGAGTTTAAGAGAAAGGAGAGGTTTTGTTTTACTGGAAAAGAAAAGTCAGAAACAGTTTTTACGTACAATAGAAAACTTGAGTTTTTGAGAGAAAGAGGAGAAAACCTAGAAGAGGCAAGGAGAAGAGAGAAGAGCAATCTGTAAGCTTAATTCATCTAATCCAGGTAAGGGTGAGCTAGCAATTCAATTAATAATATATATGTATGATTCCTGAGATTGGGTTGAATTTGTCTGTTTTTGGTTTAGGTTTTGAGAATTGGATGAATTGTTGAAAATGTTGATGAATGAGTTGTTGATTTCATGTTTTGTGTTGTTTATGATGATATGATGGATATAAGACCTGTAAACGTTCTTGTAAATCAATTTGGGTGATTGGGGGATCAAAATTGGGTTTTTGGATGAAAATGGGGTTTGAAAATCGTAGTTTTGAAAACTGCCCAGATGAGCGCTCGCTCAAGCGAGCAAACCGTCGCTCAAGCGAGCAAACCGTCGCTCAAGCGAGCGACACAGTTCCTGCCCAGAATTGAAATTTACCCGTTCGCTCAAGCGTGCCGCAAGCGAACTCCAAGCGTGCAAAACCTGATGTTACGGCATTTTGGTCGCTTAAGCGAGCTGCCCGTCACTTAAGCGAGCAACGCGAATTTTTGCCCAGAATTTTGAAAATAGCCGTTTGCTCAAGCGAACCATAAGCGAGCTGCAAGCGAGCAAAACCCAAACTTACGTGAATTAGGTCGCTCAAGCATGCAGTTGCTCGCTTAAGCGTGCTGGGTCCTGTGCGACCATTTTGTGAATTTTGCTACTTGTTTTAGGACTTTAATCTGAGCTTCCTAAAATGTTTGTTGGATTTACTTAAAATTGTTTAAGTGGTGAAAATTATATATGAAGATGAATAGGGTGAAATTATGTATGTTTATATGAAAATAAATATCCATGCTATGTTTGAGTTGTCGTTGATGTTGCTGAGTTGTGTTGTCCAGTTGGGGAGTGTGTCAGAAGTATTAGACACAGTTGTTGATGTCCTAAGTAGCTGTTGTTGTTGTTGTTTGGTTGTATGCTGATATACACCATTTAGTCGTTGGGTTGTATGCTGATATACACCATTGAGTTCATGTCATACTCATATGCATTGTTGGGGGCTCATGCCCTGGAATGTTTATCATTCAACCGTTGAGGGCTCATGCCCTGGAATGCTAGCCATTCACCTGTTGAGGGCTCATGCCCTGGGATGCTTTAACCATCCAACTGTTGAGGGCTCATGCCCTGGAATGCTTGTCATTCAACGCGCGTAAAATGGTTTCACATGCATATTGCATTTGTTGTTGATGTCGTTGCATTGTTGTTGTCGGTGTGAGTTGTCGTTGTGTAGTCCTTGATATCGAAGTTGTTGTTGGTGAGATGTCGCCATTGGTGTTGTTGTTATAATTTGAATATAAAATGAAGTAATTATTGCTGATAAATGTTGATGCCATATATGTATGGACTTGATAATACTTGTTGCTGTGTTGTTGATGTTTTTAATTCAAGTTGATGGATTATTCATATATATTATTTTTGATTGTGAACTCACCCCTTCTGCTTGAAAATGTTGCCCTTCATACGGGTAACTTGCAGGTAATGAAGGCTTGTAGGATGTTGGCTCTTGTGTCTTAGGGCTCTGATACGTAACGGGATGGGAAATTTGCTGTTTATTTCTTTCATTCCTTATGTATCATTTCTAGAACCATGTTGTTAAAGATTTAATTGTTGGATGATAAATATATTGTTGAGGCCTTTGTGCCAAGAATTGTTGGAGAATAAATTTGTGTTGAAAAGAATAATTCCGCTGTAGATTTTATAAGATGACTTGTTGAAGTTAAATAGTTTTATATTATATTTTAGAATTTTGAAAAGCAGTGTGACATGCCCGTTATTGTTGAACTCTGATTGTTATATATTATTATGTTGTTTTGGGAAACGGGGTGTTACACATATGCTATAGCCCCATCATTCTCAACAATCTCAAACGGTCCAACAAAACGCGGTGTCAATTTCCGACACTTCAAAGCACGTCTGATACCTATCACAGGGTTCACTCTTAAGAATACATGATCACCAACTTGAAACTCAATATCCTTTCTCCTCTTGTCATGATAACTCTTCTGCCTACTCTGAGATGCTTTCATCTGCTCTTGAATCATCTTGACCTTCTCGGTCGTCTCTTGCACAACATCTGGTCCTAACAAAGCACTTTCACCTGACTCATACCAACACAAAGGCGTCTTACACCTCCGACCATACAAAGCCTCAAACGGTGCCATCCCGATACTTGAATGAAAACTGTTGTTGTAAGTAAACTCAATCAACGGTAAACATTCGACCCAACTGACACCTTGTTCCAAAACACAAGCTCTCAACAAGTCTTTCAAACTCTTAATAGTCCTCTCCGTCTGACGACCAGTCTAAGGATGATAAGCAGAACTCAACCTCAACTTAGTTCCCAAAGCAGCTTGAAAACTCTCCTAAATCTTAGAAATAAACCTCGGATCCCGATCCGACACAATACTAGAAGGAATACCATGCAACCTGACAACCTGCTCAATGTAGATCTCAGCCAACCTCACTACAGACATACCGGTCTTGATAGGAATAAAATGTGTTGACTTCGTCAACCGATCAACAATCACCCAAATCGAATCAAAACCCTTCACAATCTTCGGCAAAGCTCCAACAAAGTCCATAGAGATACTATCCCACTTCCATTCTGGCACAAACAACGGTTGCATCAAACCTGACGGTTTCTGATGTTCAAACTTTGATTTCTGACAAACCAAACAAGCATAAATGAATTCAGCGATCTCCTTCTTCATTCAGGCCACCAAAACAACCTCTTCAAATCCCGATACATCTTCATTGCTCCTGGATGAATTCTCAAACTACTCCTATGATCTTCGGCCAAAATACGCTTCTTAAGTTCAGGCACATCCGGCACACACACTCGGTCACGAAACATCAAGACACCATTCTGATCCAATCTGAAGTCCACACTTTTACCTTGATTAACCAACACCACACGATCTACAAGTTCCAAATCCTCTTTCTAACCCTTCTTAATCTTTTCCAAAATGTTACTCGTCAGCTTCAACATTCCCAACTTCACACTTTCAGGCGTCAACTCACAAACCAAACTCAAATCTTGAAACTGCTCGATCAACTCCAACTCTTTAACCATCAAAGCAGACATATGCAAGGACTTCCTACTTAAAGCTTGACGTGGGAGTTAGAGAGTAAGATGCTGGAGTCATATCCAGAATTGTTTGCTTGAGGTAATTTTCGAGGACGAAAATCTTTTAAGTTGGGGAGAGTTGTAACGCCCATTTTTGATTATTTAATTATTTGATTTATTTGAGAAGTTGATATATATTTATTAATATATTATGCGATGTTGAATGAAGATTTAATATGATTTTATGCGACGTGGTGACTTATTTTATTGTTTAATAAAATAAGATTTGAAAATAAAATAAAATATTTAGTTGTGGGTTAGTTTTGGATTTTAGAGAGTTTTGTGGGAGAAAGAGTAAATAAGATAAGATTTGTTGGGAGTATATAAAGGGAAATTAGGTCAAGAGAGAAGTCAGTATACGCGTTGCCAGAGTTTTGGAAAAAGGGAGAAAACGGACGTGAAGTGAGAAGAGAGCTAGATCTGCGATTTTTCTGCAATTACCAGGTAAGGGTGAGCCTAACACTTAATTATATTGATCTGTAGTTCATCTAATCTCGATTAACAACATAGGATTGAGTTTTGTGAGAACTGGAATTAGGTTAAAATTGAGAAAAATCATGAATTAGGCCATAAAGCAGTAGAACAGATGTGTAGGATGAGTACAGAACGTAGATTAATCATAACATTGATGTTTCTGAGAGTTTAGACGTTTAAGATGATGAATTTGGGAACTTTTGATGAGATTTTCGCAGAACCCGTAGCAGTCTGTTCATCGCTCGCCTAGGCGAGCTATGCAACTCGCCGCGGCGAGTAGACCTAGATCGCTCGCGAGGCGAGCAACCCAACTCGCCATAGCGAGCAGTCCCCTAGAGCTCGCGAGGCGAGCACTCCAACTCGCCATAGCGAGCAGGACCTTAGTTACTCGCGAGGCGAGCTATCCCACTCGCCATAGCGAGTTATGTCAGAACCTTGAACCTGTTCTGTTTGCGACCTGTAGTCGCATATGACCTTGAGAGATGACCTTGGGGTAGCTTTAGAGACTTCTAATGATGTTTAATATAATCTGTAATGATGTTACATGATGATTGAGATTGTTTATGATGATTTTATGAAGCTTATGTGTGATATATGAATTAATTAAGTTATGAATGTTTGATTCACTTGCGATGCTTGCATTATGGATGCTGTTTGTATGATGTACTTGCTGCCATGTTGCTATTTACTTATGTATAGTTGCTGCATGTGTCAGTCCATGATGATTAAGATGGTTAATAAGACGTTGATGATGTTAACTTGTTTAAGTTAAAATTGCATTGAGTCTCATGCATACTCATTCTATGATGGGGGCTTATGCCCTGGAGTTTTTACTCACCAGCGACGAGGGCTTATGCCCTGGAGCTTTGCTCACCAGCGACGAAGGCTTATGCCTTGGAGTATATTTATGCTCATAGCGACGAGGGCTCATGCCCTGGATTGGTACCACATGCATATAAGACGTAGGGTTGCATAGTCAAGTGATGATGTAGAGTCGAGTCGTCTAAGATGCTTACTAAGATGTATATGATGTTGATTATGACGATGCTTAATGATGTGTTGTTTATGTTGATGTTCTAAATGCTAGATGTTTATCTGCGATATGTTGAATTATGTTTGGTTGTTGAATTATGATTATTTAATTACATGTTTAATATAATTATTTGTGAATCTCACCCCTTCTGCTGGAATTGCCGCCTTGTGGGCAAGTGCAGGTAACCAAGATTAGGTGCAGACGTGTGAGGATTTCTGCAGTCGAGTCTAGGTGCTCTGATACGTAACGGGATAGGGGATCCTTCTTTATTTTTCTCTGTTCCTTGCGTATTAAGTTATTTTACATGCTTATGTTTATTTTGAAGATTTTTGGTTAATAAGACGTTGATGAGGCCTGCGTGCCAAAGACTTTTGAGATGCTTTTCTTTATGATTTTTCCGCTGCGATGATGATTAATATTTTATGAAGATTTAATGTTTATTTATTCATTAATATGAGATGTTTTTAGAAATGTGATGCCCTGTTTATGTGCTTACTCTGATGCATGACTATCTTTTTAAAGAAATTTTTATGTTGGGAAAACGGGGTGTTACAATAGGTATCAGAGCAGGTCGGTCCGTCCGGCCAAGTAGAGAGTCGAGTGACGTTGTCTTAGAGTTAGAATACTATTATTGTATTATTCTAACTTATGTTTGCTTTGTAGAGGATTAAGATGGCTGGAAGAAACGACGCTGCGATTGCTGCTGCCTTGGAAGCTGTTGCTCAAGCGGTGGGACAGCAACCGAATGCGAATGCTGGTGCTAGTGCTGAGGTCCGCATGCTGGAGACCTTCTTGAGAAACCATCCTCCTACCTTCAAGGGGAGATATGATCCAGATGGAGCCCAGACTTGGCTCAAGGAGATTGAGAGGGTGTTCCGAGTGATGCAGTGCACGGAGGTGCAGAAGGTGCGTTTTGGTACGCACATGCTGGCTGATGACTGGTGGATTAGTCTTCTACCTGTTCTGGAGCAAGGTGGTGCTGAGGTTACTTGGACTATTTTTAGAAGAGAGTTCCTCAACAGATATTTTCCAGAGGATGTTAGGGGCAAGAAAGAGATTGAGTTCCTAGAGCTTAAGCAAGGGAACATGTCCGTGACAGAGTATGCGGCAAAGTTTGTGGAGCTGGCAAAATTTTATCCACATTATACCCTTGAGACTGCTGAGTTTTCCAAGGGCATCAAGTTTGAAAATGGATTGCGTGCTGATATCAAGAGGGCTATTGGGTATCAGAAGATTAGAATCTTTTCCGAGCTGGTGAGTAGGTAAAGGATCTACGAGGAAGACACTAAGGCTCATTACAAGGTGGTTAATGAGAGAAAAGGAAAAAGGCAGCAAAGTCGTCCTAAGCCCTACAGTGCCCCTGCAGATAAGGGCAAACAGCGAGTTAATGATGAGAGGAGACCTGTGAAGAAAGATGCTCCTGCTGAGATAGTTTGCTATACTTGTGGCGTGAAAGGCCATAAGAGTAATGCTTGTCCTGGAGAGGTGAAGAGGTGTTTTCGTTGTGGCAAGAAGGGTCATACTACTGCGGATTGCAAGCATGGTGATATTGTGTGTTTTAACTGCGGTGAAGAGGGTCACATTGGTTCACAATGCAAGAAGCCTAAGAAGGCTCAGACTACTGGGAGAGTTTTTGCTTTGACTGGTACGCAGACGGAGAGCGAGGATCGCTTGATCAGAGGTACTTGTTATTTTGATAATATACCATTAGTTGCTATTATTGATACTGGTGCCACACATTGTTTTGTTGCTCTTGATTGTGCTGCTAAGTTGAATCTTGTTGTATCTGATATGAATGGGGAGATGGTTGTCGAAACTCCAGCTAAGGGTTCGGTGACTACTTCCCTTGTGTGTTTAAGATGTCCTGTGTAACACCCCGTTTTCCCAAAATGATATAATAATATCCAAACATCAGAGTAAATCAACATACAACGGAGCATTACATTCACAATTCAAAATTATTATTCATTTAAATAGAAACATAAAACTATTTAAATAATCCTCCAAAATAACGTCCTTATAAAATAATCTGCAGCAGAATAATTATCATAAATTCATCTCAAAATTTCTTATACATCAACATATCCGGCACAAAGGCCTCACCAAATTAAACATTCTCCAACATTATTCAAATAATTATTCAACAAATCTCCAACATAAAATGATACATAAAGGAATGAAATTGTAAAACATTAAATCCCATCCCGTTACGTATCAGAGCCTACGACACAATGAGCCAACTCCTATCTAACCATCGCTACCTGCACTTGCCCACGAGGCGGCAATTCCAGCAGAAGGGGTGAGTTCACAAAACAAAAGCAATATATATATATATATATATATATATATATATATATATAATTCATAAAGTTGTATTGAAAAACAACAACAACAAGAACATTCATCATCACCATAATCATCAGCAATCTTCATTAACATTTCAACAATATAATTTAGATTCACCTTAAAATAACAACACCGACAACAACACCACTTGTGGTGACACCTCACCTACAACAACTCACACCTTAAACTTCTAATGCAAGACTCCATTAACGACTAATGCATTATGCAAATGTGGTACCAACTACGCGCGTTGAATGCTAAGCATTCCGGGGCATAAGCCCCCACCAAATTGGATGGTTAAAGCATCCCAGGGCATAAGCCCTCACCAAAGTGAATGACTAGCATTCCAGGGCATAAGCCCTCACCAGTTGAATGTATAAACATTCCGGGGCATGAGCCCCCACCAATGCAAATGAGTTATGAGACTCAAGGAGTATATCTACATACAACCATACGACAAAATAGTGGTGCACTTTCACCATGCAACCAACGACATCACCAATTAGGACACCTCCCCAACTAGACTCAACCACACCACAACACCATGGACAATTGCAAACTTGGCATAGTATCATTCATTTCATTTCATATAAGATTCATCCATATATGCATCATAAACACCTCCATTCTATATTATTATTACTCCAAAAATTCTCTAAAAATCCAATAATCAACCTAGGAAGCTTAGGTTTGGGTTTGGAACGCTTTGAAAAATTACATAAAATGGTCGTACAGGGCCAATCTCGCTTAAGCGAGCTAATCTCGCTTCAAGCGAGTCAAATGACGAAAGTCTGGGGAAATCTCACTTGGACTTCGCTTGCATCTCGCTTACGCGAGATTTCATCTGGACAGCATTCTGGGAATCTCGCTTAAGCGAAAAATATCTCGCTTCAAGCGAAGCTTCATCTGGGCAGTTTTCAAACTACGATTTTCTAAGCCTAAAATCATCCAAAAACCCAATTTTGATCCCCCAATCACCCAAAATGATTTAGAACATTGTTTATGGGTTCACTACTCATCAAAACAACAAACATTTTATAGAAACATCATCAATCACAACATAATTCATCAACAATGGCATTTTTCATAAATATTAAACCTAAACCAACAAATCACCATTTTCAATCCAAAATCATGAAAACATACATGTATATATTAACCAATGAATTGCTAGCCCACCCTTACCTTAATTCAGCAAAATCTACAGCAATTCCTAGCAATTCCCCTTGGCTCTTGGCTCTTCTCACTTTCTCCCAAAAAGTCTGTTTTTCTTTCTTACTGATACGTATTCTGTTTCTCCTATTTCCTTTACTGACTATTCCTTTCCTACTCTTTCCACCCAAAGCATAACCTCCTTTTACTCTTTACTCTCCCACTAAATTATATTAAACTCTCCTTAATTCTAATTATTTCTATTAAATCCCTTAATTCAACTATAAAAATATTATTTCTCCTATTTTCATAAAACACTACAAATAATTATAATAAATAATAACACACCAAATATCTCATATATCATTTATAAATTCAAGTAAAACACACCAAGCACACCAAAATCAATTAAAAATCACCACAAATCACAAAACAGAATTTAGAGTGTTACAACTCTCCCCAACTTAGAAAATTTCGTCCTCGAAATATTACCTTAAGCAACAAACAACTCAGGATAGGACTCTTGCATCTTGCTTTCCAATTCCCAAGTCAAACTCTCACCGGCTACACCGCCCCAAACAACTCTAACTAGAGGTATCTCCTTGCCTCTCAGCTGCTTCACCTTGCGATCATCAATCCTCAAAGGCAATGTCTCAACGGTAAGATTATCTCTAACTTGCACATCATCTCTAGGAATAACATGCGAAGGATCCGCTACATACTTTCTCAACTGCGACACATGAAACACATCATGCAAGTTTGATAGATGGGGTGGCAATCCAATCCGATACGCCACGGTTCCAATTCTCTCGGAAATCTGATAAGGACCAATGAACTTTGGAGTCAACTTCTTCGACTTCAATGCACGTCCTACACCCGTCATCGGAGTAACCCTCAAAAACACATGCTCACCCTCTTGAAACTCAAGGGCTTTTCTCCTTTTGTCATGATAACTCTTCTGACGATCTTGAGATGCCTTCATCTTTTCTCTTATCATCTTGACCTTTTCCGTAGTCTGCTGCACTAACTCAGGTCCTAACACAATACTTTCACCCGACTCAAACCAACATAGAGGAGTTCTACACCTTCGACCATACAAAGCTTCGAACGGTGCCATACCAATACTCGAATGGTAACTATTGTTGTAAGTAAACTCTATCAAAGACAAGTGGCTGTCCCAAGCTCCACCCTGCTCGAGTACACACACCCTCAACAAATCTTCTAAGGATTGGATAGTCCTCTCCGACTGACCATCTGTCTGCGGATGATAAGCCGAACTCAGCCTCAATCTCGAACCCAATGCATCTTGCAAACTCTTCCAAAACCTTGATGTAAACCTCGGATCTCTATCCGACACGATACTAGATGGAACCCCATGCAACTTCACAATGTCACGGATATAAATCTCCGCCAACTGAGCCACCGGATAAGTAATATTAATCGGGATAAAGTGTGCCGACTTAGTCAATCTATCAACAACAACCCAAATGGCATCATGCCCTCTTGGAGTATTCGGCAAACTCGTCACAAAATCCATAGAAATGCTATCCCATTTCCACTCAGGTACATCTAACGGAACCAACAACCCTGCAGGTTTCTGATGTTCAACTTTAGACTTCTGGCAAGTTAAACATGCATACACAAATTGAGCAACATCTCTTTTCAAATCGGACCACCAAAATAATTTCTTCAAGTCACGATACATTTTAGTAGCTCCAGGATGAATACTCAAACTACTCTTATGACTTTCTTCTAAGATCAACTTTTTCAAACCTTCATCATCGGGAATACAAATCCTTCCTCTAAACCTCAACACACCTTGTTCATCGACCTTGAAGTCACCATCTGCATTCTGATCACTAGCAGTCATCAAATCAACAAACTTAACATCAATCTTCTGGGCCTCCTTGATACTACTCAAGAAATCACTATTAATCTTTAACATTCCCAACCGTACACTTTGAGGCGATCTTTCACAAACAAGACTCAAATCTCTGAACTGTTCAAGTAACTCGAACTCTTTCACCATCAAAGCAGACATATGCAACGTCTTTCTGCTCAACGCATCGGCAACAACATTAGCTTTATCAGGATGGTAATTCAAGCCAAAATCGTAATCCTTAAGTAACTCAAGCCACCTCCTCTGCCTCATGTTCAACTCCTTCTGATCAAATAAATACTTTAAACTCTTATGATCACTAAACACCTCGAACCTGGAACCGTACAAATAATGCCTCCAAATTTTCAAAACAAATACCACGGCTGCCAATTCTAGATCATGTGTAGGATAATTCTTCTCATGCACTCTCAGCTGTCTAGAAGCATACGCGACCACCTTGCCATCTTGCATCAAAACACCACCTAATCCCAGCTTAGATGCATCACAATACACAACAAAAGGTTCTTCTGGCTTTGGCAAAATTAAAATAGGAGCAGTCGTCAATCTTTGCTTCAACTCATTGAAACCACTCTCACATTGAGCATCCCACACAAATGCTTTACCTTTACAGGTCAGTTGCGTCAAAGGAAGTGCCAACTTCGAAAATCCTTCAATAAATCTGCGGTAATAACCAGCCAACCCAAGAAAACTTCTTACCTCAGTAACTGACTTTGGTGTCTCCCACTGCGACACAGCATCAACCTTCGAAGGATCTACAGCAATACCATTACCAGAAATAATGTGGCCAAGAAAACTTACTTCATTCAGCCAGAACTCGCACTTGGATAACTTGGCATACAATTTCTTCTCTTTCAGCACTTGCAATACAATCTTCAAATGCTCTGCATGCTCAGCTTCAGTCTTAGAATAGATTAAAATATCATCAATAAAAACCACAACAAATTGATCCAGATATTCATGAAAAATTCTGTTCATGTATTCCATAAACACACCAGGTGCATTCGTCACACCGAAAGGCATCATCTTATATTCATAATGACCATAACGCGTCCTAAACGCCGTCTTTTGCATATCCTCGTCCTTCACCTTTATCTGATGGTAACCCGACCTCAAATCAATTTTGCTGAACACACGGGCACCCACTAGTTGATCCATCAAGTCATCAATCCTCGGTAGTGGATACCTATTCTTAATCGTCACTTTATTCAGCTGTCGGTAATCAATACACAACCGCATGCTACCATCCTTCTTCTTTACCAACAACACCGGCGCTCCCCAAGGTGAAACACTCGGTCTCACAAACTTCTTGTCAAGCAAGTCTTCCAACTGTTTCTTTAACTCAACTAACTCCGAAGCTGACATACGGTAAGGAGCCATCGACACAGGCTTCGTACCCGGCACCAGGTCTATCGAAAATTCAACCTCCCTCTCGGATGGCACATCTGGAATCTCATCAGGGAAAACTTCAGGAAATTCCTTCACAACAGGCAACCCATCAATCACAGCTTGGTTCTCCACCGACAAGAATGCCAACAAAGAAAACATCAACACACCATCTTGTTCTAATCGCTTCACCTCTTAGTAGATAGAAACTCTGCTCCACTTTCTTCTTCAGCAGAAGAAAATCTCACCGTCTTGCTAAAACAACTACTACGAACATGGTTATACTCTAACCAGTTCTCTACGCAACAGACAACAAAACAGGGCAACAAAAGACAGTTTAAAGCTGTCACACAACACTACACTATTGGCTCGACACGACTCTCCTAATGGCCGGACGGACCGACTTGCTCTGATACCAATTGTAACACCCCGTTTTCCCAAAATGATATAATAATATCCAAACATCAGAGTAAATCAACATACAACGGAGCATTACATTCACAATTCAAAATTATTATTCATTTAAATAGAAACATAAAACTATTTAAATAATCCTCCAAAATAACGTCCTTATAAAATAATCTGCAGCGGAATAATTATCATAAATTCATCTCAAAATTTCTTATACATCAACATATCCGGCACAAAGGCCTCACCAAATTAAACATTCTCCAACATTATTCAAATAATTATTCAACAAATCTCCAACATAAAATGATACATAAAGGAATGAAATTGTAAAACATTAAATCCCATCCCGTTACGTATCAGAGCCTACGACACAATGAGCCAACTCCTATCTAACCATCGCTACCTGCACTTGCCCACGAGGCGGCAATTCCAGCAGAAGGGGTGAGTTCACAAAACAAAAGCAATATATATATATATAATTCATAAAGTTGTATTGAAAAACAACAACAACAAGAACATTCATCATCACCATAATCATCAGCAATCTTCATTAACATTTCAACAATATAATTTAGATTCACCTTAAAATAACAACACCGACAACAACACCACTTGTGGTGACACCTCACCTACAACAACTCACACCTTAAACTTCTAATGCAAGACTCCATTAACGACTAATGCATTATGCAAATGTGGTACCAACTACGCGCGTTGAATGCTAAGCATTCCGGGGCATAAGCCCCCACCAAATTGGATGGTTAAAGCATCCCAGGGCATAAGCCCTCACCAAAGTGAATGACTAGCATTCCAGGGCATAAGCCCTCACCAGTTGAATGTATAAACATTCCGGGGCATGAGCCCCCACCAATGCAAATGAGTTATGAGACTCAAGGAGTATATCTACATACAACCATACGACAAAATAGTGGTGCACTTTCACCATGCAACCAACGACATCACCAATTAGGACACCTCCCCAACTAGACTCAACCACACCACAACACCATGGACAATTGCAAACTTGGCATAGTATCATTCATTTCATTTCATATAAGATTCATCCATATATGCATCATAAACACCTCCATTCTATATTATTATTACTCCAAAAATTCTCTAAAAATCCAATAATCAACCTAGGAAGCTTAGGTTTGGGTTTGGAACGCTTTGAAAAATTACATAAAATGGTCGTACAGGGCCAATCTCGCTTAAGCGAGCTAATCTCGCTTCAAGCGAGTCAAATGACGAAAGTCTGGGGAAATCTCGCTTGGACTTCGCTTGCATCTCGCTTACGCGAGATTTCATCTGGACAGCATTCTGGGAATCTCGCTTAAGCGAAAAATATCTCGCTTCAAGCGAAGCTTCATCTGGGCAGTTTTCAAACTACGATTTTCTAAGCCTAAAATCATCCAAAAACCCAATTTTGATCCCCCAATCACCCAAAATGATTTAGAACATTGTTTATGGGTTCACTACTCATCAAAACAACAAACATTTTATAGAAACATCATCAATCACAACATAATTCATCAACAATGGCATTTTTCATAAATATTAAACCTAAACCAACAAATCACCATTTTCAATCCAAAATCATGAAAACATACATGTATATATTAACCAATGAATTGCTAGCCCACCCTTACCTTAATTCAGCAAAATCTACAGCAATTCCTAGCAATTCCCCTTGGCTCTTGGCTCTTCTCACTTTCTCCCAAAAAGTCTGTTTTTCTTTCTTACTGATACGTATTCTGTTTCTCCTATTTCCTTTACTGACTATTCCTTTCCTACTCTTTCCACCCAAAGCATAACCTCCTTTTACTCTTTACTCTCCCACTAAATTATATTAAACTCTCCTTAATTCTAATTATTTCTATTAAATCCCTTAATTCAACTATAAAAATATTATTTCTCCTATTTTCATAAAACACTACAAATAATTATAATAAATAATAACACACCAAATATCTCATATATCATTTATAAATTCAAGTAAAACACACCAAGCACACCAAAATCAATTAAAAATCACCACAAATCACAAAACAGAATTTAGAGTGTTACATCCTGTGTCTATGTTTGGTCGTGATTTTGAGATTGATTTAGTATGTCTACCGTTGGTTGGGATGGATGTGATCTTGGGGATGAATTGGTTAGAGTACAACCATGTCCTTATTAATTGTTTCAGCAAGACGGTGCATTTTTCTTCTCCCGAAGAAGAGAGTGGCACAGAGTTCTTATCTACTAAACAGTTGAAGCAGTTGGAACGCGATGGAATTATGATGTTTTCCTTGATGGCGTCCTTATCTATTGAGAATCAGGCAGTGATTGATAAGCTACAAGTAGTATGTGATTTTCCTGAAGTTTTCCCAGATGAGATTCCTGATGTGCCTCCGGAAAGAGAAGTTGAATTTACGATCGATCTTGTTCCTGGAACGAAGCCTGTGTCTATGACACCTTATCGTATGTCAGCTTCTGAGTTGGCTGAGCTGAAGAAACAGTTAGAGGATTTGCTTGATAAGAAGTTCGTGAGACCAAGTGTTTCACCGTGGGGAGCTCCAGTGTTGTTAGTCAAGAAGAAAGATGGAATATGAGGTTGTGCATCGACTATCGTCAGTTGAATAAAGTAACGATAAAGAATAGGTATCCACTTCCGAGGATTGACGACTTGATGGATCAGTTGGTGGGTGCTTGTGTATTCAGCAAGATAGATTTGAGATCGGGTTACCATCAGATTAAAGTGAAAGATGAGGATATGCAGAAGACAGCGTTTAGAACGCGATATGGACATTATGAGTATACGGTGATGCCTTTCGGTGTTACTAACGCACCTGGCATATTTATGGAGTATATGAATAGGATCTTCCATGCTTATTTGGATCGCTTTGTTGTGGTATTCATCGATGATATTCTGGTTTACTCTAAAACTGAAGAAGAACATCCTGAGCATTTGAAGATCGTCTTGCAAGTGTTGAAAGAGAAGAAGCTTTTGGCTAAGTTGTCTAAGTGTGAGTTCTGGTTGAAAGAAGAAAGTTTTCTTGGTCATGTTATTTCTGGCGATGGCATTGCGGTTGACCCGTCTAAAGTTGAAGCGGTATCGCAATGGGAGACTCCTAAGTCGGTTACAGAGATTAGAAGCTTTTTGGGATTAGCAGGTTATTACCGAAGGTTTATAGAGGGATTTTCTAAGTTGGCTCTTCCATTAACGCAGTTGACGTGTAAAGGTAAATCTTTTGTGTGGGATGTTCATTGTGAGAACAGTTTTAATGAGTTGAAGAAACGTTTGACGACGGCTCCAGTTTTGATTTTGCCGAAGCCCGAAGAACCTTTTGTGGTATATTGTGATGCGTCCAAGTTGGGTTTGGGTGGCGTGCTTATGCAAGATGGTAAGGTAGTAGCGTATGCTTCAAGGCAATTGAGGATTCATGAGAAGAATTATCCGACGCATGACTTAGAGTTGGCGGCTGTGGTCTTTGTATTGAAAATATGGAGACATTACCTGTATGGTTCGAGGTGTTTAGTGATCACAAGAGTTTGAAGTACTTATTTGACCAGAAGGAATTGAATATGAGACAACGTAGGTGGCTCGAAATATTGAAAGATTATGACTTTGGTTTGAATTATCATCCGGGCAAAGCTAATGTGGTTGCAGATGCCTTGAGTAGGAAGACCTTGCGTATGTCTTCCATGATGGTGAAGGAGTTTGAATTGCTTGAACAGTTTAGAGATTTGAGTTTAATCTGTGAGAGAACACCTCAGAGTGTAAAGCTGGGAATGCTGAAGATTGATAGCGATTTCTTGAAGAGTATCAAAGAGGCACAGAAAGAAGATGTCAAGTTTGTGGACTTGTTGGTTGCTAATAATCAGACGGAAGATAGTGACTTTAGAGTTGATGATCAAGGAGTGTTGAGATTTCGAGGTAGGATTTGCATTCCTGATAATGAGGAAATGAAGAAGATGATTCTTGCAGAGAGTCATAGAAGTAGCTTGAGTATTTATCCGGGAGCTACGAAGATGTATCATGATTTAAAGAAGCTGTTTTGGTGGTCTGGTTTGAAGCGAGACGTGGCACAGTTTGTGTATTCTTGTTTGGTTTGTCAGAAATCGAAGGTTGAACATCAGAAACCTGCTGGTATGATGGTACCTTTAGATGTGCCAGAGTGGAAATGGGATAGTATATCCATGGATTTCGTGACGAGCTTGCCGAATACTCCTAAAGGGAATGACGCTATTTGGGTGATTGTTGATAGATTGACGAAGTCGGCTCATTTTCTACCGATTAATATTACTTTTCCTGTTGCTCAGTTGGCAGAGATTTATGTCAAGGAGATTGTGAAGTTGCATGGTGTTCCTTCGAGCATCGTATCAGATAGAGACCCGAGATTTACTTCTAGATTTTGGAAGAGTTTGCAAGAGGCTTTAGGTTCTCAGTTGAGGTTGAGTTCGGCTTATCATCCGCAAACAGATGGTCAGTCGGAGAGGACGATTCAGTCGTTGGAGGATTTTTTGAGGGTGTGTGTACTTGAGCAAGGAGGAACTTGGGATAGTCATCTTCCATTGATAGAGTTCACGTACAACAACAGTTACCATTCGCGTATCGGAATGGCACCTTTTGAGGCTTTGTATGGTCGGAGATGCAGAACTCCATTGTGTTGGTTTGAGTCAGGCGAAAATGTGATGTTAGGACCGGAGATTGTTCAGCAGACTACTGAGAAAGTAAGAATGATCCGAGAGAAGATGAAAGCGTCGCAGAGTCGACAAAAGAGTTATCATGACAAGCGTAGAAAGGACCTTGAGTTCCAAGAGGGAGATCATGTGTTCCTGAGAGTGACTCCTATGACCGGTGTTGGTCGTGCATTGAAGTCAAAGAAGTTAACCCCGAAGTTTATTGGTCCATATCAGATATCAGAGAGGATTGGGGCGGTGGCCTATCGTATTGGATTGCCACCACAATTATCGAATTTGCACGACGTGTTCCATGTGTCGCAACTGAGGAAGTATGTTCCGGATCCGTCTCATGTGATCCAGAGTGATAAGGTGCAAGTTAGGGACAACCTTACGGTTGAGACCTTACCTGTGAGAATTGATGACAGAAAGACGAAGACGCTGAGGGGAAAGGAGATACCTCTCGTTAGAGTCGTTTGGTCGGGAGCGACCGGCGAAAGCTTGACGTGGGAGTTAGAGAGTAAGATGCTGGAGTCATATCCAGAATTGTTTGCTTGAGGTAATTTTCGAGGACGAAAATCTTTTAAGTTGGGGAGAGTTGTAACGCCCATTTTTGATTATTTAATTATTTGATTTATTTGAGAAGTTGATATATATTTATTAATATATTATGCGATGTTGAATGAAGATTTAATATGATTTTATGCGACGTGGTGACTTATTTTATTGTTTAATAAAATAAGATTTGAAAATAAAATAAAATATTTAGTTGTGGGTTAGTTTTGGATTTTAGAGAGTTTTGTGGGAGAAAGAGTAAATAAGATAAGATTTGTTGGGAGTATATAAAGGGAAATTAGGTCAAGAGAGAAGTCAGTATACGCGTTGCCAGAGTTTTGGAAAAAGGGAGAAAACGGACGTGAAGTGAGAAGAGAGCTAGGTCTACGATTTTTCTGCAATTACCAGGTAAGGGTGAGCCTAACACTTAATTATATTGATCTGTAGTTCATCTAATCTCGATTAACAACATAGGATTGAGTTTTGTGAGAACTGGAATTAGGTTAAAATTGAGAAAAATCATGAATTAGGCCATAAAGCTGTAGAACAGATGTGTAGGATGAGTACAGAACGTAGATTAATCATAACATTGATGTTTCTGAGAGTTTAGACGTTTAAGATGATGAATTTGGGAACTTTTGATGAGATTTTCGCAGAACCCGTAGCAGTCTGTTCATCGCTCGCCTAGGCGAGCTATGCAACTCGCCGCGGCGAGTAGACCTAGATTGCTCGCGAGGCGAGCAACCCAGCTCGCCATAGCGAGCAGTCCCCTAGAGCTCGCGAGGCGAGAACTCCAACTCGCCATAGCGAGCAGGACCTTGGTTACTCGCGAGGCGAGCTATCCCACTCGCCATAGCGAGTTATGTCAGAACCTTGAACCTGTTCTGTTTGCGACCTGTAGTCGCATATGACCTTGAGAGATGACCTTGGGGTAGCTTTAGAGACTTCTAATGATGTTTAATATAATCTGTAATGATGTTACATGATGATTGAGATTGTTTATGATGATTTTATGAAGCTTATGTGTGATATATGAATTAACTAAGTTATGAATGTTTGATTTACCTGCGATGCTTGCATTATGGATGCTATTTGTATGATGTACTTGCTGCCATGTTGCTATTTGCTTATGTATAGTTGCTGCATGTGTCAGTCCATGATGATTAAGATGGTTAATAAGACGTTGATGATGTTAACTTGTTTAAGTTAAAATTGCATTGAGTCTCATGCATACTCATTCTATGATGGGGACTTATGCCTTGGAGTTTTTACTCACCAAAGACGAGGGCTTATGCCCTGGAGCTTTGCTCACCAGCGACGAAGGCTTATGCCTTGGAGTATATTTATGCTCATAGCGACGAGGGCTCATGCCCTGGATTGGTACCACATGCATATAAGACGTAGGGTTGCATAGTCAAGTGATGATGTCGAGTCGAGTCGTCTAAGATGCTTACTAAGATGTATATGATGTTGATTATGACGATGCTTAATGATGTGTTGTTTATGTTGA
This sequence comes from Medicago lupulina, assembly GCA_958299785.1. Taxonomy (NCBI): domain Eukaryota; kingdom Viridiplantae; phylum Streptophyta; class Magnoliopsida; order Fabales; family Fabaceae; genus Medicago; species Medicago lupulina. Next base: position 38,789,588 of record OY283146.1, on the reverse strand, counting down.
TGTTCTAAATGCTAGATGTTTATCTGCGATATGTTGAATTATGTTTGGTTGTTGAATTGTGATTATTTAATTACATGTTTAATATAATTATTTGTGAATCTCACCCCTTCTGCTGGAATTGCCGCCTTGTGGGCAAGTGCAGGTAACCAAGATTAGGTGCAGACGTGTGAGGATTTCTGCAGTCGAGTCTAGGTGCTCTGATACGTAACGGGATAAGGGATCCTTCTTTATTTTTCTCTGTTCCTTGCGTATTAAGTTATTTTACATGCTTATGTTTATTTTGAAGATTTTTGGTTAATAAGACGTTGATGAGGCCTGCGTGCCAAAGACTTTTGAGATGCTTTTCTTTATGATTTTTCCGCTGCGATGATGATTAATATTTTATGAAGATTTAATGTTTATTTATTCATTAATATGAGATGTTTTTAGAAATGTGATGCCCTGTTTATGTGCTTACTCTGATGCATGACTATCTTTTTAAAGAAATTTTTATGTTGGGAAAACGGGGTGTTACAGCATCTGCCACCACATTCGCCTTTCCTAGAAGAAGCAACATCTACTTTGAAAGGATTTGAAGGCATTGGATGCTTGTTCTTTAAAGAGCGTTAACAAAGTACAATTGTACGAAGTGTACAACCACTACCTCCACTACTCAGAATGTGTCTCTCCTACAAGACAAGAAAAATAGCTACGCCTGCAACAATGTTCCTACAGACTTGGAATGGATTTGAAATTGATCCTTCATAGGACAATAACCATATTTGGAAAAAGATCATTGGTGATTGATCAAAGCTTCAAACGACTCTTTTTGATGTACTGGCAATTCACAACGTCTCTCTCACACCTCTATATAAAGGAGTGAAGACTTTGAGAATTGTAAGAGAGTCAACAACATTTTGAAAGCGCCAAAACTCTGTCAAAATTTGTCTACATCAAAAGTTCACATAGAATTTCTTATCAAAGTTCATATCTTAGAAATTCTAGAGTCTTAAGAGTCTGTATCTGATTTGCATTGTAAACACCACTGAATGTATATCAAGTGTTCAATGTCAAACATTTTTCTTTGTAATTCTGTTTGATTAGAAGTCTCTTGATTCTGTTAAGGAGCATAGGAAATCTGTTGCAGTTGTGCTTGAGTAATTTGAAGTCTCTTGCTAGTTTTAGCAGTGAGCATTTGTAATCAGATATTACATTTTAGTGAATTCTCCTTGGAAGTGCAAGGGGGACATGACTACTTCTAGTTTGTGGAGGGAACTTGTATAATTGATTTGTGTCATTCTTATCTCTCTCTCTCCCTCCCTCCCTCTCTCTCTCTCTCTCTCTCTCTCTCTCTCTCTCTCTCTCTCTGTTTTTATCCGCTGCATTTAGAATTTGAACATCACTTCAGAAGCTGTAATCTAACTGCTTCTGACCAGTGACTTCAGTAGGAGAAAAAGAAGAAAAAGCCAACACAATTCAGCCCCCCCTTCTTGTGTTTTTCTCACCTTCATTTGGTATCTAGAGTCTTGGTTCTGTTGAGAACACTTAACAGTGTGACAGTCCAAGATCTGAGAAAAACATGTCTGGTGAATCATCTGTTTCTGGTTCTGGTGGTAATCATAATGTTGTACCGTATGATTACAGTTATAAGAAAGCTGACTCAGGAAAAGTTACAAAGTTCAATGGAGATCCTGAAGAGTTCTCTTGGTGGAAAACCAACTTATACAGTTATATCATGGGCTTAGATGAAGAATTATGGGATATTCTGGAAGATGGAGTTGGTGACTTGGACCTTGATGAAGAAGGAGCTACTGTTGATAGAAAGAAACATACTCCTACTCAAAAGAAAATGTATAAGAAACATCACAAGATCAGAGGTTCAATTGTTCTTGCTATACCTCGTGCAGAGTATATGAAGATGAGTGATAAATCTACTGCAAAGGCTATGTTTGCTTCTCTCTGTGCAAACTATGAAGGTAGAAAGAAGGTTAGAGAAGCTAAAGCACTTATGCTTGTTCATCAATATGAGTTGTTCAAGATGAAGGATGATGAAAGTATTGAGGAGATGTACTCAAGATTTCAAACCCGAGTCTCTGGACTACAAATACTGAAGAAAAGTTATGTTGCTTATGATCATGTGAGCAAGATAATAAGAAGCCTGCCTGCAAGATGGAGACCAAAGGTTACTGCTATTGAGGAAGCTAAAGATCTAAACACTCTGAGTATTGAAGATCTTGTCAGCTCTCTCAAAGTTCATGAGATAAGTCTTAATGAACATGAGCCTGCTAAGAAGAGTAAATCCATTTCTCTATCACCTGATGGAGATTCTGATGAAGATCCTACTAAGATGATGGCTATGCTTTCAAACAGGCTGCAGTATCTGGCCAAGAAGAACAAGAAGTTCTTGAGCAGAAGAAGTGGTTACAAAGGCTCCAAGAAAGAAGATCATAAGGGTTGCTTCAACTCCAAGAAGCTTGGACATTTCATTGTTGATTGCCCTGATCTTGAAAAGGACAAATCAAAGGACAAGTCTAAGAAGTCAACTTTCAAATCAAACAAGATCAATAAGAAAATCAAGCAGAGTTTGATGGCAACCTGGGAAGATTTAGATAGTGAATCTGAATCTGATAAGGATGATGTTTGTAACACCCCGTTTTCCCAGCATAAAAATTTCTCAAAATAATAATCAGAGTTTCACAACTTAAACGGAATGCTACGTTTCTTAAAAATCACAATGGAATAAATAATAATTTATCCTTCAAAATATTTCAATCAAATCTTAAATCACTTCGCAGCGGAATTTATTTCAAAAATCTTAAAAACAACTTTGGCACGAAGGCCTCTACGTAAAATCTCATCAAATTCTTTAATATCATGTTCATAAAATCTCATAGTTAAATACGTAAAGAATAGAAAACATAAGCAAAGTTCCCCATCCCATTACGTATCAGAGCACCTAGACACATGAAGAGTCCACTCACATCAACAGCTAGTCCTGGAAATCTGCACTTGCCCACAAGGCGGCAATTCCAACAAAAGGGGTGAGATTCACAAACAATATAATAAACAGATAATCCAACAATTAAGTTTAACAACAATTAACATATAAGCACGTCTCAAATATTTATCTCATAACATCTTAAGCAACATCAAGAATATCATCACTAAACATCTTAAACATCATCAAAGAATCATCATCACAAAACATCTTAATCATCATCAAATAACATCATCACAAAACATCTTAAACATTATCAAAGAATATCATCACAAAACATCTTAAACAACTCGACTCGACAATGCAACTCGACTATGCAACTCGACTATGCAACTCTAACATCTTAAACATCTTAGACATCTTATATGCATGTGGTACCATATATAAGCATTAATATGTTTCACCGTCGCTTTGAGCAAATGCTCCACCGTCGCTTTGAGCAAAAGCTCCACCGTCTCAAATTATGCAGATGCATGGACTCGACTCTTTACATCTTAAACAAGTTAGCACAACTTCTCATATGACTCCAACAAATTGGACAACATCTCACATCATAGACCGACTCATGCAGCTTTAATTAAATAATAACAGCAACATGGCAGCAAATCATCAATCATATAACAACATCAAAAATTCATCATTTAGGCATCACATATATTACAATATAGTTCACATAATGCACATATGATTCATAATCATTATCAACAACATCAAATCATAACATTAACTTTATAAGTATAGCACATTATGCACTCATCATTCATAATTCATAAGCAATAACATTCTTCAAAAGTAATCAAGTATGATTAAATAAGACATAAGTCAAATACTCATAAAACACCTCAACTAAATCCCTAATACCTAAGTTTGAAGTTTGGAAACCAACCCTAAGTCTTTGGACTAACTTGGGATTAGTTATGCTAAGTTTTCTTAAAGTTTTCTCAAGACCTACTTGGACTATTTTCATCATAACTCAAAATCTACAAATAATTTTCTAGTCACTCCAAAGCCATTAGAAATCTAACTCAATTATCTACAACTTTCATGTTTATACCAAGACCCAGTTCGGAACAGAAACATATGAAAAAGACACAAGAACGCGAAACAAAGAATGCTGTTTTTTCCAAGACCTACTTGGAGTGTTTTTATCATAACTGAAGATTCACAAAACATTTTTGAGTCACTCTGAAGCCATTAAAAAACTAACTCAATTATCTAAAACTTTCGTGAAGACATCAAAAGCTAAATATGAACAGAAAAGTCCCAGTTTTTATTTTAGTTTTTCGGTTACAGAAAATCGAAAAGAGAACGAGCCTGTTGACCCCTTTGTAGTATTTTAATCATATCTAGAGTTCTAAAAGCTTAAATTGAGTCACTCCAAAGGCTAGTGAAAGCTAACATCTATATCTACAACTTTCATGAAGACACCTAAACCCAGTTCGGAACTTAAACTTGTCAAACTGAGACAACAAGTAACGTGTTTTGAACAGCGATAACAAAATCGCAGTTCAGTTGCGGTTTCGCCTTGGGGAAACCTTTTCTACTCCGTTTTCGATCCAATACCCTCAAAACATGACCTTAAACATCACCCTATGATTATCCTATTATTAGAACATTAATTATTCATTAACCTACTAGATTATCCACTCTATTTAAGACTAGAAACTCAATTCGAAACCTAAACTAGTTTTCCTTAATTCTCACCTTTCAACTTCATCTTTTAATTCATTCACCTTAACCTAGTCTTAATTCTCTCAAAAACCCATCCATCTCTTGTTAATCATAATTGAATTGAATTACAGTTTAATATAATGAAAGCTAGGCTCACCCTTACCTTAATTTGGTCTCCTGAATCAAGCTGCGTTCTTCTTAGGTTTTTCTTCTCTCCTTCGCGCCTCCTCTCTTTTTCTCTAGGTTTCTCCAAAAGTTATATCACGTACTAAATAATTCTAACCCTAATTCTCTTATTTATATTCTCTTACTCATCTTATCTTATTTCTACTCCTTCCCTCAAATTCTCTAAAATTATGTAACAACCTATATTTAATTAAATATATTATATTATAAATCAAATAAGATAATACTAAAAATACATAAAAGCACACATCATCAAAATTTATATTATATTATATCATCATATCTTATTATTTCTAAAACAAATATATTTCTACACTAGATAATATATATATATATATATATATATTTCTACACAAATAACAAATATATTTTCAAACCAAATAACATAATATTTCTACACCAAATAACATAATATCTCTACACCAAATAACATATATATTATAATATAATATGCTACTAAAACACCAACATATAACACAAAAAATAACACACATCACCATAAATCAAATAAATTATTTAAAAAGACTCTAAACTCAATAAAATAATTAAATAAATAAAATAGTTCAAAATGGGCGTTACAATGTTGATGAAGATGCAAAGGTAGTTGTTGGGTTAGTAGCTACAGTAACTTCAGAAGCTGAACTAGAGTCACACTCAGAAGAAGAAAATGAGGTATATTCTAAAATTCCCAAAGAAGAACTTATTGAGTCTCCTAAAGAGCTCCTTACACATTTTGAACTGAGAACCAATGAGTTGAAAGATTTAAAAGAAAAATATGTTGATTTGATGAAACAACAAGAATCAACTGTATTGGATCTGAAAGCTTCTGAAGAAGGACTTAGAGGCTTTGACTTCATTTGCAAAACCTATGAAGAGAAGCTCAAGTTCTTATGTCAGAAGGTACAAGAAAAGTGTAATGGAAAACCTTTAAGCAACCATGAAATTGCTCTTGAAGATTTTATTATGTCTGGTATTGGCAGAAGCAGAGTTGCTTCTATGATTTATAACATTTACAAAAACAATGGCAAAAGGATTGGCTTTTCAGAAAGAAAACCTAATGAAACTAATCTCAAAGCATGTTGTGAATGTGTCAAGGAAGGATTGAAAACTTTCTTTGTACCTGAAGGTGTTAAAGTTGAAATTGTGGTTCAGTCAGAACCTAAAGCTTTTAGGTCTAAGGCTAAGATTGTTTGAAAGCCAAAGAACTCTAAGTATAAGGCTATGACAAATTCTAACTCTAAGATCTCAAAGATCGAGATTCTGAAAAGATCAGAACTTGTTCCTCAGAGTCTGTTGAAGCCAGAATCTGGTATCTTGAAGTCTAAGTCTCAGAAGAACAAAACAATTATGGCTTCAGGTGAATCAGAACTAAAAGGTGTTAAGCCTAAAGTACTGATCAATCAGAAGCTCTCAAAACCACACCTCAAGGTACAAAAAGTGAAGAGTAAACTTCCAACACTAACCTCAAAGGACCCATAAAACAATGGGTACCTAAATCTGAAACTGTCAATACTGCAGAAATGCCTAAGACCAAGGAAAAGCAAAAATCATGGTATCTGGACAGCGGTTACGGAAGACATATGACAGGAGAAAAGTCAATGTTCCTCACCCTCGCAATGAAAGAAGGAGGAAATGTGAAGTTTGAAGGCAACCAGTATGGCAAGATCATTGGTACAGGAACTATTGGTAACTCCTCTATCTCTATTAATAATGTGTGGTTGGTAGATGGTCTTGAACATAACCTTTTGAGTATTAGACAATTTTGTGACAATGGTTATGATGTGATGTTTGGAAAGACTAACTGCACAGTAATTAACAAAGGTAACAAGTTCATAGTGTTCAAAGGAAAGAGAGTAAAGAATGTCTATAAAATCAATTTTTCTGAACTGGTTGATCAGAAGGTAATCTATTTTCTATCAATGAATGATAAGAAGTGGGTATGTAACAAAAGGTTGGGACATACTAACTGGAGGTTAATCTCTAAGCTTAGTAAGTTACAACTTGTCAAAGGCCTACCTAACATAGACTATCATTCAGATGCACTTTGTGGTGCATGCTAGAAAGGGAAGATTGTGAAATCACCTTTTAAAGCTAAAGACATTGTCTCAACCTCCACACCTTTAGAATTGCTTCATATTGATTTATTTGGACCAGTTAATACTGCATCTTTATATGGAAGCAAATATGGATTAGTCATTGTTGATGATTATAGCAGATGGACTTGGGTAAAATTCCTAAGAAGCAAAGACAATGCATATGATGTATTCAGTAACTTGTGCACTCAAATACAGTCTGAAAAAGAAATGAAAATTTTGAAAGTCAGAAGTGATCATGGAGGAGAATTTGAAAATGAGCCATTTGAAACTTTTTGTGAAAAACATGGAATTGTCCATGAATTCTCTTCTCCTAGAACTCCACAACAAAATGGGTTGTAGAGAGAAAGAATAGAACTTTACAAGAAATGGCAAGAACCATGATTCATGAAAATAATTTGGCTAAACATTTCTGGGCAGAAGCAGTGAATACAGCATGTTATGTTCAAAATAGGATCTATATCAGACCTATATTGAAGAAAACTGCATATGAACTCTTCAAGGGAAGAAGACCCAATATATCTTACTTTCATCAATTTGGATGTACATGTTACATTTTAAATAACAAGCACTACCTAAAGAAATTTGATGCCAAGGCCCAAAGAGGAATCTTCTTAGGTTACTCTGAAAGGTCAAAGGCATATAGAGTGTACAATTCAGAGACACTCTATGTTGAAGAATCTATGCACGTTAAATTTGATGACAAAGAGCCTGAAAGTGAAACTCTAGAGCAAGATGAAAGTTTTGCAGATATACAGGCTACTGAAGATACTTCAGAACCTGATCAGACTGAAGAATCTGAAGACAGTCCAGAAGTTGAACCAACTTCATATGCTCAAGATGAAGTAGCTTATGATGAAGCTCAAGATGACTCTCAGCAAGAAAATCAATCCAAGAATACATTCAAGTATAATTCTTCACATCCTGAGGATCAAATCATTAGAAACAAAGACAGTTCTAGAAGAACAAGATCATATTTCAGAAAAGAAGAGTCTGTGATAGGATTGTTATCAGTGATTGAACCTGCTACAATTGATGAAGCGCTATCAGATGATGGATGGATATTAGCTATGCAAGAAGAGCTTAATCAGTTTCAAAGATATGATGTGTGGGATCTGGTACCCAAACCTCCTCATAAGAACATTATTGGAACAAAATGGGTATTCAGAAACAAGCTGAATGAACAAGGTGAAGTAACTTGAAACAAAGTTGGACTTGTTGCACAAGTTTACAATCAACAAGAAGGCATTGATTACACTGAAACATTTGCTCCAATTGCAAGATTGGAAGCAATCAGGTTACTTCTATCATATGCAGTTAATCATGGCATAATATTATATCAAATGGATGTCAAGAGTGCATTTCTTAATGGTGTCATAGAAGAAGATGTGTATGTCAAGCAACCTCCTGGTTTTGAGGATCTTAAGCATCCTAACCATGTTTATAAACTTAAGAAATCACTATATGGCTTGAAACAAGCTCCCAGAGCTTGGTATGATATACTGAGTAATTTCCTGATTAAAAATGATTTTAAAAGAGGTCAAGTTGACATAACACTCTTCAGAAGGACTCTTGAGAAAGACATTCTTGTTGTGCATATATATGTTGATGATATAATATTTAGTTATACTAATGCATCTCTTTGCAAGGAATTCTCTAAGTTAATGCAGGATGAATTTGAAATGAGCATGATGGGAGAATTGAAGTTCTTCCTTGCCATTCAAATCAATCAATGTAAAGATTAAGTATATGTTCATCAAACAAAGTACACAAAGGAGCTTCTGAAGAAGTTCAAGCTAGAAGATTGTAAAGTGATGAAGACTCCAATGCATCCAACCTGCACCTTAAGCAAAGAAGATACTGAATCAAAGGTAGATCAGAAGCTGTATAGAGGTATGATTGGTTGTATGTTATACCTCACTGCATATAGGCTAGATATTTTATTCAGTGTATGCTTGTGTGCAAGATTCCAGTCAGACCTTAGAGAAACTCACTTAACAGCTATTAAGAGAATCTTCAGGTATCTGAAAGGAACAACAAATCTTGGAATCCTTTACAGGAAATCCTTAGATTATAAGTTGATTGAGTTATGTGATGCTGACTATCCTGGTGACAGGATTGAAAGAAAATCAACGAATGGTAACTGTCAGTTCTTGGGAGAGAATCTGATATCTTGGGCTAGAAAAAGACAAGAAACTATTGCTATGTCTACAGCAGAAGCAGAATACATTTCAGCTGCAAGTTGTTGTACACAACTACTCAGGATGAAACATCAGTTGGAAGATTATCAAATTAATGCTAACAGTATTCCTATCTTTTGCGATAATACTAATGCTATTTGTTTGTCAAAGAATCCAATTCTACATTCAAGAGCCAAGCATATTGAAATCAAACACCATTTTATTAGAGATTATGTTCAAAAAGGAATCCTGGATATACAATTCATTAATACTAAACATCAGTGGGCTGATATATTCACTAAACCTTTAACTATGGAAAGATTTGATTTTATAAAGAAAAATGTGAACATGAACTTTGTGTCTGATTAAAATTGCTTGCTCCTGAACTAGAAGTTAGGTTCTGCAGTTAGTTGAGAAGCTATGGTCCATCAGAAGCTCTTAACTAAGGTTCTGAGGAAAACGTGCTTCTGAAAATGACATCAGCACTTTAACTTCAGGAGCTAGATTTTGTGCTTCTAAATGGCAGAGCTAGTGGAAACGTTGGAGTTGCCTTCTAGTAACACCTGCCCACTAACTTGACAGTGCATCTGATGTTATTTAATATGGCTTATTTGTATTGGTGTATGACTTAAGAGGGCTATGATGATTTTAAGCTTTGAATGTAATATTCTCGCGCCCCCAACTGTCATTAATGTTGTGTTTGTTTGTCCCCTATGAATTGTAATCGTTTGTTTTTACTCAAAACACTTAGACAAATCACACACTACTCACTTCACAGCCTACACTTTCTATTCTCAATTGTTCTCTACGAAGCAAAACGCTTTCTCCTCAATCAAAAACCTAGAACCCTAGAAATTTCATCATAATCAATGGCATCTTCAAGCTTAGTTCCGGAATCATCTATGCAAGAAATAGCACAAGGAACGTCTATGCAGCAAGAAACTCCAACATATGATATAAAGGGAAGAACTATGTCCTTAGAAGAGTGGGATTTAAACATTCAGGTTGAGTGACCGGTTGATTTCATCTCTCTAGCACATCATGACTGTGACATCAGAAGTTACTATAAAGCTCAAGGTCTCATGGATTACTTCAATAAGCTGAATGGTCCAACATATGAAAACCTGGTTAGACACTTCTGGGTTAGAGCACACGTTTATGAAAAGAAAGCTGCAAAATTAGAAGAAACAGAGAAGATATTGATTGATCCTACTTTGGAAGGGAAATCTATAGAAGAAATAGGTCTAGAACTCTTTGTTGACACATAAATCAGATCAAGCATCATGGGAATTTCAGTCTCCATCTCCCAAGATGTAATTGCATATGTCATCAGAAGGGCTTCTGAAGGCAACTTTAAAGATGGTTTGGTGATGAGGGCATAATTGTCCATGACACAAGTGCTTCAATTCAAGGGCTAGGAGGACCAATGACAAGGGCAAGGGCCAAGAAAGCTAAGGAGGCACTAACTCAATTGGTGGCAAAAGTCTTGGAGTCCAAACCTACACTAGGAAGCATGGAGGGTAGAATGGTCATGTGCATCAAACCATTGGAGGAGGGGTGGGGCGCATCTCTTGCTGCCCATTTTATTTAGTTATTTTGTTATGTTGTAATAAAAAGTGAAAGGGTACATTATTTGGCCCAAAGACACTTAGTTAAGTTTTCCCTAATTTTAAGGCCATCTTAAAGCTTCTAAGCTTGTAATGGTAAAGTTGTGTGTTCAATTATTGCAAATAAAGGTTTTGAAGCAAGGAGGAAACAAATGAGTCAATGGTGCAATCAAGATGAGAGAAGTGGCGCAGACAAGAAAAAGGACAGAATAATCAGCATTCAAAGGGCTCATAATGAGGCAATCAAGGAAGGATTTTCAGCATTCTAACCTCCTTCTTGCATTTGTGGCGCCCTCATCAAGCTCCTCATCAATGGAGTTTTCATTTTGTAACTCTTAGCATTCATATGGCCGAATTTTCATTACTATGAGTAATTAGGGTTAGTTTTTGTAACATCTAGCATTCAAGGGCCGAAATTCCATTACTATGATTGAATTAGGTCTCTTAAAGTTTTGTAATCAGAAAAGTCCATTGCTGCCTATATATGGCGCAAATGAAGAATGAAACAGCAGTTGAATTTTGATAAAAAAAGTGAGTAATTGCTCTTTAGGTTCTGGATTGGACCTTGTATTGATCATATCAAGAATCCTTTCTTGTGGTGATCTTCATCCCCACAGACTTATCATTTTCTAGGATTAGAAAGTGTGGCGTCCCTAAAACCTCCATTCCATTTCTTGTTTGAATCCACAAATCAGCCTAAACACCAATTCAAACCCAAAGTCACGTTTTCAACTCAAACAATTGTCAAAAGTAATCCCAATTACATAATTTTCGTGTTCCTTTTGCACATCATTTCATTCTCAATATTTTCAGTCTATTTCTTGTGTTATTTTGCCTATTATTAATCTTTCAGCAAGCAACTTTCATCAATTCATAACTAAAAGTCAAATATGAACATTTTTAACAAAATAGTGTTCATCAAGTGGTAATCAGAGCAAGGTTCCTTTTAAAAGGGCCAAAAGTTCAAAGGTATCAAATTCTTCTTGTTCATCATTCTGATTTGCATCTTACAAAAAAAAATCGAAAAAAAAAATATATATATTAAAAAAAAATCAGAATTGTTGCTTGTGTTCATTAATTTCGTTTTTGTGTTTTAATTGCCACACTTTCCTTGTTTTCCATTTACCTTGTCATTTCAGAATTTGAATTAGATTCCTTGTTCATATCATTTCCAAACCTTTTTTTTTTCCTTTCATTCCTTGAATTGTGTTAAGTTTGTGTTTTGATTTTCACCATTTTGAAAGTTTTCTTACCTTGATTTACTTGGTTTCTCTAAAGAACTCAAAAGAGCAATTGAGTGGAAAAAGGCAAGAGTGATACATTAAAAAAAAAAAGCCAATTTGAGTGAGTGTAAACACTTGTGAGGATTAGTTTTAGGGAATCATGGTTGAGGAAGGTCCAAATAAGTTACTAATAGATGCACTCACAACAAGGTTTCAAGCCATGTTGCAGGTGCAAGCTGAACAGTTTCAAGAACAAATTGATGAGTTAAAAACTAGTTTAACTAATGATGGAAGTGGTGGGGAGGATGATGGAAGTAGGCCTAGAAGGAGGGATGAGAGGCCAAGGGAGGATAGGTTGAGGAGTATTAAGATCAAAGTTCCATCCTTTGTGGGAGCGAATGATCCGGAGGCATATCTAGAGTGGGAGACCAAAATGGAACAAATTTTTAATTGTCATGATTATTCTGATGTTGAAAAAGTGCAGGTGGCAGCCATTGAATTTAAGGATTATGCTCTAATATGGTGGGATCAAATGGTCAAAGAGAAGGTGAGGTATAATGAACCACCCATTGCAACTTGGGACGAGATGAAGAGAATCATGAGGAGAAGATTTGTGCCATCCTCTTACCATAGGGATTTGCACAACAAATTACAAAGACTCACTCAAGGTTCTAAAAGCGTTGAAGATTATTCCAAGGAGATGGAGGTGGCGAAGATTAGAGCCAATGTGGTGGAAGATCATGAAGCAACCATGGCTAGGTTCATTCATGGACTTAACCGTGACATTAGTGACATTGTGGAGCTGCATCATTACATGTCTTTGGAAGAATTAGTCCATCAAGCCATCAAGGTGGAACAACAACTCAAAAGGAAGGGTCAATTGAGAAGAAGTTCAACCTCTCCTTTAAATTCTTCAAGTTGGAAGGACAAGCTAAAGAAGGAAGGTACCTCTTCACCAAAGGAGGCCATGAGTGATCCTAAAGGTAAAAACATTATTTCAGCCCAAAATGTTTCTACTAACAAGATTGTTAAGTGTTTCAAGTGCCAAGGTCAAGGACACATAGCCTCTCAATGTCCAACAAAGAGAACTATGTTAATTGAAGAGAATGAGGACCTTGAGGAGGAGGAGGGTGTCGTGAATGATGAAGGAGAAGAAGAAGAGGAGGATGGTGAAAATGGTGACTTTCTCATGATTAGGAGGATGTTGGGAAACCAAGCCAAGGATGAAGAATCAAATCAAAGGGAAAACCTTTTCCATACAAGATGCTTAGTGCAAGGAAAGGTATGTTCTCTAATTATTGATGGAGGTAGTTGTACTAATGTTGCTAGTGCACACATGGTGGGTAAATTAGAATTTGAAACAAGACCTCACCCTAGGCCTTACAAGCTTCAATGGCTTAGTGAAAGTGTAGAAAGGCTTGTTGACAAACAAGTAGAGGTTTGTTTTAAAATTGGGAAGTATGAAGATGTTGTTGTGTGTGATATAGTACCAATGGAGGCTTGTCATTTGTTGTTAGGAAGGCCATGGCAATTTGATAGAGGAGTGCAACATGATGGCCGAAGTAATAAGTATTCCTTTTTGCACTTTGGAAAAAAAATTATTCTTGCACCATTGAGTCCTAATGATGTAAGAGAAGATCAAAAGAAAATGAAAGAAAAATATGCGCAAGAAAAAGAAAAAGAAAAAGAAAAAGAAAAGAAAGAAAGTTTGATGGCAAAAAAAGAAGAAATAAAGAATGTCATTGTTACCAAACAGCCCCTATATTTGCTATTTTGTAAAGAGGTGGCTTTGTTTACTAACACTCCTAACACTCAAAAATTTCCAAGTTGTGTTGAATTTCTTTTGTAGGAGTTTGAGGCTTTGTTCCCTAAAGAGATACCAGATGGGCTACCACCTTTAAGAGGTATTGAACATCACATTGACCTCATTCCAGGAGCATCTTTACCAAATCGTCCAGCCTACCGAAGCAATCCCCAACAAACACAAGAAATTCAAAGTCAAGTTGCTGAATTGGTAAGTAAAGGATGGGTAAGAGAAAGTTTAAGTCCTTGTGCTGTCCCTGTTATTTTAGTTCCAAAAAAAGATGGTAGTTGGAGAATGTGCACTGATTGTAGGGCTGTTAACAATATCACCATTAAGTATAGACATCAAATTCTTAGGCTAGATGACTTACTTGATGAATTGTTTGGTGCATGTTTATTTTCTAAAATTGATTTGAAAAGTGGCTATCACCAAATAAGAATTAGGGAGGGGGATGAATGGAAAACTGCTTTTAAGACAAAATATGGTTTGTATGAGTGGATGGTTATGCCGTTTGGTTTAACTAATGCACCAAGTACTTTTATGAGACTCATGAACCATGTTTTGAGGGAATTTTTGGGAAAATTTGTTGTTGTGTATTTTGATGATATCTTGATATATAGCAAAAATTTAGAGGAACATTGTGGTCATTTAAGGGCTGTTTTAGAAGTTTTAAGAAAAGAACATTTGTTTGCAAATTTGGAAAAATGTGTCTTTTGCACGGATCATGTAATTTTCTTAGGTTTTGTTGTAAGCTCCAAGGGAATCCATGTGGATGAAGAAAAGGTAAGAGCAATCAAGGATTGGCCACCACCCAAAAATGTAAGTGAGGTAAGAAGTTTCCATGGTTTAGCAAGTTTCTATAGGAGGTTTGTGAAAGATTTTAGCACCATTGCTGCACCCCTTAATGAGATTGTTAAGAAAAATGTTGTTTTTAAATGGGGTGAGAAACAAGAGCAAGCTTTTGCTGCACTTAAAGAAAAACTCATCAAAGCACCAATTTTAGCATTACCAAATTTTTCCAAATCTTTTGAAATTGAATGTGATGCTTCTAATGTTGGAATTGGGGCTGTTTTGATGCAAGAAGGACATCCAATTGCTTATTTTAGTGAGAAGTTAAAGGGTGCTTCCCTTAATTACTCCACTTATGATAAGGAATTGTATGCTTTGTTTAGATCATTGCAAACTTGGCAACATTACCTACTGCCCAAAGAATTTGTCATTCATAGTGACCATGAATCTTTGAAACATTTAAAAGGGCAAGGTAAGTTGAACAAGAGACATGCCAAGTGGGTTGAGTTTCTTGAACAATTCCCATATGTGATCAAACACAAAAGAGGTAAAGCTAATGTGGTTGCAGATGCACTTTCAAGAAGGTATGCCTTACTCTCCACTCTTGAAACTAAAGTTTTTGGACTTGAGCAAATTAAGAGTTTATATGAAAGTGATATTGATTTTTCATCAAAATTTTTAGCTTGTGAACATGCTGCCATTAATGGATATTTTAGGCAAAATGGTTATTTGTTTAAAGAAAAAAGATTGTGTGTGCCAAAATGTTCCATAAGAACTTTGCTTTTAAAAGAGGCGCATGAGGGGGGATTAATGGGACACTTCGGGGTTGTTAAAACTTTAGAGTTGCTGCAAGAACATTTTTATTGGCCCCATATGAAAATTGATGTCCAAAAGTTGTGTGAAAGATGCATAGTGTGTAAAAAGGCCAAATCAAAAGTTTTGCCTCATGGTCTTTATACACCGTTACCAGCTCCTGAATTTCCTTGGGTTGACATTTCCATGGATTTTGTTTTGGGTTTACCTAGAACAAAGAATGGGAAAGATTCTATTTTTGTTGTTGTTGACAGGTTTTCCAAGATGGCACATTTCATTGCATGCAAAAAGGTGGATGATGCAAGCCATGTGGCTGATTTATTTTTCAAGGAGATTGTGCGCATTCATGGAGTTCCAAGGAGCATAGTTTCAGATCGTGACACAAAATTTTTAAGTCATTTTTGGAGGACCTTGTGGGGTAAGATTGGAACGAAGTTACTTTTCTCAACAACTTGTCACCCTCAAACAGATGGTCAAACTGAGGTAGTAAATAGAACTCTCTCTACTCTTCTTAGAAGTGTTATTACAAGAAATTTGAGAATGTGGGAAGAATGTTTACCCCATGTGGAATTTGCTTACAATCGTGTGGTGCATAGTACTACAAAAATGTCACCTTTTGAAGTTGTTTATGGTTTTAACCCACTAACTCCACTTGATTTGTTACCTATGCCTAACAGTTCTCTTTTGAAGCATAAAGATGGAAAAGACAAAGCTGAGTTTGTGAAGAAAATGCATGAGCAAGTGAAGTTGCAAATTGAAAAGAAAAATGAAGGGTATGCTAAACATGCAAACAAAGGGAGGAAGAAGGTGATTTTTGAACCCGGTGATTGGGTTTGGGTGCATATGAGGAAAAAAAGGTTTCCTAACCAAAGGAAGTCAAAACTTCAACCAAGGGGCGATGGACCATTTTAAGTGCTAGAAAGGATCAATGACAATGCTTACAAGCTTGAGTTACCCGGTGAGTATGATATAAGTGCTACTTTTAATGTTGCTGACTTAGCTCCTTTTGATGTAGGTGATGGTGATTTCAATTCGTGGACGAATTCCTTTCAAGAGGGAGGGGATGATGAGGGCATAATTGTCCATGACACAAGTGCTTCAATTCAAGGGCTAGGAGGACCAATGACAAGGGCAAGGGCCAAGAAAGCTAAGGAGGCGCTAACTCAATTGGTGGCAAAAGTCTTGGAGTCCAAACCTACACTAGGAAGCATGGAGTGTAGAATGGTCATGTGCATCAAACCATTGGAGGAGGGGTGGGGCGCATCTCTTGCTGCCCGTTTTATTTAGTTATTTTGTTATGTTGTAATAAAAAGTGAAAGGGTACATTATTTTTCCCAAAGACACTTAGTTAAGTTTTCCCTAATTTTAAGGCCATCTTAAAGCTTCTAAGCTTGTAATGGTAAAGTTGTGTGTTCAATTATTGCAAATAAAGGTTTTGAAGCAAGGAGGAAACAAATGAGTCAATGGTGCAATCAAGATGAGAGAAGTGGCGCAAGACAAGAAAAAGGACAGAATAATCAGCATTCAAAGGGCTCATAATGAGGCAATCAAGGAAGGATTTTCAGCATTCTAACCTCCTTCTTGCATTTGTGGCGCCCTCATCAAGCTCCTCATCAATGGAGTTTTCATTTTGAAACTCTTAGCATTCATATGGCCGAATTTTCATTACTATGAGTAATTAGGGTTAGTTTTTGTAACATCTAGCATTGAAGGGCCGAAATTCCATTACTATGATTGAATTAGGTCTCTTAAAGTTTTGTAATCAGAAAAGTCCATTGCTGCCTATATATGGCGCAAATGAAGAATGAAACAGCAGTTGAATTTTGATAAAAAAAGTGAGTAATTGCTCTTTAGGTTCTGGATTGGACCTTGTATTGATCATATCAAGGATCCTTTCTTGTGGTGATCTTCATCCCCACAGACTTATCATTTTCTAGGATTAGAAAGTGTGGCGTCCCTAAAACCTCCATTCCATTTCTTGTTTGAATCCACAAATCAGCCTAAACACCAATTCAAACCCAAAGTCACGTTTTCAACTCAAACAATTGTCAAAAGTAATCCCAATTACATAATTTTCGTGTTCCTTTTGCACATCATTTCATTCTCAATATTTTCAGTCTATTTCTTGTGTTATTTTGCCTATTATTAATCTTTCAGCAAGCAACTTTCATCAATTCATAACTAAAAGTCAAATATGAACATTTTTCACAAAATAGTGTTCATCATTTGGACAACAACAAAAAGAATCCATGGAATCAAGTTGTTCATCAAACCATGTTTAACAACAAGAAGAAGGGTGCCTACATCAGTCTGTCTATGGAAAAGAAGATGCTCCTGAAGATACAGAACGAAAACCTTCTACCCAAAGGAGGAGGTTCTGACCAACCTTCATTGGAACACAGGGTGTTCTTGCACTTCTTCATCGAGAAGGATATAGCAAACATGCCCAAATACATATTCAAGCACATGATCAAGACTCTGAGAGAAAGTCAGCTGAACAATAGAGTCTAGGTTCCCTATGGGAGACTTATCTCATAGATACTACATCAAGGAGGGATTCTAAAGGCCCTAGATGATACCAAAGTCTTCACTGATCAACAACTTGGTACAGTTACTGGGAAAATCATCAATGGAAGCACTTTGGGAAACATGACCTTGATCAAGACGGAAGACATCAAGAAACTGGACACATATATGAAGGAGTCCAGAGCCATGTCCAACCTCATGGAAGGCTTTCCTCCTATCTCCAAGCAAGATCCACTTGATGTGCAGTTGTACTACATCCATGACCATCTTCAAAGCACATGAGAGAATATCCAACTAGAGGATATTCTTGATCAAATGTATGGTGGTGCTCTGCCTGTGGCCAAGAGCAGGAAAACAAAGAGGAAGGCACTCACCAAGGGTGAGTACCTTGATGAAGCATCTGAACAACCAGCAAAGAAAGCCAAGAAGGCTAAAACTAACAAGGCATCTGAAGCAACTGGTTCTGGTTCAACAATTCTAGAGGAAGTTCAGGACTTGGAACCAATCAAGGTTCTGAACAAGAGGACCAGAGGTGTGAAGGAAATTGTACCTTCACCACCTCAACCTAGTCAACCCTCCATTCCTAAAAAGAAAAGGAAACTAGTTGTCAGGAAACTTAAGATTGCCTCTGAAGAAGAAGATGAAGATGCTGCTGTTCAGAAGGCATTACAGCTGGCCAGAGAAATTGAAATACCTGCTGAGGTTCTGGCTAGAGAATCTACAATTGAAGCTGCTCAACTGGGATTGGAAATCACTGAAAACCTACAGCAAATGGCAGTGGCTGTTGATTTGACTGAAGCTACTGAGGTTGTTCAAGAGGAAGCAGGATGTTCAGAAGCTCTTGATGCTTCAGAAGCTCCTGAAGGTAACTCTAATTCTCATACTCATGCTGAAAATATCACAGTTGAATCTAGTTCATCCCCTGAATCTAGGTCTAGTTCAGCCTCCCTATCTTCATCCTCATCAACATCATCCGATACAGATGATGTACCCCTAAACAAAGTTTACACCAACCTCAATAAAGCTTTATCCCCATCACCATCAACCAAAACTTCGAAAAAGCCTGATTATGATACCTTTGTGCCAATGTATCCGTCTGTTGAAGAGAGGTTAATTGACATGCAACAAAGGAGGATTGATGTTTGCAAAAATCTACCTGTTGATCATCCTATTCAACCACCCATGATTGAACCAATTCAATTTGTTCCTGCTGATACAAAGGGTGTTGATGATCACATAGGGACAGATATTGCTAACATTGATGTATCATCATCTCAACCTATCTCTCAAACTCAAACAACTCAAACTACACAAACTTCTGAACCTTCAATCAAATAGAAACTTGTTAACCATTATTCAGGTAAACTACCTGAGTATGAGACCAACTTAGAAAAATCCTCTGACATAGCTTCTGATAAAGTTATGACAGAAAGCCCCAAACAACATGAACCTGACCAAGAAATGGCCTCATCAACCAACACAAATTTTTTTCTTATCCCTGATCTTGTTCCTGAACAACCTGCTTCTGAACTATCTGTTCTTGAACAAATTATCATTGATCAATCTTCTGCAACCAACACAATTCTTGAACCAGAAATAACCACATATGACCAACCCTCATCCTCCAACCTTGCTCCTCAAACCAGTGCTCCTACTAGACCCAAAAATATCCCTTCTCCACCCACATTGTTTCTAGATTCTATTATTTTGGCAAATGTCTGTGAGAATATATTCTAGGAGCTGAACAAGTTGATTCAAGCTAGAAACAACTTGATTCATGAAGACAACTATGATAAGCAGTGGAGAAGATTGAGAGAAAGGGTAGATTTTGTCTTGTCAAAACTGCAAAGATCCTCATTTGATGCTCAAGACGCTGCGCAAAACAAGCTTCAGGACTGGTTAAGAGGTATTATGAATGATATGCAAGAAGTACCAGTCAGCAGAATTCTTGTGAAGACTGCCTTTTGCTTAACTAGAAGAAGTGTTATCCCCAATTGTGTTCATCCAAAGGAACTAAATCTGGACTGGTTGAACAAGATTAACTTCAAGTCAGCCTCTACAGATCTAGAACTATTGCAAAGAAACACAGTTTTGGAAAGGGAAAACAAACAACTCAGGAAAGAGTTTCTTGAACAGAAACTACTTCTATTGGAATACAAGACTACTACTGAAGCCAAGCTGGAAGAAGCAAGAATTAGGGAAGAGAAGCTGATCAGAAGCAATGAAGAATTCAAGCAAGAAATGAAGGAACAAGCAAAAGAAATGAACAAGATAATGAAACAGATGATGGAGATCTTTCAAAAACAAACCCAACCCTAGACGCACATCGTTTAACTTGTTTTTACTTCCATTATTTATATATCTTTATATTTTGTTTTTGAACTTGTTTATGCTTCTGAATTACTGTTTGACCTATGTGCTTCTGAACAATTCATGCTTCTGAATATAAACTGCTTTTGAACTTCATTATATTGTGTGCTCTAATCACTCTTGTTATATTTTCTCACTTCGTTTTCCTCATCTCGTCTTTTTGTCTTTATTCTTTTGTATTTTTTATTGATGACAAAAGGGGGAGTAAATGTATAGTATTTAAAGGCTCTGAGCCCCACTAATTTAATTTCAAACAATTTAAATTAATAAGACCATTCTCTTATCTCTTAGTCTTTTAATGTGAGATTATTCTGAGAGTTATTACGTTCTTAAATGATGAATTTAATTAACAAGAATAGAACTCAGGGGGAGCTTACAAACCTCATACCCTAATAGTCAACTTATTAATTAGATTAACAACAATTGAACATTTTTAAATACTAATGCTTTTCATCATCAAAAAGGGGGAGATTGTTGGAACAAAATGTGTTTAACATTACCTCTTTAGAGTTTTGATTATAACAAGGTATTAAAAATTATCAATTGGATATGCTAATATTTGTTCAAGTGTACAGGACCATAGACAAAAATTTGAGATCATCATTAGGTTCTGGAAGAACAAAAGAGAGCAAAGGAATCAACAAAAAGGAAGCTAAAAGCGTCTGAAGAGAACTGCTCCTGAAGTCAAAGTGCTCCCGAAGTGATGACCTCATCATAAGCAAGTTCATCAGAAGCATCTCATCAGAAGCTGAAGATCACCAGAAGTTGTAGTTCATCAGAAGATGCAAGACTTAAAGCTTCAATGGTTGTTCAATGGATTTAATCTTGTCTATGCATTGCAGAAGACCAGAAGAGTGAAGCAACGACTAATTCAAATGAATTTGATGGCATTGGATGCTTGTTCTTTGAAGAGCGTTGACATAGTACAATTGTACGAAGTGTACAACCACTATCTCCACTACTTAGTTTTTGTCTCTGCTACAAGACAAGAATAACAACTCTGCCTGCAACGATGTTCCTACAAACTTGGAATGGATTTGAAATTGATCCTTAATAGGACAACAACCATATCAGGCAAACGATCATTGGTGATTTATCAAAGCTTCAAACGACTCTTATTTTGATGTGCTGGCAATTCACAACGTCTCTTTCACACCTCTATATAAAGGAGTGAAGACTTGAAAAATTGTAAGAGATTCACAACAATTCAAAAGCGCCAAACCTCTGCTGAAATTATTCTACATCAAAAAGTTCACTTAGAATTTCTTATCTAAAGTTCATATCTTAGAAATTCTAGAGTCTTAAGAATCTGTATCTGATTTGTATTGTGAACACCACTGATTGTATATCAAGTGTTCATTGTCAAACATTTTTCTTTGTAATTATGTTTGATTAGAAGTCTCCTGCAGTTGTGCTTGAGCATAGAAGTCTCTTGATTGTGTTCAAGAGCATAGGAAGTCTCTTGCAGTTGCGCTTGAGCATTTGAAGTCTCTTGCTAGTTTTAGCAGTGAGCATTTGTAATCAGATATTACATTCTAGTGAACTCTCCTTGGAAGTGCAAGGGAGACAGGACTACTTCCGGTTTGTGGAAGGAACCTGTATAATTGCTTGTGTCTTTCTTCTTTCTCTCTCTATTTTATCCGCTGCATCTAAAATTTGAACATCACTTCAGAAGTTGTACTCTAACTGCTTCTGATCAGTGACTTCAGTAGGAGAAAACGAAGAAAAAGCTAACACAATTCAACCCCCCCCTTCTTGTGTTTTTCTCACCTTCAGATAACAATCTTCAAGTAGTGCAAGTGTTAAGAACTTGGGTGTGAAGGGGAGAAAAACACAAGAAGGGGGGGTTGAATTGTGTTTTAAAATAATCGTTTTCTCTTTTTAAAACTCAGAACCAGAATGATCAGAAGCTAGTTAGACAGCTTCTGAAGATACAGTTCAGGAGCGTATGCAGCGGAATGAAAAACAGAGAGAAAAGAGAAGAAGCAGGACACAAAAGATTTATACAGGTTCCTTCCACAATTCGGAAGTAGTCCTGTCCCCCTTGCACTTCCAAGGAGAGTTCACTAAATGTAATATCTGATTACAGATGCTCAAGAACACAAGCAAGAGACTTCAAATGCTCAAGAACACAATCAAGAGACTTCTAATGCTCAAGCACACAAGCAAGAGACTTCTATCAAACAAAATTACACAGAAAAATGTTTGAGATTGAACACTTGATATACAATCAGTGGTGTTCACAATACAAATCAGATACAGACTCTTTAGACTTAAGAATTTCAAAGATATGAACTTGAAAACTGAAATTCTAAGTGAACTTTGAATGCTTAGACAATTTGACAGAGTTTTGGCGCTTTTGAAATATTGTAGAGTCTTATTGTTCTTCAAGTCTTCACTCCTTTATATAGAGGTGTGAAGTGAACGTTGTAAGTGCCAACACATTCAAAAAGAGTCGTTACTGAAGCTTGATCTTTCACCAGTGATTCTTTGCCTGATTTAGTTATTGTCCTATAAAGAATCAATTTCAAATCCATTCCAGTTGAGAGGGAACAAGGATGCAGGCTTGGTTGTACATAAGAGCTGTTATTCTTGTCTATTAGCAGAGACAAAGAACAGAGTAGTGGAGAAGGTGGTTGTACAGTTCGTACAAAGTACAATGTCAACGCTTCTTGTCTATTTGCAACAAAATGACTTCAAATCCTTTTGAAACAACCGTTGCTTTAATCCACTAATCTTCTGCCAATGCTCTATAATTTTCGCTCCAAAATACAACACTTGAATCTTGAAATTTGGTGAAATACTGTTGCTTCGAAGAATCAGCTTCTGAGGACCTTCAGCTTCTGATGACGTCATACTCTTCAGGAGCTCTTGTCTTCAGGAGTGCTAGTCTTCAGGAGCGCTAGTCTTCAGGAGTGCCACTCTTCAGGAGCACTAGACTTCAGGAGTGCCACTCTTCAGGAGCGCTTTAAGTTTTAAATAGATACTTCCTTTGCTCTTTATTTGTTCGTTCAGAACCTTGATGAGATATATCACTTTGTTTACAGTCCTGTACACTTGAACAAATATTAGCAATACCAATTGTCAATTTTTAATACTTTGTTATCATCAAAACTCTTTAGGGTTTATTGTTAAACACATTTTGTTCCAACAATCTCCCCCTTTTTGATGATGACAAACCATAGTATTTAAAAATTTGATCAATTGTTGTTAATCTAATTAACAAGTTGACTTATAGGGTATGAGGTTTGTCATCGCGATTTTCGGGTGTCAAATCATTAATTGGATTTGAACCTTTCAATCATTGATGTCTCTGTTTTTTTTGGGGGAGGTAAAATCGAGAAAACCTCAGAAATCCTAAGTTCGGGGCTGATTTCATCACGGGAAGGTGTTAGGCACCCGCGATGACTATAGTATCCTATAGGAACCGTTTTACTATGCTTTACGTATGTGCTTTGCTTTTATCGCTATTTGTAAAAAGATTGGTTTTAAGAATGAGAGGGAGAAGATGGGATTTTATTTTATTGGACTTGGAGAGATGTGAGTCTCTTGCCTACATACCCTTTTAAGGGATCAAAATTCCATGTAGTTCTCTTCCAAAATATTTTTATGAGTTTTGTTTGTTTTTTAGTTTGAAAAGAGATTTTGAAGAAGGGAAAGAAGCCGTGTAGGCATTAGAATTGAAAACAAATGAGGTTGGTCCAATTTATTTACAAAAAACGGTTAAAGTTGAGAATTAGTGTTCATTTTGATTTTTGATTAAGAAAACAAAGGGAAAATCCTTTGGAGTTTTGACTCCAAGGTTTATTTGGAAAATATTTGAAGTGATGGAAGTTGTTTGTTTTTCAAAAGATTGATTTTCTCTAAGTACCGCGTATCCTAAACATACACCTAGCGATAAACATACAACGTGTGTGCGTGTGTCGGTGCATGTGTCGGTGTACATCATTATAGTCCATAGTCCTTTACATCGGGTCCTAGTTTACATTCTATAGTCTTGCATGGAATTTTAATTTTAAAAAAAAGTAAACTAAACCTAAGCATTTACATGAATTAATGAAAATTACATGGAGGAGTTAAGGAATAAATGGGAATGAGATGAGATGCTTGGTATGCATGAAACATAGAGTAAAGTGGTTAGTAACAAGATGAAAATGATAATGAAACATTAGTCCTGAACAAAATAGTAACTAATCACAAAAATTGGCATAAAATCACACTAATCAAAAATTGCAACATATCACAAAATTGGCATCAAAATTCTAACTAAACGAGATTGCAAAATAGCACACAATTAGTATCAAGGATCAAATTTAACAAGATTGCAAAATATCACAAAATTAGTGCCAAGAATCAAATTTAACAAAAAAAATGGAATTATCACAAAATTGTAATCAAAGATCAAATTTAACAAACAAATGGAATATCGCATAATTAGTAATCAAAAATCCAGCTTAACAAAATTACAAAATACCACACAAAACGCGCATTAAGTATCAGAGACACATGGCACGAAATTGGACGAACACCACATGCGAAACATCAAGAAAACAACGAAACGGACACCAATTATCACAAAAAGAGCAAACATATATTTTTTATCCAATTTTCACATGAGAAATAGCACGAAATGTCAAGAAAATAGTGAAAACCTTACAGTAATTTTTCAGGAGTTTTCGGACATCACTTTGATGAGAAACAGGTGCAAACAGCAAAGAAATTGGCATAAATAGCAAGAAACAGTGGAAATAACGCAAACAAAGGCCCAAAGCCCCAAAATCTCGTGGGTGAAGCCCACGGATCCGGATCTGGACTGATCTAAGGGCCTCACAACCGTCAGATCTAACCGAACACCACAAAACCTAGATCAAACGGCCACAAGCGTGCCAGGGATGGGTCGGTTTAAACCGACCCGGTCTAGCACAGGTACTTAAGCTCAAGAACCGGTTTGATCTCATTCTTTCTCTCGTTCTCTCTTTCCTTCTTCTACGCCGTTTCTCTCACTTCCTCAAGAACAAAGAAAAACGAAACCCTAATTGCTCAAAACTTGTTCAAATTCATTCCTAATCATGCTTAATCGTCCCGTTTCGTTGTTCTAACCACAGAAATCATGCAAAAGCTTCGTGAAATTACGAGTTTGATGTAGGTTCTCGCTGCTGTTCGTATACGGTTCCGATTCGTCATCTCCTTCACCTGGCTTGTTCGAACGTCCACGAATCCTCTCAGATTCTCGACGATTCAAACTCGCCTTGAATCTTTAATATTTTTTATAACTTTCACCATTTTTAGGGTTTCGTGAGTTTACGAATCGGAACCGTTTGAAATTCGAGGATTCACATCAGCTTCTTCTTGTTATCGCGGTTATGGTATGAGAATGTTGGAATTGAAAGTTTACCTGTAGTTTTCTTGGAGATTTGATCTGAATCTTTGGAATTCCTTTGAGCTTTCTTCGGTTCTGTTAGTTCCTGATTCGAATCCAAGTTTAACCAGTAACTTTTCCTCCGCTTCTCTGATTCAGTTCTGCAATTTCTCTTCTTCTCTTCTCCCACGGCTCCTGTGATCGCGTTGGGGTTTGGCAACGAACCTAACGCTTGAATTGCAGCAGCTTGAGCTCGATGATGAAGATTCTATTGAATCTCTGAGAGCTGATGCAGAAACTCCATTGATTTGCTTCGAATTGCTTCTGAGAAAACCGTTTCTTGCTTGAATGTTCTTGAGGTTCTTAAGCTTTCTGAGTTTGTTATGGATTTTGATCCAACTGAATTGGAGAGAGAATATTGGAATCTGTTTGTGAGGTGTACTCTGTTGAATGGTGATTATGTGGCGCTTTGCACAGTGGCCGGCCTTTTATAGGCTGCCATGTGTGCTCTTGACCACTGAAAAGATGACATGTGGACTTTGGACTGCTTCCGTGGCACTTGACTTGAAATGGGCCAATCTGCAATATTATGTAAAATTCGGACTAAACTGCAATTTTATATAAAATTTGGACTAAAAATAAAAAGACTAAAAACGTGACTTTGAAAACTTTTGGGACTGAAATGCAATTTTCGAAAATACTCGGACTAAAATGTAAAAATAATAAAATTGGCGAAAAAACGTAATTTGGAATGCAACGTAAAGTGAAACAAATAAAAACGACAAAACGGACTAAAATGAACAAACTACCAAAATGAGGTATTTTAAAATACCTCTCTGCCCAAAATTCAAATAATGTGAAAAGACTAAAATGCCCCTGGGGCAAAAACGACTCAGACTGACTCAGATGCAAAACTAGAGGATTTTTAAACAGAATTTGATAAATGATTCATGAAAACAAATTGAAAAGACTCAGGGACAAATTGCAGGGACTGAAAAATGGGTTCCTTTGTAGGAAAAGACCAAAATACCCTTTTGTATAATTTTATGCAAAAATTTAGAAGACTGAAACAGTAATGTATGCAGCTGGAGCACAGTAGAAAACACGGTGAATTTGAAAGTATTAGAAAATAGCAGAGAAAATTGAGTGAGTATTTTTTAGGTCCAAAATGAGGGTATGACAGCTGCCCCTATTTAAGTTTCTTCGTTTGGAGAGTCAAGAGACGGAGTCTTTGGCTTGACGCGACGAAGATACTTAAATACCGACATTTGCACTGATTTTGGGCGTAAAAATACATTTGTAAATGCTATGTATGCCATGCAACATTTGTGTCATGAATGCAAGACAGACTGAGAATTGAATTTGACAAGATATGTCGTATCCATTGCGGGATTGGTAGACATTAACAGAATAACAAAAAGGAATATGTCGTATCCATTGCGGGACTGATTGACATTAACAGAATAGCAAAAAGGAAAATGTCGTATCCATTGCGGGACTGATTGACATTAACAGAATAGCAGATAACAAGACTCACTGGGGAGACTCGAAAGCAAATTGACAGGTACAAGCTGTTCTTGAATGCGAACTAGCCACTTGACCGGGAATATTGACAACAAAAGGGCGCAAGCTGCTCTCGTATTTGAGCTGGTCACTTGGCTGAGAGAAAACATAGAAAGCACAAGCTGTTCTTGGACACGAACTGGTTACTTGGCTGAAAGGAAAACAAAGTAGAAAGCACAAGCCGTTCTTGGACACGAACTAGTTACTTGGCTGACAGGAAACAAAATAGAAAGCACGAGCTGTTCTTGGATGTGAACTAGTCGCTCGGCGGATATCAAAGGATAGGTACAAGCTGTTCTTGGATGCGAACTTGCTACTTGACCGATAACAGAAACAAATTGACAGGCACAAGCTGTTCTTGGGTGCGAACTTGCTACTTGACCGATAACAGAAACAATTTGGCAGGCACAAGCTGTTCTTGGGTATGAACTAGCCACTTGGCCATTAACAGAAACAAATTACATTTGAAAAGGAATTGAATTTGATTGACATAACTGCAGGAGCTTGAATTTGACAGGAATGTTGACAAGACTGTTGAATTTTGAAATTGACATGACAGTAGACATTTATTGCTAGCAGAAGAAATTTGAAGTTGACATGATTGATTTTGGTTGAGATTATCATAGGAGTTGAGAATGCAGATGCGTATGAATAGCATAACAATTTTATCGAATGCATGAACACGTAAGATGCATGATTATGCATGTATGAATGCTTTGGAATGCAACATTGGCAATTTGTAGACACAATTTCGCAGAGACAGACAAAACATTGGAATATTGGGCACGTAATGGCTCGCGCTCGGACATATATTCGCAAAAAGTTCCTCTTCTGGGGGTGCAGTCGTTCGAAGATACATCGAGACCAACACTTGAAGGTAGGAAGCTGCAAAATTATAGAGAAAAACAGTTGAGTGGTATTGCTGCTTGTTGGAACAGTATCGTAAGTGCTTCGGACATCGCATCTGTGGTCAATGCTTTTGCATGTTTTTTTTTCATTTCATTTTTTCATTTTGTATCATCCCATTTTTGCCTGGATCGCCCTTTCGGGTTTTCGATCCACCGGGGAATAGTTTTCTTCACATGCCCCTGTTTTTGCCTGAATTGCCTTTAAAGGTTGTCAATCCATCGGGGTGCTCATTCTTGCCTAAGCCGCCCTTTTGGGTTTTCGACTTAGCGAGCATATTTATTTTTCATGCTTTTCATTCTGTTTTTTCATTCTTGCCATTGACCACAGACCGTCACTGGGAGGAAGGCTTGCTAGTAACTTGAATTGGAACTGATATCAATATAGATTTGTTCATGCATGTTCATTTGAATGTACCTAGCTGTTCAGACTTGCTTTCAAAATACTTAAAAAGGTTTTCAGTTTTCAGAATGTTTATTCCAGACACATCATTATTAACATAGAAAAAGAATCTTTTTGTATAAAGCTTTGAAAAATGAACGGAAAATGAGTGCCAAACAAAAGCATAGGCTCAAATCAATGTATAAGGGTGGTAGTCGGCCAGAAGCGCGACTCCACAGATTTACAAAGCTTGGAAAATGGTAATTTTATTGGTTGGTGGTACATTGAACACAGTAACTGCTATGGTATCTGAAACTCTTGAATCCACAGGCGTCGGAACCTCGGATGAGAATGGCCTAACATCAACTGCAAAGATCCCAAGGGGAATGGTAATTTGCCAGATATAGTCAATTGTCTTTTATTTCAATCTCATTTTTGCATGAACCGCCCTTTCGGGTTTTCGGCTCATCGAGACGCTCATTTTTGCCTGAGTTACATGTAATCTCAGCGAGCTTTTACATTTTTGTTTTTTTTTTGTCCCTTATTTTGCCTGGACCGCCCTTTCGGGTTTTCGATCCACCGGGAAGCGCATTTTTGCCTAGGCCGCCCTTTCGGGTTTTCGACCTACCACGCTGTTCTTTTCATATCTAGACAAAGTATCTCTTGACTATATCGGCATTCACAGGATTCGGAAGTTCTACACCATCCATGTGTGTGAGAATCAGAGCACCGCCAGAGAAAGCCTTCTTGATAACATAAGGTCCCTCATAGTTAGGCGTCCATTTGCCCCTTGGGTCGGGTTGCTGACTCATTCTTCTTTTCAACACGAGCTCACCCTCCTTGAATTCCCGAGGACGGACTTTCTTGTCAAAAGCATTTTTCATCCTTGTTTGATACATCTGACCATGAGCTAAAGCATCCAGGCGTCTTTCCTCAATCAAATTCAATTGGTCGTACCGACTCTGGCACCATTCAGCCTCAGATAACTTTGCTTCCATAATCACACGGAGAGACGGAATCTCCACCTCTAACGGGAGGACTGCTTCCATGCCGTACACAAGAGAAAAAGGCGTTGCCCCAGTCGAACTACGGACCGTAGTGCGGTAGCCATGTAGAGCATAGGGCAACATCTCATGCCAGTCTTTGTATGTTGTTACCATCTTCTGCACAATCTTCTTGATGTTCTTATTGGCAGCCTCGACTGCACCATTCATCTGAGGTCTGTAAGGAGAAGAATTGTGGTGTTCAATCTTGAATTTCTCACATAAGGCTTGCACCATGTCATTGTTCAGGTTGGTACCGTTGTCAGTGATAATCTTGCTAGGGACACCATACCGACAGATGATGTTGTTCTTGATGAACTTGACCACCACTTGCTTAGTCACGTTGGCATACGATGCAGCTTCGACCCATTTGGTGAAATAATCGATTGCTACCAGGATAAAACGATGACCGTTTGAAGCTTTCGGTTCAATTCTTCCGATCATATCAATGCCCCACATAGAGAAAGGCCACGGAGAAGACATAACATTGAGAGCGTGCGGAGGCACATGGATCTTGTCAGCATATACTTGACATTTGTGGCACTTCCTGGCGTATTGGTAGCAATCGCGCTCCATAGTCATCCAATAATAACCAGCTCTCAACAGCTTTCTAGACATAACATGCCCTGACGCGTGGGTCCCAAAGGTGCCATCGTGCACATCGTGCATTAGCTATTCGGCTTCACATTCGTCGACACATTTTAACAACACCATATCGAAATTCCTTTTGTACAGGACATCACCATCCAGCAGGAACCTGCTAGCCAACCTGCGCAGCGTCTTCTTGTCTTTGTTGGAAGCACCTGGCGGATACTTACGGCTTTGCAGAAATTGTTTGATATCATAATACCAGGGTTTACTGTCGACTCCGTCTGAACCTGTCTGTACAATTGCATCATTGACAGTAAACACATGAGCGGGCCGATCTAAGCGTTGTACTTTGATCATCGGCACATGATTCCAATGGTTCACTTGAAGCATAGAAGATAAGGTAGCAAGAGCATCGGCCATTTGGTTCTCCTCTCGGGGGATATGGTGCAACTCGACCTTTGTAAAATACGTCAACAGACGCCTTGCATAATCACGGTAAGGGATCAGATTAGCATGATGGGTCTCCCATTCTCCCTTTATCTGTTGATGACTAATGCAGAGTCTCCATAGATGTCGAGATGCTTGATTCTCATATCGATGGCTTCTTCAATTCCCAGGATACATGCCTCGTACTCGGCCACATTGTTGGTGCACTCAAACACAATCCGGGCTGTGAAAGGGATGTGATGCCCCTGCGGAGCCACAATTACTGCGCCAATTCCTCGGCCATAAGCATTAACAGCACCATCAAAGACCAATCCCCACTTGCTATCGGGGTCTGGACCTTCACCGATCAGTGGTTCTTCACAATCTCTTGATTTTAAAAACATGACCTCCTCGTCAGGGAAATCGAATTTCAAAGGTTGATAATCATCCAGTGGTTGGCAAGCGAGATGGTCAGCCACGATACTTCCTCTAATGGCCTTCTGAGCTTTAAACACAATATCATACTCCGACAGTAGCATTTGCCAACGTGCGATTTTTCCAGTGACAGCCGGTTTCTCAAAGATGTACTTGATTGGATCCATCCGGGATATCAACCAAGTTGTATGATTTATCAAGTAATGGCGCAGGCGTTTGGCAGCCCAGGCTAGTGCACAACAGGTTTTCTCGAGCATCGTGTACCGAGTCTCACAATCGGTGAATTTCTTGCTCAAATAATAGATTGCATGCTCTTTCTTTCCAGTTTCATTTTGCTGACCGAGCACACACCCCATGGAGTCATCCAACACTGACAGATACATGATCAACGGCCTTCCTTCCACCGGCGGAACGAGGATAGGAGGTTCTAGCAAATAACTCTTGATGTTGTCGAAAGCTTCTTGGCATTCATCATTCCATACTACAGGTTGATTCTTCCTGAGTAACTTGAAAATCGGCCCGCAGGTCGCAGTCATGTGGGATATAAATCTGGAAATGTAGTTCAAGCGTCCGAGGAATCCTCTGACCTGCTTCTCGGTTTGGGGAGCCGGCATCTCGCGGATAGCCCGTACTTTATCAGGATCTACTTCAATGCCCTTCTGGCTGACAATGAAGCCTAGCAACTTCCCTGATCTAACACCGAATGTACACTTGTTTGGGTTCAGCCGAAGCTTGTACTTCCTCAACCTTTCAAACATCTTAGCCAATTATTCGACGTGTTGTTCTTCATCGCTCGACTTGACAATCATGTCATCTACATACACTTCAACCTCCTTGTGAATCATGTCATGGAACAAAGTGGTCATCCCCCTTTGGTAGGTAGCACCAGCATTTATTAGACCGAACGGCATTGCCTTGCAGCAAAAAGTTCCCCACGGAGTGATGAACGAAGTCTTCTCCCTGTCCTTGGGTGACATTTTGATTTGGTTATAGCCAGAAAAACCGTCCATGAAGGAGAACACCTTGCACTGGGCAATATTGTCAACAAGCACATCAATGTGAGGCAGTGGGAAATTGTCCTTCAAGCTTGCTCTGTTCAAATCTCTGTAGTCAACACACATCCGAACCTTGCCATCCTTCTTCGGCACTGGCACGATGTTAGCAACCCACTCGGGATACTCAACCGTCATGAGAAAACCCGCATCGATCTGTTTCTGCACTTCCGCTTTGATCTTTAGAGCCATGTCCGGCCGAGTCCGTCTCAACTTTTGCCTGACAGGAGGACAGTCTGGCTTTGTCGGTATTCGATGCTCCACAATCTGAGGATCCAAACCTGGCATGTCTTCATACGACCATGCAAAAATGTCCGAGTACTCCCGGAGAAGCTGGAAAATCCTTTTCTTGACCCCTTCCTCCAATGCAGCACCGACTTTGATCTCTCTTTTGTTATCCTCAGTACCCAAGTTGATTAGCTTGATCTCCTCCTGATGAGGCTGAATGGTCTTCTCTTCTTGCTCAAGCAGTCGGGCAATCTCACCTGGTATGTCATCACTGTCCTCATCTTCGGTCTCGAATACCGGGGATTCAACAGTTTGGAGAAGCATAGGGTTACTGTGTTCAACGGGTTCGTTTTGGTTCGATCTGCGTGACATGATTGGATGATTTTTTAGAAAATAGTTTTCATGCAGATCTTTAAAATTAATAAGAAAACACAGATGTTTTGGTTTTTTCTGGCATTACCATTATTTCCAAGGGAAAAGCATTAAAGAAAGAAAAAGAGTCGTGAAAGAAACGACGTTTTTTATTGATAATGGTGATGTCGGAACAAACATGCCCTTTACAAAAAAAGGTCACTTCCGCCTCGGGCAAGACGGAAGGATTGTTATTTTGAAAATAAAGCCTAAACAGCAAGACATATTACTTAGGATCATGCACAAACACAGGGAGATTGATAACGTTCCAGTTATTTGCAATGCCTCCTGGTATCACAAATGCGGGTCTGACCCCTCTTTCAGTAGCACCATCGAGAATTGCATTGGTAAATCCAGCACTACGGAACGTTCCAGTTGACATGCCTGACGTCGGAGAGAAACCGAGACCCTCTTTGTGTTTGTTGTCCTGCAGCTGTATCAATTGGCCCCAACCAGCGGCCTGACCCTTCTGAACGGCTCTCTGCGCATCCTTTAAAGAAGCCATGGCAGCACTAGCTCTCTTGGGCTCCGTACCCTCGATAGTCAAACCCTGGAATGCAGTTCCTTCGGCAGACTTAGCTTCGATACAAGAGAAGGATGATAACTGACTGACCAGATAGGCCTCTTCTCCATGCACTGTCACAAGTTTACCGTTCTTTACAAACTTTAGCTTCTGATGGAGGGTAGAAGTGACTGCCCCAGCCTCGTGTATCCATGGTCTCCCGAGCAGGCAGCTGTAAGAGGCATCTATGTCCATAACCTGGAAAGTAATCATGAATGTTTCAGGACCAATAGTCATGGGGAGATCTACTTCTCCGAGCACAGTTTTACGGGAACCATCGAAAGCCTTGACTAGGAAAGTACTCCTTCTCAGAGGAACTCCTCGACAACTCAACTGATCCAAAGTCGATTTAGGCATCACATTCAACGACGACCCAGTGTCTACTAACACGTTGGACAGCATATCTATTTTGCAGTTCATGGAAATATGCAGGGCCAAGTTGTGGTGCTTTCCTGCCTCTGGAAGTTCATCTTCACCAAACCAAAGGTTACTGCAAGCAGTGATGTTGGCCACTATCCCGCCGAATTGTTCCTCTGTGACTTCATGGTCAACATAGGCTTGTTCCAACACCTTCAATAACACATTCCTGTGAGCCTCCGAGCTGAGGAGTAGGGCCAAGATGGATATCTTCGAGGGAGTTTGTAGCAGCTGATCAACGATCTTATAATCGCTTTTCTTAATTATCTTCAAAATCTCATCCAGATTGGAATCATCAATGGAAAGGCCTGGACGGCTGGTGCTTTCAACAACTGGAGGGATTGTTAGTGGAGTAGTCTTATCAGCAGGAATTGTAACTTGCACGTCATCTTTCTTCTGAAACAAAAGGGGTCGGACCTTGCCGCTCCTCAAAGCTGTCACTTCAGCGATACGGCCTACTGCGCTTGAGGACACCAAAGGTACTTCTTTCCCGTTTTCCAACATAGTCGCACTGTACTTGTACGGGATGGCTTTCGCAGAGGTGTATGGTACTGGGCCTGGCAACCGTATGACCAATGGTTCAACGTTCTCCCTGACGGGCGTGCTCTTGACTGGAGTATCGTGGAAGATCGGTATTATCATGCAAACATCACTGGTAGTCAAGTAGTTGTCATTCATCAATCTTTGGATATCAGTCTGGACTATGCTGCAACCCATAGGGTTCTGAAGACATTCACAGCAGGCAGCGTGGTCGTGGCTGAACAGAGCAGCTCGGCACAGCTTGATATGTAGTGGTACTAGGGGTGTAGCAACATTACGGGCACTGAGATGAGGGATTTCTTCACAGACTTCAATCATATTTACAGCAGCATGGTTGGGGAGTGGATTGTCAAGTACGTGTGGGACATTGTTTTCAAAAGATAGCTTTCCCTGGTCAATCAACTTCTTTACAATGTATTTCAGAGCGTAGCAACCTTCTACGTCATGACCTAGGGCGCCTTGGTGGAAATCACATCTGAGATCGGAGCGGAACCTGGGAGGCAATGGGTTTGGCGGAGGCTTGCCAGGCCTAGTGGTGCAATACCCCTTATGTAAAAGAGTTGGGAGTAGTTCGGCATACGCCATTGGTATCGGCGGAAAAGATGGTCTAGCTTGAGGGCCTTGTTGTTGTTGCGGTTGTTGTTGAGCTAATGGTTGTTGTTGCATCTGTTGGGCGATGGCATTAACAGGGACCTGAGGCTGGCCCGGTAGAGGAGGGTATTGATGGTAGAACGGTGGATAGAACGGATGCTGGGCATACTGTAGGTACTGATACGGTTGAGCCAGTTGTATAGCATTGGCAGGAGCGGCAGCGGCAGACTGATTGGTTCCGGCGGACACCATTCCAACCTCTGATTCCTTTTTCTTAGGGTGACCATTGCCGTATTTCTTCGGTGCATTCGAGGATTCACCTTTCTCAAAAACGATAATCCCCTCTCGGACAGCTTCCTCCAAGCGGGTCCCCATGGTGACCATCTCAGAGAAGTTGCTTGGGGCAGCAATAATCATTCTCTCAACATAATCTTTCTTCAGGGTCTTCAAGAATGTTTGAGTCATTTCTTCCTCGTCCAAGGCGGGGGTGATACGGGCAGCTTCCCCTCTCCACCTCTGTGCGTATTCGCGAAAGCTTTCGTCCTTCTTCTGAGAAAGAGACCGGAGGAATTCTCTATTCGGCTTGAGCCTGGTGTTGAACCCATAGTGGTTCTTGAAAGCAGTAGCCAGATCATCAAAAGTGTGGATATCATCCTTGCTCAAACCGGTATACCACTCCGCGGCATCTTCCATCAGGCTGTCCTGGAAGCAATGGATCATAAGTGAATCGTTGTCCGCATGATTAGCCATCTTCCGGACGTATTTGATGATATGGTTCTGGGGGCAAGTCAGCCCGTTATAGCGGTCAAATTCCGGGACCTTGAATTTCTTGGGAACATCCACCCTCGGCACTAAACAAAGATCGTGGGTTCTGACGAGGTCACTGCTCCCACGGTTGGCCTTGATCTCGCGACGGAGTTCTCTGGCAAGTTCTTCCATTTTTTCTTCCATAGTTCCCAATACAGGAGTCTTTCCACGGTAATCATTAGCATTGGCGCCCTGAGGCGTAGAGTGCACAATCGGATCGGTGAAGACGGTTGACTGAGGCAAGGTAGTATGAAGAGATGTCTGCCCTGAGACGGGGATCTGGTTGCTGTTGGCAGCACTAGAAGCAACGGTTGTGGGATCTGGAGCAAAGAAAAGTGGGAGTCCATACGGGTACCCTCTTGGCATGGCAAAGCGGCTGTCGAGAGATGATGTCGGAATTGCTTCAGTGGTCTCTGGAGCAGACGAGGTTGGTTGCTCTTGAGCGGCCATCAGAGCAGTCATGGCGTCGAGAGCTTTGGCTAACTCTTCTCTCACAGAGGCTAGTTCAGTGCGGAGCTGTGCATTCTCTTCTTCCATAGCTACTTGATTTCTCCTTCTGTACTGTCTGGTTTGATGTACTCTGGTAGGTTGATCAGTCCTTCGAGCACGAGCCACTTTTCACTCTGCGGCAGAAGAAACCAGGAGGCAATGAGCACTTGGAAGTTTTTGTTGTGTGTTTTTTTGAATGATGCATATGATGCATGATATGTACAAATGCAGATGAAAAAATGACTCTTTTATTACCAAAGGGTTTTTAGACAAATTAGAATTCTTTGCAAACATTTCTAGACTAACAAATTATTCAAAGCAAATTGTTTTGATACACGGAGCCAAGGGAGTAGGCTTCTGAAACATAAGCTGAATAAACAACATAACCAAGAGCAATCCTATCATCCAGAACTAAGGAGTGACTGGGTAGTATTCGGAATCCGAGTCTGAAGCTGAACCACAATAACTGGCGAAGAAATCTCGACGACCTCTGACTCTCCTGGAGTCTCCCCTCAATAGATCATCCTTCTCCTCAAGCTCTCTCCTAACTCTAGCTAGCTCTTTCTTCAGCATTCGGTTCTCATGATCTTTCTGTTCGTCCCTGCCATCCAAAGTCATGATCAAGTTCTCAGCCTCACTGTAACGGGCTTTCCATGCTCGCTTCTCCTCACTCTCCATAGCTAGATGCTCCTGATACATC
This sequence comes from Medicago lupulina, assembly GCA_958299785.1. Classification (NCBI taxonomy): domain Eukaryota; kingdom Viridiplantae; phylum Streptophyta; class Magnoliopsida; order Fabales; family Fabaceae; genus Medicago; species Medicago lupulina. Next base: position 38,752,848 of record OY283146.1, on the reverse strand, counting down.
TCCTGAGTCGCGGGAAGCAATGGTAGTGGTCTAGACGGAGCAGACGCAGATACATGTCTCATAGCAGGGTAAGGCATGCCGATCTCTTCGGCTCGATCTATCACCCACTGAGTATAGGCTTCATGAGCAATACCGGATCTCACACCCAAATGCTTCACATCCTTCCTTCGAACCTTAGACCAAGCATCTGTGAAAGCTTTCCTTTGCCCGGTGGGAGCATTGGAATAGTAGAAGAACTCCTGTGATGTAGCAAGGTTGATGGGCTTCGCTCTCATAGGAAAACCAAACTGTCTCATGGCTAACTCGGGGTTGTAGTTGATTCCTCCCCGGGTACCGAGAAGAGGTACGTTGAGGAAATCCCCGCAACCAGTGATAATCTCCTTGACTCGAGCTGCTGGAGTGATCCAAACCACCTCATCGGGAGTAAGAGCCATAATCCGCTGCGAATAAGACCAATTCTCCGTGTTGGCATGGAAAGAACTCGGGAGGTGAGAAATAAACCACCTATAAAGAAGAGGTATGCAGCAAAGAATAAATCCACGGCCCTTGAGAGTCCGATCATGGATGGCATGGTAGGTGTCAGCTAGCAACGTAGGAACCGGATTCCTGGAATGGAAGATCTCAATAGCATTCATGTCTACGAAGTTGTCGAGATATGGAAAGAGAACGAGCCCATAGATGAGTAGTGCAAGAATAGCCTCAAGAGCGTCTTGACAAGTAGATTTGAGATTAGCCTGCTCAAGTAAGTACTTTGAAGTGAAACCCTGGATGTGAGACTTGTTAATGAGATTCTTAGACACCTCGGAAGTCTTGAGATAAAGATCCTTGGCGATAACCAGAGGAGTAAGAGAAGACCTTGGGCCTGTGAATGGTACTCTCTCAGCTATAGGTAGACCCAATAAACAAGAATAAGCCTCAAGCGTAGGAACCAACTGAAAATCCGGGAAAGTGAAGCAACGGAAAACCGGGTCATAGAATTGCACCAGAGTGTGCACCAGCTTCTCTTCTACATTAGTCCGGAGAATACCAAGCAAGCCGCCGTATCGGAGACGAAACCCAGTCGGATTCTTAACTTTGAGTGCCAACTCCCTTAAGCTAGCCAAATCAACTCCTTTGAACTTGTAAGACTTAGTCCTCTTCATGCCTGGTTATATTTGCAAAGAATTTTAGTTTGTCTATACCCTTTGATAAATGTATGTAAAAAATTTATGCATGAATGCATGTATGCATGGTTTTAATAAGGAAAGCACGGTGGGCTAAGGTAACAAGTGGACACGGTGTCCGGTGAAACTAAGGCTTTTGATAATAGTGACCAAGGTTCTACAAAGTTCCCAAACCACAACCTCTCTCGCGTATACCATGGTGGTACAAAGCAACGCTCGTCCAGGATTATCCGTAAGAAGGTTTAGTTTGGGTGTAGTATCGCGTGACGACTAAATTTCGAGACAACGCTCGGTTTAGCCACCGCACTACGTCCTAAGAAAGGCCAAGGATGGGTTTGGTAACTACGGTTCATAGCCTTCATCGGTCAATTGGAAGTAAAGTGCCTAAGCATGACAACACACGCCGACAACATCACCTCCAAAATGCCTCAGCTATGTGAGATTGATCGCGTAATCCAATGCACGAGGCAACCCTCGGAATGGATTGTCGATTATATCTCCCCTAATCTTAAGTTCACTCAGCCCGGGTATAGGGCTTTTGATATTCTCACCCCACACGTACACAAGAAAAAATTTTACATGTAACAATAAAGCAAAGCATAAGTATAAAGCGAGTAAAACTAGGTGTAGCCCTAACATCCCCAGTGAAGTCGCCATTTCTGTCATCGCGATTTCGGGTGTCAAATCATTAATTGGATTTGAACCTTTCAATCATTGATGTCTCTGTTTTTTTTGGGGGAGGTAAAATCGAGAAAACCTCAGAAATCCTAAGTTCGGGGCTGATTTCATCACGGGAAGGTGTTAGGCACCCGCGATGACTATAGTATCCTATAGGAACCGTTTTACTATGCTTTACGTATGTGCTTTGCTTTTATCGCTATTTGTAAAAAGATTGGTTTTAAGAATGAGAGGGAGAAGATGGGATTTTATTTTATTGGACTTGGAGAGATGTGAGTCTCTTGCCTACATACCCTTTTAAGGGATCAAAATTCCATGTAGTTCTCTTCCAAAATATTTTTATGAGTTTTGTTTGTTTTTTAGTTTGAAAAGAGATTTTGAAGAAGGGAAAGAAGCCGTGTAGGCATTAGAATTGAAAACAAATGAGGTTGGTCCAATTTATTTACAAAAAACGGTTAAAGTTGAGAATTAGTGTTCATTTTGATTTTTGATTAAGAAAACAAAGGGAAAATCCTTTGGAGTTTTGACTCCAAGGTTTATTTGGAAAATATTTGAAGTGATGGAAGTTGTTTGTTTTTCAAAAGATTGATTTTCTCTAAGTACCGCGTATCCTAAACATACACCTAGCGATAAACATACAACGTGTGTGCGTGTGTCGGTGCATGTGTCGGTGTACATCATTATAGTCCATAGTCCTTTACATCGGGTCCTAGTTTACATTCTATAGTCTTGCATGGAATTTTAATTTTAAAAAAAAGTAAACTAAACCTAAGCATTTACATGAATTAATGAAAATTACATGGAGGAGTTAAGGAATAAATGGGAATGAGATGAGATGCTTGGTATGCATGAAACATAGAGTAAAGTGGTTAGTAACAAGATGAAAATGATAATGAAACATTAGTCCTGAACAAAATAGTAACTAATCACAAAAATTGGCATAAAATCACACTAATCAAAAATTGCAACATATCACAAAATTGGCATCAAAATTCTAACTAAACGAGATTGCAAAATAGCACACAATTAGTATCAAGGATCAAATTTAACAAGATTGCAAAATATCACAAAATTAGTGCCAAGAATCAAATTTAACAAAAAAAATGGAATTATCACAAAATTGTAATCAAAGATCAAATTTAACAAACAAATGGAATATCGCATAATTAGTAATCAAAAATCCAGCTTAACAAAATTACAAAATACCACACAAAACGCGCATTAAGTATCAGAGACACATGGCACGAAATTGGACGAACACCACATGCGAAACATCAAGAAAACAACGAAACGGACACCAATTATCACAAAAAGAGCAAACATATATTTTTTATCCAATTTTCACATGAGAAATAGCACGAAATGTCAAGAAAATAGTGAAAACCTTACAGTAATTTTTCAGGAGTTTTCGGACATCACTTTGATGAGAAACAGGTGCAAACAGCAAAGAAATTGGCATAAATAGCAAGAAACAGTGGAAATAACGCAAACAAAGGCCCAAAGCCCCAAAATCTCGTGGGTGAAGCCCACGGATCCGGATCTGGACTGATCTAAGGGCCTCACAACCGTCAGATCTAACCGAACACCACAAAACCTAGATCAAACGGCCACAAGCGTGCCAGGGATGGGTCGGTTTAAACCGACCCGGTCTAGCACAGGTACTTAAGCTCAAGAACCGGTTTGATCTCATTCTTTCTCTCGTTCTCTCTTTCCTTCTTCTACGCCGTTTCTCTCACTTCCTCAAGAACAAAGAAAAACGAAACCCTAATTGCTCAAAACTTGTTCAAATTCATTCCTAATCATGCTTAATCGTCCCGTTTCGTTGTTCTAACCACAGAAATCATGCAAAAGCTTCGTGAAATTACGAGTTTGATGTAGGTTCTCGCTGCTGTTCGTATACGGTTCCGATTCGTCATCTCCTTCACCTGGCTTGTTCGAACGTCCACGAATCCTCTCAGATTCTCGACGATTCAAACTCGCCTTGAATCTTTAATATTTTTTATAACTTTCACCATTTTTAGGGTTTCGTGAGTTTACGAATCGGAACCATTTGAAATTCGAGGATTCACATCAGCTTCTTCTTGTTATCGCGGTTATGGTATGAGAATGTTGGAATTGAAAGTTTACCTGTAGTTTTCTTGGAGATTTGATCTGAATCTTTGGAATTCCTTTGAGCTTTCTTCGGTTCTGTTAGTTCCTGATTCGAATCCAAGTTTAACCAGTAACTTTTCCTCCGCTTCTCTGATTCAGTTCTGCAATTTCTCTTCTTCTCTTCTCCCACGGCTCCTGTGATCGCGTTGGGGTTTGGCAACGAACCTAACGCTTGAATTGCAGCAGCTTGAGCTCGATGATGAAGATTCTATTGAATCTCTGAGAGCTGATGCAGAAACTCCATTGATTTGCTTCGAATTGCTTCTGAGAAAACCGTTTCTTGCTTGAATGTTCTTGAGGTTCTTAAGCTTTCTGAGTTTGTTATGGATTTTGATCCAACTGAATTGGAGAGAGAATATTGGAATCTGTTTGTGAGGTGTACTCTGTTGAATGGTGATTATGTGGCGCTTTGCACAGTGGCCGGCCTTTTATAGGCTGCCATGTGTGCTCTTGACCACTGAAAAGATGACATGTGGACTTTGGACTGCTTCCGTGGCACTTGACTTGAAATGGGCCAATCTGCAATATTATGTAAAATTCGGACTAAACTGCAATTTTATATAAAATTTGGACTAAAAATAAAAAGACTAAAAACGTGACTTTGAAAACTTTTGGGACTGAAATGCAATTTTCGAAAATACTCGGACTAAAATGTAAAAATAATAAAATTGGCGAAAAAACGTAATTTGGAATGCAACGTAAAGTGAAACAAATAAAAACGACAAAACGGACTAAAATGAACAAACTACCAAAATGAGGTATTTTAAAATACCTCTCTGCCCAAAATTCAAATAATGTGAAAAGACTAAAATGCCCCTGGGGCAAAAACGACTCAGACTGACTCAGATGCAAAACTAGAGGATTTTTAAACAGAATTTGATAAATGATTCATGCAAACAAATTGAAAAGACTCAGGGACAAATTGCAGGGACTGAAAAATGGGTTCCTTTGTAGGAAAAGACCAAAATACCCTTTTGTATAATTTTATGCAAAAATTTAGAAGACTGAAACAGTAATGTATGCAGCTGGAGCACAGTAGAAAACACGGTGAATTTGAAAGTATTAGAAAATAGCAGAGAAAATTGAGTGAGTATTTTTTAGGTCCAAAATGAGGGTATGACAAGGTTTGTAAGCTCCCCCTGAGTCTAATAGTACTTTAAGGTGAGGTTTGTAAGCTCCCCCTGAGTTCTATCTTTGTTAATTAAATTCATTTAACGCTTAGTAAAATAATCAAAGAGAATAGAAGTGATAGAGAGAGATAATGGTTCAGTTAAGTTATTTTGAAATAAAGTTACTCACCCTAACAAAAAGTATTGAGAGAATTAAATTTCAAAAAACTTAATGGGGCTCAGGACCTTTAAATACTATCACACTTACTCCCCCTTTTGTCATTAACAAAAAGAAATCAACAAAAGAAAGAGAAAAACATAGTAAAAGGATTCAGAGCATAATCAATATCACAAGTGAAATGCGTTAAAAAAAATAAATCAAAAGCAATTAATAAGATCAGGAGCAAAGAAATATATAGAAGTGTTTGAATTCAGAAGCATACAAAGTTAATAAAAGAACAAACTGAAAAACACAACAAACAACAAAGGGTGTGCAACTATGGGTTGGTTTGTTTGAGAGTGTTTTCAAGAATCTTCTTCAGGAGGTCATTGGTTTCCTCTTGCTTCTGCTTCATCTCAGCTAGGCTTCTGGCCATATTTTCTTCTCTGATCCTGGCTTCTTCCAGCTTAGCATCAGTTTCAGCTTTATGTTCTAGAAGCAGTAACCTTTGCTCAAAGAGATCTTTTTCCAGCTTCTTATTCTTTTCCTTTAAGATCTTGTTCTCTTGAGCTAAAGCTAGATCAGGAGCTGATGCCTTTAGATTGACCTTTGTAAGGAAGGATAAGTCTAGGTCCTTGGGATGAATGTACTGAGGCAGAAAATCAGTTGGTTCTCTTCCTCTGATACTTAAAGACGATCTAGCCCAAGTTCCTGTTATTTTAACCTCTTCAAGATCTTCATTGATGCCGTTCAGCCAGTCTTGAAGCTTCTGCTTAGCTTGCTCTTGAGCTTCTACACAAGTTGAGGACAGTGCTTGCATGACATACTCAACTCTCTCCTTGAGTCTACTCCATTGTTTCTCATAGCTTTCTCTGTGACTCAAGTCACTTCTAGATGAAATGAGCTTGATCATCTTGTCAGCTATGTCCTCACACACGCCCTTTAATACATTAGAATCTAAGAATCTGGTGGGTGGTGAAGGTTGTTTTCTAGGCTTGGGAGGAGCACAGGGTTGAATTTGTAGGTTATTTAAGGTTGATGATTGAGTATTGCTTTCAGATTGTGATTGTGCCTGATCAGAAGCAGACTGGTCAACCTCCATAGGAGAAGATTGAGTAGTTTGTGTATCAGGATCAATGACAGAATCATCATTCTCCATAGCATTTTCAGTGTAAAGAATTTCAGGAGTATGGTCAGAAATGGTTGGTTCAGGAACAGCTTGTTCAGGAGCAGCTTGTTCAGGAACAGATGGTTCAGGAGCAGCTTGTTCAGGAACAGATTGTTTAGGAGCAGCTTGCTCAGAAACAGATTGTTCAGGAACATACTGTTCAGAAACAGATGGGGACACAAGTGGTTCAGGTGCTTGTTGATGGGGGCTTTCTGAAGCAACTTGTGAAGTTGTTACTTCAGAGGCTTTTTGTGGTGTTAGGTTAAAGTTTGGAAGTTCACCGGATAGATGACTGCTGAGATTATTTATAACAGAGTCATCTTCTGGCTTGTCAGGTAAAATCATGTTGACAGGTTTAATGGTTGGTGGTTGAAGTGGATGATTAGGGGGTAGTTTGCTGCATTGTAACTCTAGCAAACTACTGACCCTAGCTTGGATAGATGATTCAGATGGTTTGAAAGGAGATATAGGTTTGGAAGAATTTTTGTGGAGTTTGGAGGATGGTGATAGGCCTTTTCTGAGGATGCTTATAGGAATATCATCCATATCAGAAGATGAGGATGATGAGGTTTTGGATTGAGAGGGTGATGAGGGAGAGGAGTCAGATTCTATATGTATTAAGGGTTGTGAGGAGGATGTACCTGATATAACATCTGATCCAGGAGTAGCTAGAATACTTGCAGCTTCAGTAGCAACTTCAGCTTGCAGTTCTAATGAGCTCATCAGAGCTTGCTCAGCAACCTCAGCAGCATCTTTCTTAAGCAAGACCTCAGTAGGTACTTCTATTTCCTTAGCCAGCTCCAAAGCCTTCTGAACAGCTTCAGATTCAGCCTTCTTCTTCTTTCTTACCTCCCTGGTAACCAGTTCGGTAGCCTCTACAGCTGCACTTTCTTCAGCAGTGTACACAGATTCCTTCAGTTTCCTTAGTTTCTGAGTCCTTTTCTTCTTTTGAGGAATCTGTTTCACTTTCGTTGTTGTTGTAGATGCTGAAACCATTTGCTTGCCACTTCTTGTCTTCTGAGGAATAATAGCTCCTGGGTTCAGATCCTGAACCTCTTCCTGAATTGATGATCCTCCAGGAGCACCAGATATAGACTTTTCAGGAGCCTTTTCCTTCTTTGCCTTCTTAGAAGGATTTTCACCTTCTAAGTACTCTTCTTGAGTAAGTACCTTTCTTTTAGATTTTCTTCCTTTAGCTACAGGAAGTTCTTGTCCATACATTTCCTCTGGAACTTCATCCAGACTAATCACCTTTCCATGGGTCTCATAGTGATCAGCAATGAGAGCCATTTGAACAGCCAGGGTGTCTTTCTTGCAGATGGGAGGGAAGTCCTCCATCAGATTAGATATGACCCTTGATTCACAGATGTCTGTCTTCAGCTTGGTCACTTCAGGAATTAGCTTCATATGCTTCAAGGTAAATGCATTTATCACCTTTCCGGTCTCAGTTTCCAGCTGTTCATCAGTGAAGTAGTTTACTTCATTCAGAGCTTTAATGATGCCTCCTTGATGGAAGATTTCTGAGATCAGTCTTCCATAGGGAACCCAGACTCTGCACTTGTTCTGGCTTTCCCTGAGCTCTTTAATCATGTGCCTGAAGATGTATTTGGGTAGATTCACTTTCTCACCCTTGATAATGTGATGGAGAAAAACTTTGTGAGCCAAAGAGGGTTGATCTCCACCACCTCCTTTAGGTAGCATGTTCTCATTGAGAATCTTCAGGAGCATCTTGTTGATCATGTTCAAGTCACAGTATTTACCGGCTGTTGTAGAATTGAAGAGAGTTTTATTCACCAAATCACTCCAGGAGCTTGACTGAGAGTTTGGTATATCTACACCGGAGTACTTTCCAGATGCTTCTGCTCCAATGACAAAAGCAATTATATCCTCAGATATGTAGACTGGGATACCCATCAGGCTTGACCTGATCTGAACTTCTCTGAATGGTTCCAGACCCATTTCTTCTCTGGTTTTCCCTTCAAGAGAGGGATCAATCAAAACTTTTTCTTCTTCCTCCAGTTTTGATGCAGCTTTATCATAGACTGATGCTCTTACCCAGAAGTGTCTTACTAACGTCTTGTAGGTAGGACCGTTGAGCATACTGAAATAGTTCATCAGCCCTTGAACTTCATAAAACCTCTTGATGTCACAGCCATGATACGCAAGAGATTCAAAATCCACCGGATTCTCTGTTTGAATCTTAAGTTGCCATTCCTTTAGGCTCATGGTGACTCCTTTGATCTCGTAAGCAGCTCTTTCTTGCTGACCTTCAGCTTGCTGAACTGCGAGTAGAGCGTTGGATTCTTGAACAGAACTTGATGAAGCCATTGATGTTTGAAGAAGTTTGAGATTTGGGTTCTTAGGGTTTTGAGAGAGAGAGAGAACTTTTCTAAGCAGATACGAAATCAAAAACAGAAAGTGTAGGAAGTGAAGTGAGTAGTGTGTGTTTTTTATTAGTGCTTTTTAGCGAAAAACGTTTGAATAACAAGGGACAAACAAACATAGCATTAATGACAGTTGGGGCGCGAGATAGTACTACGAAAAGTAAAATTAACATCATTGCCCTTTGAGTTATACGCCAATACATTTATGCCACGCTGTCAGATTTCAGATGAGCTGTATAAGTTAGTGGGACAGATGTCGCCAGGAGCAACTCCAGAACTTCCACTAACTTCTGCTATTCAGGAGCACAAAGATTCTCTTCTGAAGGTTGAGATTCTGATGACTCATCAGGAGCACATTTTCTTCAGGACCTCACTCAGGAGCTTCTGAAGGACAATGGCTTCTGAAGTGACTTCAGAACCTGAACTTCTTATTCAGGAGCAAGCAATTTTAATCAGACACGTAGTGCATGTTCAAATTTTTCTTAATAAAATCAAATCTTTCAACAGTTAGAGGCTTAGTAAATATATCAGCCCATTGATTTTCAGTATCAATGAATTGTATATCTAAAATTCCTTTTTGAACATAATCTCTGATAAAATGGTGTTTGATCTCAATATGCTTGGCTCTTGAATGCAGAATTGGATTCTTTGACAAGCAAATAGCAGCAGTATTATCACAAAAGATAGGAATACTGTTAGCATGTATCTGATAATCTTCCAGCTGATGTTTCATCCAGAGTAGTTGTGTGCAACAACTTGCAGCTGAAATGTATTCTGCTTCTGCTGTAGACATAGAAATAGTTGCTTGTCTCTTGCTAGCCCAGGATATCAGATTATAACCCAGAAATTGACAATTGCCACTGGTTGACTTTCTTTCAATCCTGTCACCAGCATAATCAGCATCACAGAATCCAATTAGCTTATAATCTGGTGATTTTCTATAAAGGAGTCCCAGATTAGTTGTTCCTTTCAGATACCTGAAGATTCTCTTAACTGCAGTTAAATGAGATTCTCTAGGATCTGACTGAAACCTTGCACATAAGCATACACTGAATAAAATATCTGGCCTAGATGCAGTGAGGTATAACAGAGAACCAATCATACCTCTGTATAGCTTCTGGTCCACTTTTGATCCTTCATCTTCTTTGCTTAAGGTACATGTGGGATGCATTGGAGTGTTCATCAGTTTGCAATCTTCAAGCTTGAACTTCTTCAGAAGCTCCTTTGTATATTTCGTCTGATGAACATATACTCCATCTTTGCTTTGATTAATTTGAATGCCCAGGAAGAACTTCAGCTCTCCCATCATGCTCATTTCAAATTCATCCTGCATTAACTTAGAAAACTCCTTGCAAAGAGATGAATTAGTAGAACCAAATATTATATCATCAACATATATCTGCACAACAAGAATGTCTTTCTCAAGAGTCCTTCTGAAGAGTGTTGTGTCAACCTGACCTCGTTTAAAATTGTTTTTAATCAAGAAATTACTTAGTCTGTCATACCAAGCTCTGGGAGCTTGTTTCAAGCCATATAGTGATTTCTTAAGTTTGTAAACATGGTCAGGATGCTTCAGATCCTCAAAGCCAGGAGGTTGTTTGACATACACTTCTTCTTCTATGACACCATTAAGAAATGCACTCTTGACATCCATTTGATATAATACTATTCCATGATTAATTGCATAAGATAAAAGTAACCTGATTGTTTCCAATCTTGCAACTGGAGCAAATGTTTCGGTGTAATCAATGCCTTCTTGTTGACTGTACCCCTGAGCAACAAGTCTGGCTTTGTTTCTGGTTACTTCACCTTTTTCATTCAGCTTGTTTCTGAATACCCATTTTGTTCCAATAATGTTCTTCTGAGGAGGTTTGGGTACCAGATCCCACACATCATTCCGTTGGAATTGATTCAGCTCTTCTTGCATAGCTATGATCCATCCATCATCTGAAAGTGCTTCTTCAGCAGTTGTTGGCTCAATCATTGAAATTAGTCCAATCATAGATTCTTCTTGTCTGAAGTGTGATCTTGTTCTTCTGGGACTTTCTTTACTTCCAATGATTTGATCTTGAGGATGAGAAGACTTGTATTTGAAAGTATAGTTGGATGAATCTGCTTGCTGTGAGCCATTTTGCGCTTCATCAGGAGCAACATCATCAGGTGCAACTTCATCAGGAGCAACATCATCAGGAGCAACATCATCAGGAGCAACTGACGTGGGTGCTGCTTCTTGACTATCTTCAGATTCAGTTGATTGACCAGGTTCTGGAATGTCTTCAGGAACCTGTATCTCTGCAAAACCTTCATCTTGCTTTGAAGTTTTATCTTCAAGCTCTTTGTCATCAAATTTAACGTGCATAGATTCTTCAACACAGAGTGTCTCTGAATTATACACTCTGTATGTCTTTGACCTTTCAGAGTAACCTAAAAAGATTCCTCTTTGGGCCTTGGCATCAAATTTCTTTAGGTAGAGCTTGTTATTCAGAATGTGACATGTACATCCAAATTGATGAAAGTAAGAGATATTGGGTTTTCTTCCTTTAAACAATTCATATGCTGTTTTCTCCAAGATAGGTCTAATATAGATCCTATTTTGGACATAACACGCTGTATTCACAGCTTCTGCCCAAAAATGTTTTGCCAAATTGTTTTCATGAATCATGGTTCTGGCCATTTCTTGTAACGTTCTATTCTTTCTTTCTACAACTCCATTCTGTTGTGGAGTTCTAGGAGAAGAGAATTCATGGAGGATTCCATATTTTTCACAAAAAGCTTCAAATGGCTCATTTTCAAATTCACCACCATGATCACTTCTGATTTTCAAAATTTTGGCTTCTTTTTCAGATTGAATAAGGGTGCAGAAGTTACTGAATACATCGTATGCATGATCTTTGCTTTTCAGAAATTTTACCCAAGTCCATCTGCTATAATCATCAACAATAACTAATCCATACTTGCTTCCATATAAGGATGCAGTGCTAACTGGTCCAAATAGGTCAATATGAAGCAGTTCTAAGGGTCTTGAGGTGGAAACATTGTCTTTTGCTTTGAAAGATGTTTTAACAATTTTTCCTTTCTGGCATGCACCGCAGAGTGCATCTGAATGATAATCAATGTCAGGAAGGCCTTTGACAAGCTGTAACTTGCTAAGCTTAGAGATTAATCTCCAGTTAGCATGTCCCAGCCTTTTATGCCACATCCATTTCTTATCATTCATTGATAGAAGGCAAATTACCTTCTGATCAGCCAGTTGAGAAAAATTGATTTTGTAGACATTTTCCACTCTCTTTCCCTTGAACACAATGGACTTGTCATTCTTGTTGATTACTGTACAGTTGGCTTTTTCAAATAAAACATCATAACCATTGTCACAGAATTGACTGATGCTCAATAGGTTATGTTCAAGCCCATCTACCAACCATACATTATTAATAGAGGTAGAGGAGTTACCAATAGTCCCCGTACCAATAATCTTCCCAGACTGGTTGCCTCCAAACTTTACATTTCCTCCTTCTTTCATTGTGAGGGATAGGAACATTGACTTCTCTCCTGTCATGTGCCTTGAGCAACCGCTGTCCAGGTACCATGATTTTTGTTTTGTTCTTGCTTTTAGACAAATCTGCAGTATTGACAATTTCAGATTTAGGTACCCATTGTTTTATGGGTCCTTTGGGGTTAGAGCTGGAGAATTTACTCACCATTTCCTGATCCTTTAGATCCTTCTTGGGTAGCTTCTGATTAATCATTACCTTAGGTTTTTCAACTTTTGGTTTTGATACCTCAGGAGCGCCAACTGCCTTGCCCTTCTGAACCTTAGACTTTAGGACATCAGATTCTGATTTTATCAGACTCTGAGGAACAGGTTCTGATCTCTTCAGAATCTTAATCTTTGTGGTCTTAGATTTAGAATTTATCATATCCTTAGGCTTGAAATTCTTTGGCTTTGATGTAATCTTAGCCTTAGAACTGGAAGCTTCAGGTTCTGATTGAGCAACAGTTCCCATTTTTGCACCTTCAGGAACAAAGAAGGTTTTCAATCCTTCCTTTATGCATTCACAATATGCTTTGAGATTGGTTTCACTAGACTTAGCTTCTGAAAATCCAATCCCTTTACCATTGTTTTTGTAAATGCTATAAATCATAGAAGCAATTCTGCTTCTGTCAATACCAGACATAATGAAATCTTCAAGAGCAATCTCATGGTTACTTAAAGATTTTCCATCACATTTTTCTTACAGCTTCTGACACAAGAACTTAAGTTTGTCTTCATATGTCTTGCATATGAAGTCAAAACCTCTGAGTCCTTCTTCAGAAGCTTTTAGATCCAATAGAGTTGATTCTTGTTGCTTCATCAAAGCAACATATTTTTCTTTCAAACCTTTCAACTCATTGGTTCTCAATTCAAAATGAGTGAGGAGTTCTTTAAGTGACTCTATCAGTTCTTCTCTAGGGATTTGGGAATATACCTCGTTTTCATCTTCTGAATCTGATTCAGTTTCAGCTTCTGAAGTTGCTGTAGCTACTAACCCAACAGCTATCTTTGCACCTTCATCAGACTCTTCTTTGTCAGATTCAGATTCACTATCCAAGTTATCCCATGTAGCCATCAAACTCTGCTTTAACTGTTTCTTGAACTTGCTTGACTTGAATGTTGGTTTCTTTGACTTTTCCTTTGCTTTTTCCTTCTGAAGATCAGGGCAATCAGCAATGAAATGACCAGGCTTCTTGCAGTTGAAGCATCCCTTTTGATCTTCCTTCTTTGAGCTTCTGAAGCTACCTCTCCTGGACACAAACTTCTTGTTCTTTTTGGCTAGATACTGAAGTCTGTTTGAGAGCATAGCCATCATCTCAGTAACCTCTTCATCAGAATCTCCAGTTGGTGAATCTTCTTCATCAGACTCAGCCACTTTAAGTGCTTTGGATGACTTGCCTTTTGATGGAAGAGCTATTGATTTACTCTTTTTAGTAGACTCATGTTCATTTAGACTTAACTCATGAACTTTGAGAGAACTAACAAGATCTTCAACACTTAAAGTGTTTAAATCTTTAGCTTCCTCAATGGCAGTCACCTTTGGTCTCCATCTGGCAGGAAGGCTTCTGAGAATCGTACTCACGTGATCAGAAGCAACATAGCTTTTCTTCAGTATTTGGAGTCCAGAGACTAGGGTTTGAAATCTTGAGTACATCTCCTCAATACTTTCATCGTCCTTCATCTTGAACAGTTCATACTGATGAACAAGCATCAGTGCTTTGGCTTCTCTAACTTTCTTGCTTCCTTCATAGTTAGCACATAAAGATGCAAACATAGCTTTAGCAGTTGACTTATCACTCATCTTCATGTACTCTGCTCGTGGTATAGCAGAAACTAGAGAGCCTCTGATCTTGTGATGTTTCTTGTACATCTTCTTCTGAGCAGGAGTATGTATTTTTCTATCAACAGCAGCTCCTTCTTCATCAAGAATTAAGTCACCAACACCATCTTCCAGAATATCCCATAGTTCTTCATCTAAGCCCATGATATAACTGTAGAAATTGGTTTTCCACCAAGAAAACTCTTCAGGATCTCCATTAAACTTTGGAACCTTCCCTGAGTCAGTTTTCTTTTCACTATAATCATATGCAACAGCATGATGATTACCACTAGAGCCAGCAGAACCAGAAACAGATGAATCAGCAGACATGTTTTTCTCAGATCTTGGACTGTTACACTGTTAGGTGTTTGACAACAGAACCAAAGCTCTAGATACCAATTGAAGGGGAGAAAAACACAAGAAGGGGGGGTTGAATTGTGTTTTAAAATAATCGTTTTCTCTTTTTAAAACTCAGAACCAGAATGATCAGAAGCTAGTTAGACAGCTTCTGAAGATACAGTTCAGGAGCGTATGCAGCGGAATGAAAAACAGAGAGAAAAGAGAAGAAGCATAACACAAAAGATTTATACAGGTTCCTTCCACAATTCGGAAGTAGTCCTGTCCCCCTTGCACTTCCAAGGAGAGTTCACTAAATGTAATATCTGATTACAGATGCTCAAGCACACAAGCAAGAGACTTCAAATGCTCAAGAACACAATCAAGAGACTTCTAATGCTCAAGCACACAAGCAAGAGACTTCTATCAAACAAAATTACACAGAAAAATGTTTGAGATTGAAAACTTGATATACAATCAGTGGTGTTCACAATACAAATCAGATACAGACTCTTTAGACTTAAGAATTTCAAAGATATGAACTTGAAAACTGAAATTCTAAGTGAACTTTGAATGCTTAGACAATTTGACAGAGTTTTGGCGCTTTTGAAATATTGTAGAGTCTTATTGTTCTTCAAGTCTTCACTCCTTTATATAGAGGTGTGAAGTGAACGTTGTAAGTGCCAACACATTCAAAAAGAGTCGTTACTGAAGCTTGATCTTTCACCAGTGATTCTTTGCCTGATTTAGTTATTGTCCTATAAAGAATCAATTTCAAATCCATTCCAGTTGAGAGGGAACAAGGATGCAGGCTTGGTTGTACATAAGAGCTGTTATTCTTGTCTATTAGCAGAGACAAAGAACAGAGTAGTGGAGAAGGTGGTTGTACAGTTCGTACAAAGTACAATGTCAACGCTTCTTGTCTATTTGCAACAAAATGACTTCAAATCCTTTTGAAACAACCGTTGCTTTAATCCACTAATCTTCTGCCAATGCTCTATAATTTTCGCTCCAAAATACAACACTTGAATCTTGAAATTTGGTGAAATACTGTTGCTTCGAAGAATCAGCTTCTGAGGACCTTCAGCTTCTGATGACGTCATACTCTTCAGGAGCTCTTGTCTTCAGGAGTGCTAGTCTTCAGGAGCGCTAGTCTTCAGGAGTGCCACTCTTCAGGAGCACTAGACTTCAGGAGTGCCACTCTTCAGGAGCGCTTTAAGTTTTAAATAGATACTTCCTTTGCTCTTTATTTGTTCGTTCAGAACCTTGATGAGATATATCACTTTGTTTACAGTCCTGTACACTTGAACAAATATTAGCAATACCAATTGTCAATTTTTAATACTTTGTTATCGTCAAAACTCTTTAGGGTTTATTGTTAAACACATTTTGTTCCAACAGGGTGTGTACTCCTCTTAGCTTAAGAGCAAGGAATGCTATTGATTTTATTCCAACAGGAATACACCCAAGAGAGTTGAACATCAACTGGTTGTCAAAGATTAATGTCAAACCAGTATCTACAGAACTAGCCTTGCTGCAAAAGAATGCTGAAATGGAAAAGGAAAACAAGCAGCTCAGAAAAGAAGTTCTTGAATAGAAGCTACTGCTGCTTGAGTACAAGTCATCAACAGAAGCAAAGTTGGAAAAAGCCAGAGTTAGAGAGGAAAATTTACTTAAAAGCAATGAAGCCTTCAAGCAAGAAATGAAGCAACAAGAAGAAGAAACAAAAAGGATGATGAAACAAATGATGGAGATGTTCCAAAAACAAGCCCAACCTTAGTTGCAGAACCCTAGCTTGTTTTATTTCTGTTATTTGTATCTTTACATGTTTCTGCTTATGTTTTTGTGCTTCTGAATTACTGCTTCTGACCAATATTTATGTCCTTCTGAACAATGTTTTAGCTTCTGAACTACTTTTATGCTATGATATATGACTTGCTTTTACAAAATTTCTCACTATGTTTTTCTCATCTCTTCTTCTTGTCTTTATTTTATACTTTTTGTTGATGACAAAAGGGGGAGTAGATGTATAGTATTTAAAGGCTCTGAGCCCCATTAATTTAATTTCAAACAATTTAAATTAATAGGACCATATTCTTATCTCTTAGTCTCTTAATGTGAGATTATTCTGAGAGTTATTACGCTTTTATTGATGAATTTAATTAACAAGAATAGAACTCAGGGGGAGCTTACAAACCTCACCCTATAGTACTATTGGACTCAGGGGGAGCTTACAAACCTCATACCCTTATAGTCAACTTGTTAATTAGATTAATAACAATTGAACATTTCTAAATATTAAGGTTTGTCATCATCAAAAAGGGGGAGATTGTTGGAACAAAATATGTTTAACATTACCTCATTAGAGTTTTGATGATAACAAGGTATTAAAAATTGTCAATTGGATATGCTAAAATTTGTTCAAGTGTACAGGACCACAGACAAAAATTTGAGGTCATTATTAGGTTCTGGAAGAACAAAAGAGAGCAAAGGAATCAACAAAAAGGAATCTTAAAGCGTCTGAAGAGAACTACTTTTCAAGTCAAAGTGCTCTTGAAGTGATGACGTCATCAGAAGCAAGTTCATCAGAAGCATCTCATCAGAAGCTGAAGATCACCAGAAGCTGTAGTTCATCAGAAGATGCAAGACTTAAAGTTTCAAAGGTTGTTCAATGGATTTAATCTAGTCTAAGCACTACAGAAGACTGGAAAAGTGAAGCAACGACTATTTTGAAAGGATTTGAAGGCATTTGATGTTTGTTCTTCGAAGAGCGTTGACAAAGTACAATTGTACGAAGTGTACAACCACTACCTCCACTACTCAGAATGTGTCTCTGCTACAAGACAAGAAAAACAGCTACGCCTGCAACAATGTTCCTACAGACTTGGAATGGATTTGAAATTGATCCATCATAAGACAATAACCATATCAGGCAAAAGATAATTGGTGATTGATCAAAGCTTCAAACGACTCTTTTTGATGTGCTGGAGATTCACAATGTCTCTCTCACACCTCTATATAAAGGAGTGAAGACTTTGAGAATTGTAAGAGACTCAACAACATTTTGAAAGCGCCAAAACTCTGTCAAAATTTGTCTACATCAAAAGTTCACTTAGAATTTCTTATCAAAGTTCATATCTTGGAAATTCTAGAGTCTTAAGAGTTTGTATTTGATTTGTAATGTGAACACCACTGATTGTATATGATGGGATAAAACCGCAAGTGCACGGTCTTATCGAAGTAGTAATAAAAGAGTATCGTTCCGACAGGGAGTTGTTCAATTTAATTAACTTAGAATTATGATTAAAAGAGAAAAGTTGCAAATTAGGGTTTTCAAAAGGTTGGAAGAGAATATAATAATAAAAGAGAGCCTTAGGATTATTGGTTCATCATAACGACAAATCCTTCACAAACCGAAACTTTAAACCTAGAACCTTATGTTAGACTTAGTTTCTAATGACCGGTTTCCCTTTAGCCCCTCACTTTTCCTTTCAGTTCAGTGAGAGTTTTCTTCTAGCAATCAAACCTATTTCACTGATTTGATTACTAGAAGAAGCTTTTAAGGATTTTAAACTACTAATGTCAAAAGATTGCAAAGACTATTTCACTGCCTTTACAATCTTTGTCTAAATTCACTTGTTCAAATATCAAGACTCTGCTCTCGCTTTATGAATTGATATTTGAGATAATGGATTAATAATTATCAAACACTCCGCTCTCGCTTCTACAGTTTGATAATGATTAATTCATGTGAAAACGGAGAATTTAGATTAGAAGCTAGGGTTACATAAGATTTAAGAATAAAGCTTGGTTTGATTAGGATTATGTCATTAGACATATCCAACAATCCCAAGACAAGAGAAGGCTACTCACTCATGATCATAGTAGACATAGAGAAGAAGAGAAAGAACATAAAATAAATAACAAGAAAATAAAAGAACTTTTATAAAGAAAGACAATTGTCACTTTATTGAATTCCAAGAATAAAGGATGAATATTTGTGATGGCTAGCTACTTTATTTATAGTTTACAATGCCTTAAGCCCTAAGAATTACATCACTAGAATGTTCCATAAGAAACCACGGGCTTTTTGGTCAGAAATAAACTAATAGGTAGCTTGTACGAGAAGCAAATGCAGCAAAAGCCAATCCTGGGTGGTGGCACGGCCGTGCCAAGCTTCTGACTTGGGGGAGATATATTTTTGTCTCCGAATCTTCGTATTTTTGCTCCTAATCAGCTTCAAATCCCTTTCTTTTGCTCCAAGACTCAGTCCATCAAATATTTATTCCTGAAATATAATAATATGCAATCTAAAGTAAAATAGATCTAAAAGGAAATAATATTAAAATAAAATAAACTTAAATCTAATTCAAATGAAACTAAATATTATATTAAATTAACTAATTATTGACTCATCAAACTCCCCCACACTTGAATCTTTGCTTGTCCTCAAGCAAAAGGCATAGACATAGCAGCATAAAACAAGATTACATATGACAATTCAATTAAAACTCATGTCTCCTCAAAGGCTTTTATTTCAAGCGTACACTAATCACAAACTCAAGCATTTCTTGTAATCTTTATTCAACCCAACAATCAAGTTCTAAGTGAGTGTGTGTGTGTGTGTAGTTCAACCCTTTTCTTGCGCCTATATAAGATAGATATTATGAGGAAACAGGTTCTAACCTTAAGACTAAACCAACCGAGAAAAATTCTTTCTTCATTTCATATAAGAGAGATGGGAGTATTTGTGATCATTTGATCTTTGCCATTTGCACATGTTTGGAATTTCAGCTGAATTTTTATTAATTTAAGCAGACAACATCTTCACGTAGGAAGTCAGAGGGCCTACCCCCTTCCCCAATCTAGATTCAATGGTGCCCTTTAAAACATCATCTTCACGTAGGAAGTCGGAGGTGTAACGCCCTCTTTAATTATTTAATTATTTTATTAGATGATATGGTATATGATTATATATTATATGATTTTGATGATTATGTGACGTATTTGTGACGTGTGACGTGTTATTATTTTATTGTTTAATAAAATAATATAAGTGATGTTTATATGAATATTTATTTGGTAAATATAGAGATTTGTTGGAAAAATAGATAATTTTAAGAGATGGGTTTATATTTATAAATAAGAAGAGTTGTGAGGGTTGAGATAGAATTAGAAAGATTAAGAGGAGTATATATAAGAAAAGTAGGTTAAGAGAAAACATTTTAGAAAACGCGTACAGACTTTTGGTAAAGAGAAGAGGAAACGGTTGAAGGGAGAAGAGAGGCTAGGCTGCAATTTCTGCAATTTTCCAGGTAAGGGTGAGCCTAACTTCAGTAATTTTAATTGCAAATCATCTGTTCTTGATTGGCATAGAGTTTGGTGAGGATTGGGATGGGTTTGAGAATTAGGGTTTATGATGAAATTGTGATGGATTGATGATAGATTGAGTTGTAAGGCTGTAGAACTGGATACAGAACCTAGATTATCCCCTAGGACGACATTGCAGATGAATTAGAAGCTTAATTGGAGAGAATTGGCAGGTTTTGGTGAGTTTTGGACTGAACCCGTAGTGGTTCTGAGATCGCTCGCCTGTGGCGAGTGACTACTCGCCGTGGCGAGTAAGCCTTGATCGCTCGCGAGGCGAGCAGCGTAGCTCGTGTAACACCCCGTTTTCCCAACGTAAAAATTTCGTAAATTAAATCAGAGTTTTCACATAAACGGAGTATCACTTTCTTAAAACATCTCAAAGGAAATGAATAACAATTCATTCACGATAAAAATAGTTATTAAACTTCTCAAAACATTGCAGCGGAATCTTAAAAGTCTTGGCACGCAGGCCTCTTCATAACATTTCAAAAGTTCATCTAAAATTAGTCTTTATAAAATTATAATTGACATGCAAGGAACAGAAAAGCATTTGACAAGATTCCCCATCCCGTTACATATCAGAGCACCTAAGACACAGTGAGGAATGCCTCACACGACTGCACCTAATCTTGGTTACCTGCACTTGCCCACAAGGCGGCAATTCCAACAGAAGGGGTGAGATTCACAATCAATATAATAAACAGATAATTCAACAATTAAGTTTAACAACAAATAACATATAAGCACGTCTCAAATATTTATCTCATAACATCTTAAGCAACATCAAGAATATCATCACTAAACATCTTAAACATCATCAAAGAATCGTCATCACAAAACATCTTAAACATCATCAAAGAACATCATCACAAAACATCTTAAACATCATTAAATACACTTAACAACTCATAGATATCATCATGTAATCATCATCACTAATAAATTTAAAACAACTCAATGTAATCATCATCTCACTATAATAATCAACATCGTAAACAACATTATAACATTATAATTAGTATCATATACAACATCATAACAACATAACAATATCATAATCAATATCTTAAACAACATAGCAACATAACAATATCATAATCAATATAGCAACATCTTAGTCAACGTCATATAATTCACATCATAAACATCGTATAATCTGCATAGTTACTTTTTAACAACACATGGGTAGAAAACAACTCGACAACTCATAGAGGATAATTCATCAACAACTTAACAACTCATGGATGATAATTCATCAACAACGACTTTGACTCGACAAATGCGACAATGCAACTTAGACACTTATATGCATGTGGTACCAATCGTCATCATAAGTATTAATATACTTTAATCGTGCAGAGGACAAAGCTCCTAATAATCGTGCGGAGGACAAAGCTCCTAATAATCGTGCGGAGGACAAAGCTCCTATCATGGTGAAGACAAAGCTCAATGAATGCTAATGCATGGACTCTATCAACAAGACACCTTAATCAACTTATCACTTATACATCCAATAATTTGGAGTTCATCATCAACTTATTCATACTCATGCAACTTAGTTAAATAACAATTGCAGCATAATCAAATCACATCAAGCTTAATAACAATTCATTTCAACAACATCTTGATCATTCAATAATATTTCGAGTAATGCATTTAATCATTAAATCACATTACAAACAACTTAGCAGTTCATAACAGCAACAGAAACAGCACAAGCAATTCACAATCATTATCAACAACATCAAATCATCACATTAACTTTATAAGTATAGCACATTATGCACTCATCATTCATAATTCATAAGCAATAACATTCTTCAAAAGTAATCAAGTATGATTAAATAAGACATAAGCCAAATACTCATAAAACACCTCAACTAAATCCCTAATACCTAAGTTTGAAGTTTGGAAACCAACTCTAAGTCTTTGGACTAACTTGGGATTAGTTATGCTAAGTTTTCTTAAAGTTTTCTCAAGACCTACCTGGACTATTTTCATCATAACTCAAAATCTACAAATAATTTTCTAGTCACTCCAGAGCCATTAGAAATCTAACTCAATTACCTACAACTTTTGTGTTTACACCAAGACCCATTTCGGAACAGAAATGTATGAAAAAGACACAAGAACGTGAAACAAAAAATGCTGTTTTTTCCAAGACCTACTTGGAGTGTTTTTATCATAACTCAATATTCACAAAACATTTTTGAGTCACTCCGAAGCCATTTAAAAGCTAACTCAATTATCTACAACTTTCGTGAAGACATCAAAAGCTAATTATGAACAAAAAATTCCCAGTGTTTATTTTAGTTTTTCGGTTACAGAAAATCGAAAAGAGAACGAGCCTGTTGACCCCTTTGTAGTATTTTAATCATATCTAGAGTTCTAAAATCTTAAATTGAGTCACTCTAAAGTCTAGTGAAAGCTAACATCTGTATCTAGAACTTTCATGAAGACACCTAAACCCAGTTCGGAACTTAAACTTGTCAAACTGAGACAACAAGTAACGTGTTTTGCACAGCGACAGCAAAATCGCAGTTCAATTGCGGTTTCGCCTTGGGGAAACCTTTTCTACTCCGTTTTCGATCCAATACCCTCAAAACATGACCTTAAACATCACCCTATGATTATCCTATCATTAGAACATTAATTATTCATTAACCTACTAGATTATCCACTCTTTTTAAGACTAGAAACTCAATTCGAAACCTAAACTAGTTTTCCTTAATTCTCACCTTTCAACTTCATCTTTTAATTCATTCACCTTAACCTAGTTCTTAATTCTCTCAAAAACTCATCCATCTCTTGTTAATCATAGTTGAATTGAATTACAGTTTAATATAATGAAAGCTAGGCTCACCCTTACCTTAATTTGGTCTCCTGAATCAAGCTGCGTTCTTCTTAGGTTTTTCTTCTCTCTTTCGCGCCTCCTCTCTTTTTCTCTAGGTTTCTCCAAAAGTTATATCACGTACTAAATAATTCTAACCCTAATTCTCTTATTTATATTCTCTTACTCATCTTATCTTATTTCTACTCCTTCCCTCAAATTCTCTAAAATTATGTAACAACCCATATTTAATTAAATATATTATATTATAAATCAAATAAGATAATACTAAAAATACATAAAAGCACACATCATCAAAATATATATTATATTATATTATCATATCTTATTATTTCTAAAACAAATATATTTCTACACTAGATAATATATATATATATATATATTTCTACACTAGATAATATATATATATATATATATATATATATATATTTCTACACAAATAACAAATATATTTTCAAACCAAATAACGAATATATTTCTATAACAAATATATCTCTACATAACAAACATATTTCTATAACAAATAACAAAATATATTTTTACACAAAATAACATATATATTTCTACACCAAATAACACATATATTTTAATACCAAATAACATAATATCTCTACACCAAATAACATATATATTATAATATAACATGCTACTAAAACACCAACATTTAACACAAAAATAACACACATCACCACAAATCAAATAAATTATTTAAAAAGACTCTAAACTCAATCAAATAATTAAATAAATAAAATAGTTCAAAACGGGCGTTACAGCTCGCCGTCGCGAGCTTGTCCCTTAAGTTTTAGGACTTTGGCCCAATTGAAGATGGTTTTGAGTGCCTTAATATTTATAGAGATGACCTGTGAAGTTGGTTTAGCCAAAATGGATTTAGGGAACTTTAAAGTGAAGATTTTTGGTGAAAAATGTCAAAAAGGCCGAGAGCACCCAGGATTTCTCGCCTCCAGCTCGCCCCCAACTCGCCTTTGGCGAGTGAGCTGATGTGAGTACTCGCCTGTGGCGAGCAGATGCACTCGCCGTGGCGAGTTAGTGCCTCCCTGAACTGTTTGTTGTTTTGCGATCTGTTTCGCATGGGACTTTGAGAGGAGCCCTTTGGGTAGTGTTAGTGAGGTTTTATACCCTTTAATGTATTCTGTAAAGATGATTGCTGATGATTTACTTGAGCTGTTGATAAATGATATATTGTTGAATATAAGTGATGTATGAGTATGATGATATGTGAATGATGCTAAGTGTTGCAATATGTATGAATAACAAGATGATGTTCTCTGCCATGTAATTATTATAACTGCATGTGTCAGTCTTGAAAATATAATGATGTTGAGACGGTGTATTAAGTTGTTAAACGACGAGTCCATGCATTTGCATATTTATGAGACGGTGGAGCTTTGTGCTCAAAGCGACGGTGGAGCATTTGCTCAAAGCGACAGTGAAGCATATTAATGCTATAATCATATGGTACCACATGCATGATGTTGAGACGTTAGGTGTTGCATTTAGTCGAGTCAATTGTGACATATATGAGATGATGTTTGAGACGTTGATGTTTGATGTGATGTTGTTTATGATGATGCTTATTATAACGCCCTCTTTGAATTATTTGTTTTATTTAATTATTTAATTGAGCCTAGAATTTATTAAGAAGAGTTAAGAATATGTTTATTTGATTATGTGATTTATTAAGTGGCTTATTTTAGTATTTATATGATTTAAATGATTATGTGGTGTGTCATTATTTTATTAAGTAGTGTTATTTTATTATTTAATATAATAAGTCTTGAAAATAGAAATAAGATTAAGTTGTGGGGGCTGATTTGGAAATTAGAAGAGTTTAGTGGAATAAGTGGAAATATATGTAGAAATATATGTTATTTGTTGTAGAAATATATGTTATTTGTTATAGAAATACATGTTATTTGTTGTAGAAAATATATGTTATTTGTTATAGAAATACATGTTATCGTTGTAGAAAATATATATATATATATATATATGTTATAGAAATATATTTGTTACAGAGATATAATTGTTATTTGTTATAGAAATATTTTGATAGGCAATCTAATATATTTTAGTGCATGCTTTGAAATATATTTTGGTACTCAATTGAGATATTTAAGTACTAGATCTAATAGGTGCATTACTTGTTCCCAAAGTTTCTCACTTATTAGTTGTAAACTATCTCTATAAATAGAGAACTCACACAGTGCATTCTACACACCGAAATTCACAGTTGATGCTTCCTGTGCTTTTCTTCTCTTCTCCCTCTTTTGACTTGTGTTGACGAGTCTTTCTCCTTTTTCTACTCCTTTCTGTCCCTTCGGAATTAAGAGTGTTCTCAAGACCATAATCCCTCTTCTGTTTAATGTCCTTCGTCGATCAATCCAAGGTAAGGGTGGGACTAACATTCAATAATCTTGAGTCTATGATTCTGAAAATTGTATTTAACATGTTGTAGGTTTAGTTTTTGAGAATTGGAGAATTAGAGTTAAGAGTGATAATTGATGGATTATGTTACTTGGTTGTCAATTGTGAAGTTTGAATAATATAAGTTGTTTTTCCTGATTTTTGTTAATTTTGTCCCGAATTTTAAAATGAAAACTGGTATTGATCAGTACAGAATTGGTCTTAGGTGTAAACACGAAAGTTGTAGGTATGGATGTTAGCTTTCTAATGTTGTTGGTTTGACTCCAAAATAATTTATAGAACTTGAGTTATGGTCAAATTACTGCATGTAGGTCATAGTGGATAATTGAATATGATTGATGAATTAGTATATGTATGTATATGTTTTTGAATACGATATTGTTCATGATTGATGAAGTGTTATATGAATTTATATGTCCATGAGTATGATGTTTATGATTAATGAATTAGTTATGAATATTATATATGATATTAATGATGATCTGTGAAACTGATTTATGATGATTTGATGTTGTTCATATTGTGATATAATTGTATAGGCAT
The DNA here is from genome assembly GCA_958299785.1 of Medicago lupulina. Lineage (NCBI taxonomy): Eukaryota > Viridiplantae > Streptophyta > Magnoliopsida > Fabales > Fabaceae > Medicago > Medicago lupulina. The sequence goes on along the minus strand of OY283146.1, from coordinate 38,727,139 downwards.
TACTTGAATATTTGAGATATTGATGACTTGCATTTGATGTTATTATGTCATGCTGTTTTGTATACTGTCTATGTTGCTTTGAATTATGATTCTTATGTGCATTACTTGAGATGTATGTGAAGTTTGTGTGATGTTTGAAAACAATGTTTGCAATGATATCTTATTATCCTGTGAATTACTTTTTGCCATGTTGCTGTTTACATTTATTAAGAGCTGCATGTGTCGGTCCAAGATGTTTGTGATGTTGCGACGTTTTAAGATGTTAGACTTGTTTAAGTCATAAGATGTGAGTCCATGCATATTCATTTAAAAGCGACGATGGAGCTTATGCTCAAAGCGACGATGGAGCTTATGCTCAAAGCGACGATGGAGCTTTTGCTCAAAGCGACGATGGAGTATATCAATGCTCAAAATTTGGTACCACATGCATGATTTAGAAGATTAAGTTGCATAGTCGCATTGTCGAGTCAAGTTGTTAAGTTGCATAGTCAAGTTGTAGTCGTTGAAGTTGCATTGTCATTTTTTAATGAGTTGTTTATGAAGTATTATTATTATTATGATGTTTATGATGTGATGATTATGTTGTTATACGATGATGTTTATGATGTGATGATTATGTTGTTATACGATGATGTTTATGATGTGATGATTATGTTGTTATATGATGAATGTATATGATGTGATGAATATGATATTAATAATGACTAGAAGTTGATTGATGATTTAATGAAGTACTATACGAAGAATTATTATTATAAATTGATGATGTTTAAGCTGTTAAATATAATTGTTGAATTATATGCTTAATATTATTGTTTTGTGAAATCTCACCCCTTCTGTTGGAATTGCCGCCTCGTGGGCAAGTGCAGGTAATCAAGCTTAGGTGCGTATGTGAGGAATCCGTTGTGTGTGGTGTCTTTAGGTGCTCTGATACGTAACGGGATGGGAACTTTTGTTGCATGTTTTTCTATTCCTTACGTATTGTTTATGAATTTACAAGATTAAGTTGTTTATTGGATTTTTATGAGATATTTTAATGAGGCCTTCGTGCCAAAGACTATTTTAGATGTTGAATAAATTCCGCGGCGAAGTATTAAATATTATGTTATTGATTTATGAAGGATAAATAGTTATTTATTCCATTTACGATTTTTGAAAAGAAGTGTGACATTCCGTTTATGTTGAAAACTCTGATTTTTGTAAGAAATTTTTATGTTGGGAAAACGGGGTGTTACACTTATGATGATGTTATGATGTGCTACAATGTATATGTTATGAGTTGGATTTATGATTGTTAATCTTGACGTTTGACTTATATATTAATATTATTGTTGTGAATCTCACCCCTTCTGCTGGAATTGCCGCCTCGTGGGCAAGTGCAGGTACCCAGTCTTAGATGCGATGGTGCGAGGAGTTTTTGTGAAGTAGGGTTGCTCTGATACGTAACGGGATGGGGTCTTTTGTAGAGTCTATTCCATTATGTATCTTGTCAGAATAAATGTTGACTTTCAGTGATGTTGAAACATTAATATTTTGAGACGTTTTCGTGGGCTTTTAAGCCAAGACTATTTATGAGAAGAGACTTTTAAATTCCGCTGCTTAAATGAGTATTTTTGTAAATGATAAATTATTATCTAAGTTGTTTTTAAGATGAAATGTGACACTCCTTTGTGATGTTACTCTAATATATGTCTTTATTTAAAAGAAATTTTTAAGACGGGAAATTGGGGTGTTACAGGAGGGCCTACCTCCTTCCCCAACCTAGATTCAATGATGTAACCTTGAAAAATTTTACTCTTATAAACTCCTCCACACTAACTTATACTACTTTTACTCTGAAATTTTTTTAGGGTTAATTTACCTTAAGAGTTAGAACGTGCTCCTTAAAATACCTATTCATACAATTGCTCAAGGGATGCAACTCGTGCCTTTCTCATTGGAGAATTATTCACAATAAAACAAGATGTGGGTATATCAACAATACTGAAAACACAAGAGTTCACTTTCATGTACAAGAAACAACCAATTTAGAGGAGACAACAAAAATTTATGTCATAATTTTCAATAAAAACAAGCTACTTAATCATGCCTTTCACAATTAAACAAGACAAAAGAATAAAGTTCAAGGGAGTTTGGAACACTACGACTCAAGACACTTTATTAGGCCCCCCCACACTTGGGAGAAGCATTGTCCTCAATGATTCAATAAAACTAGAAAATAAATGGAAGGAGAAAGGAAGAAGAAGGAGGAGGAGAAAGAGAGGAGAGATATAGAGGAAGAGGAAAGCTCACAATTTTACTGAGGTCCGTAAGGAGGACCTTGGAGGTTAAAGTGTTGCATCATCATCCGTAGCATTTGATTATTCTCATCATTAACCCGATTTCCCCTTTGGACATCGTTTCTTAGCCCGGAGAGTTCAACACCTTGCCTTTGTTGCTCGGTGCTTATGCGTTCAACTTCGGTTTGCATCCATGCCCACCGATTGTTGTTATCATTATAGTTCTCACCGGCATCACATTCATGGTGTTCCTCATGATGGTGCAAGTTTGCACCTTCCTCCTCAAGATTGTGCTCCTCCTGAACCTGTGGGGCATCACCAACATACATCAAATTTTCTTCCACCTCGGTGTTAGTCTGAGATGGGTTAGGAAGTATAAAACAAAAAGGCACATTGAGCTAAAGCTCAAAAGTTATGTTAGCAAGAGGATGAGGCTTTATAAAATTCATAGCAATGAGGGTTTCTATATTAAGCCTATTGTTGCCTTCAATTCGGTTAACCGTTGGTCCTCACCTACTCCAAACTGCCTAGCTATAAAGGTGATGATACCCCCTACCACCATCTCACTCCTAGCACTAGATTTTGCGCCCACTGAAGCAAGATAATCAAGCAAATAAAAGCATGTATTCCTAGGACGATTTTTAAGCATGGCCCTCAACATAAATAGTTCATCCATCCTAGTGGTACCTACTTCTTTCCTACCCCAAATTGTGCAAGCCATAGCCCTTTGGAGGTACCTAAGCACAGGGTTATGGATGTTACTAGCTTTGTTAGATCGTGAATTGTATTGGTGCAAGCCAATGATACTTTGCCAAAAGGTAATAGGGTTGTAGTCTTCCAGCCTAAGATCATGATTACTAGAGTCATGGATGAACCCCTCATTTGCGAAGCCCATCTCATTGTAAAAAAATTTGAGAGACATCTCATAATCAATGTTCATAAGCCGGAAGTAGACTCGATGATCGGGATTATCAAAATTCATCCTATCTTTTGTGAAAACAATAGAGCTTAAAAATTCATAGGTGAAGTTTTCATAACCCCTCATAGGTCTTAACAAGTCAACCCATCCTAACCTATTCAACAACATATACACATTATCTCTAATCCTTAATCTAATCATGTCATAATTATCCGTGTACCTACAAGGATGCAAAGGTTTAGAGAGAAGAGATTTATACCTACTTCGTTGTTCCAGAGTGCTAAATGTGATGTCGTGATTCTTTAGGGAAGCTTGCTTCTTGTTTCCTCCAGCACTTGAGCTTGCAATCTCCTTTCCGGGCCTCTTTGGTGCCATTGACCTTGTTGACTTTTTTTAATTTTGGTGGAGGTTGGGGTTTGGGAATCTTTTGGGTGGGAAAGGTTGGTTATGTTATGGGGTTAAGGTTTAAGTAAGGTTTTTGAGTTTAAAAGTATGTTTTGGTAAAGAATTGGTGGTTTTAGGGTGAGGTTTTTGGAAAATTAGAATTTGGGAATTTGGGGTTTGGGTGGATGAAAGTTGTTTTTGAGTAGTGGGTTTTGTTTGGTATGATGTTTGGAAGTGTTTTGGTGAAGAAATTTGGTGAATTGGTTGAGTTTAGAGATAGTTAGGAGAGTTTGAAGGTGAGTGGTTATGGAGGTTTTAGAGAGAAGTTTGGGTTAGAGAGAGGTTTTGTTGTTGAATGAGGGATGAAAAAGAAAGAATTTTGGTAAAAACTTACCAGGAAGTCGCGCGCGGCCGTGCCAACTTTGGCACGGGCCGTGCCAATCTTCTGTAAGTATGTGGTTTGGCTGGGTGTAATGTGGCACGGCTGTGCCACTTCAGGCACGGGCCGTGCCAACCTTCTGGGCATCCAGGGCTCAACTTTTCTCGTTTTTATGAATCATACTTGGACAATTACCTGCAAAATAACTTAAAACAACGAAAAACAAACAAAACAAAAGCAATTAAATGCGTGGGTTGCCTCCCACGAAGCGCTCTTTTATGGTCATTAGCTTGACGGTTTGAAACAATCTCAAAATGGATCAAAGAGATCATGTTATGTAGATGACGTTAGAGAACGTTCTTTCACATTATGATCATTAATCATGCAAAAAGAGAAATCAAAGGGTTTCTTATTAACAGTTTCCATTTCAAATCCTACCATTTCATCACTAACTCGAAAGGCAATCATTCCTCCCTTAACATCAATCATGGCCCCCGCTGTAGCGGGAAAGGGCCTCCCTAGAAGTATAGGCACTTGGTCATCCTCATCCATATCTAGAACTATAAAATCTGTTGGGATATAAATCCCTCCTACCTCAATGGGGATGTCCTCAATGAACCCAGCGGGGTGGATGTTAGTACGATCGGCTAACTTTAAGGTTACATTGGTTGGTTTCAACTCTCCTATACCCATCCTCTTGAAGAGGGACAAGGGTAACAAACTAACACTAGATCCTAAATCACACATGGCCTTATCAATGGCCTCACTTCCAATCACATAAGGTATAGAAAAACTACCCGAATCCCTAAGCTTTGGAGGAAGCTTCTTGATGATTGCACTAATTTCCCTAGTCAAAGCTATTGTCTCATTATGCTCTATAGCCTTTTTCTTTGAAAAAATTTTCTTGATAAACTTAGCATATAGAGACATTCGAGTCAAAGCTTCCGCAAAGGGAATCTTAATGCAAATCTTCTTAAGTATGTTAATAAACTTTTTAAATTGTGCTTCCAAGCAAGGCTTAGCAAGCCCTAATGGCAAGGGGATTTTGGGTTTATTAAGTTGTTTTTCACTCTCTATCATAGCTATCTCACCTTGACACTCATTACTCTCTCCCTCAATGATTCTAGCTTTAACAACGATATCCTCTAACTTCCTACCGTCCCTTAATTATATAGCATTAACATGAGCTTTTGGGTTGGCTTCGGTTTGTCCAAGAAAGATTCCTGGTGTTTGAGAGGATGTGGCCACCTGTTGGGCCACTTGGGAGATTTGGGTTTCAAGCATCTTATTATGAGCAGCAAAAGAGTCAACCTTGGCATTAAGTTTGGTTAGAGAATCATTCAGCAATCTGATTTGGGTTTTGAGCTCTTCGAGCTGTTTAGATTGATTCATGACATAACTTTACATTAAAATTTCCAAACCAAATTTTTGAGGGGTTCTCTGGTTGTTTGTGTAACGCCCCATTTCTATTTAATTATTTTTAGTTGATGTTTGAGTATTTTTATTTGATATATATAATTTATATGAATTATATGACCTTTTGGTGTGGTGTGTGTATTTAAATAATTATTTGTGTTTTATTTAAATGAATGTTATTTGTTTCATTTAATAAAATTAGGAAGAAAATAGTATTTATTTGGTTAAAGAATGAGTTAAGGAAAATAAAAGGGGAAGTTATGTTTTACTAAGAAAAGGGGGATAGAGAAAGTCAGAAAACGTTTTTACGTAAAAAGAAAACTCAAGTTTTGAGAGAAAGAGGAGAAAACCTAGAGAAGAGAGAAGAACGCGGCTTGATTTCAGGAAAACAATCTAAGGTAAGGGTGAGGCTAGCATTCGATTATAATATATATACATGATTCTGAAAATTGATTTGAACGGTTGTTTGGTTAGGTTTTTTTTGAAAAGTATGTGAAATTGCAAATATGTTGATGATTCTGTTGTTGATTTCCTGTTTCTGTGATGTTATGAGGGATATGATGTATATAAGACCTGTAAACGTTTTTGTAAATCCTTTTGGGTGATTGGGGGATCAAATTGGTGTTCTTGAGTTAGGGTTAGAGAGTTATGGTAGGTTACTAAATGGGAGATTTAGAGAGGTGCTGGAAACCGATTTTTGTGTGGTTGAAACTTGAATTTCACTGTAGATTATGATAGAGCTAAGTGTCAGGAGTGTATAGGCGAAAACGACATCAAAATCGGATTAACGGTTTGAATTTTATGCTCGAAACAGTGAAAATCACACTTTTTTTGTGAAGCTGAGTCCGGATCCGATACCGTAAAAACGTGCCATGTTTTGGCAAGCGCGCCACGTTTTGGTCGACAGAATGCGTAGTGGTTCTGGACATAAAAATGTGACACGTTTTCTAAAAACGTGACACGATTTCTCGAAAACCAGATCATCCATATTTCACTATTTTTCACCCATTTCTGCTTTGAACTAGCTTTTGGTGTAAACATGAAAGTTGTAGATAATTAAGTTAGCATTCTAATGGCGTTGGTTGGGCTTGAAAATGATTTGTAGATTTTGAGTTATGATGAAAATAGTCCAAGTGGGTCTCTAGAAAACTTTAAGAAAACTTAACAAACTAGTCCCAAGTTAGTCCAAAAACTTATGGTTGGTTCCCAAACTTCAAACTTAAGTATTAGGGATTTAGTTGAGGTGTTCTATGAGTATTTGGCTTATGTCTTATTGATCAAACTTGATTTGCTTGTTGAAGGATGTTTGGACTTTGATATGAATGTAATTGATTAATGTATATGTTGCTATTGTTGTTGATACGTTGGAATATGTATGTTTATATATGTACAATTATATACGGTGTATCGTTGTTCCCGTTGTTGATGTTGTTGAGTCGTGTTGTCCAAGTTGGGGAGTGTGTCATAAGTATTAGGCACAGATGTTGATGTCGTAGTAGGTGTTGTCGTTGTTGTTTGGTTGTATGCTGATATACACCATTGAGTCGTTGATGTTGTATGATGATATACACAAGTGGAGTTCATTGCATAATGCATAAAAGCGGGAGGGCTTTTGCCCTGGAACGCCTTGTCGTTCAAAGCGGGAGGACTTATGTCCTGGAACACTTTGTTTTTCAAAGCGGTGAGGGCTTTTGCCCTGGAACGCCTTGTCGTTCAAAGCGGGAGGACTTATGTCCTGGAACACTTTGTTGTTCAAAGAGGTGAGGGCTCTGCCCTGTATTTTTGGTACCACATGCATATTGCATTAAGTTGTTGTTGTCGTTGCATCGTTGTAGTCGTTGAGTTGGTCGAGTTGATGTTGTCATTGGTTGAGTAGTTGTTGATGTTGATGAGTCGTTGAGGTTGAGGTGGTTGTTGAGTTGTTGTTGATGATGTGGTTGATTGCTTAATATAATTTAAGGTTGCAAATCTAATGTGAAATGAAGTAGTTGCTGTTGATGAATGTTAATGCCATGTATATATAGATTTAATAATGTTTGTTGCTATGATTGTTGTTGTTTCAATGCAATTGATGAATTATATACATATATTATTTTTTATTGTGAATCTCACCCCTTCTGTTGGAATTGCCGCCTTGTGGGCAAGTGCAGATTTCCAGGACTAGTAGGATGTGGCTCAAGTGTCTAGGGCTCTGATACGTAACGGGATGGGAAGCGTCATTTATGTTCTTCATTCCTTTATGTATCTAATTTTGAAAAATGTTGTTGAAGTTTAAATGGTGTTGAATAATATTTTAATTTGTTGAGGCCTTTGTGCCAAGGTTTGTTGGAGTTTAATAATGATTTGAAAAGAATTTTCCGCTGCAGTTTTTATAAGATTTTTTGTTGGAATTTAATAGTTTTATTTTCTATTAAAGAATTTTTGAGAATAAGCAGTGTAATGCTCCGTTTGAGAATTGACTCTGATTGTTATAATAAAATCACGTTGTTTTGGGAAACGGGGTGTTACAGTTTGTATAGCCAGGTGGTGCTACTTGTCCATAGGAATTTTGAGGGTTTTTGTAAAAGTTTTGATTTTGCCTCATTCCTTGGTTGTATTGAGCATAGTTCATTTGCTCAACACTATCAATAGCACTTCCTAGCTGACAATCAACACCAATATGGCCAAATACACCACAAATTTCACAAGGAGGAGATACAGAAGTAGGAGTGACAACACTAACATTCATTTTTTTTTATTTTTTGGGTTTGTGCATCAACCTTAGCAGCAAGATGATCATAGTTAGAGACTTCGTACATACCTTCCTCTTTCTTAGAGGGAGTAGGAGTTTTTAAGGCTCTCTCATTGATCCATTGGTAGTGATTATGGGCCATGTCCTCAATCAAAGCGTAAGCCTCCGTATAGTTCTTGTTCATTAGAGCTCCACCTGCAGCTGCATCAACAGTCATTTTTGTGGTATAAGATAAGCCATTATAAAAGTGTGGACTATGAGCCACTTTTCTAAACCATGGTGGGGATAAATTCTGAGCATTTCTTTGAAATGCTTCCATGCATCATATAGAGACTCCCCATCTTTTTGGTTGAACTGTGTGATTTGGTCTCTTAGTTTGGCAGTTTTAGAAGGGGGAAAGAATCGGGCAAGGAATGCTCGCCTCATTTGATCCCATGAGGTGATGGAACCAACCTCTAGAGAATGGAACCAAGCGCTAGCTCTATCCTTTAAGGAAAAGGGAAAGAGATGAAGTCTTACGGCTTCTTGGTTCTCTTTTAGGGTGCCACTAAGTCTTAGGAAGGTAGAAATATGTAGGTTTGGATCCTCAATGGGGGATCCAGAAAACTGGTTTTGCTGCACCAAGTTAAGAAGTGTAGGCTTGATCTCTAAATTGTCATCCACAACCGTTGGGTACACAATAATAGCTTGTGGCTCTTCCGTTGAAGGAGTAGCATACTCTTTGAGTGTACGTTTGGCCATAGCAGTATTATTTCGTGCTTCTCTCTGTCTTGTATGCAAATATCTTTCTATCTCGGGAATAGGTTCCACAAGATTTTTGTTTCTTCGCATACAAGAGTAAGAACCCAAGCAGTTAACGGTGACAAAAGAAGAGAGAGGAAGAAGAAAAGAGAGAAATTAGAAAAAAGTAAAAAGAGAAAAATAAAAATTCTAATCACAAAGAAAAAGTTAATCAAATTAGTTAACTCCCCGGCAGCGGCACCAAAAACTTGATGGGATAAAACTGCAAGTGCACGGTCTTATCGAAGTAGTAATAAAAGAGTATTGTTTCGATAGGGAGCTGCTCCATTTAATTAACTTAAGAGTTATGATTAGAAGAGAAAAGTTGCAAATTAGGGTTTTCAAAAGGTTGGAAGAGAATATAATAATAAAAGAGAGCCTTGGGATTATTGGTTCATCATAACGAAAAATCCTTCACAAACCGAAACTTTAAACCTAGAACCTTATGTTAGACTTAGTTTCTAAGGACCGGTTTCCCTTTAGCCCCTCAATTTTCCTTTCAGTCTAGTGAGAGTTTTGTTCTAGCAATCAAACCTATTTCACTGATTTGATTACTAGAAGAAGCTTTTAAGGATTTGAAACTACTAATGTCCAAAGATTGCAAAGATTATTTCACTGCATTTACAATCTTTGTCTAAATTCACTTGTTCCAATATCAAGACTCCGCTCTCGCTTTATGAATTTATATTTGACATAATGGATTAATAATTATCAAACCCTCCGCTCTCGCTTCTACAGTTTGATAATGATTAATTCATGTTAAAACGGTGAATTTAGATTAGAAACTAGGGTTACATAAGATTTAGGAATAAAGCTTGGTTTGATTAGGATTATGTCATTAGATTTATCCAAAAATCCCAAGACAAGAGAAGTCTACTCACCCATGATCATAGTAGACATAGAGAAGAAGAGAAAGAACATAAAATAAATAACAAGAAAATAAAAGAACTTTTATAAAGAAAGACAATTGTCACTTTATTGAATTCCAAGAATAAAAGATGAATATTTGTGATGGCTAGCTACTCTATTTATAGTTTACAATGCCTTAAGCCCTAAGAAATACATCACTAGAATGTTCCATAAGAAACCATGTTATCGCGATTTTCAGGTGTCAAATCATTAATTAGATTTGAACCTTTCAATCATTGATATCTCTATTTTTTTTTGGGAAAGGTAAAATCGAGAGAAAACCTTAGAAATTTTGAGCTCGGGGCTGATTTCACTACGGGAAGGTGTTAGGCACCCGTAATGACTATAGTATCCTATAGGAACCGTTTTACTAGTCTTATGTATACGCTTTGCTTTTATCGCTATCTGTAAAAAAGGGATTGATTTTAAGAATGAGAGAAAGAAGATTTTGAGTATTGTTTTTATTGGACTTGGAGAGATTTTGAGTCTCTTGCCTACATACCCTTTTAAGGGATCAAAATTCTATGTAGTTCTCTTCCAAAATGTTTTTTGTGGGTTGGTTCAATTTTAGTTTTGAAAATAGTTTTGAAGAAAAGGATGAGAGGCCGTAAAGGCATGAGATTTGGAAACAAGTGAGGTTAGTCCAATTTATTTACAAAAATGGTTAAAGTTGAAGATTTAAGATTCATTTTGATTTTGCTTAAGAAAATAAAGGAAAAATGGGTGAAGTTTTGACTTCACTTTATTGCAAAAATCTTTGAGTGATGTGTTAGTTTTTTCGAGAAAGAAAGAATGAGTTTTTTTCTAAGTATCACGCTTCCTAAACATACATCTAGCGGTGAACATACAACGTGTGTGCGTGTCGGTGCTTGTGTCGGTGTACATCATCATAGTCCATTGTCCTTTACATCGGGTCCTAGTTTACATTCTATGGTCTTGCAGGAATTTAAAGGAAAGTAAACTAACCTAAAATATTACATGAATTAGTAGGAATTTGCATGTAGTAAAAAAATGAGAAAAGAAAATGAGAATGATGCGATGCTTGCAACTTGAATGAGGCATGAAACAAATGGTTAGTAATAAAGTGTGAAATGATAATGGGAATAAACCATGCATATTAAAAGAAATGACCATAACAAGAAGTATTAAGCAAAATTGCAAAACAAATGCTAAACAAAGTGATGCAATTAGACACAGAACCTAGCCCTAAAACTTAAGCTAAATCTCATGACCTATAATTTCCACCAAACAGCATTTTCCAAAGGAAATATTTCAAGAATTATGAGGAGATTAGAAGCCATGCATTCATGCTTAACATATACACATTGTATGCACGTTTTTACAACCTAAAAGATTCATATTACTTGCTACACAAGAAATTAAAATCACAATTCACAAAAACAGTGGTGATGACTACGAACCCATGGCAAAAGTATCACAAAATCATATTACAAGCATCAAGATCACATGGTATTGAATTAAAACGAAAATTATGCAAGAAACTTCGCAAAAACAACAACGTACACATTAAGGAAAAAGAAATAAGCACGCATATTCTCCATCAACTTTAACATGTGAAACCAACACCAAAAAGTCAAGAAAGTATCAAGAACCTCATAACAATTTTTTTAGGAATTTTTTCAAGAAATTTAGCATGCACCGGGGTTCAAATAGTAAAAAACAGGTGCAAACAGCAAGAACATTCAAAACTAAGAAGCACAGGAAGACAAAGGCCCAAAACCGTGGATCCTGCCCCAGCGCTGATGGATCCGGATCTCCAGAACGTCTCAGGGACGTTGGATTGATCCGGATCCATTGGATTCGCATCCAAAGGCCAAAAACGCGGTAACATGGGTCGGTTTTGAACCGACCCGGCCTGGAGGTTATATAAAAGGTTGGGGGTCCGGATCCAGCCATTTTTTTGAGCTTTTCTCTCTCTTCTTCTTCTCTTCCTCGCCGTTCTCTCTTCACTTCCTCAAACCCTAACCCTAAAAAATCCAATTCCTACCAGAAATGGTTTGTCCTAGGCTTGAAAGCTTCGTATCGTTCATCCAAGCATGAATCTTTCAACAAAAAGCAAGACGAACCGTTGAATCAATGTGAATCTGCGAGTTTCGTCTCTGTAGGTTCGATCCGTTCGATTTTTTTGTGTTTTTTGGCTGAAATCTTTATGAAACTGTGAGAACTTGCTTCGATTCACATTCGTTTGTGGATTTCGAAACGTTTTTCTGATTCTGAACAAATTTTGGTTAGGGTTAGGGTTTGGATCGAACGGTTCGAATTCTCTACGGATTCACATTGATTTGGACTCAGTAATGATTTCTTCAATGAAGTATGATGAAGTTTTAGTGTTACCTGTGTCTTGGTTTGGAGATTGAACCGTTTCTCTTGATCCTTGGTTCTGAATCTCTACTGGTAAGCAGGTTTCACTCCTTTCTTTCTTCTCCTGATCCGGATCCTATGAGAATTCTTCTTCCCTTCTTCTTCTCCGATTCAGAGCTTGCATTCACGCTTGCAGCGCGCTACCTCCGGTGACGTGCTCGCGTTTGAACCACGAGCTCAGCAATTCAATGATGAAGGTTCCCTCGAATCTCTGAGAATTGCTCGCAATTGTGCCAATCTTGTGTGAATTCTGCTCCTGTTTGGTTTCGTGGATTGGATTCAGTGGGAAATTTGGGGTTTTCTTGTGAAATTGCTTTGAATTGGTGTTGAATTCATTCTAGGGTTTGTGTGCGTTCTTGAGCTTCTCTGTGAATTTGATGGATTTGATCTGTAACTGCCAAGAGAGAGAAAATGGATTCTGTTTTTGTTGTTGATGTGGCGCGTGTTGATTTTTTGATTCTGATTCTGTGCTCTATTTATAAGCTGCCGTGTGGCATTTGATCCAATGAGCTTGTGACATGTGGACTTCCCTGCTTGCGTGGCATCCCTTGGACAGAACTGCAAAAAAAGGACTAAAATGCAATTTTGGAAAATTTGGGACTGAAATGCAATTTATTAAAGATTGGACCATTTTAAAAGAATTAAAAGGAAAGGACTGCTTAAAACTGGAATTGAGACTCTTTGCAATAAAATGTAAAATTTGGACTGAATTGCAATTTTTGAAAGTATTGGGACTAAAATGCAATAATAATAAAATTGGTTAAAAAAAAAAATGTAATCTGAATGCAACGTAAAGTGAAACAGTTAAAATTGAAAAAATGGACTAAAAATGAACAAATTACCAAAAATGAGGTATTTCAAAATACCTCTCTGCCCAAAATTTGAACAATGTGAAAAGACTAAAATGCCCCTAGGGGCAAAAACGACTCAAACTGACTCCGACTGACTTAGATGCAAAACTAAGATGGTTTTGTACAAAATTTGATATATGATTCATGCGAACAAATTGAAAAGACTCAGGGACAAATTGCAAGGACTAAAATGGGTTCCTTTGTAGGAAATGACCAAAATACCCTTTTGTATGATTTTATGCAAAAATTAAAAGACTGAAGCAGTAACGTATGCAGTTGAAGCACAGTAGAAAACACGGTGAATTTGAAAGTATTAGAAAATAGCAGGGAAATTTGAAGGAGTATTTTTAGGTCCAAAATGAGGGTATGACAGCTGCCCCTATTTAAGTTTCTTTGTCTTGGAGAGTCAAGAGACGGAGTCTTTGGCTTGACGCGACGAAGATACTTACATATCGACATTCGCACTGATTTTGGGCGTAAAAATACGTTCATGAATGTTATGTATGCCATGCAACATTTGTGTTATGAATGCAAGACAATTGAGAATTGATTTTAACAAAATGTGTCGTATCCATTGCGGGACTGGTAGACACTAACAGAATAGCAAACAACAGAGTATGTCGTATCCATTGCGGGATTGGTGAACATTAACAAGATAGCAGATAACAAGACTCACTGGGGAGACTCGATAGCAAATTTGACAGGTACAAGCTGTTCTTGGATGCGAACTAGCCACTTGACCGGGAATATTGACAACAAAGGGTGCAAGCTGCTCTTGTATTTGAGCTGGTCACTTGGCTGAAAGAAAATATAGAAAGCACAAGCCGTTCTTGGACACGAACTAGTTACTTGGCTGACAGGAAAAGTAGGAAGCACAAGCCGTTCTTGGACACGAACTAGTTACTTGGCTGACAGGAAACAAAATAGAAAGCACGAGCTGTTCTTGGATCTGAACTGGCCGTCCGGCGGATATCAAAAGGATAGGTACAAGCTGTTCTTGGATACGAACTTGCTACTTGACCGATAACAAAACAAATTGACAGGTACAAGCTGTTCTTGGATGTGAACTTGCTGCTTGACCGATAACAAAAGTGAATTGGCAGGCACAAGCTGTTCTCGGATGCGAACTAGCCACTTGGCCGTTAATGGAAACGAATTGTATTGTAGAAACAAATTGAAATTGACTTGACATGACGGCAGGAGCTTGAATTTGAAAGGATAGCTAAAGTTTGAAGTTGACAAGATTGTTGGATTTTGAAATTGACATGACAGGTAGACATTTGTCATTGGCAGAAGAAATTTGAAATTGACATGATTGATTTTGACGGAGATCAACATAGGAATTAAGAATGCAAATGTGTATGAATAACATGACAATTTTATCAAATACATGAACACATAAGATGCATGATTATGCATGTATGAATGCTTTGAAATGCATGATGATTGGCACCTTACAGACATGATTTCGCAGAGACAGGCAAAACATTGGAATATTGGGCTCGTAATGGCTCGTGCTCTGACATATACTTGCAAAAGTTCCTCTTCTGGGGATGCCGTCGTTTGAAGACACATCGAGACCATCGTTGAAGGCAGGAAGCTGTAAAATCGTAGAGAAAGACAGTCTGAACGGTATTGCTGCTTGTTGGAACAGTCACATAAATGCTTTGGACATCGCCTCTGTGGTCAATGCTTTTGCATGTTTGTTTTTTATTTCTTTTTTATTTTTATTTTCATCATCCCATTTTTGCCTGGATCGCCCTTTCGGGTTTTCGACCCACCGGGGAATAGTTTTTTTTTTTTTTTTGTGGCCCCTGTTTTTGCCTGAATTGCCTTTGAAGGTTGTCAATCCATCGGGGTGCTCATTTTTGCCTAAGCCGCCCTTTCGGGTTTTCGACTTAGCGAGCATATTCATTTTTCATGCTTTTCATTCTGTTTTTTCATTCTTGCCATTGACCACAGACCGTCACTGGGGGGAAGGCTTGCTAGTAACTTGAATTGGAACTGATATCAATGTAGATTTGTTCATGCATGTTTCATTTGAATATACCTAGTTGCTTAGGCCTGCTTTCAAAATACTCAAAAACTTTCAATTTTCAGAATGTTCATTCCAGACATGCATCATTATTAACATAGAAAAAATCTTTTGTGTAAAGCTTTGAAGATAGAGTAGAAAAAGAATTAGAGTGCCAAACAAAAGCATAGGCTCAAATTGACGTGTAAGGGTGGTAGTCAGCCAAAAGCGCGACCCCACAGATTTACAAATCTTGAAAAATGGTAATTTTATTGGTTGGTGGTACATTGAACACAGCAACTACTATGGCATCTAAAACTCTTGAATCCGCAGGCGTCGGAACCCCGGATGAGAATAGTCAATTATCAGTCGCAATGATCCCAAGGGGAATGGTAACCTGCCAGATATAGTCAATTGTCTTTTATTTCAATCTCATTTTTGCATGAACCGCCCTTTCGGGTTTTCGGCTCATCGAGACGCTCATTTTTGCCTGAGTTACACGTAATCTCAACGAGCTTTTACATTTTTGTTTTTTGTCCCTTATTTTGCCTGGATCGCCCTTTCGGGTTTTCGATCCACCGGGAAGCGCATTTTTGCCTAGGCCGCCCTTTCGGGTTTTCGACCTACCACGCTGTTCTTTTCATATCTAGACAAAATATTTCTTGACTATATCGGCATTCACAGGATTCGGAAGTTCTACACCATCCATGTGTGTGAGAATCAGAGCACCGCCAGAGAAAGCCTTCTTGACAACATAAGGTCCCTCATAGTTAGGCGTCCATTTGCCCCTTGGGTCGGGTTGCTGACTCATTCTTCTCTTAAATACGAGTTCACCCTCTTTGAATACCCGAGGACGAACTTTCTTGTCAAAAGCATTCTTTATCCTTGTTTGATACATCTGACCGTGAGCCAAAGCATCCAGGCGTCTTTCCTCAATCAAATTCAACTGGTCGTACCGACTCTGGCACCATTCAGCCTCAGACAACTTCGCTTCCATAATCACACGGAGAGACGGAATCTCCACTTCCAATTGGAGGACTGCTTCCATGCCGTATACAAGAGAAAAAGGCGTTGCCCCAGTTGAACTACGGACTGTAGTACGGTAGCCGTGTAAAGCATAGGGCAACATCTCATGCCAGTCTTTGTATGTTGTCACCATCTTCTGCACAATCTTCTTGATGTTCTTATTGGCTGCCTCAACTGCACCATTCATCTGAGGTCTGTAAGGAGAAGAATTGTGGTGTTCAATCTTGAATTTGTCACATAAGGCTTGCACCATGTCATTATTCAAATTGGTACCATTGTCAGTGATAATCTTGCTGGGAACACCGCACCGACAGATGATATTGTTCTTGATGAACTTAACCACCACTTGCTTAGTCACGTTGGCATATGATGCAGCTTCGACCCACTTGGTGAAATAATCGATTGCTACCAAGATAAAACGATGACCATTCGAAGCTTTTGGTTCAATTCTTCCGATCATATCAATGCCCCACATAGAGAAAGGCCATGGAGAAGACATAACCTTGAGAGCGTGCGGAGGCACATGGATCTTATCAGCATATATTTGACATTTGTGGCACTTCCTGGCATATTGATAGCAATCGCGCTCCATGGTCATCCAGTAGTAACCAGCCCTCAACAGCTTTCTAGACATAACATGCCCCGATGCGTGGGTCCCAAAGGTGCCATCGTGCTCATCGTGCATTAGCTGTTCTGCTTCACATTCATCAACACATCTTAACAACACCATATCAAAATTCCTTTTGTACAGAACATCCCCATCCAGCAGGAACTTGCTAGCCAGCCTGCGCAGCGTCTTCTTGTCTTTATTGGAAGCATTCGGCGGATATTCACGGCTTTGTAAAAACTGCTTGATATCGCAATACCAGGGCTTGTTGTCGACTCCGCCTGAACCCGTTTGTACAATTGCATCACTGATAGTAAACACATGAGCGGGCCGATCTAAGCGTTGTACTTTGATCATCGGTACATGATTCCAATGGTTCACTTGAAGCATGGAGGATAAAGTAGCAAGAGCATCGGCCATTTGATTTTCCTCGCGAGGAATATGGTGCAACTCGACCTTTGTAAAATACGTCAACAAACGTCTCGCATAATCACGGTAAGGGATCAGATTGGCATGATGGGTCTCCCATTCACCCTTTATCTGGTTGATGACTAGTGCAGAGTCTCCATAGATGTCGAGGTGCTTGATTCTCATGTCAATGGCTTCTTCGATTCCCAGGATGCATGCTTCATACTCGGCCACATTGTTGGTGCACTCAAACACAATCCGGGCTGTGAAAGGAATGTGATGCCCCTGCGGAGCCACAATTACTGCGCCAATTCCTCGGCCATAGGCATTAACAGCACCATCAAAGACCAACCCCCACTTGCTATCAGGGTCTGGACCTTCACCGATCAGTGGTTCTTCACAGTCTCTTGGCTTTAAGAACATAACCTCTTCGTCGGGGAAATCGAACTTCAAAGGTTGATAGTCATCCAGTGGTTGGTAAGCAAGGTGATCAGCTATAGCACTTCCTCTAATGGCTTTCTGAGCTTTGAACACAATATCATACTCTGACAGTAACATTTGCCAACGTGCGATTTTTCCAGTGACCGCCGGCTTCTCAAAGATATACTTGATTGGATCCATCCGTGATATCAACCAAGTTGTATGATTTATCAAGTAATGACGCAGGCGTTTGGCTGCCCAGGCTAATGCACAACAGGTTTTCTCGAGCATCGTGTACCGAGTCTCACAATCGGTGAATTTCTTGCTCAAATAGTAGACCGCATGCTCTTTCTTTCCAGTCTCGTCTTGCTGACCGAGCACACATCCCATAGATTCATCCAACACTGACAGGTACATAATCAATGGCCTTCCGTCCATGGGCGGGACAAGGATCGGTGGCTCTAACAAGTATTCTTTGATGCTATCGAAAGCATCTTGGCATTCATCATTCCATACAACAGGTTGATTCTTCCTAAGTAGCTTGAAAATCGGCCCACAGGTCGCAGTCATGTGGGATATAAATCTAGAAATGTAGTTCAAACGCCCGAGGAATCCTCTGACTTGCTTCTCGGTTTGCGGGGCCGGCATTTCACGGATTGCTCGGACTTTGTCAGGATCTACTTCAATGCCTCTCTGACTGACAATGAAGCCTAGCAACTTCCCAGACCTAACACCGAACGTACATTTGTTTGGATTCAGCCGAAGCTTGTATTTCCTCAACCTTTCAAACATCTTAGCCAAATATTCGACGTGTTTCTCTTCATCGCTTGACTTGACAATCATGTCATCCACGTACACTTCGACTTCTTTGTGAATCATATCATGGAACAACGTGGTCATCCCCCTTTGATAAGTAGCACCAGCATTTATTAGCCCGAATGGCATTGCTTTGCAACAGAAAGTCCCCCACGGAGTGATGAACGACGTCTTCTCCCTGTCTTTGGGTGACATTTTGATTTGGTTATAGCCAGAAAACCCGTCCATGAAGGAGAACACCTTGCACTGGGCGGTATTATCAACAAGTACATCGATGTGAGGTAGTGGGAAATTGTCCTTCAAGCTTGCTCTATTCAAATCTCTGTAATCAACACACATCCGGACTTTACCATCCTTCTTCGGCACTGGCACAATATTAGCAACCCACTCGGGATATGATAAACGTTTGGCAAGTGCACCAAATACTATCGAAGTAGTAAAAATATCGATCCCACGAGGATTGTTTTTAATTGCAATAAGATAATTTCGTTATGCAATAGGATGTTTAAAGGGTATTATAGTTTTGCCACTAGGCGGTAGATTTGTTTGTTTTAATAACAAAAATAACAAAAGGATAGAAGTTGCTTAAGAAAATATGGAGAGAGATGAGATCGGATCGTCGAATCCTCTATGTTTCCCCTAATTGGTTACTGTACTCTATTCCTATTAATGGTTCTTTAAGTCCCACGATAGTTAACAAAATAGCCCTAATCAATCCCTTGAGTTAGGACCCTCTTCTTAAACTACAGCCCCTAATTCCTTAGGTGGTCTAATAATTCTTGAAGGATTAAACACGTTAACCTAATATCACTAATAAACGATTATCCATTCCTAGACTAACCATGTTTATTAGAACAATTCAATTAAGTCTAAGTTGAAAGCTAGGGTCAGTAGTCATCCATTCTCACGAAAACATATTTATATTTGATCAGGATATAAAAAGCATTAAGAACAATTGAATTGAATAAAGACTTAAATAATCATTAATATGGAATAGAGTTTCATCACAGCAACATAAGATCAACTAGGGTTTACACAGAATCATCTCGGATCCAATCTCTAAGAGATTTAGCTACTCATAACAATGTTTACAAATAGCATAATCAATTGAATCATTAAAACATACATGTAACTGGTAAAAGGATGAAGAAATCGTCCTCCTTGCAGTCGCCTTGATGTCAAAATCGCACTTTGCTCTCCAAGATTCGTAACCCTTGTTTTTGGAAAAGACTTCAGCTTAAATAGGCCCAGAAATTCGCCCAAAACGTGTCACGTTTTAAGTAAAACGTGTCACGTTTTTTTCCTTCGGTAGCAAGTAACCAAATTAGGGTTTCACAAAATGTGTCACGTTTTTGCCAACGTGACACGTTCTTCTTTCTTCTCAAAACATGCTCTCTGACTTGTGAAAACGTGTCACGTTTTTTAGCAAGCGTGACACGTTTTTGTGACTTGCACCATTCTTCAGTTTTCTTGCTTTTCATGCGTTTCTTGCTGCTTACGTTGCTTTGTGACTCCATAAAATGATAAAATATACATAGAAATTACGTAACGACAGCATGTCATCACAACCCCAAACTTAAACCATTCCTTGTCCCAAAGGAATTTACATGCAAAATTGACAGTTGACAGTAAAATAACAAGTACCTTCTCAAGTGATGGTAATCCAAAAAGTTCATCTCCTTACTAGCCAAAGGTGAGCTAGTTTGACTTGAATGCATCCACCAATTCTCAACTCCACGCACAAAATGAATAGGGTTCACACTCAATCACATGCAAAGCTACATATTACCATACGCTTGAAAAGTTTCTAAACGTCAATTAAAGTCAATATCAATACACACTTTGAGGTCTTTAAGGGTTATAACGGGGCTTAGGTGAAGGTGGGATGATGTTTGGATAAGTAGGCTACACAAAATGTGAGTTAGGCACTCCTACGTCAGTTAAAACATACTTCAATCATCTTTCACCTATGGAACACAATTTTTAGTCAAAATGGGGCTAGAGAACATTATTCATCATCGGGATATTCGAGTTTGAAGTTACTCGGATTTTCAATGTCTTTGTCCCTTTTTCATTCTGTATTCTCTTTTTTTTTTCTTTTTGATACACCATTTTTAGTGTCTATATGTTATTATTTTTTCTTTTGTATCGTTCTCTAGTTCCCCCACCCCAAACTTAATTGGTTGCAAATTCCAAAAGCAACCCCAAACTTAATTTTTAGCAACATTCTCGCATGCCTAACTCAGAAAAACATTATGGGATAAATCCTAAAAGTCTCTAAGTTTGTAATGTAGGATGTCACCGAACAAAAAATTCTATCCTACCGGCTCAACTTGTCTAAGAAAAGGATGAATTCAATATAATCAGGGTAGGCTTCAAAAGGCTCACAGGACCAAGCACTTTTGCCTCAGTGTGTATTTGACATAAACCAATCGACAGAAAAGAAACAATGCAAGTTCTAGAAATGTAGATGCATGGAACACTCTATATAAGTAAATTGAAAAATAAAATTTGGCCATGAACCTTACAGTTATGATATCTGGGAGTTGTGACTACCTAGCACTGCCGTACACTTCGCCTTTTACTCAAGTCACTCCTCCTTATGAACTTTTGGAAAAATCACTTGAGCACACATTTGCTACGAGACTGTAAAAGGTCAATAAAACACATAAATTCATCAGTAATAAACAAGTTCAGGTTCAATTACATCACAGGGGGATACAACTGATTAAACTTCAAATTGTTCGAAAATAAAATTAAAAAGTACATCAAAATGAAAGGAAAACTGCTGAAACAAAAAGAAAAATAATAATAATAGATGAGCCATCAGTAGCCCATCAATCCTGCATCAAGTCCGGGTCAATCCATGTGCTCTGGTTCTGCTCCTCATAGGTGTCTTCGCCAAAATGCGACCTCGACCTCGCACTCCCAGCAGCAAAGTCTGCCCTAATCTCCTGCTCTCTTGCTTGAGCACGACCTCTGGTGACATCGAAGTACTGGTCCATCGCCTCCTCGGACCCATCAAAACGGTCAAAAGACCCAGCAATCGCTCTCCTGTTGAGGCAGACTGCCTCAGTAAGCTCCGGTCCAAACCTAGGACGGTTCCAATACTCTTGGTCGGACACCTCATTCATCCAGTTGCAGTGGCCGAACATGTAGTCCAGCATCATAGGATGAAGAGGTGCATGGGCACCTTGTTGGCTGCTTCCTTCTCCCGACACCAACTCTGGCTGAAGCGGGGGCTGTTGTGGTTGTGGCTGAGGCTGAGGGCCTGCTTCCTCCTCAGCTCCCAACTGCTGCATGCGCTCCAGATAATCCTTCAGAAAGACCTCCATGTAATTATCAGTGATTGGCTTCATCATCTTTGTCTCGAGGTCATTGATGTAGCACTCGCAGTCAGCTTCCTCACAAAGCCAGTTGATGAGGCTCATGTGAGGGATGGCCTTCTTGTTCCCTTGGACAAATTCAGCAATGTTGTTGGCAATCAGCTCACCAACATTTATAGGGCTACCCTCCAGAATGGCAGCAACAGTATGCACTCGAGATAAGGGAATCTCGGACGAACAGGAAGTACTCTCCAATGTTTGTACCACAAATGATGCCCAAGCCTTAGCAACCGGCTTGAAATCAACTTTCAGCAACATCTTCCTGCTCTTCTGCCATTGAGCGCCCTCCACACACAGTAAGGATTTCACCTCTTCCCACGTTTCCTCGTCCCAGTTAGCACACGTCTCCCTCCTCCTCTTGACATCACATTGTTCCGGAGGAACGATCTTCAGCATGGTATTGATAGCCTCAGGGGAAAAATCATATTATTCAGCCCGTGCCACTCTCGAGCCATGATAATTTGTTCAAACTCAGGGTTGCCTAACAATTTAGGGAGTAGGAGCCCCCTCTCTGGTATCACCCGATAACTTCTGATTTCTTTGAAGCGGTCACGGGCCGGGATGTCATGGAAACGGTAAGCTAGAGTGGGTGGTACGGCTGGTGGGGCTGTGGGTTTAACCGGTTGTTTGCGTTTGGCGGTGGTTTTGGGTTTTTTGGCTTGTGGGGCTTTTCCTTTCTTTCTAGTATCAACCATGGTGAAGGTTTAGGGTTAGGTCAAAGGAAAAGTGAAAGTTTGAGATTAGGGTTTTGAGGTTAGGTGAGGATGATGAATTTTGAGAGGTTGATGATGTTGATGGTAGTTGTTGTGGTTGTTTTGGTGATTTGGAGATGGAAAGTTGAAGGTCTTTGGTGTAGAAAGTTGAGAAGTTCGTAGGTTAGGGTTCTGGGGAAATTTTGACAGAGTTTGGCTACTTTTGGAAGTGAATG
Organism: Medicago lupulina; assembly: GCA_958299785.1. Classification (NCBI taxonomy): domain Eukaryota; kingdom Viridiplantae; phylum Streptophyta; class Magnoliopsida; order Fabales; family Fabaceae; genus Medicago; species Medicago lupulina. The sequence goes on along the minus strand of OY283146.1, from coordinate 38,704,504 downwards.
GGAAGAATTTCGTGTGAAGGGTATATATAGGGGAGAAAAACGTGTCACGTTTGGCCAAAAACGTGTCACGTTTTTCGTTTTGTAACGGTCAAATTTTTTTTGAAACCACCCAAAAACGTGTCACGTTTGGGCAAAACGTGACACGCTCCACTCTTTGAAAATATTTGGTTCCCAGAAAACGTGTCACGTTTTGGCCAGCGTGACACGTTTTTGCTAGACAGAATGCTTGTCATTTGTAACTTAGAAAATTTTTTAGGATGCTTCAGAGGTGGCAAAAACGTGGCACGTTTTGCCCAAAACGTGTCGCGTTTTTGCCCAGTATTGGACTTGAAAATTTTCTTCCTCTGATTGTTTCAGCGAAAATATTTTTGTATTTTTTTGATTTTTTGAAAGCAATAAAAGACAAGAAACAATAAAACTAAAAATATACCTGCGAGAAAATAAAATGGTGGGTTGCCTCCCACAAAGCGCTTCTTTACCGTCACTAGCTTGACTATAGACTTCAACCACTGTTAGGGTGGCAAATATGATAGAAAGAATATATCATCCTTCTTCTTCCTCTTGTTTGGTAGGAATTCCATGAATTTGGCACAAAGATTCAGATACTCCCATGCACCCACAGTGAAACCTTTGGAATTTAAGCTCTCCCACCTTAGAGAAGGACGTGCATCCATCTGCACATGAGTGATTTCCTCAACCTTCGTTGGTTCAGACTTCGAGAAAATATCAACATTCATCACTTTAGGTTTTTCTTTCACCACAACCTTGTGACACTCACTTTCCATCTGAACCAATGTCCTCTGAGACTCATGTGCTTTCTCAACAAGATCACCACACTGAAGATCAAACTTCTCAAATGAAACTTGATTTGATACCAAGAAATCATCTAAGATATGTTGAAGTAAAGTATTGTAATCTATGTTGATCACCTCGTTCTTCCCTTCACAATTACTACCTGGTTGATTCGCCTCATCACGACCACATCTCTCCTTTAATATCGAGATTTGACTGTCCATACATTTTATCTTCAAAGATAGCATATATTTTTCATATTGCAGCGTACAAATCTCTTTTGTGTCATAGAGGTACAACCTGTCTATCATAGCTGCAAAACTTGGATAAACTTTTTAGTAGCACCGTACAATGAGAAGAAAACGAAGAGCATAAATCATTTTTTTTCTTTTTATAAATATATATATACAAAAATATAAATGACAGAAATCCTAAATTATAACAAAATTGCCTTATTGAAATAACTCAACAATCCCCGGCAACGGCGCCAAAAACTTGATAGACGTTTGGCAAGTGCACCAAATACTATCGAAGTAGTAAAAATATCGATCCCACGAGGATTGTTTTTAATTGCAATAAGATAATTTCGTTATGCAATAGGATGTTTAAAGGGTATTATAGTTTTGCCACTAGGCGGTAGATTTGTTTGTTTTAATAACAAAAATAACAAAAGGATAGAAGTTGCTTAAGAAAATATGGAGAGAGATGAGATCGGATCGTCGAATCCTCTATGTTTCCCCTAATTGGTTACTGTACTCTATTCCTATTAATGGTTCTTTAAGTCCCACGATAGTTAACAAAATAGCCCTAATCAATCCCTTGAGTTAGGACCCTCTTCTTAAACTACAGCCCCTAATTCCTTAGGTGGTCTAATAATTCTTGAAGGATTAAATACGTTAACCTAATATCACTAATAAACGATTATCCATTCCTAGACTAACCATGTTTATTAGAACAATTCAATTAAGTCTAAGTTGAAAGCTAGGGTCAGTAGTCATCCATTCTCACGAAAACATATTTATATTTGATCAGGATATAAAAAGCATTAAGAACAATTGAATTGAATAAAGACTTAAATAATCATTAATATGGAATAGAGTTTCATCACAGCAACATAAGATCAACTAGGGTTTACACAGAATCATCTCGGATCCAATCTCTAAGAGATTTAGCTACTCATAACAATGTTTACAAATAGCATAATCAATTGAATCATTAAAACATACATGTAACTGGTAAAAGGATGAAGAAATCGTCCTCCTTGCAGTCGCCTTGATGTCAAAATCGCACTTTGCTCTCCAAGATTCGTAACCCTTGTTTTTGGAAAAGACTTCAGCTTAAATAGGCCCAGAAATTTGCCCAAAACGTGTCACGTTTTAAGTAAAACGTGTCACGTTTTTTTCCTTCGGTAGCAAGTAACCAAATTAGGGTTTCACAAAACGTGTCACGTTTTTGCCAACGTGACACGTTCTTCTTTCTTCTCAAAACATGCTCTCTGACTTGTGAAAACGTGTCACGTTTTTTAGCAAGTGTGACACGTTTTTGTGACTTGCACCATTCTTCAGTTTTCTTGCTTTTCATGCGTTTCTTGCTGCTTACGTTGCTTTGTGACTCCATAAAATGATAAAATATACATAGAAATTACGTAACGACAGCATGTCATCAGGATACTCAACTGTCATGAGAAAACCCGCGTCAATCTGCTTTTGCACCTCACCTTTGATCTTCAGGGCCATGTCCGGCCGAGTCCGTCTCAACTTTTGTCTGACAGGGGGACAGCCTGGTTTTGTCGGTATCCGGTGTTCCACGATCTGGGGATCCAAACCCGGCATGTCTTCATACGACCATGCAAAAATATCTGAATACTCCCGGAGAAGCTGGAAGATCCTCTTCTTGACCCCTTCCTCCAATGCAGCACCGACTTTGATCTCTCGTTTATTATCCTCGGTACCCAAGTTGATTAGCTCGATCTCCTCCTGATGAGGCCGAATGGTTTTCTCTTCTTGCTCAAGTAGTCGGGCAATCTCGTCTGGTATGCCGTCACTATTCTCATCTTCGGCCTCAAACACCGGGGATTCAACAGTTTGAAGAAACATTGGGTCACTGTGTTCAACGGGTTCATTTTGGTTTGATCTGCGTGACATGATTGGATGATTTTTAGAAAATAATTTTCATGCAGATCTTTGAAATTAATAAGAAAATACAGATGTTTTGGTTTTTTCTGGCATTACCATTATTTCCAAGGGAAAAGCATTAAAGAAAGAAAAAGAGTCGTGAAAGAAACGACGTTTTTATTGATAATGGTGATGTCGGAACAAACATGCCCTTTACAAAAGTGTCACTTCCGCCTTGGGCAGGGCGGAAGGATTGTTACTTTGAAAACAAAAGCCTAGACAGCAAGACATATTACTTAGAATCATGCACAAACACAGGGAGATTGATAACGTTCCAGTTCTTTGCCATGCCTCCTGGTATCACAAATGTGGGCCTAGACCCTCTTTCATCACCACCATCAAGAATTGCATTGGCAAATCCAGCACTACGGAATGTTCCAGTTGACACGCCTGACGTCGGAGAGAAACCGAGACCCTCTTTGCGTTTGTTGTCCAGCAGCAGTATCAATTGGCCCCAACCGGCGGCCTGACCCTCCTGAACGGCCTTCTGCGCGTCTTTCAACGAAGCCATGGCAGCACTAGACCTCTTGGGCTCCGTACCCTCGATAGTCAAACCCTAGAATGCAGTTCCTTCGGCAGATTTAGCTTCGATGCAAGAGAAGGATGATAACTGACTGACCAGATAAGCTTCTTCCCCATGCACTGTCACAAGTTTACCATTCCTCACGAACTTCAGCTTCTGATGGAGGGTAGAAGTGACTGCCCCGGCCTCGTGTAGCCACGGTCTTCCGAGAAGGCAACTGTAAGAGGCATCTATGTCCATAACCTGGAAAGTAATCATGAATGTTTCAGGGCCAATAGTCATGGGGAGATCTACCTCTCCGAGCACAGTTTTACGGGAACCATCGAAAGCCTTGACTAGGAAAGTACTCCTTCTCAAAGGGACTCCTTGACAACTTAACTGATCCAAAGTCGACTTAGGCATCACATTCAACGACGACCCAGTGTCTACCAACACGTTGGACAGCATATCTGCTTTGCAGTTCATGGAAATGTGCAGGGCCAAGTTGTGGTGCTTCCCTGTCTCTGGAAGTTCATCTTCACCAAACCAAAGGTTACTGCAAGCAGTGATGTTAGCCACTATCCCACCAAATTGATCCTCTGTGACTTCGTGGTCGACATATGCTTGCTCCAACACCTTCAACAATACGTTCCTGTGTGCCTCCGAACTAAGGAGTAGGGACAAGATGGATATCTTCGAAGGGGTTTGTAATAGCTGGTCAACGATCTTATAATCGCTTTTCTTGATTATCTTCAAAATCTCATCCAGATTGGAATCTTCGATGGATTGGCCTGGACGGCTGGTACTTTCAACAACAGGAGGGATTGACAATGGAGTAGTCTTATCAACAGGAATCACAACTGGCACATCATCTTTCTTTTGAAACAAGAGGGGCCGAACCCTGCCGCTCCTCAAAGCCGTTACTTCGGCGATACTGCCTACTGTGCTCGGGGACACCAAAGGTACTTCTTTCCCGTTTTCCAACATAGTCGCGCTGTACTTGTACGGGATGGCTTTCGTAGAAGTATATGGCACCGGCCCTGGTAGCCGTATCACTAGAGGCTTGACATCTTCCCTGGCAGACACATTCTTGACGGGAGTATCGTGGAAAATCGGCACTATCATACAAACGTCACTGGTAGTCAGGTAGTTGTCATTCATCAAGCTTTGGATATCAGTCTGGACTACGCTGCAACCCATAGGGTTCTGAAGACATTCACAGCAAGCAACGTGGTCGTGGCTGAACAAGGAAGCTTGGCACAGCTTGATATGTAGCGGCACTAGAGGAGTAGCAACATTACGAACATTGAGACGAGGGATTTCTTCGCACACTTCAATCATATTCACGGCGGCGTGGTTGGGGAGCGGATTGTCGAGCACATGTGGGACATTGTTTTCAAAAGATAGCTTTCCCTGGTCGATCAACTTCTTCACGATATATTTTAGAGCGTAGCAACCTTCTACATCATGACCTAGGGCGCCTTGGTGGAAATCACATCTGAGATCGGAGCGGAACCTGGGAGGCAATGGATTTGGCGGAGGCTTGCCAGGTCTAGTGGTGCAATACGCCTTATGTAACAGAGTTGGGAGTAGTTCAGCGTACGCCATCGGTATTGGTGGGAAAGATGGTCTAGATTGAGGGCCTTGTTGTTGTTGTTGCGGTTGTTGTTGAGCCAGTGGTTGTTGCTGCATTTGTTGGGCGATGGCGTTAACAGGGACCTAAGGCTGGCCCGGTAGCGGAGGGTATTGATGGTAGAACGGCGGATAGAACGGATGCTGGGCATACTGTAGGTACTGGTACTGTTGAGGCAGTTGTGTAGCATTGACAGGAGCAGCAGTGGCAGATTGATTGGTCCCGGCAGACACCATTCCAACTTCTGATTCCTTTTTCTTATGGTGACCATTGCCGTATTTCCTTGACGCACTTGAGGACTCACCTTTCTCAAACACGATAATCCCTTCTCGGACAGCTTCCTCCAAGCGGGTCCCCATAGTGACCATCTTAGAGAAGTTGCTTGGGGCAGCAATAATCATTCTTTCAACATAATCTTTCTTCAGGGTCTTCAAGAATGTTTGAGTCATTTCTTCCTCGTCCAAAACGGGAGTGATACGGGCAGCTGCCCCTCTCCACCTCTGTGCATATTCGCGAAAGCTTTCGTCCTTTTTCTGAGAAAGAGACCGGAGGAATTCCCTATTCGGCGTGAGCCTGGTGTTGAATCCATAGTGGCTCTTAAAAGCAGCAGCCAGATCATCAAAAGTACGAATATCATCCTTGCTCAAACCGGTATACCACTCCGCGGCATCTTCCATTAGGCTGTCCTGGAAGCAATGGATCATAAGTGAATCATTGTCTGCATGGTTAGCCATCTTCCGGACGTACTTGATGATATGGTTCTGGGGGCAGGTCAGCCCATTGTAGCGGTCAAATTCCGGGACCTTGAACTTCTTGGGGACATCCACCCTCGGCACTAAACAAAGATCATGGGTTCTGACGAGGTCACTGCTCCCGCGGTTGGCCTTGATCTCACGACGGAGTTCTCTGGCAAGCTCCTCCATTCTTTCTTCCATAGTTCCCAATACAGGAGTCTTTCCACGGTGATCATTAGCGTTGGCGCCCTGAGGCGTAGAATGTACAATTGGATCGGTGAAGACCGTTGACTGAGGCAGAGTAGTGTGGAGAGAAGCATGCCCTGAGACGGGGATTTGGTTACCGTTGGCAGCACTAGAAGCACCTGCTGTGGGATCAGGAGCAAAGAAAAGTGGGAGTCCGTATGGGTATCCCCTTGGCATGGCAAAGTGGTTATCGAGAGATGATGTTGGAATTGCCTCAGTGGTTTCTGGAGCAGACGAGGCTGGTTGTTCTTGAGCGGCTATCAGAGCAGTCATGGCGTCGAGGGCTTTAGCTAACTCTTCTCTCACAGAAGCTAATTCAGTACGGAGCTGTGCATTTTCTTCTTCCATAGCTACTTGATTCCTCCTCCTATATTGTCTAGTCTGATGTACTCTGGTAGGTTGATCGGTCCTTCGAGCACGAGCCACTTTTCACACTGCGGCAGAAGAACCAGGAGGCAATGAGCACTTGGAAGTTTTTGTGACCGATGAATGATGCATATGATGCATGATATGTGCAAATGCAGATGCAAAAATGACTCTTTTTTATTATCAAAGGGTTTTCTTAGACAAATTAGAACTCTTTGCAAACATTATTGGACTAACAAATTATTCAAAGCAAGTTGTTTTGATAAATTGAGCCAAGGGAGTAGGCTTCTGAAACATAAGCTGAACAAACAACATAATCAATAGTCAATCCTATCATCCAGAACTAAGGGGTGACTGGGTAGTATTCGGAATCCGAGTCCGAGGCTGAACCGCAATAACTGGCAAAGAAATCTCGACGGCCTCTGACTCTCCTGGAGTCTCTCCTCAACAGGTCATCCTTCTCCTCAAGCTCTTTCCTAACTCTGGCTAGTTCCTTCTTCAGCATCCGGTTCTCATGATCCTTTTGCTCGTCTCTGCCATCCAAAGTCATGATCAAGTTCTCAGCCTCACTGTAACGGGCTTTCCATGCTCGCCTCTCCTCACTCTCCATAGCTAGATGCTCCTGATACATCTCCTGAGTCGCGGGAAGCAACGGTAATGGTCTAGACGGAGTAGATGCGGATACATGCCTCATAGCAGGAAAAGGCATGCCAATCTCTTCAGCTCGATCTATCACCCACTGAGTATAGGCCTCATGAGCTATACCGGATCTCACACCCAAATGCTTCACGTCCTTCCTTCGAACCTTAGACCAAGCATCTGTAAAAGCTTTCCTTTGCCCGGTGGGAGCATTAGAATAGTAAAAGAACTCCTGTGATATAGCAAGGTTAATGGGTTTTGCTCTCATAGGGAAGCCGAACTATCTCATGGCTAATTCAGGATTATAGTTGATTCCTCCCCGGGTACCGAGAAGAGGTACATTGAGGAAATCTCCACAACCAGTGATAATCTCCTTGACTCGGGCTGCTGGAGTGATCCAAACCACCTCATCGGGAGTAAGAGCCATAATCCGCTGCGAATAAGACCAATTCTCCATGTTGGCATGGAAAGAACTCGGGAGGTGAGAAATAAACCACCTATATAGAAGAGGTATGCATCAAAGAATATATCCACGGCCCTTGAGAGTCCGATCATGGATGGCGTGGTATGTGTCAGCTAACAAAGTAGGAACCGGATTCCTGGAATGGAAGATCTCAATAGCACTCATGTCCACAAAGTTGTCGAGATTCGGAAAGAGGACAAGCCCGTAGATAAGTAGTGCAAGAATAGCCTCAAGAGTGTCCTGACAAGTAGATTCGAGATTAGCCCGCTCAAGTAAGTACTTCGAAGTGAAACCCTGGATGTGAGACTTGGTGATGAGATTCTTAGACACATCGGAAGTCTTGAGATAAAGATCCTTAGCAATCACCAAAGGAGTAAGAGAAGATCCTGGGCCCGTGAAAGGTACCCTCTCGGCTATAGGTAAACCCAATAAGCAAGAATAAGCCTCGAGTGTAGGAACCAACTGAAAATCCGGGAAAGTGAAGCAACGGAAAACCGGGTCATAGAATTGTACCAGAGTGTGCACCAGCTTCTCTTCTACATTAGTTCGGAGAATACCAAGCAAACCACCGTATCGAAGACGAAACCCAGTCGGATTCTCAACCTTAAGTGCCAACTCCCTTAGGCTAGCCAAATCAACTTCTTTGAACTTGTAAGACTTAGTCTTCTTCATGCCTGGTTATATTCGCAAAGAATTTTAGTTTGTCTATACCCTTTGATAAATGCATGTAAAAAATTTATGCATGAATGCATGTGTGCATGGTTTTGTTTAACAAAGAAAGCACGGTGGGCTAAAGTAACAAGTGGACACGGTGTCCGGTGAAACTAAGGCTTTGATAGTAGTAACCAGGGTTCTATAAAGTTCCCAAACCACAACCTCTCTTCCGTATATCATAGTAGTACAAAGCAACGCTTGTCCATGATTATCCGTAAGAAGGTCTAGTTTGGGTGTAGTATCGCGTGACGACTAAATTTCGAGGCAACACTCGGTTTAGCCACCGCACTACGTCCTAAGAAAGGTCAAAGATGGGTTTGGTAACTACGGTCCATAGCCTTCATCGGTCAATTGGAGGTAAAGTGTCTAAGCATGACAACACACGCCGACAACATCACCTCCAAAATGCCTCAGCTATGTGAGATTGATCGCGTAATCCAATGCACGAGGCAACCCCCGGAATGGATTGTCGATTATATCTCTTCCTAATCTTAAGTTCACTTAGCCCGGGTATAGGGCTTTTGATATTCTCACCCCACACGTACATAAGAAAATTTTACATGTAACAATAAAGCAAAGCATAAACATAAAGCATGTAAAACTAGGTGTAGCCCTAAAGATTCCCCAGTGAAGTCGCCATTTCTGTTATCGCGATTTTCGGGTGTCAAATCATTAATTAGATTTGAACCTTTCAATCATTGATATCTCTATTTTTTTTGGGGAAAGGTAAAATCGAGAGAAAACCTTAGAAATTCTGAGCTCGGGGCTGATTTCACTACGGGAAGGTGTTAGGCACCCGTAATGACTATAGTATCCTATAGGAACCGTTTTACTAGTCTTATGTATACGCTTTGCTTTTATCGCTATCTGTAAAAAAGGGATTGATTTTAAGAATGAGAGAAAGAAGATTTTGAGTATTGTTTTTATTGGACTTGGAGAGATTTTGAGTCTCTTGCCTACATACCCTTTTAAGGGATCAAAATTCCATGTAGTTCTCTTCCAAAATGTTTTTTGTGGGTTGGTTCAATTTTAGTTTTGAAAATAGTTTTGAAGAAAAGGATGAGAGGCCGTAAAGGCATGAGATTTGGAAACAAGTGAGGTTAGTCCAATTTATTTACAAAAATGGTTAAAGTTGAAGATTTAAGATTCATTTTGATTTTGCTTAAGAAAATAAAGGAAAAATGGGTGAAGTTTTGACTTCACTTTATTGCAAAAATCTTTGAGTGATGTGTTAGTTTTTTCGAGAAAGAAAGAATGAGTTTTTTTTCTAAGTATCACGCTTCCTAAACATACATCTAGCGGTGAACATACAACGTGTGTGCGTGTCGGTGCTTGTGTCGGTGTACATCATCATAGTCCATTGTCCTTTACATCGGGTCCTAGTTTACATTCTATGGTCTTGCAGGAATTTAAAGGAAAGTAAACTAACCTAAAATATTACATGAATTAGTAGGAATTTGCATGTAGTAAAAAAATGAGAAAAGAAAATGAGAATGATGCGATGCTTGCAACTTGAATGAGGCATGAAACAAATGGTTAGTAATAAAGTGTGAAATGATAATGGGAATAAACCATGCATATTAAAAGAAATGACCATAACAAGAAGTATTAAGCAAAATAGCAAAACAAATGCTAAACAAAGTGATGCAATTAGACACAGAACCTAGCCCTAAAACTTAAGCTAAATCTCATGACCTATAATTTCCACCAAACAGCATTTTCCAAAGGAAATATTTCAAGAATTATGAGGAGATTACAAGCCATGCATTCATGCTTAACATATACACATTGTATGCACGTTTTTACAACCTAAAAGATTCATATTACTTGCTACACAAGAAATTAAAATCACAATTCACAAAAACAGTGGTGATGACTACGAACCCATGGCAAAAGTATCACAAAATCATATTACAAGCATCAAGATCACATGGTATTGAATTAAAACGAAAATTATGCAAGAAACTTCGCAAAAACAACAACGTACACATTAAGGAAAAAGAAATAGGCACGCATATTCTCCATCAACTTTAACATGTGAAACCAACACCAAAAAGTCAAGAAAGTATCAAGAACCTCATAACAATTTTTTTAGGAATTTTTTCAAGAAATTTAGCATGCACCGGGGTTCAAATAGTAAAAAACAGGTGCAAACAGCAAGAACATTCAAAACTAAGAAGCACAGGAAGACAAAGGCCCAAAACCGTGGATCCTGCCCCAGCGCTGATGGATCCGGATCTCCAGAACGTCTCAGGGACGTTGGATTGATCCGGATCCATTGGATTCGCATCCAAAGGCCAAAAACGCGGTAACATGGGTCGGTTTTGAACCGACCCGGCCTGGAGGTTATATAAAAGGTTGGGGGTCCGGATCCAGCCATTTTTTTGAGCTTTTCTCTCTCTTCTTCTTCTCTTCCTCGCCGTTCTCTCTTCACCTCCTCAAACCCTAACCCTAAACAATCCAATTCCTACCAGAAATGGTTTGTCCTAGGCTTGAAAGCTTCGTATCGTTCATCCAAGCATGAATCTTTCAACAAAAAGCAAGACAAACCGTTGAATCAATGTGAATCCGCGAGTTTCGTCTCTGTAGGTTCGATCCGTTCGATTTTTTTGTGTTTTTTGGCTGAAATCTTTATGAAACTGTGAGAACTTGCTTCGATTCACATTCGTTTGTGAATTTCGAAACGTTTTTCTGATTCTGAACAAATTTTGGTTAGGGTTAGGGTCTGAATCGAACGGTTCGAATTCTCTACGGATTCACATTGATTTGGACTCAGTAATGATTTCTTCAATGAAGTATGATGAAGTTTTAGTGTTACCTGTGTCTTGGTTTGGAGATTGAACCGTTTCTCTTGATCCTTGGTTCTGAATCTCTACTGGTAAGCAGGTTTCACTCCTTTCTTTCTTCTCCTGATCCGGATCCTATGAGAATTCTTCTTCCCTTCTTCTTCTCCGATTCAGAGCTTGCATTCACGCTTGCAGCGCGCTACCTCCGGTGACGTGCTCGCGTTTGAACCACGAGCTCAGCAATTCAATGATGAAGGTTCCCTCGAATCTCTGAGAATTGCTCGCAATTGTGCCAATCTTGTGTGAATTCTGCTCCTGTTTGGTTTCGTGGATTGGATTCAGTGGGAAATTTGGGGTTTTCTTGTGAAATTGCTTTGAATTGGTGTTGAATTCATTCTAGGGTTTGTGTGCGTTCTTGAGCTTCTCTGTGAATTTGATGGATTTGATCTGTAACTGCCAAGAGAGAGAAAATGGATTCTGTTTTTGTTGTTGATGTGGCGCGTGTTGATTTTTTGATTCTGATTCTGTGCTCTATTTATAAGCTGCCGTGTGGCATTTGATCCAATGAGCTTGTGACATGTGGACTTCCCTGCTTGCGTGGCATCCCTTGGACAGAACTGCAAAAAAAGGACTAAAATGCAATTTTGGAAAATTTGGGACTGAAATGCAATTTATTAAAGATTGGACCGTTTTAAAAGAATTAAAAGGAAAGGACTGCTTAAAACTGGAATTGAGACTCTTTGCAATAAAATGTAAAATTTGGACTGAATTGCAATTTTTGAAAGTATTGGGACTAAAATGCAATAATAATAAAATTGGTTAAAAAAAAAAAATGTAATCTGAATGCAACGTAACGTGAAACAGTTAAAATTGACAAAATGGACTAAAAATGAACAAATTACCAAAAATGAGGTATTTCAAAATACCTCTCTGCCCAAAATTTGAACAATGTGAAAAGACTAAAATGCCCCTGGGGGCAAAAACGACTCAAACTGACTCCGACTGACTCAGATGCAAAACTAAGATGGTTTTGTACAAAATTTGATATATGATTCATGCGAACAAATTGAAAAGACTCAGGGACAAATTGCAAGGACTAAAATGGGTTCCTTTGTAGGAAATGACCAAAATACCCTTTTGTATGATTTTATGCAAAAATTAAAAGACTGAAGCAGTAACGTATGCAGTTGAAGCACAGTAGAAAACACGGTGAATTTGAAAGTATTAGAAAATAGCAGGGAAATTTGAAGGAGTATTTTTAGGTCCAAAATGAGGGTATGACAAACCACGGGCTTTTTGGTCAAAAATAAACTAACAGGTAGCCTGTACGAGAAGCAAAAGCAGCAAAAGGCAATCGTGGGAGGTGGCACGGCCGTGCCACATTTGGCACGGGCCGTGCCAAGCTTCTGACTTGGGGGAGATATATTTTTGTCTCTGAATCAGCTCCAAATCCCTTTCTTTTGCTCCAAGACTCAGTCCATCAAATCTTTATTCCTGAAATATAATAATATGCAATCTAAAGTAAAATAGATCTAAAAGGAAATAATATTAAAATAAAATAAACTTAAAACTAATTAAAACGAAACTAAATATTATATTAAATTAACTAATTATTGACTCATCAGTATATCAAGTGTTCAACGTCAAACATTTTTCTTTGTAATTATGTTTGATTAGAAGTTTCTTGCAGTTGTGCTTGAGCATAGAAGTCTTTTGATTGTGTTTAGGAGCATAGGAAATCTCTTGCAGTTGTGCTTGAGTAATTTGAAGTCTCTTGCTAGTTTTAGCAGTGAGCATTTGTAATCAGATATTACATTTTAGTGAACTCTCCTTGGAAGTGCAAGGGGGACATGACTACTTCCGGTTTGTGGAAGGAACCTGTATAATTGATTTGTGTCCTTCAGAATAATGGAATCTACCTTTGATGTAAGCTTAGCAAGAGAGTCATTTAAAAGTCCAGTTTGATTTTTAAGCTCTTGAAGTTGTTTGGATTGAGTTGTAAAATAACTTTCCATTAAATTTCCAAGCTAGACTTTTGAGCGACTCTTTATTTACTTGCGTAACCGGGTGGTGCTGTTTGTCCAAATGGATTTTTAAAATTTTTGTAAAAGTTTTGTTGCTTCATCCCTTGGTTGTATTGAACAAAATTTATTTGCTCAATACTTTCGACGACATTACCTAGTTAGAAATTAATGCTAGTATGGCCAAATATACCACAGGCTCCACATGGAGGTGCAACAGAAATAGGTGTGACAACACTAACATTCGTTTTGTCAAATTTTAGAGAGAGTGCGTCCACCTTAGCAGATAGGTGATTAAGTGAAGAAATTTCATTCATACCTACCTCCTTTTTAGAGGGTAAAGAAATGGAGATGACTCTCTCATCGCTCCACTGATAATGGTTTTGAGCCATGTCCTCTATCAAGGCGTATGCTTCCGTGTAATTTTTGTTCATTAAAGCTCCACCTACAGCTGCATCAACAGTCAATTTTGTGGTATATGAAAGACCATTATAAAAAGTGTGGACAATAAGCCACTTCTCTAGACCATGATGGGGACAAAGTCTAAGCATTTATATGAAACGCTCCCACGCATCGTAAGAAAATTCCCCATCTTTTTGAATAAATCCGTAAAGCATTGCTCTCAATTGAGCGGTTTTAGAAGGGGGAAAAAATCTGGCAAGGAATACTCGCCTCATTTAGTCCCACGAAGTAATAGAACCAACTTCCAATGAATGAAAGCAAGCATTAGCTCTATCCCTTAAGGAGAAAGGAAAGAGATGCAACCTTACGGCCTCTTGGTTTGCCTTCAAGGTTCCACTGAGTCTTAAAAAGTTGAAATATGCAAATTCGGATCCTAAGTGGGTCATCTGGAAAACTGGTTTTGTTGCACTAAGTTAAGGAGTGCATGTTTTATTTCAAAATTGTTACCCTCAACCGTTGGGTACACAATAATAGCCTGTGGCTCTTCCGTAGAAGGGGTTGCATACTCTTTGAGAGTGCGTTCCTCAGTCATCACAATATTATTTCGTGCTACCCAAGAAGCTGACGATAAAAGAAAGAAAGAAGAAGAAAAACAAAAAGAAAAATTCTAATCACTACTAAAAATTTAATTAAATTGCCTAACTCCCCGACAACGGTGCCAAAAACTTGATGTAGTAAATCCGCAAGTGCACGATTTACCGGTGTAGTAATAAAGAGTATCGTTCCAACAGGGAGTTGTTGAATTCAATTAACTAATAAGAATGATTAGAAGAAAGTTTAGTTGAAAAGTTGAGATTTTTAACGGTTAAAAGATAATAATAAAAAGCTCATTGGGATTATTGGTTCGTCATGGTGACAAACTCTTCACAAACCAAACCATAAACCTAGAACTTTATGTTGGACCTATTTTCTAAAGACAAGTTTCTCTTTACCGTATCACAGTTTCTTTCAAAATCAGTGAGTGTGTTCCTCTAGCAGTCAAGCCTATTCGCATGGTTGATTGCTATTGAAATCCTTGATGAACGAAACTTTATATGTCTCAAGGTTTGCTAGACTATTCTCATGTTTCGCAATCCTTGTCTAAATTCACTTGTTCCAATATCGAAACTTCTTCTTTCGATGCTTCGCTATGATATTTGTGATGATGAATTAACATGTACTAACCCTCCGTTGTTGCATTATGAGTTTGGCACATGTTAATTCGTTATAAAAACGGTGAATTTAGATTAGAAAATAGGTTTACTTAAAATTAGGGTTAGAGATTTGGTTTGATAGGAATTAAGTCATTAGACTCTCCCAACAATCCCAAGACAAGAAGAGTCTACTCACTCATGATCATAGTAGACATAGAAGAGAAGAAGGAGAAGAAAATAAAATAATAAAAAGAAGAACTTTAATAAAGAGAAAACAATTGTCACTATTGAGTTCCAAGAACAAAAGATGATTATATAAGCTTGATGGCTGCTCTATTTATTTCCTAACAATGACTTAAGCCCTAAGAAATAAATCACTAAAGTGTTGCACAAGAAACCATGGGCTTTAGGTCAGAAGTACACTAAAAAAGGCGGCTTGTCGAAGAAGCAAATGCAGCAAAAATCTGCCTGGAAGTCGTGCACGGCCGTGCCACTAGAGGCACGGGCCGTGCAAACCATTCTGGTTGGATGTTGGCTTTGAAATCCTCCCAGGCAAGGGTTGTGTCTTCATGGTACGGGCTGTGTTTGTATTTTTGCACACAATCTTCATATTTTTGTCCCAAATCGCCTCCAAATATCCTTTCATTTGTTCCAAGACGTAATCTTTCAAATATTTGTTCCTGAAATAAAATAACTTGCAATTAAAGTAAAATAGTTCTAAAAAGGAAATAAAAACGAATAAAATCTAAATAAAACAGACTCAAATAACATATAAAAAAACACTAATTATTGACTCATCAAGTATGTTCTGACTTTTCTACCTGTCTATGCCCTTTCCTTATTCAAAGCTATGTCAGGTATAATTCCTTCAATTGAATCTATTTTTACTAACTTTTTTTTGGGTGGGGGATCATAGGAAAATTCATTGGATAAAATGAGATATTGTTTGTTTACGAAAGGAGTATGGAGGATTGGGGGTTAGCCAGTTGAGGGACTTCAATTATGCTTTGTTAGGAAAATGGTGTTGGCGAAAGTTGGTGGAGAGGGGGAGTTTTTGGTATAGGGTATTGGTTGTTCGCTATGACGAGGCAACAGGGAGGTTGGAGGCTGGGGGCTAGAGTGTTTCTTCTTGGTGGTCGGCGGTAGCTAAGATTCGTGATGGTGTACGAGTTTCTGGGGGATGGTGGTTTGAGGAGAATGTTTCTCGGGTAGTGGGGGACGGCGCTGACACTTATTTTTGTTATGATTGGTGGTTAGGAGGTGTGCCCCTTTGGCGGTGGTAGCTTGACCCTATAGCGGGTTACTCAGTTCATGGCATCTACCATATGTTAACCTCTTAGGATTCTATGCAGGATGAACCTGCAGCGGCTCTAATTTAGCACAAACAAGTGCCCTTGAAGGTGTAACACCCCGTTTTCCCAACATAAAATAAATATAAAGAATATCAGAGTTTTTCATCATAAACGGAGCATCACATTCAACTTACAAAATTCCACAATATAAATAGAATAAAAGTACTATTTATTCAAACAATCTGTCTTTATAAAAATCCAATAATCATGCAGCGGAATAGTTTTTAACATCTTATAACAACTTTTGGCTCTTAAAGGTCACAACATCAATATCTTAAATAGTTCTCATGAAAATAGTTCAACATCATTAAAAAGGAAATACGTAACAAGGAAACATGCAATAAAACAATCCCCAACCCGTTACGTATCAGAGCATCCTAGACGACACGATGGAGATTATGCAATGACGACTCTACAATGCAACGACAACAACTCATCTCAACCACACATCGACTCGACAATGCAATATGCATGTGGTACCATCAGGGCATAAGCCCCCATCGCTAAAGGTCAAATAGGACCTGTCAGGCATTAAGCCCCCATCGCTAAGGTCAAAAAGGACATGTCAGGCATTGAGCCCCCATCGCTAAGGTCATAAAAGGACCTGTCAGGCATTAAGCCCCCATCGCTGACTATGCTATGCAACAACACGACTAAATGCAACGACACGACTCAAATGCAACGACACCATCTTAAAACAACAACATCAACTTCATAATTCAATATTAAATCACGAACAACACCATATAACATCATATTCATCAATCAAATATACTCACATAAAACCAAGTTAGATTCATTAAAACATAGGTTAAATACTCATAAACACCTTAATTAAACTCATAGTAGACAAGCTTGAAGTTTAGAGACAATCCATAAGTTTTGGGTTAATTTTCATAAAATTTCACTAAGACCTCCCTGGAGTATTTTCATCATAACTCAAAAAATAAGAATCATTTTCAAGTCAAACCAAATCCACTGGAAAGATAAATCAATTATCTACAACTTTCATGTTTACCCCAAAAGCCATTTCAAAACAGAAACGGGTGAAAAGGACACACGAATGCGAAACAGAGGATGGTTTTCCCAAAACACGTTTGGAGTGTTTTTATCATAACTCAAGATTCACAAAACATTTTCAAGTCACTCCAAAGCCATTAGAAATCTAACTCAATTATCTACAACTTTTATGTTTACACCAAAAGCCAGTTCGAAACAGAAATGGGTGAAAAAGACGCAAGAATGCAAAACAGGCGATGTTGTAACTGTGCAGCTCGCGAGGCGACAGACAACCCTACGGGAATGAACCAGATTTCACCCCAAAAACCCCAATTTCATCAACCCAAATCCCCAAATTGATAGGAAACTCTACCTATGATTATTCTACAGCTTAGACATCACTTCTCTACGTTAATTCATGAAATTCAAAAACTTTCTACCATCTTTATTGATTTTAACCTAATTTCCCAAATTCTTAAAAACTACAACAACGATTAATTTCTATGAATTACAACTTGATATTAATGAAGGTTAGTCTCACCCTTACCTTAGATTGGTTTCTGAAATCAAAAGCAGCGTTCTTCGTCCTTAGGGTTCTCTCTCCGAGTTCTCCTCTTTTCTCCTCTTTTCTCCAAAAACGTACGTGTTCTGTTTTCTAAACTCTTACTGACTCTTAACCTAATTTATTTACTCTTCTCACCAAAAACTACTCTCTTCCCTATTATCTTATTATTTCTAATAATATTATACTTCTCCCCCACTTAACAATAATCATAATAATACACCAAATAACAAATATATCTCCACACAAAATAACAAATATATTTCTATACTAGATAATGTAGCGCCCTCTTTATTTATTTAATTATTTTATTAAAGAATATAGTATATTATTATATATTATGTGATTTTGTGATGATTTTGTGACGTATTTGTGAGGTGTGATGTGATATTATTTTATTGTTTAATAGAATAATATATGTGGTTGTCATACCCTCATTTTGGACTTAAAAATACTCGTTCAAACTTCTTTTTGTTTCTGGTCATTTCAAATTCACTGTGTCTATTTTACAATTTTTACTGTGCCACAAACGCACATTTTACCGTTATTATCTACAATCTTCTTGCATTCAAAGCCATTCAAAGTGTTTTCTTGCATTACAAGTCTTCAAAAAAGGGTTTCTAAAACCATCACATATTTTTCTGCATTTTTTTCCAATTTTTGCATAAAATCATACAAAAGGGTATTTTGGTCATTTCCTACACAAGAACCCATTTTAGTCCCTGCAATTTGTCCCTGAGTCTTTTTAACTTGTCTGCATGAACCATTGATCAATTTCTATCTAAAAATCATCTTAGTTTTGCATCTGAATCAGTCCGAGTCGTTTTGGTCCCCAGGGGCATTTTGGTCTTTTCACATTATTTGATTTTTGGGCAGAGAGGTATTTTAAAATACCTCATTTTGGTAGTTTGTTCGTTTTAGTCCATTTTGTCGTTTTTAAATGTTTCACTTTACGTTGTTTTCAAATTTACATTTTTTACCAATTTTATTTTAACTTTTTGCAGTTTAGTCCAAATTCTTGTTTTAATTGCAATTTAGTCCAAATGTTATATTTTATTGCAAATCAGTCCCAATTCTTTTAAAAAACAGTCAAATTCTTTAATTCTTTTAAAAACAGTCCATTTTTTTTATAAATTGCAAAAGGTCCTATTCTTTTCAAATTTGCAAACAGTCCGAAATGCCACGCAAGCCAACTCAGTCCACATGTCACATTTCAATTGGTCCAGCAGCCACTTGTCAGCCTATATAAGGCCACGCGTATCAGAGGTACCCAGAGAAGAGGCGCCACATCACAAACAGAGAAGAATTTTCTCTCTCTTGGCAGTTAGGATCAAAATAGAGAATCACAAGAACACAGAGCAATTTCAGCAAACCCTAACCCTTTCCAGAACAAGATTCGAGTGAAATTCAATGAAATCCATGGTGGTTCTCAGAGATTCGTCACTGAATCTTCATCATTGAACCATTTCCTCTGCAATTCGAACGCGAATTCACCGCCAGAAGCAGCAAACTCCAGCGTGATCACAGAGGGAAATTGAGAAGAAGAAGGAAAGGAGCTCGAAGAATCTGAACCGGTTAAGAAGAAGAAGAAGAGAATCACCAGTTTCTTTTCGGAATTCAAGCCAAGAATCAATAAAAACAGCATCAAATCGAAGTATTCCAAAGATTCGAATCAAATCTCCGAATGAAACCAGGTAAAAATCAAAGGAAACTTACCTCTTCTTATTCATAAACAGTGACGAACACCGGATCGATGTAGATTCATAGGATTCGAAGCTATTCCGTTCGAAAATGGTGAAACCCTAACTTTTTTCCAAAACAACGGAGATTCTGAGATTCACAACGATTTTCAACCGTTGTAAATCAATGAATCCATAAGGATTTCACGCGAGAAAGCTTCGAATCAAACGAACATAAAACGGTTAGAAACCGTACAAGGTTCAACAAATCTACATAGATTCTTTGTGTTCATACGAATTTCAACATCAGAACCATGTTTAGAAGCAAGATTTAGAACGATTAAGCCAAGATTCCTCCATTTCTGGGTAGATTCAAACGAGTTAGGGTTAGGGTTTGAAGAGAGGAAGAGAGAACGGCCGGTGAGAAGAGAAGAAGAAAGAGAAATGTCTCAAAGAAATGAATGAAACCGGGTGAAAATTCCTTTATATACACACCTGGATCGGGTTGACCCGAACCCGATCCATCAGGATCTGGATCAATCCAGCGCTCCTGGAGCGTTAGCTTGATCCGGATCCATCAGATCCGTGGGTTTGGGCTTTGTAACCGTGGGCCTTAAGCTTTCTTAGGTTTTCTTGAATTTCTTGTGCTATGTACACCCCTGTCCTTGCTATCTGAACCCCCATGCATGTTAAATTTCTTGTGAAAATTCTTAAAAAAATTGCCATGAGTTTCTTAATGTATTCTTGACTTTTTGGTGATAATTTTACATATTAAAATTGATAAAAAATATGTGTGCCAATTTTTTCTCTTGATATGTATATTTTTGTGCATTTTTGTTAAGTTTCTTGCATGATTTTTTCCAATTCAATGCCACATGGTTTTGATGCTTACAATAGGATTTTGTGATATTTTTACTATGAGTATTGTGATCATCATCACTGTTTTGTGCATCATAATGGCAATCTCTTGTGTGGCAAGTGATATGAATCTTTTTAGGTTGTAAAAATGTGCATAAAATGTGTATGTGTAAAGTTTGAATGCATGGCTTGTAATTTCCTCTTGTTTTTTGAAATAATCCCTTGAACAAGTGCTGTTTTGGTGGAAATTATAGGTCATGAATTTAGCTTAAGTCTTGGGGCTAGGTTTTAGTGTTAGTTTCGTCACCTTGTTTTTTGATGTTTGTTTTGCTATTTTGTCCAATACTTCATATTGTGGTCATTTCATTTACTATGCATTATTCATTGCACACTTTATTACTAACCATTTGTTTCATGCCTCGTTCAAGTTGCAAGCATTGCATCATTCTCATCGTTTTTTCTCACTTTTTCACTTTATGCAAGTTTCCATTAATTTCTAGATAATACTTTAGGTTAGTTTACTTTCTTTCAAATTCCTTGCAAGACCATAGAATGTAAATTAGGACCCGATGTAAAGGACTATGGACACTATGATGATGTACACCGACACATGCACCGACACGCACACACGTTGTATGATTTACCGATAGATGTATGCTTAGGAAGCGCGAAATTTAGAAAAATTCTATGCTTTCTTTTCCAAAAAAATGCAACTAACACATCACTTGAAAACTTTTTGCAATAATATGGGAGTCAAAACTCCACAATTTTCCCTTCATTTCCTTAAGCAAAAATATAAATGAATCCTAATCCTCAACTTTAACCATTTTGTAAATAATTGGACTAACCTCACTTGTTTCTTTAATCTCATGCCTTTAAGGCCTCTCATCTCTTCTTCAAAATTATTTTCCAAAACTAAAAACAAACCAACTCACAAAAGTTTTTGGAAGAGAACTACATGGAGTTTGATCCCTTAAAAGGGTATGTAGGCAAGAGACCAAAATCTCTCCAAGTCCAATAAAAATAAAACCCAAATTCTTCTTTCCCCTCTTCTTAAAAGCAATCTTTTTTTCAAAAAATAGCATAAAAATAAAGCGTAAACATAGGTCAAGAAAAACGGCTCCTATAGAGTACTATAGTCGTTGCGGGTGCCTAACACCTTCCCGTAGCGAAAATTGCCCCGAACTTAGAATATCTAAGGGTTTTTCTCAATTTTACCCTTCCCCAAAAAAAAATAGAGACATCAATGATTGAAAGGATCAGGCCTAATTAATGACTTGACACCCGAAAATCGCGATGACAGTGGTGTTTATATATATATATATATATATATATATATATATATATATATACTTATATGAAAAATAAAGAGATTTGTTGGAAAAATATATTATTTTGAGGAGTGGGGCTAATTTTATAAATAGGAAGAGTTGTGAGGGTTGAGATAGAATTAATTAAGTTGGGAGGAGGTATTTAAGAGAAGTAGGTTAAGAGAATTAGGCAGAACGCGTTACAGACTTTTGGAATAGAGAGAAAGAACGGTTGAAGGGATAAGAGAAGCTAGGCTGCAATTCTGCACTATTTTCCAGGTAAGGGTGAGCCTAACTTTAGTAATATTAATCATGAATCATCTGTTTTGATTAGCTTAGGGTTTTGGGAAGAATTGGGATGAGTTTTGTGAATTAGGGTTATGATGATTTTTGTTGAATTTGATGTGAGTTTCTGTTGTAATGTTGTAGAACGAGTTACAGAACCTAGAGTAACCCCTAGAACAACATTGCTGATGAATTAGAGGTTTAGCTTGAGAGATTTGAGATGGTTGGGTGAGTTTTGGACTGGACCCGTGTGGGTTCTGAGATCGCTCGCATGTGGCGAGTGACTACTCGCCGTGGCGAGTGACCCTTAATCGCTCGCGAGGCGAGCAGCGTAGCTCGCCGTGGCGAGCTTGTCCCTAAAACTTAGGACTTTTGCCAAACTTTAGATGGTTTTGAGTGCCTTATTATTTATAGAGATGACCTGTGAAGTTGTTTTGGCCAAATTGGGTCTAAGAAACCTTAAAACAAGGATTTTTGGTGAAAAATGTCAAACGGCCGAGAGCACCCAGGATTTCTCGCCTCCAGTTCGCCCCCAACTCGCCTTTGGCGAGTAACCTTTTGCGAGTATTCGCCTGTGGCGAGCAGATCACTTGCCGTGGCGAGTTAGTTGGTTCAGGGCTGATTTGTTCTCTTGCGATCTGTTTCGCATAGGACTTTGAGGGACCCCTTTGGGTAGTGTTAGAGATGTTTCAGAGCCTGAGATGGAGTCTGTAATAAGGATTAAAGATGCACCTTTGTGTTGATGCCTAAGTGATGAATTATTTATATTTTAAATAACTTGTAACATGATGTTATGTGACTATGATGATGTCTATGTATTGTGATGTGTATGTTTAATGAGATGAGCTTCTGCCATGTAATATTCATAGCTGCATGTGTCAGTCTGATTTGTTAATGACGTTGAGAAGTTGTGTTAACTTGATTAAGTTACATTAAGAGTCGTGTCCATGCATTTGCATAATTATGAGACGGTGGAGCTTTATGCTCAAAGCGACGGTGGCGCATTTGCTCAAAGCGACGGTGAAGCATATTAATGCATATATAGTTGGTACCACATGCATGATGTCAAGATGTTAAGAGTTGCATTTAGTTGAGTCAAATTGTTGACATAATATGAGACGATGTTTTGAGACGTTGATGTGTTTGTTTAAAGATGTTTATGATGATGACACCCTGTGTTTTAATAAGCTGTTTTATGTGATGGAATTTATGTTGTTAATCATAACTGCTTGATTCATATATTAATATTCTGTTGTGAATCTCACCCCTTCTGCTGGAATTGCCGCCTTGTGGGCAAGTGCAGGTAACCAGTCTTAGATGCGCAGATGCGAGGAGTCTTGTGTGACGTAGGATTGCTCTGATATGTAACGGGATGGGGTCCTCTATGAGTCTATTCCTGATGTAGACGTTTAAAAACTATTTTGTTGACTTTAAAACTTTAGATGCTTTTGAGACTTAAATGTTATGAGACGTTTTGATGGCCTTGAGCCAAGACTATTATGAAAATCTGACTTTTGAATTCCGCTGCTATATATGACTATTTTGCGAAGGATAATTTATTATCTAATTTGTTTTTACGATGAATGTGACACTCCTTTTGAGAAGTACTCTGATTATGTTTTATTTAACAAAATTTTTAAGTTGGGAATTTGGGGTGTTACAATTGGTATCAGAGCAAGTCGGTCCGTCCGGCCAAGTAGAGAGTCGAGCGACGTTGTCTTAGAGTTAGAATACTATGTTGTATTATTCTAACTTATGTTTGATTTCCAGAGGGCTAAGATGGCTGGTAGAAATGATGCTGCAATTGCTGCTACCTTGGAAGCTGTTGCCCAAGCTGTGGGAAAGCAGCCGAATGCGAATGTTGGTGCGAATGCTGAGGTCCGTATGCTAGAGACCTTCTTGCGGAACCATCCTCCTACCTTCAAGGGGAGATATGATCCAGATGGAGCCCAGACATGGCTCAAGGAGATATAAAGAGTGTTCTGGGTTATGCAGTGTGAAGATGCTCAAAAGGTGCGTTTTGGTACGCACATGCTTGTAGAGGAGGCTGATGACTGGTGGGTTAGTCTTCTACCCATTCTGGAACAAGACGGAGCTGAGGTTACATGGGCTGTATTCAAGAGGGAATTCCTTGATAGGTACTTTCCAGAAGACGTTCGTGGAAAGAAAGAGATTGAGTTCCTGGAGCTTAAGCAAGGGAACATGTCGGTGACCGAGTATGCGGCCAAGTTTTATCCGCATTATACCCCGGAGACTGCTGAGTTTTCAAAATGCATCAAGTTTGAGAACGGTTTACGCGTGGATATCAAGAGAGCTATTGGTTATCAGAAGATCCGCAACTTTTCTGAGTTGGTGAGTAGCTGCAGAATTTATGAGGAGGATACCAAGGCTCACTACAAGGTAGTGAATGATCGGAAAGCTAAGGGCCAGCAGAGTCGTCCTAAACCTTATGATGCCCCTAGAGATAAAGGGAAGCAAAGAGTTAATGATGAGAGAAGACCTCAGAAGAAGAATGCTCCTGCAGAGATTACCTGTTTTACTTGTGGGGAGAAAGGCCACAAGAGTAATGTGTGTACTGCTGATGTGAAGAGATGCTATCGTTGCAGTCAGAAAGGGCATACTACGAATGACTGCAAGTTTGATGATGTTGTGTGTTTCAACTGCAATGAGCAAGGACATATTGGTTCGCAGTGCAAGCAACCGAAGAAGACTAAGACCACTGGAAGGGTGTTCGCGTTGACTGGCACCCAGACCGAGAATGATGATCGTTTGATTAGAGGTACTTGTTATATTGCTGATCAATCTTTAGTTGCTATTATTGATACTGGTGCTACGCATTGTTTTATTGCTCTTGATTGTGCTGCTAAGTTAAATCTTGTTGTATCTGATATGAACGGGGAGATGGTTGTCGAAACTCCAGCTAAGGGTTCGGTGACTACTTCCCTTGTGTGTTTAAGATGTCCTGTGTCTATGTTTGGCCGTGATTTTGAGATTGATTTAGTTTGTCTGCCGTTGATTGGGATGGATGTGATTTTGGGTATGAATTGGTTAGAATACAACCATGTGCTTATCAATTGTTTTAGCAAGACGGTACGTTTTTCTTCTGCTGAAGAGGAGAGTGGTGCAGAGTTTTTAACCACTAAGCAACTGAAGCAACTGGAACGTGATGGAATGTTGATGTTTTCGTTGATGGCTTCCTTATCCTTAGAGAATCAAGCGGTAATTGAGAAGCTACAAGTGGTATGCGATTTTCCGGAAGTTTTCCCAGATGAAATTCCAGATGTGCCTCCAGAGAGAGAAGTTGAGTTTTCTATTGATCTTGTTCCGGGAACGAAGCCGGTGTCGATGGCACCTTATCGTATGTCTGCTTCCGAGTTAGCTGAGTTGAAGAAACAACTGGAAGATTTGCTTGAAAAGAAATTTTTTAGACCAAGTGTTTCGCCCTGGGGAGCGCCAGTTTTGCTTGTAAAGAAGAAAGATGGTAGTATGAGGCTATGTATTGATTACCGGCAGCTGAACAAAGTAACTATCAAGAATAGGTATCCACTTCCGAGAATTGACGATTTGATGGATCAGTTAGTGGGTGCCCGCGTGTTCAGCAAGATTGATTTGAGATCAGGTTATCACCAGATTAAAGTAAAAGATGAAGATATGCAGAAGACAGCTTTCAGAACTTGTTATGGTCACTATGAGTACAAGGTTATGCCTTTTGGAGTTACCAATGCACCGGGAGTGTTTATGGAGTATATGAATCGCACCTTCCATGCATTTTTGGATCGGTTTGTAGTTGTATTTATTGATGATATTCTGGTTTACTCCAAGACTGAAGAAGAACATGCTGAGCATTTGAAGATTGTTTTGCAAGTGTTGAAGGAAAAGAAGTTGTATGCTAAACTGTCTAAGTGTGAGTTCTGGCTAAAGGAAGTAAGTTTTCTTGGCCATGTTATTTCTGGTGATGGTATTGCGGTTGATCCGCCTAAAGTTGAAGCGGTATCGCAATGGGAGACTCCTAAGTCGGTTATGGAAATTAGAAGCTTTTTGGGATTAGCAAGTTACTACCGAAGATTTATAGAAGGATTTTCTAAGTTGGCTCTTCCGTTAACGCAGCTGACGTGCAAAGGTAAGTCTTTTGTGTGGGATGTACATTGTGAGAATAGTTTCAATGAGTTGAAGAAGCGTTTGACGACGGCTCCAGTGTTGATTTTGCCAAAGCCCGATGAACCTTTTGTGGTGTATTGTGATGCGTCCAAGTTGGGTTTAGGTGGTGTTCTCATGCAAGATGGTAAGGTAGTAGCTTATGCTTCAAGACAGTTGAGAATTCATGAGAAGAATTACCCGACGCATGATTTAGAATTGGCAGCTGTGGTCTTTGTATTGAAAATATGGAGACATTACTTGTATGGTTCGAGGTTTGAAGTGTTTAGTGATCACAAGAGCTTGAAGTATTTGTTTGATCAGAAGGAATTAAATATGAGGCAGCGAAGGTGGCTCGAGTTATTGAAAGATTATGACTTTGGTTTGAATTATCATCCGGGCAAAGCCAATGTGGTTGCAGATGCCTTGAGTAGGAAGACTGTGCACATGTCTGCTTTGATGATGAAGGAATTTGAGTTGTTGGAACAGTTTAGAGATCTAAGCTTAGTTTGTGAAAGGACACCTCAGAGCATAAAACTGGGAGTGTTGAGAATTGATAATGATTTCTTGAAGAGTATCAAAGAGGCACAAAAAGAAGATGTTAAGTTTGTAGACTTGTTGATTGCTAGTAATGAGACTGAGGATGGTGACTTTAAGGTCGATGATCATGGAGTGTTAAGATTCAGAGGTAGAATTTGCATTCCTGACAATGATGAAATGAAGAAGATAATTCTTGAAGAGAGTCACAGAAGTAGCTTGAGTATCCATCCGGGAGCTACGAAGATGTATCATGATTTGAAGAGGTTATTTTGGTGGTCTGGCAAGAAACGTGACGTGGCACAATTTGTGTATTCCTGCTTGATTTGTCAGAAGTCGAAGATTGAACATCAAAAACCGGCTGGTAAGATGGTGTCTTTAGATGTGCCAGAGTGGAAATGGGATAGTATATCCATGGACTTTGTGACGAGCTTGCCAAATACTCCTAGAGGAAACGATGCGATTTGGGTTATTGTTGATAGATTGACGAAATCGGCTCATTTTCTACCAATTAACGTTACTTTTCCTGTAGCTCAATTGGCAGAGATTTATATTAGAGACATAGTGAAGCTACATGGTGTTCCTTTGAGCATCGTATCAGATAGAGACCCAAGATTTACTTCTAGATTCTGGAAGAGTTTGCAAGAGGCTTTGGGATCTCAGTTGAGGTTGAGTTCGGCTTATCATCCGCAGACAGATGGTCAGTCGGAGAGGACGATTCAGTCGTTGGAAGATTTGTTGAGAGTTTGTGTTCTTGAGCAAGGAGGAACTTGGGATAGTCATCTTCCGTTGATAGAGTTCACGTACAACAACAGCTACCATTCGAGTATTGGAATGGCACCTTTTGAGGCTTTGTATGGTCGGAGATGCAGAACTCCGTTGTGCTGGTTTGAGTCAGGTGAAAGGGTGGTCTTAGGACCGGAGATCGTTCAACAGACTACTGAGAAGGTGAGAATGATCCAAGATAAGATGAAAGCGTCGCAGAGTCGACAAAAGAGTTATCATGACAAGCGTAGGAAGGACCTTGAGTTCCAAGAGGGAGATCATGTGTTCCTGAGAGTTACTCCTATGACAGGTGTTGGACGGGCTTTGAAGTCAAAGAAGTTGACTCCGAGATTTATTGGTCCGTATCAGATTTCAGAGAGGATTGGGACGGTGGCGTATCGTGTTGGATTACCACCACATTTATCGAATCTGCATGATGTTTTCCATGTATCTCAGCTGAGGAAGTATGTTCCGGATCCGTCTCATGTGATCCAAAGTGATGATGTGCAAGTTAGAGACAACCTTACGGTCGAGACTTTACCGGTAAGGATTGATGATCGGAAAGTGAAGACGTTGAGAGGCAAGGAGATACCCCTTGTGAGAGTTGTTTGGGACGGAGCGACGGGTGAAAGCTTGACTTGGGAGCTAGAGAGTAAGATGCTGGAATCCTATCCAGAGTTGTTTGATCGTAAATTTTCGAGGACGAAAATCCTTTAAGAGGGGGAGAGTTGTAACGCCCTCTTTATTTATTTAATTATTTTATTAAAGAATATAGTATATTATTATATATTATGTGATTTTGTGATGATTTTGTGACGTATTTGTGAGGTGTGATGTGATATTATTTTATTGTTTAATAGAATAATATATGTGGTGTTTATATATATATATATACTTATATGAAAAATAAAGAGATTTGTTGGAAAAATATATTATTTTGAGGAGTGGGGCTAATTTTATAAAAAGGAAGAGTTGTGAGGGTTGAGATAGAATTAATTAAGTTGGGAGGAGGTATTTAAGAGAAGTAGGTTAAGAGAATTAGGCAGAACGCGTTACAGACTTTTGGAATAGAGAGAAAGAACGGTTGAAGGGAGAAGAGAAGCTAGGCTGCAATTCTGCACTATTTTCCAGGTAAGGGTGAGCCTAACTTCAGTAATATTAATCATGAATCATCTGTTTTGATTAGCTTAGGGTTTTGGGAAGAATTGAGATGAGTTTTGTGAATTAGGGTTATGATGATTTTTGTTGAATTTGATGTGAGTTTGTGTTGTAATGCTGTAGAACGAGTTACAGAACCTAGAGTAACCCCTAGAACAACATTGCTGATGAATTAGAGGTTTAGCTTGAGAGATTTGAGATGGTTGGGTGAGTTTTGGACTGGACCCGTGTGGGTTCTGAGATCGCTCGCCTGTGGCGAGTGACTACTCGCCGTGGCGAGTAACCCTTAATCGCTCGCGAGGCGAGCAGCGTAGCTCGCCGTGGCGAGCTTGTCCCTAAAACTTAGGACTTTTGCCAAACTTTAGATGGTTTTGAGTGTCTTATTATTTATAGAGATGACCTGTGAAGTTGTTTTGGCCAAATTGGGTCTAAGAAACCTTAAAACGAGGATTTTTGGTGAAAAATGTCAAACGGCCGAGAGCACCCAGGATTTCTCGCCTCTAGTTCGCCCCTAACTCGCCTTTGGTGAGTAACCTTTTGCGAGTATTCGCCTGTGGCGAGCAGATCACTCGTCGTGGTGAGTTAGTTGGTTCAGGGCTGATTTGTTCTCTTGCGATCTGTTTCGCATAGGACTTTGAGGGACCCCTTTGGGTAGTGTTAGAGATGTTTCATAGCCTGAGATGGAGTCTGTAATAAGGATTAAAGATGCACCTTTGTGTTGATGCCTAAGTGATGAATTATTTATATTTTAAATAACTTGTAACATGATGTTATGTGACTATGATGATGTCTATTGTAACGCCCTAAGTTGTTATTTATTTATTTTAGTTGATTTGTGTGTGTTTTATGTGCTTTAGAATTATTTATGTTGATTTATGTGAATTATTGGTGTTTGCTATTTTAATATATTTTATTATAAAGAAGTAGTAATGATTTTTATTATTTAAGTGGAGTAGAAGAAATAATATTATTTTTGAAAATAGGAGAATAATGGTTATTTAGAATTAGTAGAGTTAGGAGGGGGTTAATGAAAATTAAAAGGAATTAAGTGAGGGAGTAAAGAGAAAAGGGGGGGTTATGTTTTGTTAGAAAGAAAAGAGAAAACCAGTAAGGAAAGAAAACATTTTGTACGTACAGTAAAGAACAAACAGAGTTTTGGGAGAAAAGAGCCAAGAACAAGGGGAGAGCTAGGAAGAGGGAAATTCATCCATTTGTTGTAGAAATTTGCTGAAGTAAGGTAAGGGTGGGTTTACTCTTCAATTGTAATATATATGTATGTGTTTCCATGAAATTAAATTGGATTTGGTGATTGTTGTTCTAGGTTTAAGAAATATGATAAATTGCTCATTCTTGCTGAATTGTGTTGTCAATAATGTTGTTATGATATGTTCTGGTGTTTTGTTGTGTCTTTAACCCATAAACATTGTTCCTAAACCATTTTGGGTGATTGGGGGATTAAAAATGGGATTTTTGGATGAAAATGGAGTTAGAAATCGTAGGTTAAATTCTGCCCAGATGAACACTCGCTTAAGCGAGATACCCTTCGCTCAAGCGAGCGACACTTTGCTACGCCCAGTCTGAATTTTTAGCCGCTCGCTTAAGCGAGCCACGAGCGAACCCCGAGCGAGCAAAATGCTAACCTTCGTCATTTGCGTCGCTTAAGCGAGATTCCCGTCGCTTAAGCGAGATACGCCCAGGATAGTGTATTTAACCTGTTCGCTTAAGCGAACCAGAAGCGAGCTTCAAGCGAACTAAAACCCAACTTTCGTCATTTGACTCGCTCAAGCGAGATGCTGCTCGCTTAAGCGAGCTGGGTCCTGTGCGACCCAAAATGTGATTTTTCTAAGATGTTCCAAACCCAAACCTAAGCTTTCTAAGATGTTTATTGGATTTATTAAGAATTGTTTAGGTGATAAAACTATATTATGAAGATGATTATGATGGGATTTATGTATGTTTATGTGCAAATATTGATACTTTGCTAATTGAATCGCCTTGTTGATGTTGAGTGGTCTTGTCCAGTTGGGGAGGGTATCCTAAGTTGTTGTTGTTGTTGGTTGCATGCTGATATGCTCCATTAAGATGTTGGGTTGTATGCTGATATACACCATAGAGTCATTCATACTCATATGCATTTTGTTGGGGGCTTATTGCCCTGGAATGTTTATCATTCACCTGTTGGGGGCTTATTGCCCTGGAACGCTTTATCGTTCACCTGTTGGGGGCTTATTGCCCTGGGATGCTTTAACCATCCAAACTGTTGGGGGCTTATTGCCCTGGAATGCTTAGCATTCAACGCGCGTAGTTGGTACCACATGCATAATGCATTAGATGTTGATGGAGTCTTGCATTAGTTGTAGGAGTGAGTTGTCCTTTTGGGATTGTTGTTGGTGAGATGTCGCCACAAGTGTTGTTGTTGTTGTTGCTGATATTAATCAAAGATGAATTTAAATTATAAAGTTGAAATGATGTTGATAATGTTGCTGTTTGTTGTTGTTGTTTCAATTTACTTTGATGATTCATATATCTGTATATTTACTTTTGATTTGTGAACTCACCCCTTCTGCTGGAATTGCCGCCTTGTGGGCAAGTGCAGGTAGTGAAGGCTTGTAGGTTGATGGCTCCTGTGTCTAGGGCTCTGATGCGTAGAGGGATGGGAATATTGCATATTTAGTTCTTCATTCCTTATGTATCATTGTTGAACTATGTTATTGATTTCATTATTGGAGGATATTGTTATGTTGAGGCCTTTGTGCCAAGGATTGATGTAGATGACTTGAGATATTTTTATAATAAATATTCCGCTGCAGAAATTTAATATGATGGAATTTCTTGATGTTTTTAAATAGTTTTATATTCTATTTAAATAATTTTGAAAAGTAGATGTAATACTCCGTTGTTTGTTGAACTCTGATAATTGTTGCATATTATTATGTCATATTGGGAACGGGGTGTTACAATTGGTATCAGAGCAGGTCGGTTTGTCAGACCATTAGTAGAGTCGTGTCGAGCCATGTAGAGTAGTGTGACAGGTTTAAACTGTCTTTGTTGTTCTAATTCTTGTTGTTATGTAGAACTATCGAGATGGCCGGAAGAAATGATGCTGCTCTTGCTGCTGCTTTGCAAGCAATGGCTCAAGTTGTTGGACAACAGCAAGGTGCTGGTGGTGCTGGTGAAGGTGTAAGGATGCTTGAAACTTTCTTGAGGAATCATCCACCCACCTTTAAGGGAAGGTACGACCCCGATGGAGCACAGACCTGGCTGAAGGAGGTCGAGAGGATCTTCCGGGTAATGCAATGCAATGATATTCAGATGGTGCGGTTTGGCACGCACATGTTAGCAGAAGAGGCTGACGACTGGTGGGTAAGCACTCAACCCATTCTCCAAGCTGAAGGAGCTGAGATTACATGGGCTGTGTTCCGAAGAGAGTTCTTGAGGAGGTATTTTCCGGAGGATGTCCGAGGTAAGAAAGAGATAGAATTCCTTGAGCTGAAGCAAGGAGACATGTCCATTACGGAATATGCTGCTAAGTTCGTGGAGCTTGCAAAGTTTTATCCCCACTATGCTGCGGAGACTGCTGAGTTCTCCAAATGTATCAAGTTTGAGAATGGTCTGCGAGCTGATATCAAGCGGGCCATTGGTTATCAGAAGATCAGAGACTTCTCTGAGTTGGTGAGCAGCTGCCGTATTTATGAAGAGGACACCAAAGCTCACTACAAGATAATGAATGACCGTAGAGGAAAAGGGCAGCAGAGTCGCCCAAAGCCTTATAGTGCCCCAGCTGATAAAGGTAAGCAAAGAATGCACGATGAGAGGAGACCTGCACGTAGAGATACTCCTGCTGAAGTGGTTTGTTATAAGTGTGGTGTGAAAGGCCACAAGAGTAATGCTTCCACCCGTGATGAGAAGAAGTGCTTCAGATGCGGAAAGAAGGGTCACACTGTCACCGAATGCAAGCGTGGGGACATTGTTTGTTTCAACTGTAATGAAGAAGGTCACATTGGTTCTCAGTGCACTCAGCCTAAGAAGGCGCAGACCAGTGGTAGAGTTTTTGCCTTGACCGGTACTCAGACTGATCAGGAGGATCGACTTATCAGAGGTACTTGTTTCTTTAGTGGTACTCCTTTAATTGCTATAATAGATACTGGTGCTACATTGTTTCATTGCTATTGACTGTGCACAAAGATTGGGTTTGATTATGTCTGATATGAAAGGGGAGATGGTTGTTGAAACTCCAGCTAAGGGTTCAGTAACTACTTCCCTTGTTTGTTTAAGTTGTCCGTTGTCTGTATTTGGTAGAGATTTTGAGGTGGACCTTGTCTGTTTGCCATTGGTGGGAATGGATGTAATATTGGGGATGAATTGGTTAGAGTACAATCATGTCTTGATCAATTGTTTTACCAAGACGGTACGGTTTTCTTCTGCTGAAGAAGAGAGTGGAGCAGAATTCTTATCCACTAAAGAGATGAAGCGTTTAGAAAAGGATGGCGTGTTGATGTTTTCTTTGTTAGCATTCTTGTCGGTGGAGAACCAAGCTGTGATTGATAGGCTGCCTGTTGTGAAGGAATTTCCTGAAGTTTTCCCTGATGAGATTCCCAATGTGCCACCGGAGAGAGAAGTGGAATTTTCGATAGACCTTGTGCCGGGTACGAAGCCTGTGTCGATGGCTCCTTACCGTATGTCAGCTTCGGAGTTGGCTGAATTGAAGAAACAATTAGAGGATTTGCTTGACAAGAAGTTTGTGAGACCGAGTGTTTCACCGTGGGGAGCGCCGGTGTTGTTGGTAAAGAAGAAGGATGGTAGCATGCGGCTGTGTATTGATTACCGTCAGTTGAATAAAGTGACGATCAAGAATAGGTATCCACTTCCGAGAATAGATGATTTGATGGATCAACTAGTGGGTGCCCGCGTTTTTAGCAAGATTGATTTGAGGTCAGGTTACCATCAGATAAAGGTGAAGGATGAGGACATGCAAAAGACGGCGTTTAGGACGCGGTATGGTCACTATGAGTATAAGGTGATGCCTTTCGGTGTGACGAATGCACCTGGTGTGTTTATGGAATACATGAACCGAATTTTTCATGAGTATCTGGATCAGTTCGTGGTGGTTTTTATTGATGACATTTTGATCTATTCTAAGACTGAGGCAGAGCATGCAGAGCACTTGAAGATTGTTTTGCAAGTACTGAAAGAGAAGAAATTGTATGCCAAGTTATCCAAGTGCGAGTTCTGGCTGAATGAAGTAAGTTTTCTTGGCCACATTATTTCTGGTAAAGGTATTGCTGTAGATCCTTCGAAGGTTGATGCTGTTTCGCAGTGGGAGACACCAAAGTCAGTTACTGAGGTAAGAAGTTTTCTTGGGTTGGCTGGTTATTACCGCAGGTTTATTGAAGGATTCTCGAAGTTAGCACTTCCATTGACGCAGCTGACCTGTAAAGGTAAAGCATTTGTGTGGGATGCTCAATGTGAGAGTAGTTTCAATGAGTTGAAGCAAAGATTGACGACTGCTCCTATTTTGATTTTGCCGAAGCCAGAAGAACCTTTTGTTGTTTATTGTGATGCATCTAAGCTGGGATTAGGTGGTGTTTTGATGCAAGATGGCAAGGTGGTAGCGTATGCTTCTAGACAGCTGAGAGTGCATGAGAAGAATTATCCTACGCATGATTTAGAGTTGGCAGCTGTGGTATTTGTGTTGAAGATTTGGAGGCACTATTTGTATGGTTCCAGATTCGAGGTGTTTAGTGATCATAAGAGTTTAAAGTACCTGTTTGACCAGAAGGAGTTGAACATGAGGCAGAGAAGGTGGCTTGAGTTGCTTAAGGATTACGATTTTGGTTTGAATTACCATCCTGGTAAAGCTAATGTTGTGGCTGATGCGTTGAGTAGAAAGACATTGCATATGTCGGCGTTGATGGTGAAAGAATTCGAGTTGCTTGAACAATTTAGGGACTTGAGTCTTGTTTGTGAACGATCGCCTCAGAGTGTGAAGTTGGGCATGTTAAAGATTAACAGTGACTTCTTGAACAGTATCAAAGAGGCGCAGAAGCTTGATGTTAAGTTTGTGGATTTGATGGCTGCTAGTGATCAGAATGCGGATAGTGACTTTAAGATTGATGACCAAGGTGTATTGAGGTTTAGAGGAAGGATTTGTATTCCGGATGATGAGGATTTGAAGAAGTTGATTTTAGAAGAAAGTCACAAGAGTAGTCTGAGTATTCATCCTGGAGCTACTAAAATGTATCATGACCTGAAGAAATTATTTTGGTGGTCCGGTTTGAAGAGGGATGTTGCGCAATTTGTTTATGCGTGTTTGACTTGCCAGAAGTCCAAGGTTGAGCATCAGAGGCCTGCAGGGTTGTTGGTTCCGTTAGACGTACCTGAGTGGAAATGGGATAGCATTTCGATGGACTTTGTAACGAGTTTACCGAATACTTCAAGAGGGCATGATGCCATTTGGGTCGTGGTTGACAGGTTGACTAAGTCGGCGCACTTTATTCCGATCAATATTACTTATCCGGTAGCTCAGTTGGCGGAGATTTACATTCGTGACATTGTGAAGTTGCATGGTGTTCCATCTAGTATTGTGTCGGATAGAGATCCGAGGTTTACTTCGAGGTTTTGGAAGAGTTTGCAAGATGCCTTGGGTTCGAAGTTAAGATTGAGTTCGGCTTATCATCCGCAGACAGATGGTCAGTCGGAGAGAACTATCCAATCCTTAGAAGATTTGTTGAGGGTGTGTGTACTCGAGCAAGGTGGAGCTTGGGACAGCCACTTACCGTTGATAGAGTTTACCTATAATAATAGTTACCATTCGAGTATTGGTATGGCACCGTTCGAAGCTTTGTATGGTCGAAGGTGTAGAACTCCTCTATGTTGGTTTGAGTCGGGTGAAAGTGTTGTATTAGGACCTGAGTTAGTGCAGCAGACTACGGAAAAGGTCAAGATGATAAGAGAACAGATGAAGGCATCTCAAGATCGTCAGAAGAGTTACCATGACAAAAGGAGAAAAGCCCTTGAGTTTCAGGAGGGTGAGCATGTGTTTTTGAGGGTTACTCCGATGACGGGTGTAGGACGCGCATTGAAGTCGAAGAAGTTGACTCCAAAGTTCATTGGTCCTTACCAGATTTCCGAGAGAGTTGGAACCGTGGCATACAGGATTGGATTGCCACCACATCTATCGAACTTGCATGATGTGTTTCATGTCTCGCAGTTGAGGAAGTATGTAGCAGATCCTTCGCATGTTATTCCTAGGGATGATGTGCAGGTTAGAGATAATCTTACTGTTGAGACTTTGCCTTTGAGGATTGATGATCGTAAGGTGAAGCAGTTGAGAGGCAAGGAAATACCTCTGGTTAGAGTTGTTTGGGGCGGTGTAACCGGTGAGAGTTTGACTTGGGAGTTGGAGAGCAAGATGCAAGAGTCCTATCCTGAGTTGTTTGTTGCTTAAGGTATTATTTCGAGGACGAAATTCTCTAAGTTGGGGAGAGTTGTAACGCCCTAAGTTGTTATTTATTTATTTTAGTTTATTTGTGTGTGTTTTATGTGCTTTAGAATTATTTATGTTGATTTATGTGAATTATTGGTGTTTGCTATTTTAATATATTTTATTATAAAGAAGTAGTAATGATTTTTATTATTTAAGTGGAGTAGAAGAAATAATATTATTTTTGAAAATAGGAGAATAATGGTTATTTAGAATTAGTAGAGTTAGGAGGGGGTTAATGAAAATTAAAAGGAATTAAGTGAGGGAGTAAAGAGAAAAGGGGGGGTTATGTTTTGTTAGAAAGAAAAGAGAAAACCAGTAAGGAAAGAAAACATTTTGTACGTACAGTAAAGAACAAACAGAGTTTTGGGAGAAAAGAGCCAAGAACAAGGGGAGAGCTAGGAAGAGGGAAATTCATCCATTTGTTGTAGAAATTTGCTGAAGTAAGGTAAGGGTGGGTTTACTCTTCAATTGTAATATATATGTATGTGTTTCCATGAAATTAAATTGGATTTGGTGATTGTTGTTCTAGGTTTAAGAAATATGATAAATTGCTCATTCTTGCTGAATTGTGTTGTCAATAATGTTGTTATGATATGTTCTGGTGTTTTGTTGTGTCTTTAACCCATAAACATTGTTCCTAAACCATTTTGGGTGATTGGGGGATTAAAAATGGGATTTTTGGATGAAAATGGAGTTAGAAATCGTAGGTTAAATTCTGCCCAGATGAACACTCGCTTAAGCGAGATACCCTTCGCTCAAGCGAGCGACACTTTGCTACGCCCAGTCTGAATTTTTAGCCGCTCGCTTAAGCGAGCCACGAGCGAACCCCGAGCGAGCAAAATGCTAACCTTCGTCATTTGCGTCGCTTAAGCGAGATTCCCGTCGCTTAAGCGAGATACGCCCAGGATAGTGTATTTAACCTGTTCGCTTAAGCGAACCAGAAGCGAGCTTCAAGCGAACTAAAACCCAACTTTCGTCATTTGACTCGCTCAAGCGAGATGCTGCTCGCTTAAGCGAGCTGGGTCCTGTGCGACCCAAAATGTGATTTTTCTAAGATGTTCCAAACCCAAACCTAAGCTTTCTAAGATGTTTATTGGATTTATTAAGAATTGTTTAGGTGATAAAACTATATTATGAAGATGATTATGATGGGATTTATGTATGTTTATGTGCAAATATTGATACTTTGCTAATTGAATCGCCTTGTTGATGTTGAGTGGTCTTGTCCAGTTGGGGAGGGTATCCTAAGTTGTTGTTGTTGTTGGTTGCATGCTGATATGCTCCATTAAGATGTTGGGTTGTATGCTGATATACACCATAGAGTCATTCATACTCATATGCATTTTGTTGGGGGCTTATTGCCCTGGAACGCTTTATCGTTCACCTGTTGGGGGCTTATTGCCCTGGGATGCTTTAACCATCCAAACTGTTGGGGGCTTATTGCCCTGGAATGCTTAGCATTCAACGCGCGTAGTTGGTACCACATGCATAATGCATTAGATGTTGATGGAGTCTTGCATTAGTTGTAGGAGTGAGTTGTCCTTTTGGGATTGTTGTTGGTGAGATGTCGCCACAAGTGTTGTTGTTGTTGTTGCTGATATTAATCAAAGATGAATTTAAATTATAAAGTTGAAATGATGTTGATAATGTTGCTGTTTGTTGTTGTTGTTTCAATTTACTTTGATGATTCATATATCTGTATATTTACTTTTGATTTGTGAACTCACCCCTTCTGCTGGAATTGCCGCCTTGTGGGCAAGTGCAGGTAGTGAAGGCTTGTAGGTTGATGGCTCCTGTGTCTAGGGCTCTGATGCGTAGAGGGATGGGAATATTGCATATTTAGTTCTTCATTCCTTATGTATCATTGTTGAACTATGTTATTGATTTCATTATTGGAGGATATTGTTATGTTGAGGCCTTTGTGCCAAGGATTGATGTAGATGACTTGAGATATTTTTATAATAAATATTCCGCTGCAGAAATTTAATATGATGGAATTTCTTGATGTTTTTAAATAGTTTTATATTCTATTTGAATAATTTTGAAAAGTAGATGTAATACTCCGTTGTTTGTTGAACTCTGATAATTGTTGCATATTATTATGTCATATTGGGAACGGGGTGTTACATCTATGTATTGTGATGTGTATGTTTAATGAGATTAGCTTCTGCCATGTAATATTCATAGCTGCATGTGTCAGTCTGATTTGTTAATGACGTTGAGAAGTTGTGTTAACTTGATTAAGTTACATTAAGAGTCGTGTCCATGCATTTGCATAATTATGAGACGGTGGAGCTTTATGCTCAAAGCGACGGTGGAGCATTTGCTCAAAGCGACGGTGAAGCATATTAATGCTTATATAGTTGGTACCACATGCATGATGTCAAGATGTTAAGAGTTGCATTTAATTGAGTCAAATTGTTGACATAATATGAGACGATGTTTTGAGACGTTGATGTGTTTGTTTAAAGATGTTTATGATGATGACACCCTGTGTTTTAATAAGCTGTTTTATGTGATGGAATTTATGTTGTTAATCATAACTGCTTGATTCATATATTAATATTCTGTTGTGAATCTCACCCCTTCTGCTGGAATTGCCGCCTTGTGGGCAAGTGCAGGTAACCAGTCTTAGATGCGCAGATGCGAGGAGTCTTGTGTGAAGTAGGATTGCTCTGATATGTAACGGGATGGGGTCCTATATGAGTCTATTCCTTATGTATCACGTTTAAAAACTATTTTGTTGACTTTAAAACTTTAGATGCTTTTGAGACTTAAATGTTATGAGACGTTTTGATGGCCTTGAGCCAAGACTATTATGAAAATCTGACTTTTGAATTCCGCTGCTATATATGACTATTTTGCGAAGGATAATTTATTATCTAATTTGTTTTTACGATGAATGTGACACTCCTTTTGAGAAGTACTCTGATTATGTTTTATTTAACGAAATTTTTAAGTCGGGAATTTGGGGTGTTACAGATAACATATATATTTCCACACAAAATAACATATATATTTCTACACAAAATAAAAAATATATTTTTACACCAAATAACACATATTAGCATATTTCATCAAAATATATATTATAAATCAAATAATAATACACTAAAAATACAATAAATTAATAAAATATTAAATATTAAAAGTAGGGCGTTACAGAAGGTGTCAATTGTTGCTTGGCATCTTTTGCGGAATAGGTCGCTCAATAAGTCAAACCTATTGCATTGTGGTATTATTTCTGTAGATTCTTCTGTTTGTACGACAAGTTGCGGACACTTGAAAACGACACATCATTTATTTTTGTCTTGCAACCTGTATGGTTCTCTGTGGCATGGTGTGCGATCTTGGAATGGTATTTTGGGAGCGGTTCCTCATAGTATTTCAGACCATCTTAGTCAGTTCATATATTCTTCTGGTAGTCCGTATTTCAGACCTTGCTTAACTTTGTTGACAGCTTGAAAATTCTTTGGTACACCTTGTGTCAAAGATTTCTTTTTCTGTGTTAATATATTTTATTTTTGCTTGTTAAAAAAAAAACTAATAACTGTAAAAATTTATTACTCTTTTTTTTGTACATTTAAAAAGTTTATATTACTCTATTTTATTTTTTGTCAAAAATCAAAAAATGAATTTTTTTTTTTGGCCCAATAGAAGAAAAAAAAGGAAGGGTCATATATTAATTATTATTTTAGAAATTGGTACTCACTCCATACTCTATTAAAGCCCACAATCAATTATAAACATAAACAATTTTTTTGTGGGGACAAATTTTTTGTTGTAGTTTCAATGCCCAGAACTTGTAAGAAAGTTGCCATCAACAAATCTAAGCCATTTATTTAAAATAATAATATATCAATGGTTGAAACATCAACTTTTCCATGAGGGGAAAATATTTCCCTTTCCCACCCTAAATGCACCACATCACCCTAAAAATGAAGGTTTGAAGGTATTGGAAAGTTACAACTCTTAATTATGGAAGTTACAACTTTGTACAACTTCATGGAGAAGTACGTGGAGGAAGAACCAGTGATTGCCCCCACACTGGAACTAGCGGCACAAAATTTACAAGAAACAATGAACTACATCTTTCCATTTTGCTTTGAAGAACGTTAATTATAAAATAGTCCAATGTAACATTGACACAGTAGGTATGGACGTATGGTGCAACAACTAGAGCAAAACCCTCCTATTTTGAAGCATGTGTTGTCCACGCCTTTAGAGATGCATTCTAGTGATCCAGCAACACCACTGAATGCCAGCAGCTCTTCCACTTCTCTGGAGGTAGGGTCGGTTCTTGAAACACAACATATTGAAGGAAATAATACTCATATGCTTCATTCTCTAAAAGGATCTTGACTTGATTAGCATGTTTTGGTGCAAAAAACAATTGGTGTTTACGAGTCTTTCATATCGTATTAAACAAAAAAGGAAAAGAAGCACCTTAGCACGTTATCTTATAATACCCGCTCCAACGGTGAATCAACTAATTCTCAGTGAAGATACTCTATTGAAATGATGGTCGCATTTCTGTTCATGAAGGTTGTGCGGACAAGCTAGCTGCCCACAGGCATGAAATCGGGAAAGTTGTTTGGTGGGATTCTTGACTCTTGTTTCTTAGGGAGGGCTTTTTGAGTTATCATTTACCTTAGGTCTCATGTTTATTCATTTTTTGTTTTTACTTTTCCTTCTAAAGATTTTGATTTTCCCCCCTCCCCCCGACATATTTTCTCTTTTTTAATAATATTTTCAAGAAAGGTGGTATAAGATAGGGTGGATTTAGGGTGCGAACTTTGGTTGAGAATTGAGATGTCAATCTTCCCCCTAATGCCTCCCTATAATCTTAATTCAGCAAATAAAAAGGTCTTCTTCGCATATTTTTTGTACAATGCTTATTTATTCACACTACAAGAAAACATGATTTTAGCCTCAAAATTTAGCGTCAGCTATCAACA
The DNA here is from genome assembly GCA_958299785.1 of Medicago lupulina. Classification (NCBI taxonomy): domain Eukaryota; kingdom Viridiplantae; phylum Streptophyta; class Magnoliopsida; order Fabales; family Fabaceae; genus Medicago; species Medicago lupulina. The sequence goes on along the minus strand of OY283146.1, from coordinate 38,663,756 downwards.
CCGACGCTATTAGCGTCTGCTTAGAGTCGGCCTAACACACTCTACATTTATTTCTAATTTCCCTTTATTTTTTAAAAATCTTAGAGTCTGCCCAACGAGGCTAAAGGTTAGGGAACCTACAAATGAATCTTTCGAGCATATTTAGAGTCGGTATGTCGAACTCTATTATTTTTATTGATAAAAATTTAATTTTATAAAATTATTATTACATATTTTTTCTTAAGTAGGATTCACATATAAGTTTTAGATTAGATATAAAGTCGGCTTAGCCGAGTCTACTATTGTTGCTAATAAAAGTTATTTTCTATATAAATCACTATAATGCTTTTTTTATTCAAGTCAACAAAAATATTACCCTAAATTTTTTCCCATACTTTTTTCCCCTCTTGACTTAGTAAAATATCCCCCAAAACTACTATACAATGACTCATAATTAAAGAATTCTAAAAACATGATACGATAGTCTGTCGTCATAGTGCTGAAACCAAAATAAAAATAAATCTTTTTGGTGTTTTTAGAATATTTGAGTGAAAAATATATATGACTAGAAATATATATATTTATAAATATTTGACAGAAATAAATTACTTAAAAAACAAAATAAATATATTCAAATTAAGTAAAGCGAAATTTACTTTAAAAAAAAAAAAATTATGAAACTTTTGACAAGTGTACGAAATGTGTCCTAAACTAATATCATTGTTATCCAAGTGATATAAGTTTCATACTCAATTGCAATTGCAAATATAGATTTATGTTCATGATGTTTAACAAAGTAATAGACTTATTTCAGTCATGACTCAAGGTTCCATTTATCTAATAAAGCTATTTTATTCTTCAAAAAATATATATAACTATAATATCAATTTTTCATTCCATAAAAAAAAATTGAATTTCTTAAAAAAATTCTTCAATTGTTACAAAAATAAATATAACTAATATCGTTGTTAAAAAATTCTTCAAACAAAAAAAAAATATATAACTATAATATCAATTCTTCAAAAAAATTGAATTCAAAAAATATATATAACTATAATATCAAAAAATATATATAACAAAGTATTAGACTTTCTTAAATTGAATTTTTTGTGATGATATCTGAAAAAAAAATATTTATAATCAATCATAATTGATATCGTTTTTTTTTATATTTGATTTCTTCTTTTTTTATTCAGTTTCTATATAACCTTTTTAGTCTCTGAAGTTTCTTGAGTTTCACTCTATTGCTTTCTGCCCTTCTTCGATGGCTCTTTCAACTGAGATGGAGGCACTTCCCCAACAATTCTTAGAGGGCCTAAAGGTTCTTGTGATTGATCATGACACCACTATATATAATGCCATCCTTGAAATGTCAATTGGATGGGATTTCAAAGGTTTGTTAATTAATTTATGATACCATACTCAATTATAAATTAAATTTGATTAACATGTGAAAGTCTAGAACTTTTTGTAACAGTTCTTACGTTTATGTATTTTTATGCTTGTTTGTTGCAGTTACCACATGCTCTAATGCTTCTTTTGCATTGACTCTTTTGAGGGAAGCAAAGGGCTGTTTTGATGTGATACTAATTGAAGAACAAATGTCAGACATGAATTCCTGTGATTTTCTCCAACAAATTACCCAAGAAATCAATATTCCTGTCATTAGTAAGAACATATATACATAATTAATTATACTATTATATCACATCACACACACTTATGTGTAACATTCTATGAAGCACGGACACGACACGGATACGAACACGTTAACATGGATAAAATTTTGAGATATTGACACAATTTAATGTAATCACAAGCGTCGGTGTCATGTCGGTGTCGGACACTGGGACACGCCTTTAATCAGAAGTGTCCGTGCAACAGAGGTAACATTATATTATATATAAATTATATATGTGTGATATGTGCAGTGATGGGTGTTAATGGATCAACAAGTGGAGCGATGAAGGCTATTGAAAACGGGGCTTGTGAGTATTTTGTTAAGCCTTTGAGTGATGACCTAATCAAAAACATGTGCCAGCATGTTGCAAGGAAAACATTGAATGAAAATAAACATGATCAAATTCATGTTGATAATGGCACAAAAGAAACTCATGTTGATGTGGTTGAAAAGGATAATTATCAACCCCCAACAAAAAAGAACCGTTTATCATGGTCTCAATCAATGCATCAAGAATTTCTAAGGGCTGTGAATCAGTTTGGCCTTGATAGTAAGATTCTTTGCCACTTATTTTTCATTACTTTTACTGTATAATTCAAGAAACTCAACTTGTGTGCCTTTTTTCTTTACTTTGGGGTTCAACTTGTGTGCTTTTTTTCAGATGCAACGCCAAAAAAAATTATTGAAGTGATGAATGTTCCTGGTTTGACAAGAGAGAATATTGCTAGCCATCTACAGGTTTGTTTGTTTATATTACTTTGGTTGATTCTTTTATGCTTTCTCATGATTGATCGATTTTATTATAACATATAGTTTACTAATTGAAAATTTGATAGATTTTGGGATAGATTTTGGGTTTTAAAAAAATTTAAGCTTATAATTATTATACACGAATGTTTGTATTCAATCATGAATGTATGTTTTTTGTTTGAAGAATCATGAATGTGAGTTATTAGGAAATGATTATATGGTATTTTTGTTTTGCTCAAATTGAGACTTATTTTTCTATAAAAAAAAGAAATTGAGACTTATTTAATATTATGATTCGAATATTGATTCGCAGAAATTGAGAATTACTTTAAAGAGGCCAGCTGAAGAAGTACCAAGAAAAAAGAGGCCAACTGAAGTGACACAATCAAAAAATAAAATGCCAAAAGGCGTGCAGAAAACATCAGAGCAGAATCAATGTCATCTTCCTAGTGAAGCACAATTCGGTCTTGAATCTGCTAAGTCAACGCCAAAACTTGATCAAAATGTTCTGAATTCAGTCATCACATGCGACAATAATTCTCATACACCAGAACATTCACCGACATTTGCCAACATTTTTACTGATCCGTCTACAGTTACGAATTCAGTCATACAATGTGACAATAATTCTCACGCAACACAACATTCGCCGACATTTGCCAACATTTTAACCGGTCAGTCTAGTGTTCCCAATTCAGTCATACTAGGTGACAATAATTCTCAGGCACCACAACATTCACCGACATTTGCCAACACTTTTACTGATCAGTTTAATATAATGAATTCAGTCATGCAATGTGACAATAATTCTCACGCACCACAACATTCACCGACATTTGCCAACATTTTAACGGGTCAGTCTAGTGTTCCCAATTCAGTCATACTAGGTGACAATAATTCTCATGCACCACAACATTCACCGACATTTGCCAACTTTTTTACCGGTCAGTCTAGTGTTATGAATTCAGTCATGCAATGTGACAATAACTCTCATGAACCACAACATTCACCGACATTTGCCAACATTTTTATTGATCCGTCTAAAGTTATGAATTCAATCATACTAGGTGACAATAATTCTCATGCACCACAACATTCACCGACATTTGCCAACTTTTCTAGTGATCAGTCTAATGTTATGAATACAGTCATACAATGTGACAATAATTCTCATGCACCACAACATTCATCGACATTTGCTAACATTTTAACCAGTCAGTCTTGTGTTCCAAATTCAGTCATACTAGGTGGCAATAATTCTTATGCACCACAACATTCACCGACATTTGCCCACTCTTTTATTGATCAGTTTAATGTTATGAATTCAGTCATACAATGTGACAATAATTCTCACGCACCACAACATTCACCGACATTTGCCAACATTTTAACCGGTCAGTCTAGTGTTCCCAATTCAGTCATACTAGGTGACAATAATTCTCATGCACCACAACATTCACCGACATTTGCCAATTCTTTCACTGATCAGTCTAATATAATGAATTCAGTCATGCAATGTGACTATAATTCTCATGCACCACAACATTCACCGACATTTGCCAACATTTTAACTGGTCAGTCTAGTGTTCCGAATTCAGTCATAGAAGGGGACAAATTCACTGACATTCGCCAGCATTTTTACTGATCAGTCCAACATGAATCTAGGTGATGAGTTCTGAAATTTACTGGTTAAGGAATAAGATGAAGAGTAGGTCATGAAAGATTTTTTTATTTTTTCTTTAAGTTATGAGATTTGTTAGTTAGAAATATTTTTGAAATTATATCAGTTCATTAAATGCCTGAATTGCTGCATTTGGATATGGAACAAAAAGGCGTACTAGTTTGACAGTGGTCACAATCTTGCCAGGCATTTTCCTACTTTGTTTAGTTTTAACGTTCTCTCGTAAGCATTGATATATTGCTTTCTTTTTTTTTTTTTTTGGTAATATTTGATATATTGATATATTGATATATTGCTTTCTATGTAGTTAACTGTTTTTAAAAGTGGTAACTCAAGTTTTAGGCAGAACATTTGCTTAATTTTCTGATAACCGTGTAGTTACTTAGCTTATTTTCTGATAACCGTGTAATTACTACTATAGCTTATTACATGATCATTTAAGTGTTGTTATTTTTTGTGGTTTTATTTTGTATTTAAAAGGACGTAGTGATATGTGTAGGTAGGCAAAGTGTTCCTTAATAGAAATTAGTTTATGTACTTATGAGCATAGCTGAGTTATAAGGAGTAGAGTTTGGGGTTCGATTCATGACTTTCTACTTATTCACATTTAAATATGATGTTCAAGTTACTAGACTACTTGAAGAAAATAAATAAGTTGTTTTCCGCATTTAAGACTGTCGATGTTATTTTGCCTATTGATTCCCGCAATCATGTTCATTAAGGATTTTTAGTATTTGAGAGTAAATCATTTTACCAATGGTTAGAAATATGGAAATAGAGGGATCATTTTCGGTGCTTAGGACCTCTTTATGCTAAAAAGAAAAAGGAGGGATCAGTTTCCTAATCGGCATATTTTGCTGAATAAATAATCATATCGGATCAGGTCAAACTCACGAGTTTTCAACTCGATTTCAGACCTAATAAGTGAAGAAGATGACCCGAAAAAAATTGTGAGAGCAACCCACAAAATCCAATTGTTTATAAACAATTACTATTTTTTGAAGGAAAACAATTACTAATTATTTTTTTTTATAATTTTGCCATAATTTACGAAATTTTTTAACACACAAAGTATTTTAAATTTATTTATTTGATATTAAATTGTAATTTGAGATATCATTTATCAATATTTTGTGAATATTCCTTACTTTTTTGTGACATCTTATGTAATTTTTTCTTTTCTATAATAATAAAGTAATGTGAATTATTCTCTTAAAGTATTATGAAATTGAAATTTTTTAGACTCGATCTTATATATTATTGTATCAAATATTCTATATAAATTAATATTATTATAAGATTTTTTGTTGTTAGACCCTTAAAAATATTTATTTAACTAAGTCAAGCATAAGTAAAAAAATTAATTATATTCTTGATTTGTGGGTTTTGAAAAATTTTGTGAAATCTTGAAAAGTTTATATCAACTGAAAATAAAATATATTTCTAAAAATCATATTGTAAATATTTGTGCTTAAAACATTTTTTTTTAAATTCTCTTATATTAGTAACACTAATCGTTTCATTATTTAAAGTGTTACTATTGTGAATTTATAATAGGCTCAATTTTGATAGTTCTAATGCCAAACATAATTGATTCAAATTTTGTGATTATTTTAAATAATTTGGGCATTATAAACATCCTTATATGCATTGGATTTAACATGTTAGTTAATATACCCTATAAGTTGGTCCCAGATTCTAATTCTTTAGAACTTGGAAGATTCCAATCAATGGTTCTCCTAAGTTAATTCTACAGAAGAAAATCAAAACTCTTCAACAACTATTGAACTCTTGGAACAAAGAAATATATGTAAACAACAAGTACAGTGTTAGCAAAGTTAAGCTAAAATTTGAAGAGGTCCAAATGCTCATCGACACTTTTGGGCATAACTCTCAAAGAAATATAAAGTAGTGCTCTTAACATTCAAGATTCAGTTTGGAATGAAAAATCCAGGTTGAACGGATTTACTGAAGGTGATAGGAACACGACCTTCTTTCACAAAATGGCTATCTAATCAATGGTAAAGGTTTTATCAATGCATAGAGAACAATCTTCATGAGCAAAACTTGAATTCTAACATCATTGTTCTTGCAAATAGAATGGATAATTTTCGTCCAACAAATCTTGCAAATTTTTAGTTCAAGGTTATTACATAAGTGTTGGCTAATAGGTTAAGTGAAATTGCTTCCAAAATTGTGTCAGGTAGGCTCTGTAAAGCATGGACATATACAAGACTGCATTTTGTAGAATCTTAATGGACGAGAAAATAGACAAAAAAAATACCACATTAGAATGGAAGTTTCTGTTACATGCGCTGAAATGTTATAGTACTGATTTTTTTTTTAAACTAAAATTTATAGTTTTTGATTTATACAATTGATTAAAGTTTTAAATTTATTGTTTAATCTGTTGGAACTAAATGCGTTTGACAATGGCTCTTTAATTCTTTGTGATAACAAGGTATTAAAAGTTCAATTTGATATGTTAATATTTGGTCAAGTGTGCAGGACTATAAACTAAAATTTATGAGTCTTAAAACAAGGTATTGGTTTTGGAAGAACAAATAAGAGCAATGGAATTTACAAAAGAAGCTTTGTTGCAAGTCTGAGTCTAAAGACCGTTAGAAGTTGACTGTCAGAGTCTGAAGATCACCCAGAGTCTGAAGCTCATTAGAGTTTGAAGTGAAAAACATGAAGTTAGTTAATTGAATATTTGCAGACACAAATTTGCAGAAGGAATAGAAGACTGATGCAACGGTTATTTCAGAAGAATTAGAAGGTATTGGATGCTTATCCACAAATAAATGACAGTAAAGAACAAATAGTACAACTGTACAACCACTACTCCACTACTTCAACATTTCCTGCGCATAGTACAATCTACAACTCTGTCTCTGCTGGTTAATTCTCTATAGAAGGAATGATTTTCAAATTATTCTCTCCTAGGACATTAACCATATCAAGCAACAAATCAATGTTGATTGATCAAGCTACTAAATTTTTTTTATGTGCTGCACCTCTACAACGTCTCTTCCATACCTCTATATAATGGAATGAAGACTTGAAGTTTAGTAGAGACTCTACAACATTTAAACTGTGTCAAAACTTTGTTGAAATTGTTGTGCATCAAACACTTAGAATTTCTTAACAACTTTCATATCTTAGAAATTCATAAGTCTTAGAGTCTGAATTTTTTTGTATTGAGAACACCACTGATTGTATATCAAGTGTTCAACTAAACATATATCTTTGTAATTTGTTTGTTTAGAAGTATCTTACTGTTTTGATTGAGCATAGGAAATCTCTTGCTTGTGTGCTTGAGGATTTGAAGTTTCTTGCTTGTGTGTGCTTGAGCATTTGTAATCAGATTGGATTATAGTGAAAATCTCCTTGGAAGTGCAAGGGGGACTAGACTACTTCTGGATTGTGGAAGGAACCAGTATAATTGCTTTGTCTCTTTCTCTTCTCTTTCTCTCTCTCTCTCTCTCTCTCTCTCTCTCTCTCTCTCAACTTTTGTATCTGCTACATTAGACTCTGAACATTGATCTAGAATCTGAACTCTATCAGACTCTGGACTTTGGACTTAATTTAAATAGAAGAATAAGCTAACACAATTCAACCCCCCTTCTTGTGTTTTTGTCACCTTCAATTGGTACCAGAGCTTCGGTTCTGTTGTTATAGCACTTAACAGTGTAACATAAAAGATCTGAGAAAAACATGTCTCCTGGTTATACTGGAAACTCTAGCGATGTTGTATCATATGATTATGGTACTGATGACAAGTCAGTTGTTTCAAACAAGCTTCCATGTTCAATGGTGATCCTAATACATTCTCTTGGTGGAAAACAAAAATTTGTAGTCATATAATGGGCTTAGATGAAGAATTATGGGATATCCTTGAAGATGATGTTGATGATCTGATTTTGGATGAAGAATGTGATGCAGTTGATAGGAAGAAACGCATTGTTGCTAAGAAGAAGCTCTACAAGAAACATCACAATATCAGAGGCATTGTTGTTGCTACTCTACCTTACAATAAATATCTGAAGATGAGTGACAAATCTACTGCTAAAGCTATGTTTTCATCCTTGTGTTCAAACTATGAAGGTAACAAGAAAGTCAAAGAAGTTAAAGCTACTATGCTTGTTCAACAATATGAAATGTTCAGGATAAAAGATGATGAAGACATTGAGTCTATGTACTTAAGGTTTCAGACTCTAGTTTCTGGACTTCAGATTCTGAAGAAACGCTATGTAGTTGTTGATCATGTGAAGAAGATTCTAAGGAGCTTACCTGCTAAGTGGAGACCTAAGGCGACAGTTATTGAGGAAGCTGGAGATTTAAACACTCTAAGTCTTGAAGATCTTATAATCTCTCTCAAATGTCATGAGATATGACTCAATGAACAAGAACCTGCTAGAAAGTCCAAGTTTATAGCACTAAAGTCTAAGGAATAGGCTTCAAAAGCTCTTAGAGCTAATGAATCCGTAGATGAATCTCCTGCTGGAGGTTCTGAAGAAGATCCAGAAGTTGAAGAGATGGCTATGCTTTTCGAAAGACTTCAGTATTTGGCTAAGAAAAACAATAGGTTCTTGATCAGAAGCAGTGGTTACAAAGGTTCAAAGAAAGAAGATCAAAATATGGCTGAAAATCAACTCTTGAAGATGGAGAATATGGCTGATATACTTGGATTGATAGTGTACAAAATTGATTCTACAGAAGTTTTTGAGGCCCTCTTGAAGGGAGAAGATTATAAACATTTCCATTAAGAGATTGTGATTAAGCCAAGCATGGAGATAGTGAAGAGATTACTAGAGGAGACATCTGATGGATTTGAATATGAAAAAATTTCAAATGAAAATGGGAAACATGTACCCAATCGTGTTTGAAACATTGGGGCAAAAATTAAATAAAAAGAATTTTTTTTATTTTCATTGTAAGAATTAGTTTTTGCGCTAAGAGAAATTTGGTTGTCTTTTGCTAAAAATTAAAATTAAAAATTGTTGTCTTATTTTCTTGTGGGATTAAGTTTTAGTTGGGTAATACCCCTTTTAGGGTAGATTATGTGGTTGTTGGGTCAAGTTTTTGCCCCCTTAGCTTTTTGTATTTATTTTTTTTAATATATTCTTTTGAGCTAAAAACAAAAAGATTTTACATGTGTTGGGTTTTAAGGATTTTGTTGTTTTTTGTCATCGACAATAAAAAAAAAGTAAGATTATTTGAGTTTTTAAACAAAATTACGAGATGCTTTTTTTATAACTTTTTTTTGTATCTTGTTAAGGATGAGGTGAAAACTTTCTTTCACCAATTTTATGGTAATGAGGTTTTCCCCAAGGGCCTTTTATCGTATTTTGTTAGGTTAATTCCTAAGGTGAACGTTCCTTTATTAATTAAGGAGTTTAGGCCGATTTCCTTGTTGGGTAGTTTGTATAGACTTGATGCTAAGGTGTTGAACAAGAGGTTGTCAAAGGTGATGAACTCAGTTACTTCAAAGTCTCAATTGGTATTTCTTAAAGGTAGGCACTTGCTTGATGGCGTCGTGATTGTGAATGAGGTGGTGGATTTAACTAGGAAGAGAAGCGGGAGTGTCTTATTCTTGAGAAGGATTTTGAAAAAGCTTATGATTTTGATCAACTCATTTCTTGAAATAATTCCACCCATACAAATAAGATAGCTAGAAAACATTTTTTTTTTGTTACATAGCTCGAAAACATTTCTTAAAAAAGAAAAAGATCCTAGAACAAAATAAATTAAAAAAAGTTTGTATGACCATTGACCGAATTAATGAAAATTATATATTTCTTACTCTTTTTTTTTAAAGATATATAATTCTTACTCTTAAATTTTTTACTATTTTTATTAAATAATATGTATAAGGTTATATTCACAATTATAGTAGATAAATAATATTATTATTTAAAAATTTTTTTTGCAATATTAGTTAATATTTAATAGGTACCACATAGCAATTATTTTTCAATTTGACCAAAAATAAAAAGAACATTTTTTTTATTGTCTTTCCTATCTTCTCTCTTGAGAAAGACTATATATTATTTTAATTAATAATATTTACTACCAACACTGTATGGTTTCCCTGAGAGTAATATATAGCATAGTTGAGTTCATTCCTCTAATCACACAAAAAAAAAAACTGTAAGTTTATTCCCACACTATTCACAAACAAGCTCTAACTCTAATAACAGAGTTTCAATCAACCATCTTATAAGTATAGCATACTCTCTTACTATGAAGACTAGGTGTATAACTACTTGAAAAAATAAATGTTGTGATAAGTATAATCATATTTATTTATTAATTTTTAATATTAGTGATTTGATTATTTTAATACTAATTTATACTAAAATAGGAGTATTGTTTAAAACTTATGAGAATTTATATTGATTTATATCTTAGATTTGTGTAAATATTTTAAGGATAAATAATATAGTTTTGGGTGGATCCTATAATATTTAATAACTTACATTTTTTTTTTTTAATAGGCCAAGAGGAAGGTTAGGCATCAGGAGGAAATTAAAGCATCTCAACTAGGTTGGCATCCAATAGAAACCCCCATCCTCTACCGCCTTCCTGATACGTAATATTATTAAAAAAAAGGGAAAAAAATATACAAAGAGGGGGACTAGACCAAAACCCTCGAAAGAAGAAAAGAAAGAGAATAGAAGGAGACAGAAATGTCTAAGGAAAACGACAATTAGGCAAACCATTTCTGTCCCTAGCAAAATCAACCGCCAAAGAAGAAGGCATGGTGTCATACCAACAAGTGGCTATTAGAGAATGACCCAAAAATGAGAGCTTATCAGCACAACAATTTCCTTCCCAAAAGATATGAGAGCAAAATACCGACATACCGTGATGCAATCAATTGTGCCACTGGTTTCGAAGAGAAATAGGAAAAGATTCTATTCAAACGACACATGTCAGACAAAGCAATTCGGGAATCATTATTACCAATTCCTCGAATGTTCCAAAATATAATATTCATTGAAAAGGCGGAAGGGGACCCAATGACCAGGTTTGATAGGCAGCCTTAGTATTCTTGTTCACTTTCTTTTTATGCGGTTTCGAAATAATCGGCATGAAGGGAGTTTCATTCTCCGCAGCCTTGGCCAACCAATTATTCATAAAATCGACTTCTTTTTGTAACGTAGGATTAACAGGCGCGTCAGACGCAGCCACAATACTACTGACATCTACAGATTTTTCGGTTACCGGGGACAAAACTCTGTCATGATCAGCCGCAAGGTCATTCCTTACCACCTCATCTGTAACATTAATATATTGCAAGGTAAAAGAATTGTGTGGAACATTTACCGTAAGTTCTGTAGGATGAACTGTTTCTACTTGCATGGAACTAGTGTTTCACTCATTTATATTTTGTGCTTCGGCCTCATTGGCTAGTAAGGTGGTCTTCAAAGCAAAAAATTCCTCGGTGGAGTAGATATTTTGTGTTGGCACATCATGTTCACGTTTAGGCTGCTGTTGCGAAGAGTCATGAGTCTCCAAATTTTCACCTGCCGAAGGAACTGGTTGCAGAGGTTAATGTTGTTGTCGAGAGCCATGAGTTTCAAAAGTTTCCCCTGCAGAGGGTGCCGGCCGAGAATGCTGTTGTTGTGGGGAATCATGAGTTTCCGAATTTTCCAACGATCTAGGAACTGGTCGTGGTTGAAAGGTTGCGGATTAACCTATACCAGAAGGTTATCTTTAAGAGGAACCCATTCAAGCCTCTGTGTTAAAACTTGCTTCTTTCCCTGGGCAACCTTTTCCCTATCTGTATTATTTTCATTTTCTTTCCGGGGGTAAAGCCACCGACAAACGGAAACATGATGACCTATGTTTTGGCAATGTGTGCAAAAATCCGGCATAGGTTCATAAACCACCTCAACAGGAAAAGCAAAGCCCTCTCTTTCTACAACAATTTCATAGTAGAGCTTGCGACTAAAATCCATGTGGACAAGTATGCGTGTATAATGGCCAAAAAGTTGCTTGGACGTCACATTATCAACAAGGAGCAGGGTACCTACCGCGCTAGCAATTTCACGGAGTGTCCTATCCATCCAATACTCTTGGGGTAGAGCCATCAAACGAATCCAAACTTGAACATGTGTATTACGTTGTGTGTGCATATTAAAGTCTTTGGTCCATTCAAACAAACGTAATAAGCCAGGTTTCAAATTTACCGTTCCCATCGCCTAAACCGATCGTAAATAATCCTCGGAGGCAAAATAAAATTCATAATAACCCCTTCCTAATGAAAGCATGGACCACGTGCCTCTTGTTTTCCAAAGTTTATGAAGTTTTAGCTCAATGTCCCTTTCCACGTACGGTTTGTCGCCCTTGTTAAGAACCAGACGACCTCGCAAGTTTCGCTTACAAACAGTCATTCCTTTCTCACACATTCCCTGTGAAATTTTGATACTAAGGGTCTTCCGTCGAATGGATGGCTGAGGCATATCATCGTTAGATGAAACAGGTTTAGATGTTGTCAAAATTTGGGCAAAAGAAGCTGCAACCGGTGGTGTTGCTTGTGGACGCATCGTCGCAGCAGAAGCAGATACGGCCAAGGGGGGAAATTCAGGCTGCCAGTCGAAAGGAATGGTGTAACGCCCTACTTCTATTAAAGCGATAAATCACGCGAATATAATAAATATTCAAGAAATAGACGTCACGTCTTCAAATAATTCTCAACTGACATGCATAAAAATTTCAACAATAAAACATAACAGCGAAAATATAGCATACACCTCAAGTAGCCATGTCATCAACAATAAATACATCCATAAAATATAATATCCAAATCCCGACATATGGGCAAAACTCCACAACATAAACAAAATCCATAAATCAAAAGAACAGACACCTAATCAGAGCCTAATCTAGGACTCTACTGAAAAACAGAGGAAGCTCCCGCTATCCTCAAGCAACTCACCAAGCAAACAATCAAACTAGTCATGCATGTCGTCTACCTATTCATACAAATAGGTAGGCGGTCCACCACAGACCACTGGGGGTTAGCTTCACATCAAACATATTTAATATATGTAGACAGGAATAATCGATCATCATGGTATTTCATAGTTCATAATAAACACCAACATATGCACATCTTCACATAATCACCAAATTTGTCACCAACAATTTTCAACAAGTAAATGATTCATTGATCACGAATATTCACCAAGTACTTAAACATTTATGACACATATCAACTTTATGCAATGCACCTAGACACGACACCTATATGCATGTGGTACCAAATCACCTCCGAGGTCGTCACCTCATGATGCAACAAACACATCATAGTCGTCGCCAATATGGATATATAATCCGTCACCATCAGTCATGAATACATGTACATATGACACAATCGACACCAAAATCAACACCAACATATTTTAATACATGCTTACACCATCAAATTGTCGCCAATAGCATGTAAGAAAATTCATCAACAACATATATGCACTTATACATATATAATTCACCAATATATTTGAATACATGCTTACACCATCAAATCGTCGCCAATAGCATGTAAGAAAATTCATCAACAACATATATGCACATACACATATATAATCACCAACAACATCACCATAATAATTCAACAGCTTTATAAAATTCTCACATTTCGAGTAAAGGAGAAAGATACAACACATTATGATAGACATCATATTCAACACCTATCAATCATTCACATATCTCCACATAGTCATATCAAACTAATCATAAAAGATATGCAAGGTAATCGAGCTTTAAGATTAAATTCAAGCAAGTTCGTCTCATATTTCACAACTTTAAAGCACTATGACAATCAAACCAAAACTAAGCAAATAAACTCAATTGCCTCAACTATGTATACACATTAATCACATATGAGTGTAGTTGTGTATACATGTGCGTTTCACCGGCCAAATACGACAAAATCATCAAAACCACAAAGTTCGTCTCACTTTAGCATTTTGCAAAAACCAGTACATTTTCAAAAGAAAACTAAGTTTGATCCAACATGACATAGGTTAAATACTCTTAAAACACCTTAAATAAACTCTTAATACTCAAGTTTGAAGTTAGGAAACAAACCATAAGTTTTGGGCTGACTTGGAAATAGTTACGCTAAGTTTTTCTTAAAGTTTCTCCAAGACCCACTTGGAGTGTTTTTTTTATCATAACTCAAAATCCACAAAACATTTTCAAATCAAACCAAAACCAGTGGAAAACTAACTCAATTATCTAAAACTTTCATGTTTACACCAAAAGCCAAATCGAAACAGAAATGGGTGAAAAATGTGAATGTTTTCCATATTTGCCCGACAGAAAATCGGTGGCCGAATTGCAACATTCGGTGGCCCATTTTTGTCGAACCAAATGCTGGAAAAACATCTCAGAATCGATGGCCGATTTTGAGCTTCACAACAGTTCAAAAATCAGCTTAAAAATGCGTTTTCACTTAATAAACACTCTTACGTCACCAAACTCAAACACTACACTCCCAAATTAGTTTAAAACATTAGCCATGGTCATAACACTTGTAATAAACACTTACACCACTTCAAATTATTAAGTTCACATCCAAAATCATAATTAAACCCATTTTTCACAAAAACTCTCAACAAAAACTCCATAATTATAAAATCTCATGGTATCAATTCACCACAACAACATCTCATAACAACAACAACACCAAATAATCATGAATTCATCAAAGAATCAACAACAACAACTTCATACATCAGCAATTTTTAACAAAGCACAAGGTTTTCATGAATATACAACTTGAGCATTCAATTGCATCATCAACAACATAATTATCAACAAATTAACATACCCAAACAATTCATCAATTCAAGAGCACGAATTTTCAACATATAATTCACAATTAATCACTTGTCATGAATAAGCACTTATGGGTTAAGGAGAAAAAAAGATTAAGCAAAAGATTGTGTATGAAAACTATCCCTCTTACCTTAATTTTCCACAATCTAAGCTTATGCCTCAATTAAGCCTCATTGTCGTTGTATGCTTTTAATTTAGGTATTATGAGTTTGTTCGCACGTTTTTAGTAATGTTGATCATTGTATCAGGTATATTCTATTAATTTGAATGAATGAATATTTTTTTTGAACAAATTTAATGAATGAATATTGTTTTGCTTTTATAAAAGAAAAAAAAATTGATTTAGTTGATTATAAATAGAGAGGTTAAGAGTGGACAAAAAATATGGCAATCAATTTCAAGACCACAACAAAATATTACCCCAACACCTATCAAACATCACGTATCACGTAATATTAAAGACTAAAATGCTCATGTCAAAAATAGGTAGATCGAAAAAGAAATTATTTTGAAGATTAACCAAATGAAAGAGCATTTACAAGTACTAGAAACATACACTCAACATGTGCTTGCACACCTCTGCATTTTTTGAGGAGATAATCATCTCCGATGCTTTCAGAAGTTGGTTTTCACCTTTCGTGACAACAGAACAAGATTTGGGAAGCAACACATAATTCCATCCAAAGACAAACATGCTAATTAATTATTGATTTCCAGTACATATTGATTTCCGGCAACTAATCATTGTCGTTGCCGTTGTATGCCTCAATTAAGCCTCAATCTAAGTTTGGTGAGGTAAGGGAGATTCTACCTTCCTCTTCTCTTGCTTCTCTCTCTCTCTCTCTCTCTCTCTCTCTCTCTCTCTCTATCTATCTACCTCTCTCAAAAGTTGTGTGAAATGAACAAATGATACTAGGTGACCTAATTTCCTCAAAGACTAAGGTTTAAATAGGCTCGTCTCTATTGGGCTTAACCCGTTATGTCTTAATGGGCTCAATTCACTTATTCACTATCCCACAATTAATTATTGATTACTGCTCTCCGCACTGCACTTTTCGCTCGCGCCCTGCAGCCATTTCGAAAATACCCCTGTGCTAGTTAACTAACGCAAGTGTAAAAAACAATAGACTTAGTTTTTACACATGCGTGACTTAAGTCACGCTGCGTGAGTTAACTCACGCAGGTTCTGTTTTGAAAGCTACTATTAAACAACATTGCCATCACATAGATAATAACAGCTAGCTTTGGTATCTATTTGCTTTTATTGTTTTGAGACTTTTTTTAGTGTCTGTCTATTCCTCAGATCAATGTATGAATTAATTAGAAGTCATGAATATGGATGTAGATACATGTCATGCAATTAATGTAACTAAGACCTAGAAAATGAGAGATGCATGCAGAGCTCATGTATGTGTTCAATGTATATTAATTAATAAATATCAAAGAAGTATATAGCTAGCTACATACTTAAAATTAGAAGCCATATCATACACTAGTAGGTGAGGGTGTATGATTCATTTTTGCAGCATGGCCTAATTTTGAGTTCTGATCAATGTACCTTAATTGAAATGAATGCAACATGAATTGAACAGTTCACAGTGGCTTAAAAAAAACATAGAATGTTATGGATAGACATACATTTTCCTATTAATGATAGTATTTACAACACCAGTCCCACATTAACCCCAACTCCCAACATCATGAAAAAGTTACTTATAAGTGAATAGAAATTGTAATGGAAGAATGTGACTTATCATGATATGGCCTATCAATAAGATGAAGATACATATATTTACAACAAATGTATATGGGGAGCCCCTCTTGGTAGGGTAGGAAGAATGGTAAAGGGAGGAAGAAAAAAAACTTATTATAGCTAGTTTTCATGTAAATTATAAACAGAACATATGTTGTGAAAAAGAAGCATGTGCTTATACATAAATGGTAGGGGCATAAATAAGATGATAGATAGAAACTGTCATTGTCTATGCCATATGGGAAATTAACAGAACTTGCGTGAGTTAACTCACGCTGGTGTTAATTTCTGCGTGAGTTAACTCACGCAGCGTGACTTAAGTCACGCATGTGTAAAAACTAAGTCTAATTTTGTTTACACTTGTGTTAGTTAACTAGCGCAGGGGTATTTTTGGAATGGCTGCAGGGCGCGAGCGAAAAGTGCAGGGCGGAGAGCAGAATTCTTAATTATTTGTCTACGGTTAAAGTTATCGAAACTTAACGGTCCAACTAATTTCTATACTAGTAACTTAGTAAAAATAATATCTCACACAAACACTAAAAATAACCTTCACTATGAAATTACTAAATCACCCTTGCTCACCAAATTACTAAAATACCCTTCTAACACGAAAACTCAAGAAAATACACCCAAGGATAAATAATCACGCACAAGCACATATAAACACATATTAAACAATTAAAAAATAAAATTAGCGAAAAATCGGGTTGTTACAACTCTCCCCCCTAAAAGAATTTTCGCCCTCGAAAATTACCTGAAGGAAACAACTCCGGATACGAAACCTTCATCCTACTCTCTAATTCCCAAGTAGCACTTTCACCAATTGGTCCAACCCAAATCACCTTGACCAAAACGATCTCCTTGCCTCTCAAACGCTTCACCTCTCGATCTTCAATACTAACTGGCCAAGTCTCAACCGTCAAATTATCTCTTACTTCCAACTTATCCACTTGAATCACATGAGACTCGTCATACACATACTTCTGCAACTAGGACACATGAAACACATCATGAAGATTCGACAACGACGGCGGTAACGCAATCCGATACACTACAGCTCCAACCTTCTCAACAATCTCAAACGGTCCAACAAAACGTGGCATCAACTTCCGACACTTCAAAGCATGACCAACGCCAGTCACAGGGTTCACTCTCAAGAACACATGATCACCAACTTGAAACTCAATATCCTTTTTGTTGGGTATTTGTATTGGCTGCATTATTGCTAAAACAAATATCCATGTTTGTGATGTTGGATATTATTTTTCCAACATGTTTTGGATGATGTGCTGGATGATGTCTCAACATGTCCATTTTGCAGTTGTGTTACTTTTCTTCATGGTTGTGGATTAAAGAAATGTATGTGTGGTATCTCTCTACCTTGTTTGTATGGCCTCAATTTGTTTTAACAACAAATAAATCCAAAGGGGGAGATTGTTGGGTATTTGAGTATTGGCTTCATTTGTTGCTAAAACAAATATCCTTGTTTGTGTAGTTGGATACTATGTTCCAACATGGTTTAGGCATCCATATGAGATGTTGGAAATAATGTTCCAAATATCCTGGCACGGTTCAGTGTGCCTAAGTTCATGCCTATTTGTACGCGTGCCTTATCTTTAAAAGGAAACAACTTTTCCTTAACTTGATGACCAAGCAGCGTACATATCTGTACAGAATCAGTTCGATTTTATTCCCAGAAGAGCAAGAATATTTAAGGGAATATTTGAAGATATTTTGGACGTTCCTAAAGATGTGCCTACATATTAGGACTTTCCATAATTGTCTCTGATTCTCTTTTGTAGATCCGATCGGTGTGCAATTTGTTCTAAAGCACAAATAGAATATTTGACCCGTGTTGCTTCAGTATATAAGGAAGACTTCAAGACCTAATTATTCATTCAAGCCATCGCACTAAAAATGTAGATTTTTAGGGTTTTAAGTCTTTGTGTGTTCTACTCTTGTGAGCCTTTCTTGAAACAGTTTGATACATGTTAAGGACCTAGATCGAGTTGTAAACTTATGTGTATTACACCGAAGTTGTGAAACAAGGTGTTAGTTGTTTTTGTTTGAAGGTAACTTCAGAATTTGTTTGTGTTTTTGGTCTGATAGGTCACAGGGACTTTGACTGACCATAGGATAGTGAGATGGGATCTCAGATCTAGGAGTTCCTAGGTTGAAGTATATACGGGTAGGTCCTAGGTCTTTAGTATAAACGGGGGAGTTTAGTATAGAATAAGGACTACACTAGTGGATTTCCTTCCTGGCTTGTTAGTCTCCAGAGTAGGTGTGTTTGTCACTGAATTGGGTCAACAAACTTTCTGTGTTCTTTACTTTCTTGCTTTTATTTTGCTGTTTGTTTACTGCTAGCACGATTTCAACATCGTATAAAACATATGAAAGCTAGCCTGCCGGAATTTCAATTGGTATCAGAGCAGGCACCCGACCTGCTACTGGGTGAGATCCAGAGAAGATACTTTCTGGCTTATGAACAAGGAATGAGGTATTTGATTTTTTTTATATATACATCTGTTGTTGAGAGGGAGCATTATTTTTAACTAGCCTGATGATTTTATGATGCTAGTTTATTGATGTATGTGTGTTTTGGTGAACTGATGTCTTACCAGATGTTATGAACATCCTGATGTGAGAGTTTATTTCTCTCTGGTTATTTTGTGGGAGTTTATTTCTCCCTTGGTTTTTCTGTGAGGCTGGGTTTTATCTTTATTATGTTGTGTATGCCTTTGATGTGTATATGCATGAAGAATTTATGTTGGCATATTTTGTGGCTAAAAAGGGGGAGAAAAATGGTATATCTATACTCTCTGACTGCCTGTGTATATGTTATTTTGCATTTATTTCGCAGATTTGCCTGTTATGCCTATGCTTGTATTGCTGCTGTTGTTGCAATTATTTTGCAACTATTTCAGGTTTGTGTAGATGTTGTCACGGATGTTGCAACATCTTGTTTCTCTTAATGATGATTTGAGAATTTATTCTCAGTACGTTATATTGTACATGTTCCCTGCAGCTGATCTATAGAAGGTTGGAACATGTATATGTGACCCCATAAGGTCTAACAGCTTTGTACGTATTCCCTTAAAGAGCTTATACCCAAGCCCTGAAGTTTTTCTACTATCTATGCATTAGAAAATTGTTTGATGATTCTTCCATATGCATGTATTCAGGGGGAGTAGTGGAATATTTTGTGTAGTCACTCATAAGGTGTTATATTGAGGGGGAGTGCTACTATATTGAGTGCTTGAAAGTACTCAAGCTGTCTGACAGGATATGAATATGATGTGCAAACATTTTACTGTCAGCTCTCTGTAGGTATGGGAAATTTATTTTTTTCCTTTGCTGATATGTGTGGCAGGTACTCCTGTCTGATGTTAAGAAAGATGCAGAAACATCCAAACCTGTGTGGGAATTTATTTTTCCCTATTTGTAGCATAGGAATTCATTTTTCCTCTGCTCTTGTGAGACTGTGCTAAAATCTGATCCGCTGCTTCATGTCTCTGCTATTTGTAATGCCTCTTTAGTTGAAGCCATGACTGAAGATTTTATGAGGTATTCTTTTATGCACACTTCTGGAATCTCTTTAGTGATACTATCAAGCTACTTCTTCTTCTTGAATATGGGTTCCTGTTGACTTCAGGAAGTGTATCTAAGGTATATATTTAGACTGTGTGTGTTGGCTGTTTCTTCATAGGTATGGTGTCATGCTACTTGAGGAAATGGTAGTCTTTTGTAACCCTTTGTTTGTTAAGAAGATTGGCCTTCATTTGTTTTAGCCAAAAATTTGCCAAAGGGGGAGATTGTTGGGTATTTGTATTGGCTGCATTATTGTTAAAACAAATATCCATGTTTGTGATGTTGGATACTATTTTCCAACATGTTTTGGATGATGTGCTGGATGATGTCTCAACATGTCCATTTTGCAGTTGTGTTACTTTTCTTCATGGTTGTGGATTAAAGAAATGTATGTGTGGTATCTCTCTACCTTGTTTGTATGACCTCAGTTTGTTTTAACAACAAATAAATCCAAAGGGGACATTGTTGGGTATTTGAGTATTGGCTTCATTTGTTGCTAAAATAAATATCCTTGTTTGTGTAGTTGGATACTATATTCCAACATGGTTTAGGCATCCATATGAGATGTTGGACAGAATGTTCCAACATCCTGATGTAACACCCCGTTTTCCCAACATAAAAATTTCTCAAATAATAATCAGAGTAAATCAGCTTTAACGGAATGTTACATTTCTTAAAATCACAAATGGGATAATTAACTAATTATCCTTCATAAACATTTCAATGTAAAATCTTAAATCACTTCACAGTGGAATTTAATTCAAAAATCTTAAACAACTTCTTGAACAACTTTGGCACGAAGGCCTCAACGTAAAGTTTCATCAAATTCTTTAAACATCAAGTTCTTAAAATATCTCATAAAAATAATCCAACAACGTATTCATGAAAATTCATAAAAATAATACGCAAGGAATAGAGACAAGGTTCCCCATCCCGTTACGTATCATAGCACCTAAGGACACAGTCAGAGGTAGCCACTCACAACAGCAAATCAACAGCTAATCTTGATCACCTGCAAGTTACCCATACGAAGAGCAACATTTTCAAGCAGAAGGGGTGAGATTTCACACACATTAAAGTTAAGCATATAATTCATCAATTACAACTAACAACTTAAGCAACATCAAAATCAACATATTCTTCAATCATTATCTTCATAAATATTCAACAACAAACATAGCACATCATCAATGCAACACATTCTTCACATTTATAATCATAAACAACTCATCACATTTCAAGTATAGAAAACATCTTAACTTCATCAAATTCATCATGTTAAACAACAAAGGCATTCAAAATTAATTCATCAAAGTGCATCATCAACGACTCAACTTCTTAGACAACTTACACAACTCGACACGACTATGCAACTTCATCTTCTTAGACATCTTAACATCTTATATGCATGTGGTACCATCCAGGGCATGAGCCCCCTTCTTTAAGAGCATAAATACACTTACAGGGCATAAGCCCTCAACATAAAGAGCAAAAGCTCACAGGTCATGAGCCCTCAACGTATTGGAGTAAATACCCCCAGGGCATAAGCCCTTAGCAATGAGTATGCAAATGGACTCACAACTTACAACTTAGACTTCTTAAACAACTCTTACATCAAGACATCTTAGACCACTTCATTAAACAACTCATGTGCAATTAATTAAAAGAGAATTTCATATCATAACACAAATACTGGAAAGATAATTCAAACACCAGCAATTCACATATTCATATCAAAACTCAATTCATAATTCAAACAACTCAAAACAGCACATGAATCCAACTTAACAATTCTGGAAAAGCATAGTTCGCGAGGCGAGGGATCAGCTCGCTGTGGCGAGGAACTCAGCGTCGTTCGCCAGGCGGGAAGGTTGCTCGCTATGGCGAGGAACTTGGCGTCGCTCGCCTGGCGGGGATTAACGCTCGCTACGGCGAGCGATGAACAAAAGCATGGGCTAACAACCTAAAATCACCAAAACTCACCTAATCTCATGGTTCTAACCCTAAAACTAATCCCAATTAACATCCTATGGATTATCTAAGGTCTGTACATCATTTTTACATCAAATTAACAGCTTTACATCATTAAACCATCAAAATCATCATTAACCCTAATTCTCAAAACTTTCAAAACTAATCCCTAACATGTTAATTGTAATCTCAACAATCATACACTTAATTTTAATGAGAGTTAGTCTCACCCTTACCTTAGAAATAAGAAATCGCAGCCTCCTCTTGGTTCCTCTTCTCATTCTCTGGTTTTCTCCCTTTTTCCAAAAACGTACGTAAAACACAACTCTGACCTAATTTTCCTTATATATACTCCCATCAAATCTTATCTTATTTACTCTTTCTCCCCCAAAACTCTCTAAAATCTCAAAACAGCCCCTTAAGTTAATATTTATTTTATTTTCATATCTTATTCTAGTAAATAATAAAATAAGTCACAACATCTCATAAAATCACATAAATCGCATAAATCATACTTCTGCACACCTCATAAATCATATAAATATATTCTAGACTCCACAATTATATTAAATAATTGAATAATTCAAAATAATCGAAACGGACGTTACAACTCTCCCCAACTTATAAGATTTTCGTCCTCGAAAATTTACCTCGTGCAAACAACTCTGGATAAGACTCCAGCATCTTACTCTCAAGCTCCCACGTCAAGCTTTCACCAATCGCTCCTTCCCAAACGACTTTCACCAGAGGTATCTCTTTGCCTCTCAATCACCTCACCTCACGACCTTCAATTCTCACTGGTAAGGTCTCGACCGTAAGGTTATCTCTAACTTGCAGATCATCTCTTTGGATCACATGGGATGGATCCGGAATATACTTCCGAAGTTGCGACACATGAAACACATCATGCAAATTTGAAAGATGCAATGGTAAACCCACTCGGTACGCCACCGTTCCAACTCTTTCTGATATCTGATACGGACAAATAAATCTCGGAGTCAACTTCTTTGACTTCAATGCACGACCAACACCTGTCACCGGAGTGACTCTCAAAAACACATGATCTCCTTCTTGAAACTCGAGGTCTTTCCTCCACTTATCAGGATAACTCTTTTGTCGACACTGCGACGCTTTCATCTTTTCTCGAATCGACTTTACCTTCTTAGTAGTCTGTTGAACAATCTCTGGTCCTGAAACCACATTCTCACCCGACTCAAACCAACACAACGGAGTTCTGCATCTCCGACCATACAAAGCCTCAAAAGGTGCGATCCCAATACTAGAATGATAATTGTTGTTGTACGTGAACTCTATCAAAACTGGAGCCATCGTCAAACGCTTCTTCAATTCATTAAAACTGTTCTCACACTGAACATCCCACACAAAAGCTTTACCTTTACACGTGAACTGCGTTAACGGAAGTGCCAACTTAGAAAACCCGTCTATAAATCTGCGGTAATAACCTGCCAATCCCAAAAAGCTTCTAATCTCTGTAACCGACTTAGGAGTCTCCCATTGCGATACTGCATCAACTTTAGACGGATCAACCGCAATACCACTACCAGAAATAACATGGCCAAGAAAACTCACCTCATTCAACCAGAATTCACACTTTGATAACTTGGCAAACAACTTCTTCTCTTTCAGCACTTGCAAAACGATCTTCAAATGCTCAACATGGTCCTCTTCAGTCTTAGAATATATCAAGATATCGTCGATGAATACCACAACAAAACGATCCAAATAAGCATGAAAGATTCTATTCATGTACTCCATAAATACACCAGGTGCATTAGTAACACCGAAAGGCATCACCGTATACTCATAATGTCCGTAACGCGTCCTGAACGCAGTCTTCTGCATCTCCTCATCTTTCACTTTGATCTGGTGATAACCTGATCTCAAATCAATCTTGCTAAACACACGTGCACCCACTAACTAATCCATCAAGTCATCAATTCTTGGAAGTGGATACCTATTCGTTATCGTTACTTTGTTCCCCAACAATATCGGCGCTCCCCAAGGTGAAACACTTGGTTTTACAAACTTCTTATCAAGCAAATCTTCCAATTGTTTCTTCAACTCAGCCAACTCGGACGCCGACATACGGTAAGGTGTCATAGACACAGGTTTCCTACCGGAACAAGGTCAATCGAAAATTCAACTTCTCTCTCTGGCGGCACATCAGGAATCTCATCAGGGAAAACTTCTGGAAAATCACACACAACTTGCAATTTATCAATCACGGCTTGGTTCTCAATTGACAAAGACGCCATCAAGGAAAACATCATGATTCCATCACGTTCTAACTGCTTCAGCTACTTAGTAGACAAGAACTCTGCTCCACTCTCTTCTTGAGTAGAAGAAAAATACATCGACTTACTAAAACAATTGATATGGACATGATTGTATTCCAACCTATTCATCCCCAAGATTACATCCATTCCGATCAACGGTAAACAAACCAAATCAATCTCAAAATCTCGACCAAACATAGACACAGGACATCTTAAACACACAAGAGAAGCAGTTATCGAACCCTTAGCTGGAGTTTCGACAACCATTTCTCCATTCATATCAGACATAGCAAGATTCAACTTAGCAGCACAATCAATAGCAATAAAGCAATGCGTAGTATAACACCCCGTTTTCCCAACTTTTAAATAACAACGATTAATCAGAGTTTTTCAACTTAAAAACAGAGTGTCACATTCAACTTACAAACTTTTCCACAAATATAAATGGAACAAAAATGCTATTTATTAAAACATCTGCCTTAATAGAAATTCAACAAACTTCATTGCAATTATTTTCAACATCTTAAATAGTACTTGGCACTAAAAGGCCACAACATCAACATTATCTTAAATCCTCATAAAAATAGTTCATAATTGTTTAATAAAAGAGATACGTAACAAGAAATGCAATCAAACATAGCAAACTCTCATTTCGTTACATATCAGAGCACCTAAAGACACAGCGAGAGATAGCCACTCACGACAGCAATCAACAGCTACTTATTCTCGATTCCCTACAAGTTACTCATACAAAGAGCAACATTTCCAAGCAGAAGGGGTGAGATACATATTCAAAAATAGTAAGCATATAATTCATCAATGGAATTCAACAACATAAGCTACAATGTTTAACAATATTATTACTTCACATAATTCTTCATTAGTATCTCATTAATAATAACCAACATGACAACAACAACTAACACGACACAACCACACCGACTTGATTATGCAACAACATCAACTTAGCAACTTGACAAATGCATTATGCATGTGGTACCAATCAGGGCATAAGCCCTCAACTTTAATTGAGCATAAGCTCCAGGGCATAAGCCCTCAACTTTAATGAGCATGAGCTCCAGGGCATAAGCCCTCAACTTTGTATGCATGAACTCAACGACCAACAACTTAGACAACCAACAACGTAGACAACCAACAACTTGGACAACCAACAACTTAAACAACCAACAACTTAGACAACCAACAACTTAACAACCAACAACTTAGACAACCAACAACTTAAATGGTATAAACAACCTGACATTATACAACATACAATAATCACATAATATATTCCAACCTATCAACAACAATAGCAACATATACATTAATCAATTACTTACATATTAAACCAAGTTAGATTCATTACAACATAGATTAAGTACTTATAAACACCTTAATTAAACTCATAGTACTTAAGCTCTGAAGTTCGGAGACAATCTATAAGTTTTGGGTTAGTTTTCATAAAATTTCACTAAGACCTCCTTAGAGTATTTTCATCATATCTTAAGATCTAAAACTCATTTTCAAGCCAAACAAAAGCCATTAGAAAGCTAACTCAATTATCTACAACTTTCATGTTTACATCAAAACCCAGTTCAAAGAGGAAAAGGGTGAAAAAGGTGAAATATGGAGGATGTGATTCACGAGAAATCGTATCACGTTTTTAGAAATCGTGGCACGTTTTTATGTCAAGGATCCACTAAGCGTTCTGCCAACAATACGTGGCACGGCTGCCAAAACGTGGCACGTTTTGACGGTACCGGGTCCGGACTTTGCTTTTCAAAAAGTGAGTTTTTCACTGTTTCGCGCGTAAAATTCAAACCGTTAATCGGATTTTGATTCCGTTTTCGCCTATACGCTCCTGACACTTAGCTCTAACATAATCTACAGAGAAATTCAAGTTTCAACCACACAAAAAATCGGTTTCCTGAACCTCACATAATCTCTTATTTGCAAAAACGTTTAGACACTGACTTTTCAAGCGAAAATCCCAATTTTCATCAACCTAAACCCAAAAATCGATTATAAACATTACACTATGAATAATCTAAGGTCTGAACATCAATTTAACACAACAATTCATGGCAAATCATATACTTTCTACTATTTTTATTCACAATTCAAAGACCTAATTTCTCAAACAACAAAGCTATGAACAACAACATAAGATTAACCCTAATCCCCAAAACACACAACCTACAACTTTTGTCAAACCCAATTTCAGAAAAAACATACTTAAGATTAGAGAATATGAATCCCACCCTTCCGTTAGATTGTTCTTCTGAAATCAACAGCAGCGTTCTTCTTTCCTAGTGTTCTCTCTGAGTTCTCCTCTTTTTCTCCAAAAATTGTACGTGTTCTCCTTTTTCTAATCGCTCCTTACTGACTCTTAACCTAATACACCTTTTTACTCTTATCACCACAAAATTACTCTTCCCCTTTATCTTATTATTTCTAATAATTATATTCCTCCCCCACCTAGAATATTAACACACCAAATAATGCACATAGTAATATATTTCATCAAAATATATATATTATCAATCAAATAATAACACACCAAAAATACAATAAATTAATAAAATAATAAATAAGAAATTTCGGCGTTACAACTCTCCCCCACTTAGAATATTTTCGTCCTCGAAAATGTACCTCTGATCAGACGATCCTCACACATGTCTGAGTCTTCTTAGGCTTCTTGCATTGCGAGCCAATATGACCTTCTTCATTGCAGTTGAAACACACGATGTTCCCACGCTTGCATTCTGTAATAGTATGCCCCTTTTTTACCACATCGGAAACACCGTTTCACATCCCTAGTACAAGCATTACTCTTGTGGCCTTTCTCACCACAGGTATAACAAACCACTTCAGCAAGAGCATCACTCTCCCTAGGCCTCCTCTCGTCATTCACCTTCTGCTTACTCTTACCAGCCGGAGCACTATAAGGTTTTCCACGATCCTGTTGCTTACCCTTCCTCTCCTTTTGAACCTTATAATGAGCCTTCGTATCCTCCTCATAAATTGTACAGCTACTAACCAACTCAGAGAACTGACGGATCTTCTAGTATCCAATTGCCCGCTTGATCTCAGCACGCAAACCATTCTCGAACTTGATACACTTAGAGAACTCAACAGTCTCAGCAGTGCACTGTGGGTAAAACTTAGCCAACTCTACAAACTTGCCAGCATACTCTGTCACAGACATATCACTTTGCTTCAACTCTAAAAATTCAATCTCCTTCTTCCCGCGAACATCTTCTGGAAAGTATCTGCTCAGGAATTCCCTCCTAAACACAACTTAAGTAACCACAACACCTCCATTCTCCAGAATCGGTTGAGCACTCAACCACCAGTCATCAGCTTCCTCAGCCAACATGTGCGTGCCAAAGCGCACCATCTGAATATCAGTGCATTGCATAACTATGAAAATTCTCTCAACTTCTTTGAGCCACGTATGAGCTCCATCAGGGTCATATCTTCCTTTGAAAGTAGGTGGATGGTTCCTCAGAAAATTTTCAAGCATTCGTACTCCCTCATTACCACCAGCATTAGGCTGTTGCCCCACAGCTTGAGCCATAGCTTGCAACGCAGCAGCATCATTTCTTCCAGCCATCTAGTTCTCTACACAACAAACAATAATTAGGACAACGCAATGATGGTATTCAGCCGTCACACGACACAACGCGACTCAACTACTTGGCCGGACGGACCGACCTGCTCTGATACCAATTGTAACACCCTGTTTTCCCAACTTTTAAATAACATAGATTAATCAGAGTTTTTCAACTTAAAAACAGAGTGTCACATTCAACTTACAAAATTTTCCACAAATATAAATGGAACAAAAATGCTATTTATTAAAACATCTGCCTTAATAGAAATTCAACAAACTTCATTGCAATTATTTTCAACATCTTAAATAGTACTTGGCACTAAAAGGCCGCAACATCAACATTATCTTAAATCCTCATAAAAATAGTTCATCATTGTTTAATAAAAGAGATACGTAACAAGAAATGCAATCAAACATAGCAAACTCCCATCCCGTTACATATCAGAGCACCTAAAGACACAGCGAGAGATAGCCACTCACGACAGCAATCAACAACTACTTATTCTCGATTATCTGCAAGTTACTCATACGAAGAGCAACATTTCCAAGCAGAAGGCGTGAGATACATATTCAAAAATAGTAAGCATATAATTCATCAATGGAATTCAACAACATAAGCTACAATGTTTAACAATATTATTACTTCACATAATTCTTCATTAGTATCTCATTAATAATAACCAACATGACAACAACAACTAACACGACACAACGACACTGACTTGACTATGCAACAACTTCAACTTAGCAACTTGACAAATGCATTATGCAAGTGGTACCAATCAGGGCAAAAGCCCTCAACCTTGATTGAGCATAAGCTCCAGGGCATAAGCCCTCAACTTTAATTGAGCATAAGCTCCAGGGCATAAGCCCTCAACTTTAATGAGCATGAGCTCCAGGGCATAAGCCCTCAACTTTAATGAGCATGAGCTCCAGGGCATAAGCCCTCAACTTTAATGAGCATAAGCTCTAGGGCATAAGCCCTCAACTTTGTATGCATGAACTCAACGACCAACAACTTAGACAACCAACAACGTAGACAACCAACAACTTGGACAACCAACAACTTAAACAACCAACAACTTAGACAACCAACAACTTAACAACCAACAACTTAGACAACCAACAACTTAAATGGCATAAGCAACCTGACATTATACAACATACAATAATCACATAATATATTCCAACCTATCAACAACAATAGCAACATATAAATTAATCAATTACTTACATATTAAACCAAGTTAGATTCATTACAACATAAATTAAATACTTATAAACACCTTAATTAAACTCATAGTACTTAACCTCTGAAGTTCGGAGACAATCTATAAGTTTTGGGTTAGTTTTCATAAAATTTCACTAAGACCTCCTTAGAGTATTTTCATCATATCTTAAGAACTATAAATCATTTTGAAGCCAAACCAAAGCCATTAGAAATCTAACTCAATTATCTACAACTTTCATGTTTACATCAAAACCCAGTTCAAAGAGGAAAGGGGTGAAAAATAGTGAAATATGGAGGATTTGATTCACGAGAAATCGTGTCATATTTTTAGAAATCGTGGCACGTTTTTATGTCCAGAATCCACTAAGCGTTCTGCCAACAATACGTGGCACGGCTGCCAAAACGTGGCACGTTTTTACAGTACCGGGTCTGGACTTAGCTTTTCAAAAAGTGTGTTTTTCACTGTTTCGCGCGTAAAATTCAAACCGTTAATCGGATTTTGATGCCGTTTTTGCCTATACGCTCCTGACACTTAGCTCTAACATAATCTACAGAGAAATTCAAGTTTCAACCACACAAAAAATGGGTTTCCTGAACCTCACATAATCTCTTTTTTGCAAAAATGTTTAGACACTGACTTTTCAAGCGAAAATCCCAATTTTCATCAACCTAAACCCAAAAATCGATTATAAACATTACACTATGAATAATCTAAGGTCTGAACATCAATTTAACACAACAATTCATGGCAGCTCATATACTTTCTACAATTTTTATTCACAATTCAAAGACCTAATTTCTCAAACAACAAAGCTATGAACAACAACATAAGATTAACCATAATCCCCAAAACTCACAACCTACAACTTTTGTCAAACCCAATTTCAGAAAAAACATACTTAAGATTAGAGAATATGAATCCCACCCTTACCTTAGATTGTTCTTCTGAAATCAACAGCAGCGTTCTTCTTTCCTAGTGTTCTCTCTGAGTTCTCCTCTTTTTCTCCAAAAATTGTGCGTGTTCTCCTTTTTCTAATCTCTCCTTACTGACTCTTAACCTAATACACCTTTTTACTCTTATCACCACAAAATTACTCTTCCCCTTTATCTTATTATTTCTAATAATTATATTCCTCCCCCACTTAGAATATTAACACACCAAATAATGCACATAGTAATATATTTCATCAAAATATATATATTATCAATCAAATAATAACACACTAAAAATACAATAAATTAATAAAATAATAAATAAGAAATTTGGGCGTTACAACTCTCCCCCACTTAGAATATTTTCGTCCTCGAAAATGTACCTCCGATCAGACGATCCTCACACATGTCTGAGTCTTCTTAGGCTTCTTGCATTGCGAGCCAATATGACCTTCTTCATTGCAGTTGAAACACACGATGTCCCCACGCTTGCATTCTGTAATAATATGCCCCTTCTTACCACATCGGAAACACCGTTTCACATCCCTAGTACAAGCATTACTCTTGTGGCCTTTCTAACCACAGGTATAACAAACCACTTCAGCAAGAGCATCACTCTCCCTGGGCCTCCTCTCGTCATTCACCTTCTGCCTACTCTTACCAGCCGGAGCACTGTAAGGTTTTCCACGATCCTGTTGCTTACCCTTCCTCTCCTTTTGAACCTTATAATGAGCTTTCGTATCCTCCTCATAAATTCTACAGCTACTAACCAACTCAGAGAACTGACGGATCTTCTAGTATCCAATTGCCCGCTTGATCTCAGCACGCAAACCATTCTCGAACTTGATACACTTAGAGAACTCAACAGTCTCAGCAGTGTAGTGTGGGTAAAACTTAGCCAACTCTACAAACTATGCAGCATACTCTATCACAGACATATCACCTTGCTTCAACTCTAAAAATTCAATCTCCTTCTTCCCACGAACATCTTCCGGAAAGTATTTGCTCAGGAATTCCCTCCTAAACACAACCCAAGTAACCACAGCACCTCCATTCTCCAGAATCGGTTGAGCACTCACCCACCAGTCATCAGCTTCCCCAGCCAACATGTGCGTGCCAAAGCGCACCATCTGAATATCAGTGCATTGCATAACTCTGAATATTCTCTCAACTTCTTTGAGCCACGTATGAGCTCCATCAAGGTCATATCTTCCTTTGAAAGTAGGTGGATGGTTCCTCAGAAAAGTTTCCAGCATTCGTACTCCCCCATTACCAACAGCATTAGGCTGTTGCCCCACAGCTTGAGCCATAACTTGCAACGTAGCAGCAATAGCAGCATCATTTCTTCCAACCATCTAGTTCTCTACACAACAAACAATAATTAGGACAACGCAATGACGGTATTCAGCCGTCACACGACACAATGCGACTCAACTACTTGGCCGGACAGACCGACCTGGTCTGATACCAATTGTACCACCCTGTTTTCCCAACTTTTAAATAACATAGATTAATCAGAGTTTTTCAACTTAAAAACAGAGTGTCACATTCAACTTACAAAATTTTCCACAAATATAAATGGAACAAAAATACTATTTATTAAAACATTTGCCTTAATAGAAATTCAACAAACTTCATTGCAATTATTTTCAATATCTTAAATAGTAATTGGCACTAAAAGGCCGCAACATCAACATTATCTTAAATCCTCATAAAAATAGTTCATCATTGTTAAATAAAAGAGATACGTAACAAGAAATGCAATCAATCATAGCAAACTCCCATCCCGTTACATATCAGAGCACCTAAAGACACAGCGAGAGATAGCCACTCACGACAGCAATCAACAACTACTTATTCTCGATTACCTGCAAGTTACTCATACAAAGAGCAACATTTCCAAGCAGAAGGGGTGAGATACATATTCAAAAATAGTAAGCATATAATTCATCAATGGAATTCAACAACATAAGCTACAATATTTAACAATATTATTACTTCACATAATTCTTCATTAGTATCTCATTAATAATAACCAACATGACAACAACAACTAACACGACACAACGACACCGACTTGACTATGCAAAAACATCAACTTAGCAACTTCACAAATGCATTATGCATGTGGTACCAATCAGGGCATAAGCCCTCAACTTTAATTGAGCATAAGCTTCAGGGCATAAGCCCTCAACTTTAATGAGCATGAGCTCCAGGGCATAAGCCCTCAACTTTAATAAGCATGAGCTCCAGGGCATAAGCCCTCAACTTTGTATGCATGAACTCAACGACCAACAACTTAGACAACCAACAACGTAGACAACCAACAACTTGGACAACCAACAACTTAAACAACCAACAACTTAGACAACCAACAACTTAACAACCAACAACTTAACAACCAACAACTTAGACAACCAACAACTTAAATGGTATAAGCAACCTGACATTATACAACATACAATAATCACATAATATATTCCAACCTATCAACAACAATAGCAACATATACATTAATCAATTACTTACATATTAAACCAAGTTAGATTCATTACAACATAGATTAAGTACTTATAAACACCTTAATTAAACTCATAGTACTTAAGCTCTGAAGTTCGGAGACAATCTATAAGTTTTGGGTTAGTTTTCATAAAATTTCACTAAGACCTCCTTAGAGTATTTTCATCATATCTTAAGATCTAAAACTCATTTTCAAGCCAAACCAAAGCCATTAGAAAGCTAACTCAATTATCTACAACTTTCATGTTTACATAAAAACCCAGTTCAAAGAGGAAAGGTGTGAAAAATAGTGAAATGTGGAGGATTTGATTCACGAGAAATCGTATCACGTTTTTAGAAATCGTGGCACGTTTTTATGTCAAGGATCCACTAAGCGTTCTGCCAACAATACGTGGCACGGCTGCCAAAACGTGGCACGTTTTTACAGTACCGGGTCCGGACTTAGCTTTTCAAAAAGTGTGTTTTTCACTGTTTCGCGCGTAAAATTCAAACCGTTAATCGGATTTTGATGCCGTTTTTGCCTATACGCTTCTAACACTTAGCTCTGACATAATCTACAGAGAAATTCAAGTTTCAACCACACAAAAAAATCGGTTTCCTGAACCTCACATAATCTCTTATTTGCAAAAACGTTTAGACACTGACTTTTCAAGCGAAAGTCCCAATTTTCATCAACCTAAACCCAAAAATCGATTATAAACATTACACTATGAATAATCTAAGGTCTGAACATCAATTTAACACAACAATTCATGGCAACTCATATACTTTCTACAATTTTTATTCACAATTCAAAGACCTAATTTCTCAAACAACAAAGCTATGAACAACAACATAAGATTAACCCTAATCCCCAAAACTCACAACCTACAACTTTTGTCAAACCCAATTTAAGAAAAAACATACTTAAGATTAGAGAATATGAATCCCACCCTTACCTTAGATTGTTCTTCTGAAATCAACAGCAGCGTTATTCTTTCCTAGTGTTCTCTCGGAGTTCTCCTCTTTTTCTCCAAAAATTGTACGTGTTCTCCTTTTTCTAATCTCTCCTTACTGACTCTTAACCTAATACACATTTTTACTCTTATCACCACAAAATTACTCTTCCCCTTTATCTTATTGTTTCTAATAATTATATTCCTCCCCCACTTAGAATATTAACACACCAAATAATGCACATAGTAATATATTTCATCAAAATATATATATATATATATATATATATATATATATATATTATCAATCAAATAATAACACACTAAAAATACAATAAATTAATAAAATAATAAATAAGAAATTTGGGCGTTACAACTCTCCCCCACTTAGAATATTTTCGTCCTCGAAAATGTACCTCCGATCAGACGATCCTCACACATGTCTGAGTCTTCTTAGGCTTCTTGCATTGCGAGGCAATATGACCTTCTTCATTGCAGTTGAAACACACGATGTCCCCACGCTTGCATTCTGTAATAGTATGCCCCTTCTTACCACATCGGAAACACCGTTTCACATCCCTAGTACAAGCATTACTCTTGTGGCCTTTCTAACCACAGGTATAACAAACCACTTCAGCAAGAGCATCACTCTCCCTGGGCCTCCTCTCGTCATTCACCTTCTGCTTACTCTTACCAGCCGGAGCACTGTAAGGTTTTCCACGATCCTGTTGCTTACCCTTCCTCTCCTTTTGAACCTTATAATGAGCTTTCGTATCCTCCTCATAAATTCTACAGCTACTAACCAACTCAGAGAACTAACGGATCTTCTAGTATCCAATTGCCCACTTGATCTCAGCACGCAAACCATTCTCGAACTTGATACACTTAGAGAACTCAACAGTCTCAGCAGTGTAGTGTGGGTAAAACTTAGCCAACTCTACAAACTATGCAGCATACTATATCACAGACATATCACCTTGCTTCAACTCTAAAAATTCAATCTCCTTCTTCCCGCGAACATCTTCCGGAAAGTATCTGCTCAGGATTTCCCTCCTAAACACAACCCAAGTAACCACAGCACCTCCATTCTCCAGAATCGGTTGAGCACTCACCCACCAGTCATCAGCTTCCTCAGCCAACATGTGCTTGCCAAAGCGCACCATCTGAATATCAGTGCATTGCATAACTCTGAATATTCTCTCAACTTCTTTGAGCCACGTATGAGCTCCATCAAGGTCATATCTTCCTTTGAAAGTAGGTGGATGGTTCCTCAGAAAAGTTTCCAGCATTCGTACTCCCCCATTACCACCAGCATTAGGCTGTTGCCCCAGAGCTTGAGCCATAACTTGCAACGTAGCAGCAATAGCAACATCATTTCTTCCAGCCATCTAGTTCTCTACACAACAAACAATAATTAGGACAACGCAATGACGGTATTCAGCCGTCACACGAAACAATGCGACTCAACTACTTGGCCGGACAGACCGACCTGGTCTGATACCAATTGTAACACCCTGTTTTCCCAACTTTTAAATAACATAGATTAATCAGAGTTTTTCAACTTAAAAACAGAGTGTCACATTCAACTTACAAAATTTTCCACAAATATAAATGGAACAAAAATACTATTTATTAAAACATTTGCCTTAATAGAAATTCAACAAACTTCATTGCAATTATTTTCAACATCTTAAATAGTACTTGGCACTAAAAGGCTGCAACATCAACATTATCTTAAATCCTCATAAAAAAAGTTCATCATTGTTTAATAAAAGAGATACGCAACAAGAAATGCAATCAATCATAGCAAACTCCCATCCCGTTACATATCAGAGCACCTAAAGACACAGCGAGAGATAGCCACTCACGACAGCAATCAACAACTACTTATTCTCGATTACCTGCAAGTTACTCATACAAAGAGCAACATTTCCAAGCAGAAGGGGTGAGATACATATTCAAAAATAGTAAGCATATAATTCTTCAATGGAATTCAACAACATAAGCTACAATGTTTAACAATATTATTACTTCACATAATTCTTCATTAGTATCTCATTAATAATAACCAACATGACAACAACAACTAACACGACACAACCACACCGACTTGACTATGCAAAAACATCAACTTAGCAACTTCACAAATGCATTATGCATGTGGTACCAATCAGGGCATAAGCCCTCAACTTTAATGAGCATGAGCTCCAGGGCATAAGCCCTCAACTTTAATGAGCATAAGCTCCAGGGCATAAGCCCTTAACTTTGTATGCATGAACTCAACGACCAACAACTTAGACAACCAACAACGTAGACAACCAACAACTTGGACAACCAACAACTTAAACAACCAACAACTTAGACAACCAACAACTTAACAACCAACAACTTAGACAACCAACAACTTAAATGGTATAAACAACCTGACATTATACAACATACAATAATCACATAATATATTCCAACCTATCAACAACAATAGCAACATATACATTAATCAATTACTTACATATTAAACCAAGTTAGATTCATTACAACATAGATTAAGTACTTATAAACACCTTAATTAAACTCATAGTACTTAAGCTCTGAAGTTCGGAGACAATCTATAAGTTTTGGGTTAGTTTTCATAAAATTTCACTAAGACCTCCTTAGAGTATTTTCATCATATCTTAAGATCTAAAACTCATTTTCAAGCCAAACCAAAGCCATTAGAAAGCTATCTCAATTATCTACAACTTTCATGTTTACATCAAAACCCAGTTCAAAGAGGAAAGGTGTGAAAAATAGTGAAATATGGAGGATTTGATTCACGAGAAATCGTATCACGTTTTTAGAAATGATGGCACGTTTTTATGTCAAGGATCCACTTAGCGTTCTGCCAACAATACGTGGCACGGCTGCCAAAACGTGGCACGTTTTTACAGTACCTGGTCCGGACTTAGCTTTTCAAAAAGTGTGTTTTTCACTGTTTCGCGCGTAAAATTCAAACCGTTAATCGGATTTTGATGCCGTTTTTGCCTATACGCTTCTAACACTTAGCTCTGACATAATCTACAGAGAAATTCAAGTTTCAACCACACAAAAAATCGGTTTCCTGAACCTCACATAATCTCTTATTTGCAAAAATGTTTAGACACTGACTTTTCAAGCAAAAGTCCCAATTTTCATCAACCTAAACCCAAAAATCGATTATAAACATTACACTATGAATAATCTAAGGTCTGAACATCAATTTAATACAACAATTCATGGCAACTCATATACTTTCTACAATTTTTATTCACAATTCAAAGACCTAATTTCTCAAACAACAAAGCTATGAACAACAACATAAGATTAACCCTAATCCCCAAAACTCACAACCTACAACTTTTGTCAAACCCAATTTCAGAAAAAAAACATACTTAAGATTAGAGAATATGAATCCCACCCTTACCTTAGATTGTTCTTCTGAAATCAACAGCAGCGTTATTCTTTCCTAGTGTTCTCTCTGAGTTCTCCTCTTTTTCTCCAAAAATTTTACGTGTTCTCCTTTTTCTAATCTCTCCTTACTGACTCTTAACCTAATACACCTTTTTACTCTTATCACCACAAAATTACTCTTCCCCTTTATCTTATTATTTCTAATAATTATATTCCTCCCCCACTTAGAATATTAACACACCAAATAATGCACATAGTAATATATTTCATCAAAATATATATATATATTATCAATCAAATAATAACACACTAAAAATACAATAAATTAATAAAATAATAAATAAGAAATTTGGGCGTTACAACTCTCCCCCACTTAGAATATTTTCGTCCTCGAAAATGTACCTCCGATCAGACGATCCTCACACATGTCTGAGTCTTCTTAGGCTTCTTGCATTGCGAGCCAATATGACCTTCTTCATTGCAGTTGAAACACACGATGTCCCCACGCTTGCATTCTGTAATAGTATGCCCCTTCTTACCACATCGAAAACACCGTTTCACATCCCCAGTACAAGCATTACTCTTGTGGCCTTTCTAACCACAGGTATAACAAACCACTTCAACAGGAGCATCACTCTCCCTAGGCCTCCTCTCGTCATTCACCTTCTGCATACTCTTACCAGCCGGAGCACTGTAAGGTTTTCCACGATCCTGTTGCTTACCCTTCCTCTCCTTTTGAACCTTATAATGAGCTTTCGTATCCTCCTCATAAATTCTACAGCTACTAACCAACTCAGAGAACTAACGGATCTTCTAGTATCCAATTGCCCGCTTGATCTCAGCACGCAAACCATTCTCGAACTTGATACAGTTAGAGAACTCAACAGTCTCAGCAGTGTAGTGTGGGTAAAACTTAGCCAACTCTACAAACTTGGCAGCATACTCTG
Organism: Medicago lupulina; assembly: GCA_958299785.1. Classification (NCBI taxonomy): domain Eukaryota; kingdom Viridiplantae; phylum Streptophyta; class Magnoliopsida; order Fabales; family Fabaceae; genus Medicago; species Medicago lupulina. The sequence goes on along the minus strand of OY283146.1, from coordinate 38,625,588 downwards.
TCACAGTCATATCACCTTGCTTCAACTCTAAAAATTCAATCTCCTTCTTCCCGCGAACATCTTTCGGAAAGTATCTGCTCAGGAATTCCCTCCTAAACACAACCCAAGTAACCACAACACCTCCATTCTCCAGAATCGGTTGAGCACTCACCCACCAGTCATCAGCTTCCTCAGCCAACAAGTGCGTGCCAAAGCGCACCATCTGAATATCAGTGCATTGCATAACTCTGAAAATTCTCTCAACTTCTTTGAACCACGTATGAGCTCCATCAAGGTCATATCTTCCTTTGAAAGTAGGTGGATGGTTCCTCAAAAAAGTTTCCAGCATTCGTACTCCTTCATTACCACCAGCATTAGGCTGTTGCCCCACAGCTTGAGCCATAGCTTGCAACGCAGCAGCAATAGCAGCATCATTTCTTCCAGCCATCTAGTTCTCTACACAACAAACAATAATTAGGACAACGCAATGACGGTATTCAGCCGTCACACGACACAACGCGACTCAACTTCTTGGCCAGACGGACCGACCTGCTCTGATACCAATTGTAACACCCCGTTTTCCCAACTTTTAAATAACATAGATTAATCAGAGTTTTTCAACTTAAAAACAGAGTGTCACATTCAACTTACAAAATTTTCCACAAATATAAATGGAACAAAAATGTTATTTATTAAAACATCTGCCTTAATAGATTTTTATCAAACATCATTGCAATTATTTTCAACATCTTAAATAGTACTTGGCACTAAAAGGCCGCAACATCAACATTATCTTAAATCCTCATAAAAATAGTTCATCATTGTTTAATAAAAGAGATACGTAACAAGAAATGCAATCAATCATAGCAAACTCCCATCCCGTTACATATCAGAGCACCTAAAGACACAGCGAGAGATAGCCACTCACGACAGCAATCAACAACTACTTATTCTCGATTATCTGCAAGTTACTCATACGAAGAGCAACATTTCCAAGCAGAAGGGGTGAGAAAAAAATTCAAAAATAGTAAGCATATAATTCATCAATGGAAATCAACAACATAAGCTACAATGTTTAACAATATTATTACTTCACATAATTCTTCATTAGTATCTCATTAATAATAACCAACATGACAACAACAACTTGTTATCGCGATTTTCGGGTGTCAAATCATTAATTAGATTTGAACCTTTCAATCATTGATATCTCTATTTTTTTTTGGGGAAAGGTAAAATCGAGAGAAAACCTTAGAAATTCTAAGTTCGGGGCTGATTTCACTACGGGAAGGTGTTAGGCACCCGCAATGACTATAGTATCCTATAGGAACCGTTTTACTATGCTTTACGTATACGCTTTGCTTTTATTGCTATTTGTGAAGAAGATTGATTTTAGGAATGAGAGAAAGAAGATTGGATTTTATTTTATTGGACTTGGAGAGATTTTGAGTCTCTTGCCTACATACCCTTTTAAGGGATCAAAATTCCATGTAGTTCTCTTCCAAAATATTTTTGTGGGTTTAATTTGTTTTTAAGTTTGAAAAAGATTTTGAAGAAGGGAAAGAGGCCGTATAGGCATTAGAATTAAAAAAGGAAAAAAAGCATTCGGTTGGTTCAATTGTTAATGAAACGGTTAAAGTTGGAAATTAATTGCATTTTGATTTGATTAAGAAAATAAAGGAAAAATCCTTTGGAGTTTTGACTCCAAGGTTTATTTGGAAAATATTTGAAGTGATGGAAGTCATTTGTTTTTTTTTTTTTTTTTAAAAAAAGATTTATTTTCTCTAAGTACCGCGCATCCTAAACATACACCTAGCGTTAGCTCATGCAACGTGTGTGCGTGTCGGTGCGTGTGTCGGTGTACATCATTATGGTCCATAGTCTTTTACATCGGGTCCTAGTTTACATGCTACGGTCTGCAAGGAATAAAAATAAAGGAAAGAAAAAGTCTAAACTATTACATAACAATGGTGTAACAAACGGTATAGCACCTATGCTAAAAAATGGGATGAAGAGATGAGATTCTTATAATGCATGAGACATGAGACAAAAGGGTTAGTGAGCAATGTACGGAAATGAAATAAGCAAAAATATAGGAAGAAATACGCGAAGAAGTGTTGCATAAATTGGAAAACGGACAAATAAAATGGCGAAGGAAATAGCACTAACATATAGCAAAAACCTGACCTAAACGCAAAACCTATAATTCTCATCACAGCCAGTAATTAAAAGTTCGATTCAAGCACAACAATGCAAAACAAATAACACACAAAGATATCAAATCAACACATATTTTTCATGCATTTCCACCACTTAAAAACATTTTAGTTGCTTGCAAAGCAAGAAACCAAAGCCAAAAATTCACAAGCGGTAGCAACTACCATAAACCATGAGCAAAATATCACACAAATCATATATCAATCATCAAAATCACGCCATACAAAATCGGAGCGAGTGCCGCGCGCGAAACGTCGAGAAACGCCGTAACGGACACGAATCCTCACAAAAAGCAAACACATATTTTTTTGTCCAATTTTCACATGTAAAAGGCACAAAACATCAAGAAAATAGCAAAAACATACGGTAAAACTCTTGGAATTTTTAGTAAAATTTTGGCCTGCAACAGGTTCAATTAGCAAGTACTACGGTGCAAATAGCAATAAAACTCAAGAAAACTGAAAGAAAGACCAAACCCGCGGGTAAAAGGCCCAAACCCAACACACAGATGGATCCGGATCTCCAGAACGCCTCTGGGGCGTTGGATTGATCCGGATGCCCCAACCCTAGATCTAACGGCCTGGCAAACATAAGAACCGGATCGGGTCTAAACCGACCCGACCCACGCGCCTATATAAAACTCACAGGATCCGGATTCCCTCATTTTCTTTCTTCTTTCTCTTTCTTCTCCTTTGTTCTCTCGCCGTTCTCTATCAATTCCTAACCCTAGGTTTAACAATCCTACCCAGAAATGGTTCAAACATGTATTAAATCCTTCGTATTACTGACCTAATCATGAATCCATCGCAAGAAAGCAAGTTTAACCGTTGGAATGATGTAGATCTTTGAGTTTCATCACTGTATGTTCGAACCGTTCGTTTTCTCATGTTTTTTGGCTGAAATCTTTGTGAAATGGTGAGAATTTGCTTCGATTCGCATTCGTTTGTGAATCTTGCAACGTTTCTTTGATTTTTTTGGGAGAAAATTCGGTTAGGGTTAGGGTTTGGATCAAACGGTTCGAACTTACTTTGGATTCACATCATTCCGGCTTTTGTAGTGATATACGAAGAGAGTTAGTGAAGTTAGGGTGTTACCTGAGCTTCTATTCGGAGATTCGAACCGTTCGTTTGATTCTTGGCCTTGGATTTCCTCTGGTAAGCCGGTTTCACTCCTTTCTTTCTTCTCTTGATCCGGATCCTGTGAAATCCTTCACCTCTTCTTCCACTTCTTCTCTGATCTGAATCCTGCGATCACACTTGTAGCGCGCTGCTTCCAGTGGCGTGCTCGTGTTCGAATTGCAGGTGTTCTGGTTCGATGATGAAGATTCACCTTGAATCTCTGAGAACCGTGTGAAATTCCATCGAATCCGCGTGAATTTTGCTTCTGTTCGTCTCTGTGAATCGAGTTTGGTGATGAATTTGAGGAATTCGTATGAATCTGGTGTGAATTGGTGCTGGAATTGCTTCGAATTGAACTAGGGTTCCATGAATGTTCTTGAAGCTTTTGGTGAATTTGTGAGCTTTGATCTGTAACTGAAAGGAGAGAGAAAACTGAATCTGTTTAAGCAGTTGTTTCTGTATATTTTATTTAGTATTGTCAATCATACATAACGAAAATAGCGGTTTGTTCAAATTCAGTGGCGGTCCAGCGCTATAGTTTCTATTTGACAATGCTTTTTACTAAATCATGTTTTGTGGAACAAGAGTGGGTGTTCAAATTCTGCTACACCAATAGGAACGTGACACGTGGAATTGAACACTTGCGTGGCAACTTGGACTGTTTGACTCAGGGACCAAAATGCAATTTTTAAAACTTTAAGGACTGAAATGCAAAAAATAAAAATATCTGGACTGGACTGTTTTTTCAGAATTGAGGCTAACTTGCAAACTAGAGAAAAAGGTATTTGGACTAAAATGTAATTTCTAAAAATATGTGGACTAAAATGTAAAAATAATAAAATTGGTTAAAAAACTTAATCTGAATGCAACGTAAAGTGAAACGGTTAAAATTGACACAATGGACTAAAATGAACAAACTACCAAAAATGAGGTATTTTAAAATACCTCTCTGCCCAAAATTCAAATAATGTGAAAAGACTAAAATGCCCCTGGGGCCAAAACGCCTCAGACTGATCCAAACTGACTCAGATGCAGACTAAGATGATTTTTAAACAGAATTTGACAAATGATTCATGCAAACAGATTGAAAAGACTCAGGGACAAATTGCAGGGACCGAAAATGGGTTTCTTTGTAGGAAATGACCAAAATACCCTTTTGTATGATCTTATGCAAAAATTTAAAAGACTGAAGCAGTAACGTATGCAGCTGAAGCATAGTAGAAAACACGGTGGATTTGAAAGTATTAGAAAATAGCAGAGGAATTTGAATGAGTATTTTTAGGTCCAAAATGAGGGTATAACACAACTAACACGACACAATGACACCGACTTGACTATGCAACAACATCAACTTAGCAACTTGACAAATGCATTATGCATGTGGTACCAATCAGAGCATAAGCCCTCAACTTTAATTGAGCATGAGCTCCAGGGCATAAGCCCTCAACTTTAATTGAGCATAAGTTCCAGGGCATAAGCCCTCAACTTTAATGAGCATGAGCTCCAGGGCATAAGCCCTCAACTTTAATGAGCATAAGCTCCAGGGCATAAGCCCTCAACTTTGTATGCATGAACTCAACGACCAACAACTTAGACAACCAACAACGTAGACAACCAACAACTTAAACAACCAACAACTTAGACAACCAACAACTTAACAACCAACAACTTAGACAACCAACAACTTAAATGGAATAAGCAACCTGACATTATACAACATACAATAATCACATAATATATTCCAACCTATCAACAACAATAGCAACATATACATTAATCAATTACTTACATATTAAACCAAGTTAGATTCATGACAACATAGATTAAATACTTATAAACACCTTAATTAAACTCATAGTACTTAAGCTCTGAAGTTCGGAGACAATCTATAAGTTTTAGGTTAGTTTTCATAAAATTTCACTAAGACCTCCTTAGAGTATTTTCATCATATCTTATGATCTAAAACTCATTTTCAAGCCAAACCAAAGCCATTAGAAAGCTAACTCAATTATCTACAACTTTCATGTTTACATCAAAACCCAGTTCAAAGAGGAAAGGGGTGAAAAAAAGTGAAATATGGAGGATGTGATTCACGAGAAATCGTATCACGTTTTTAGAAATCGTGGCACGTTTTTATGTCAAGGATCCACTAAGCGTTCGGCCAACAATACGTGGCACGGCTGCCAAAACGTGGCACGTTTTGACGGTACCGGGTCCGGACTTAGCTTTTCAAAAAGTGAGTTTTTCACTGTTTCGCGCGTAAAATTCAAACCGTTAATCGGATTTTGATGCCGTTTTTGCCTATACGCTCCTGACACTTAGCTCTAACATAATCTACATGGAAATTCAAGTTTCAACCACACAAAAAATCGGTTTCCTGAACCTCACATAATCTCTTATTTGCAAAAACGTTTAGACACTGACTTTTCAAGCGAAAGTCCCAATTTTCATCAACCTAAACCCAAAAATCGATTATAAACATTACACTATGAATAATCTAAGGTCTGAACATCAATTTAACACAACAATTCATGGCAACTCATATGCTTTCTACAATTTTTATTCACAATTCAAAGACCTAATTTCTCAAACAACAAAGCTATGAACAACAACATAAGATTAACCCTAATCCCCAAAACTCACAACCTACAACTTTTGTCAAACCCAATTTCAGAAAAAACATACTTAAGATTAGAGAATATGAATCCCACCCTTACCTTAGATTGTTCTTCTGAAATCAACAGCAGCGTTCTTCTTTCCTAGTGTTCTCTCTGAGTTCTCCTCTTTTTCTCCAAAAATTGTACGTGTTCTCCTTTTTCTAATCTCTCCTTACCGACTCTTAACCTAATACACCTTTTTACTCTTATCACCATAAAATTACTCTTCCCCTTTATCTTATTATTTCTAATAATTATATTCCTCCCCCACTTAGAATATTAACACACCAAATAATGCACATAGTAATATATTTCATCAAAATATATATATTATCAATCAAATAATAACACACTAAAAATACAATAAATTAATAAAATAATAAATAAGAAATTTGGGACGACTCTGTCTAGGCCTCCTCTCATCATTAACTCTCTGTTTCCCTTTATCAGCAGGAGCACTGTAAGGCATGGGACAACTCTGCTGCCCCTTACCTTTCCTCTCATTCACAACCTTGTAATGAGCCTTCGTATCTTCCTCATAAATTCTACAACTACTCACCAGCTGGGAAAAGATTATGATCTTCTGGTAACCAATGGCCCGCTTGATCTCAGCACGCAAGCCATTCTCAAACTTAATACACTTAGAAAATTTAGCAGTCTCAGGAGTGTAGTGTGGATAGAACTTAGCCAGCTTCACAAACTTAGCAGCATACTCAGTCACCGACATGTTCCCTTGTTTCAGCTCAAGGAACTCGATCTCTTTCTTCCCGCGAACATCTTCCGGAAAGTATCTGTCTAGGAACTCTCTCCTAAACACAGCCAAATTAACCACTCCACCTCCTTGTTCAAGTGTCGGTAGGATGCTCACCCACCAATCATCAGCTTCCTCTGCCAGCATATGCGTACCAAAACGCACCCTCTGCACCTCGTTGCACTGCATGACCCGAAAAATCCTCTCAATCTCCTTGAGCCACGTCTGAGCTCCATCAAGGTCGTACCATCCTTTGAAAGTAGGCGGATGATTCCTCAAAAAGGTCTCCAACATCTTCACCTCAGCATTCGCACCAGCGTTAGCATTGGGTTGTTGCCCCACAGCTTGAGCCACGACTTCCAATGCAGCAGCAATAGCAGCGTCGTTTCTTCCAGCCATCTTAGTTCTCCACATAACACATAACAATCAGTATGACATATAACAATACATCAACTGATACTCGACACTACAAGACTCTTCTACTTGGCCGAACGGACCAACCTGCTATGATACCAATTGTAACACCCCGTTTACCCAACATAAAAATTTCTCAAATAATAATCAGAGTAAATCAACTTTAAACGGAATGCTACATTTCTTAAATCACAAATGGGATAATTGACTAATTATCCTTCATAAACATTTCAATGTAAAATCTTAAATCACTTCGCAGAGGAATTTAATTCAAAAATCTTAAAAACCTTCTTGAACAACTTTGGCACGAAGGCCTCAACATAAAGTTTCATCAAATTCTTTAAACATCAAGCTCTTAAAATATCTCATAAAAATAATCCAAAAACGTATTCATGAAAATTCATAAAAATAATACGCAAGGAATAGAAAACATAGAAAAGGTTCCCCATCCCGTTACGTATCAGAGCACCTAAGGACACAGTGAGAGGTAGCCACTCACAACAGCAAATCAACAGCTAATCTTGATCACCTGCAAGTTACCCATACGAAGAGAAACATTTTCAAGCAGAAGGGGTGAGATTTCACACACATTAAAGTTAAGCATATAATTCATCAATTATAGCTAACAACTTAAGCAACATCAAAATCAAGATATTCTTCAATCATTATCTTCATAAATATTCAACAACAAACATAGCACATCATCAATGCAACACATTCTTCACATTTATAATCATAAACAACTCATCACATTTCAAGTATAGAAAACATCTTAACTTCATCAAATTCATCATGTTAAACAACTAAGGCATTCATAATTAATTCATCAAAGTGCATCATCAACGACTCAACTTCTTAGACAACTTAGACAACTCGACACGACTATGCAACTTCATCTTCTTAGACGTCTTAACATCTTATATGCATGTGGTACCATCCGGGGCATGAGCCCCCTTCTTTAAGAGCATAAATACACTCACAGGGCATAAGCCCTCAACATAAAGAGCAAAAGCTCGCAGGGCATGAGCCCTCAACGTATTGGAATAAATACCCCCAGGGCATAAGCCCTCAGCAATGAGTATGCAAATGGACTAACAACTTACAACTTAGACTTCTTAAACAACTCTTACATCAAGACATCTTAGACCACTTCATTAAACAACTCATGTGCAATTAATTAAAAGAGAATTGCATATCATAACACAAATACTGGAAAGATAATTAAAACACCAGCAATTCACATATTCATATCAAAACTCAATTCATAATTCAAACAACTCAAAACAGCACATGAATCCAACTTAACAATTCTGGAAAAGCATAGTTCGCGAGGTGAGGGATCAGCTTGTTGTGGCGAGGAACTCAGCGTCGTTCCCCAGGTGGGAAGGTTGCTCGCTATGGCGAGGGACTTGGCGTCGCTCGCCAGGGAGAAAGGTTGCTCGCTATGGCGAGGAACTTGGCGTCGCTCGCCAGACGGAGATTAACGCTCGCTACGGCGAGCGATGAACAACAGCACGGGCTGACAACCTAAAATCACCAAAACTCACCTAATCTCATGGTTCTAACCTTAAAACTAATCCCAATTAACATCCTATGTACATCATTTTTACATCAAATGAACAACTTTATATCATTAAACCATCAAAATCATCATTAACCCTAATTCTCAAAACTTTCAAAACTAATCCCTAACATGTTAATTGTAATCTCAACAATCATACACTTAATTTTAATGAGAGTTAGTCTCACCCTTACCTTAGAAATAAGAAATCGCAGCCTCCTCTTGGTTCCTCTTCTCTTTCTCTGGTTTTCTCCCTTTTTCCAAAATCGTACGTAAAACACAACTCTAACCTAATTTTCCTTATATATACTCCCATCAAATCTTATCTTATTTACTCTTTCTCCCCCAAAACTCTCTAAAATCTCAAAACAGCCCCTTAACTTAATATTTATTTTATTTTCATATCTTATTCTATTAAATAATAAAATAAGTCACAACATCTCATAAAATCACATAAATCGCATAAATCATACTTCTTCACATCTCATAAATCATATAAATATATTCTAGACTCCACAATTATATTAAATAATTGAATAATTCAAAATAATCGAAACGGGCGTTACACCTGACACGGTTCAGTGTGCTTAAGTTCATGCCTATTTGTACGCGTGCCTTATCTTTAAAAGGAAACAACTTTTCCTTAACTTGATGACCAAGCAACGTACATATCTGTATAGAATCAGTTCGGTTTTATTCCCAGAAGAGCAAGAATATTTAAGGGAATATTTGAAGATATTTTGGATGTTCCTAAAGATGTTCCTACATATTAGGACTTTCCATAATTGTCTCTGATTCTGTTTTATAGATCAGATCGGTCTGCAATTTGTTCTGAAGCCCAAATAGAATATTTGACCCGTGCTGCTTCAATATATAAGGAAGACTTCAAGACCTAATTATTCATTCAAGCCACCGCACTAAAAATGTAGATTTTTAGGGTTTTGAGTCTTTGTGTGTTCTACTCTTGTATCGTTTGATGCAAGTTTAATTTTGATTATTTGTGAGCCTTTCTTGTATCAGTTTGATACATGTTAAGGACCTAGATCGAGTTGTAAACTCATGTGTACTACACCGAAGTTGTGAAACAAGGTGTTAGTTGTTTTTGTTTGAAGGTAACTTCACAGTTTGTTTGTGTTTTTGGTCTGATAGGTCACAAGGACTGTGACTGACCATAGGATAGTGAGATGAGATCTCAGATCTAGGAGTTCCTAGGTTGAAGTCTATATAGGTAGGTTCTAGGTCTTTAGTGTAAATGGGGGAGTTTACTATAGAATAAGGACTGCACTAATGGATTTCCTTCCTGGCTTGGTAGCCTCCAGAGTAGGTGTGTTTGTCACCGAACTAGGTCAACAAACTTTCTGTGTTCTTTACTTTCTTGCTTTTATTTTTCTATTTTGTTTACTGCTAGCACGATGTTGGAACATTGAACGGAACATCACAAACGTTTATACATCGCACATAACATATTAAAACAGTTTCTAACTCATGCGCTAAAAATTCAACATGTGTTATATTTTCCTTGTTCTGTTTGTTTTCAGCTAGCTCGATGTTAAAACATCATACTCAACAATCTGTTCGTATCTGATGTTGAAACATCGTATAAAACATATATAATATTGTTTTATCATTTTGCAATTATATCAATCATTCTTCAGAACATTTTGGTCCTTGTTAAAACAAATTAAAACAATTAAGCTTTAATTCATCCAGAACATTCTGGTCCTTATCAAAACTATTTAATCAGTTAAAGTTTATTTAATCCAAAATATTCTGGTCTTTGTTAAAATAGTTTTTACACTTAAGTTTAATATTGTTTTGTTATTCTGCTTATATATTAATCATATAATCATTCTTCAGAATATTCTGGTCCTTGATAAATCAATTGTTTAATATCTAAGACACTCTAATCTTATTTGTCTCACCTCTACCAAGAATTTCTTGAGTATATAAGTTTTGTAAGTTGTAGGACTAAATTTTAAAAAGGGTCAAACCCACCCCCCCCCCCCTTTCTTGTGACTATTTCTTTCACTTCAGCATATGAGCTAAAAATCAACTCTCGAAGATCGAGAATATGGTTGATATATACTTGGATCGATAGTGTACAAAATTGATTCTACATAAGTTTTTGAGGCCCTTCTGAAGGGAGAAGATTATAAACACTTGCATCAAGAGATTATGATTAAACCAAGCATGGAAATAGTGAAAAGATTCCTAGAGGAGACAACTGATGGATTTGAATAAGAAATTTTTTCACTTAACATAGTTTCAATTAACCATCTTCTAGGTATAGCATACTCCCTCAATATGAAGATAGCTAAAAATAATGTATTTCGGTTTAAGTTCAAATCTACTTTTTACTAATGTTTATTATTTTTTTATGTGTTGTTTTTTTCTTCAGATTTTACATCCAAAAAATCTCATGGCTTTCACTGCCTCAACTCTAACTGAAAAGAAGAACAAGGTTCTGTTCATATTGGGTGCAACAGGAACTGGGAAAACTAAACTTTCAATCAACTTGGGTACTCAATACCCCGCTAAAATCATCAACTCAGACAAAATTCAAGTCTGTAAAGGTCTTGATGTTGTCACAAATAAGGTGCCGGAATATGAAATTTGTTCGATTCCGCATCATTTATTAGGCATCATCGATGATCCTGAATATGATTTTACTATGAATGATGTTTGCATGAAAAATTCTATGGTACACCAAAAAAAAATTAGTGTATCGGTACACCAAATCATCAAATTAATAATTAAATCAATTTTTTTTAAAACAAAGAATTATTTTCTATCATAGACAGTGATTATAATTAAATCTTATCATATCATAATATTATAAATGGAATAACAAAGCTGCAATTTAGCCCTAGAAATCTCTTTGAAATTCCTACAGTTTGTACTGTTGTTCTCAAAGCGGGAAAACCCTATATTTTTCATTTTGGTATGGCAAATACCCTTATACCCTTCTGTTCGAAAGCTGTCCACAACCATAAATATGGCACCATGTTGACTAATTCAAATAATAAACCTCCTAGCACACGTTTTGTGGGATGTGGTTTCAACTTTCATGATTACATTTGCATGCATCTCAGGTCCTTCCATTTAGATTGCTTCACAACAATCAGAGCATAAGGTCGGTTTCCAGGATAGAATAGAACAACAGCTTCTTCTTCCTCTTCTCTCAATCCATTTTCAATTTTCTCCGTACAAACTTAAACTCTCTCTCCCATGCTGCTTCAATTTTCAATTTCAACTCACAAGTGAGGGGTTACCATGATTATCATTGAATATTAATATGTCATTTTGTTTGTCTGAAATCTGTTTTTGAATTTATGGTTTTTTGTTTTGATTTTGGTGATTTCGTAGGGTGCACAAAATGTGTTCGATAAAATGCTACTGTGAATTCTCATCAACATTAACTTATATCCTTGCTTCAATGAATGGATTACTGGAGGATGGATGATGCTGGCCAGTTTGAATTGGATGATTCAGTTTAAGATGAGCAATGATTGTGACCTTCTGCAGTTAAGGAATTTTGATTTTTTTTTACTATTTATGATTTTGTAGTTATTTGTTTAGGTTTGATTTGTGGTTTCTTAAATCCGATAATGTAATTGTTATAACAATAAAGTATTGGTGATCTTTAATTTTAAGACTCCATGTTTCCCACTCTCCCATATATAACATGTATCCTTGATATATGTTGAATTGCAATTTACATTTGTTATCATCACTATATTGTTCTTTACTTTTAATAGCAGATTGAAGAGTCTAGGATCTTGATGCTGGTTGCAATTGTGGAAACCAAACACTATTGTTCAAGCCTCATTCAACAAAGTACGATACACTTTTTTTTTTTATTGAAATCAGAGTGAGAGCAATTTCTTTGTTTAATTTTTGTATATTTGTGATCAGATTTGTTTTTGACCTTGCTATCTACTTTGATATTACTTCTCTTATTGAGACTGAAAATTGAGTTTGTTGATTTTGTTTGCTGAAATTTTAAATTTAAGAAGAATGTATGTTTGGTTCAAATTCATAATAATCAAGCACATTTTTTTTTGCAGAAATAATCTGAACAGAGTCTGCACAACTTATATACTCCGGTGCTTGAAGTTTAAATAAGAATTCAATAAAAAATACATTTTGATGCTACATCCATGAACTTTGTGTGGCCTTCATTCTTTTGTTTGTTATACTTTGAACTCTGTGTGGCCTTCATTCTTTTGTATATAGAAGAGTATGCATACTTTGAATTTATGATTACAATGAAGTTTATTATATGTTGTGCTATTCTTGAATCCTACTGAGTCATGGTTTTGCTAATCCAATGCTATTTTTGAAATCCTTTTTAATGTGTTATTCTTGAGTACTACAAGTTCTATTGATTAGTAGACTAATCAGGCATATGGTCACTTCATATTAGTTGTAATCATCTCATTGAAATAATATTAGTCAATCATTAAACAAATGCACATTTTCATTGTGAATAGGAAAATATTAAATTATGTTCTGCAACATTTTCTTTAGCAAGTTATTTCCCTACATAATGTTGGTGGTTTAGTTATACATGGATGATATAGGCTGTGTAACACCCATATTGAAAGAGTCTAGAATATTCAACATGTGCGTTATAACTGATACTCGATACATTAATACTACAATGCGGAAATACAACATAAGTTGAAAATTTAGAGTACAAAGTTGTCTCAGGTCATATGTCATAATAAAAATACATAATAATGTCGGATGAAACAAGTACAACGAGGTACATGACATCACTACATATAAAACATAACATTGACTAAAAGACATGAACGCTAAATCCAACAAAAACACGATCAGTCCGACGCCTTCTGCTTACCTTTGCCTCGAACCACCTGTGAACCTGAACAAAGAAGGAGTGGGATGAGACATATTGTCTCAGTGGGTCCTACCTAAGTCCTAGACTAATGGTAACCTCGGGTGAAACCTACAGTTACCACGTGTCTACAATATAACCAATTAATTGATTATACATTCGTGAATCTCATGCATACCTAGAACGATCGTGCATTCCTAGATCGCCATCATTTACATTTAACTTGCAACATATCCTGTTCATATCATGTCATAAGCATATCATATTATAGTGTCATGAAAATTATCTGAGTTGGTTTTACGGAGTGTAATCGAGTGGAGTAACCCCGAGTACAATCCCATACATGACCGACGAGACCTAGCTAGGGTACGTCGGACTCCTCTTAATGTCGTGCGGGCCTACCTTGTGGAGCGTGTCCCGTTCCCATGGCGTGAACCTCTTGAAATCCCCCTGGCGTGGATCGCAAGAGACACGACATGTCGTATTTTAATCATAGTCTTAAACATAAACATATAGGTTTTCAACCTAGTACGCCATGAAGGCGAATTAATATACATGATTCATGTGTCTAAGTTTTTACCCATGCCTAGACATCAGTCGCTACCGAACATAAACCAGACATAACTCTCATAGATAATCCTCCGTTGAATTGTGATTATTGTCCATGATTCTAATTTAAAGAAATCGTACAATGTAATGCGTGGTTATGGCTTGATAATGTGTGTTTCTGCTTTCTTTTAAATATTAATAATGTTAAAGGTTTGTCAAGAAAGTTTCGGACGACACTGATGCACTAGAAAAAGGTTTTTCGGACATGCTGTCCAGGTACAGTTTGCTTAAGCGAGCCTCCAAGCGAGCAGTTCGCTGAGAAGTTCGCTTAAGCGAACCTGTGAGCGAAAAAAAGTTTTGGTTCAACGTTGTTGTTCGCTTAAGCGAACCTCTGTTCGCTTAAGCGAAGTTCATCAGTATCAGACCTGCAGAAAATCGCATTTTTATGCCAAAAACCCAGAAATCAAGCCATTCACGCATGCATTATACCCAGAAAGCGTACAGAACATAGAAGTTTCAATTCATCGCAACAAACATCACAAATCAACAGATTGGATCAAAAGGGGCATTAATTCCTAATCCATATAATTTCCTACTTTGTTCATTAACTCACATAATCAACACAAAGACCCAAGGATGATTGCTAGCTAAAGGGACTCACCTGCAGAATTGGAATGACTTCAAGTTCTACAGCTTCTACCCAAACCCTAAAGCATGCAAAGTTCCAATTTTGGTGAGGATTCAAGCTAGCAGAGTTTTGAGAAATCTATTCCTTGTACAAGCTTCATGTTGGTTCTGCCATTGATTCTTGATTCTTTGCAGAAGTAAAAGTTTGAGAAATTAGAGTGAGAAGGGGAGAGTGGATCGAAATTTTAGAGAGGGAAGAGAGAGTCTTGAGAATTCTGCCAAGTTAGAGAGAGAAGTGCACCATAAAAATGAAGTTTATGAGTCTCTCGTCGCTTATATACCTCCTGTGCAAAAGTACCAAAACATCCTTTTTAATCTTAAACGCGCAAGAATTGAGTTATCAGATAAAACATTGAGAATTCTTTTAAGCGGGATATTACAAGCTGCAATTGCATCAGCATTATGAGGTGGGAGTTTGTACTCCTTCGAGTGGAAATTGTTTCCATTCAGAGCAGCCATCATTTTCCAGAGAGGTTCAGGTCTTTCAGGTAGACTACTCATCAATAGAAGTTTATTCTGAGTATGTCATGAATGGCGCAGCTGTTTCGCCAGTTTTGTATCAATCTCAATTTTTTATTCCCGACAGTAAGTGACGCCATTGATATTTTCTATATGTTATTTTTGTAGCAGGGGCTTTTTTGTTGAGCAGGCTGAAATGAAGTGTCTCATTTTTCTGTTTTTTTTTTTTAAATTGCAGTCTCTCTTAACTCTTATGCAAGTATAATCTTTGACGTGACATTAGGTGATGGTTAACCATTAAGTTTTATAGACAAGGCTGATAGATTACAATAAAACTAGCCTATCCCTTTCGATATCATCAACTCTAGCGCTACAATTAGTTTTGTGCAGCTCAATCTATTAGTTTATGTGCTCAATGTAAGCCTATTCTTAATTAAACTCTAGATGAACATTCTTTGAAACAGCCATCATTTATAGCTGAGAAAATTTGATGAAATGTTTAAAATCAACATGAGCATGCAACATTTGTTTTTTCTCTTCTGGTCTGCACACTGATTAATGCTTTGTATATTCATTGTAGCTGTCTTTTGTTATCCGAGTTATGTAACTATCAAATATTGTTAGAATAATTAATCAAGTACTTAGTGGAGATATTGAAAAGTTGTGACTATTTCGTTTTAACTCTACTGGTCATTGTATTGATTGTATTGATTAATCTTCCTTATTAATTAGGAGTTAACTAGGAGACTCCTACCTATATAAATGTACATTCTCACCACATAATATACCACATAATATGATATAATAAACATATTTTCAGTTCTAATAAATATGGCATAGTTTTTGGACTGTTGTTTGTTTTGGTGGTAATTTTTATTTAATGTTGATGAATTACGTACTTTCCGAATCACATGTTTGTAAGGATGAACCACAAAAAGGAAAGACTTCAGATTGTAAAGCAAGGTAGCAGCAAACTCCCAAGTAGTGTGGTATGATTTAACAAACAATATCTTCAAATTTGCATTCTTCATCAATTATTTGTTGTATACTTTTGATGTATTATGAATCTCTTTTTTTTTTTTAATAATTTTTGTATAGCTTAATAACAAAGAAAACTATAGTTTTATCATATTATTATTGTGGAATATGATACCACTTTCTGGTATGAGTTAAAGAGGCTATGGTTAAGATTAAAAATGAGATAAAAGACGCATTCACTACCCTTTAATTTGGAATGCATATTTTAACAAGAATGAGATAAAAGACTATCACTACACTTTGAGATAAAACAAGACTTTACTTCATATACCATATCATATTTCACTTTGAGATAATTTGGTAATTTACTTGGTTTAATATTTGTTTGATCTATTATGAATATAGTGTGTATTTTGGTTTACCGGCTTTGACAGATTCAAGTTGAGATGTGCTCAATGTATCACCAATTCATCAACTTAATTTGATTCAGTTATATTGGTGTGGTGTCATAAAGTTAGCACATGAATTTTTTTTTGAAGCGAATACATTCTTCAATTGCAAAGTTCATTTGGTTTTTTTTTTTTTGACGGTCAAGTTCATTTGGTTTTAAAGTCTTAGAGTTGTGTGTATGTAATATTACTTCTAAAATGTAGTATTCTCCTTTTATTTGGACTATCTTCCTTTTGAGGAAAGAAAATATCATACTTAAAATACAATACAAGGATTTTGTTGAACCATAAAGTATGCATATTTAATGGATATATTTTTTTTTTGACAAATGAGCATGTTATTTCTGTTTCTGTAAAAAAAAAAATTCCTTATTTTCTTGAGATTCAGTTTTTTTTTTTTTTTTTTCCTTTTTGACAATAAGTTGTCACAATACATATAGCCTCTCACACCAGACAAAATAATTATTACTCCAAGTTGTGCAATTGTCACCTCAAACAAATTTCAAAGGTGATTAACAACACAAGAAGTTGATTATAATGTGTTTTCTAACTATCTTGAATTAAATTTAATTTGTGGAAACATGAACATGCTGAACTAACCATGGAAGTCATTCCCCTCAAAAAAAAAACATGGAAATCATTCCGCATTATGACTCATTATGTGCTTATCTTAGAATAGTTATTCAATGTGTATGTATGGCTTCAATAGTAGTGACTTTTTTTGTCCTTAATTATCTTTTTTGATGCATAGTTTTTATTCATTTAGTTATTCAACTATATTAAATTAAATTATTGTGGTGCATCGGCAACTGAAAAAGGAACAAATTATTGTAGTCCATCACTATTCACCCGTGCATCACAGGTATTTTTACATGGACAACTATATTTTGCGATCACAATATGCACCGTATTGGAAAATGCATATTATTGATTAATAGTATTAAGGATCTTTAATTTTAGGGTTAATAGTGTTTTTCACCCCTGTAATATATGTTATTTTTGGTTTTCACCTTGTAAAATTTTCGGTTTGATTTGCACCCTCGTAAAATTTTTTTCTTCCGGAATACCCCCCTCCCCCATCCAACTCACCAAATCCGCCTAAGTGGCGCTGACTTAGTTTTTTTTTATAGGCCACATAAAAAAATTAATTTTTAAAAATTCTAAAAAATAATTTAAATTCATTTATATTAATTTAAAAATTTCCAAAATTAATTTTTGAAAATAAAAATATTTGTAAAAATTAGAAAAAAATTCTGCAAATTTTTTTATTACCAATTTTTTTTGTAAAAAATATATGATTTTTTTTCCAAAATTTTAATTTCGAAAAAGATTTTATAAAAAATTTGGAAAAAAATATCTGAATTTTCGAAAATGATTTATTTTTTCCAGATTTTTAAAAATTAAAATTTTTTCCATAAATTATTTTTTGTACAAAATTTTAAAAAACCTTTTTCCGAACAAAAATTTGAACTTTTTTTTCAACTTTTGAAATTTTCTTTAACTTTAACAATTTTTTATTTTAAAAAATTCCAGAACATTTGAAAAAATAATCTGACCTTTTTTTTTAAAATTTTGTAAATTTGTTTTTTTTTTTAAAAAATTTTAAAATTAAATTTCAGAATTTTTTAAAATATTTTTAATTTCGAAAAAAATCTGATTATATTTCTTGATTTTTTAACTTTCGAAAAAAAATCTTTTTTTTCTGATTTTTCTTAAATTTTAAAAAAAATTGTTTATTAAAAAAATTCGTAAATGAATTTATATTATTTTTTGGATTTTTTTCAAATTTTTTTACAATTTTTTATTTTTAATATAAATGAATATATTGATTTTTTATTTTTAAAAGAAAAATCAATTTTTTATGATTTTTAATTTTCGAAAATTAATTTTCAGATTTTTTTAAATTAATATAAATTCATTTTTATTTTTTAATTATTTTTTTTTTAAAAAAATTGATGCAAATACCACGTATACCCTTAAAAAAATAAAAAATGTTATACAGTCAGTGTGCCAAATAAGCATATGTGCACAGTCAGCGTGCCACACAATGTACCACGTCAGCAAATATGCACAGTCATATGGAGGAGGTGGGTTTTTCAGATTTTTTTTTTTACAAGGGTGCAAATCAAACCAAAAATTTTACAAAGATGAAAATCAGAAATGACATATATTACAGGGGTGAAAAACACTATTAACCTTTAATTTTATCTACAAAACCTTATAAGCCCGTTTGATAGTTTTTTTTGTGGTTATTATTTTTTCTACTCTGAATTATTCGAGCCGGATCAGTGCACATGCAACACTAAGTAAAAGTTGTGAAAAGCTATATACACATTGAAATGCCATACAATTAATCGAGCATTGTTGCATGTAATATTTTGCTAGCACAAATGCATTATGAGTCATTGAATCAAATGCATTATTTTATTAGTTAATATTATTATTACGCATGTGATGCTTGAATGAAGTTTTTATTATAACATATTTCACATTGTTTTTATTTACGGCTTTAATGTGATGTTTGAGTTCTAAATTACTAATATATTATGTTTATTATTGACCCGTGTGATAGCATGGGACGAAGATCTAGTTTACCAAAAGTGTTGATGAAATAATTTTTTTTTTTTTGAATTTTTATGACTAATAACAAAGAATATTGATTACTTTTTCTTAGAAAACGTTAAAAATTGAATTATGATTCTTATAAATAATTAAATGACGTTTTTCTTATGAAATAATGTTTTCTAAAGTATAATAATTTTTTTTTTGTCAGGTAGTTTAGTGGCTAGAATTCATCTTAAGTGAATAAGTGGGGTGTCCGAGGTTCGAACCCCAACCCTTACATATAATAATGCATTGTTCCACCAACTGAACTATGCTCTGAACTTTAAAAGCATAATATTAACATATAGTCATTTATTTTACAAGAGTATCCTCCAAGTTTCCCAAAAACATATGAATGTAACTTGAATAATTGGTTTCGCATAAGCTTTAAAAGAAGATGATTTAAGTGTTTCCTATAAATACCCAAATTAAAGCGCCAAATTCAATTTTCATCATCTTCTTATTTTTCTTCTCTTCCCCCCAAAAAATGCGAACACGCTTTCTAAACAACGACTACTTCACACTTCCACCATCACATCCTCCTTTCCTCCACCTTCCCGTCCCTCGTCTCCCTACACCGCCATCCACCGCCGCGAACCACCACCACCACCTCTTCTCTCCTCTCCCCAACCTCTCCCTCCACCTCGATCCTTTCCCGATCGAATCCGCACTCTCTTCCTTCCTCTCCGCGGTTCTCCCTCACCGAATCAGCGTCGAAGATAACGATCTAACGGTTTTGAATCCAGATCGTGATTCTTCAGTTGCTGATTTTCAAAATCGTGAGGTTCGTTACAGTTTTCAGTTTACGTTTTGTGAAAGAGTTAATGTGCTTCGATGTTAGTGTATATTTTTTAGTTGATTTTAGTTCGTTAGTGTTAGTATTTCATTTCACTCTGAAAATTGAGATTATGTGTGCTTTACGTGTTTGAATTTTTTATTACGTTGCCGAATTTGAAAATTGCGAGGTTAGTTTTTCACTTCACGTTTTGCTTCTCCGATGAAGAGTTAATGCGTTTTGATCTTTGTGTTGATTTTCGTTTGTTACTGTTAGATTTTCATTTCACTCTGAAAATTGAGATTCTATGTGTTACTTTCAATTTTAAAATTGCAACGTTAGTTTTAATTTCTAAATTGAGATTTCTAGTGTAGTGTATTTACCGAATTTCAAAATCACGAGGTTAGTTTCAATTTTCAGTTTACTTTTTGTTTCTCAGCATGTGGATTTTGTGTTGATTTTAGTTTGTTGCTGTTAGCATTTTACTCTGTAAATTGTGATTCTATGTGCTAGTTGTGTTGATTTTTGTTCTGAAAACTGCGTTGTAGCGAAAAGTAGACTTAATCTTCGAAGTTAGTTCCAGTTTATGTTTTGATTCTCTGATGAAGATTTGATGTGTTTATTCTCCTGTAGATTTTGTGTTGACTTTCGTTTGTTACTGTTAGCACTCTGAAAGTCGAGATTCTATGTGCTCATTGTGTTGACACTGTTAGCATTCTGAAAACTGCGTTGTAGCGAGAAGTAAATTTTATTTTCGAAGTAGATTCTGCTCCTCCAATGAAGAATTAGTGCATTTTGAGACTCATGTAGATTTTATGTTGATTTTCATTTGTTTGTTACTGTTAGCATTACATTTCACTCTGAAAGTTGAGGTTCTATGTGCAAGTTGTTGTCAATTTTCAGTTTTCTTATTGCTTTGCTGATGAAGAATTGATGTAATTTGTCAATTTGTGTTTATTACTGTTAGCATTTTACTCTGATAATTGAGTTTCTATTTCTATGTGCTTGATTTTGAATTTTAAAATCGTGAGGTTAGTTTCAAATTCAGTTTACATTTTGTTACTCCGATGAGAGTTAATGTGTTTTACTCCGATGAGAGTTAATGTGTTTTCATCAGTGTGTAAATAAATTGTTGATTTTGTTTGTTATTGTTGGCATTTTACTCTCATAATTAAGATTCTATGTGCTCTTTGTTTTTGAATTTCAAAATTGCGAGGTTAGTTTCAAATTCAGTTTAAAGATGAAGAATTAATATGTATCGATTTTATGTAGATTGCGTTGATTTTTGTTAGAAACTGTTAGCATTTCATTTTACTCTGAAAATTGAGATTCTATGTGCTCATCGTTTTTTACTCTGAAAATTGTGAGGTTAATTTCAATTTTCTGTTGACATTTTTTTTCTTCGATGGAGAATTGATGTGCTTTGAGCCTCATATGGAGTTTGTGTTGATTTTCCTTTTTCACCAGCAGCGTTTTATTTTACACTGAAAATTGAGATTCTATGTGCACGAGATTTTTGGATGTTTTATCTCTCTGGCTGAATTTCAAAATTGCGAGGTTAGTTTCAGTGATACAGTTTAGGTTTTGTTTCTCTGAGGAAGCATTATTGTGTTTTGATTTTTGTGTAGGTGTTTTGATTTTCGTTTGTAACTGTTAGCATTTCATTTCGCTCTGAAAATTGAGATTCTATGTGCTCGTTGTTTTTGTATGTTTTATGTTCGTAACAGAATTTCAAAATTCCGAGGTTAGTTTCAGTTTACGTTTTGCTTCTCCAATGAACGATTGATGTGTTTCGATCCTCATGTATATTGTGTTGATTTTCATTTTTCACTGTATGCATTTAACTTTGAAAATTGTGATACTATGTGCTCGTTGCAGCCAGAAGCAGATTTTGTAACTCCGATGAAATTTTTCTGTGTTTGATCTCATTGGTCCTAGTGTAGTTGTTTCGATTTACGTTCCACACTGTTAGCATTTCATTTCACTCTGAAAACTGATAATCTTTTTGTTCATTGTTTTCGGATGTTTTAATTGTGTAGCAGCAAGAAGTAGATTTTATTTTTGAAGTTAATTTCAGTTTACTTTTAGTTTCTCCCATGAAGAATTAGTGTTTCAAGCCTCGTGTAGATTCTGTGTTGATTTTCGTTTGCCACCCTCAGCGTTTTATATTACTCTGAATATTGAGATTTTAAGTGCTCGTTGTTTTTGTATGTTTTTGTATGTTTTATTTTAAGTTCATGTTTTGTTTCTGCAATGAAGAATTGACGCGCTTCGATCTTTGTGAAGATTGTGCTGTTTTCGTTCATTACTGTTTTCGTTCATTACTGTTCATTTCATTCTGAAAATTAAGATTCTATGTGCAATTCTATAAGAAGCTTACTGAATGTGCTTGTCGTTTTTTAATGTTTTGATTGCATTGCAGCGAGAAGCATATTTTATCTTCGAAGATCATGTCTCCAATGCTGATATTGAAGTTTCCAATGTAAACTGACACTTCTTCTCCCTGAAATTTTTATTCTTTTAGTTTATTTCTTTTTGTTAAATCTTATAATTTATATCGTTTGCAGGAGAGTGAAACGGTTACTCATGGTGATGAAAACAAAGTTGTTTATGAACCGATTCAATTTGAAACACCTGAGCAGTTGGACGCACTCTTGGTGAGATACTTGTTTCTAATTTTGTAGTAATAATAATAACTTGTTCTGTTTATGACATTTGATTTTTGAACCTTCAACTTCATTTTTTTAGTTCTTTGTATGCTAACTAGTGTTGTCAATCCCGAATACTGACAATAGCGGTTTCTTCAAACTCTGTTATATTTCTGTGCTATGGCACTGCTATTTGATAACTCTATTAACATATCATAAAAACAGAGATTTGCTGAAATTCTGCTTTGCTATACTACACCGCCGCTACAACTGTTATTTGACAACACTGATGCTGACTTCTTACACTTTTAGCATGTTAATTCAATCCTTACGTTTTTTTTTAATGTATTTTAAAGGAAAATGTATGCTTCACTGAGAAGGAGAGGATGGAAATGCTGTCTCAAACTCCAGAGGTTGAAAATTGCATGGTAATTACTCTATAATATATAGCCACTCTTGTGTTCACTTTGTTTTATTACACTTTTTACTTTTGCTGTAAGTTTGCGGGCTTGCAGTGTCTGAGTATGAACCTTTATATGGATTCTGTTAAAGAGTCTGTTGGTTTCCTATTGAAGTAATTACATTGTTTCATTCTTGTTAATTTTTAGTATAATACATGTTGGTGCATATTAATTTATGGATTTAAAGGATATGCACTGTCGGTGTAAAACAGTTTTACGCTGACATCCACTGTTTTTTCCATCACCCCCACTCTTCTATGCTCTCCTATTCGGTGTCAGTGTAAAAATATTTTACACTGGCGGTGCATGCCCTTTAAACTCTTGATATGTTATAGTATTTTGTTTAATTTTGTTTGTTGAGTTTGCAATATGGCAGATCTAAATATACTTTGTTTTAGTTTTTTACTTGCATTAAACAGGAATAAGGATGGCCTTTTAAACACAAAAGAATGGATTTTGAGAAACATATTTTATTTAGTGATAGGACATGAGAAGGTTTAAATTTTTTGTTATTCTTGTGTGCTTGTCTGCGAATTTTATAGGGAACAAGTTCTTGTGTTTTCCTTGCAGGAAATGCTCATGCCTGAGTCATTGAGGCAGTACCCTTACAAAGATCTAGAATCAGTATCAAGGATTGAGGATGTTATTTCTGAGTACCTGAAGGGGGAGAATGCATGTGCTTCAGAAGGTAATATACCTGTTCAGCACCTGCCACACTCTGAGAGAAAGATGTTTCTCATTTTGGAAGTGGACGAGGAAAGTTTGGGAATTCCCACAAGCTTATCTATGGTAAATATTGTTGAATCATATTTCGGGAATATCAAATCCCAATGTTTTGACGAACGATATCAGTCGATAACTGAGGGCAAGGAACTTTTGGATTCTGAGATGCATGATATGGTGAAGTTGTTTTCTGAAGACTGTGTATCAAAGAAGAGTTTGGTGTTATCAGATATATTTCCTGAAAGAGATTTTATAAATATGCTGGAAAGTGAACATGTGGATAGGAATGTTGCCCTGGATGGGACTGTGCGGGCTAATAGTTCTTTCTTAGTGAATTTAATTACCTTCCAGGAGTTCGTGTTCTTTGATGAGGACATGATTAATACCTTTGAAGCTTTTTATGACACAAGAGCATCAAATGATCTAGAAGAAACAAGTGACTGGATGTTCACGAAAGAGTTTAACTTTAAGAGTTTTGATGAATTGATTGTTAGTAATGAGATGGCATTAGGAGATGACAAATTCAAATCATTGCCTGTACCTGTAATCTCTGATCACAAAAAGATGATATATGTACATGATATCATTGAAGAACTATTTTCCAACATGAAGATCCAACCCCTATCTGCGTCTGATGGAATTTACTTAGACTGGGATCTACTTGAAGAAGATAAATGCAGTTACAATATATCTAACTGGTATCATAACATATGGGCCAAGATAGATATGAACAACCATGATATTGGAGAAGAATCTCTTGACAACTGGAAATGGATACTTGAGTTGGTTTTCTTTGGTGATACTTCAGGGGCTTGTGACCTTCAAAATAGTGAAGAGTTGCAGGAGATGCTTTCTGAAAGCATTTCTCAGCTTGACAATCTGCCTGTAGAATTTGCTGCGAGCGCACTCTTAGAACATGGAGTTTCCAATAAAGGATGCCGTGAACAATTACCTGGAAAAAAGGCACAGAGGGCTTCATCATTATTTAAGCCTATGTCAGAAATCAGTAACCTTAGTCATACTAGAGGTAAATGTGACCTTCAACAAAGTGAAGAGTTGCAGAAGTTGCTTTCTGATAGCATTTCTCAGCCTGATAATCAGCCTGTAGAATTTTCTGCAGGCAAAGTAGTAGAAAATGGATCTTCCAATGAAGGATGTCCAGAACAGTTACCGGAAATAAATGCAGAGAGGGCTTCATTATTATTTAAGTCTATGTCAGAAATCAGCAACTTTGATTATTTCTTAAACCCTCAAAAAGCAACTGCTAAGGAGAGTTGTTGTTTTGGAGTAGACTCCACCATTGCTAATGTTAATATCCCAAAAGTTACATCCGCCGCATTGAAAGCTGGTCGACAATCACAAGGGTGGCACACTGTTCTGCATAAAATTAAGCTGTCTGACAATATTGTGGCACTTGCTAGATATTTTGAAAAAAGCTATGTTGCCATTTTGCAGAGTGATACAGAGCTGGCAAAGACACATAAATCGGATGTACATTATTTTGAATTGCTGAGTCTTCAAAAACACAAGCTGATTGAATTCCATGTAAATGGAAATAATATGGCGTTTATTGTGTTAAGTGCAATTAAGCAGGCAGTTTGGTACTTGTGTTTCTATGGTCTCAACCCAGCATCCTTGTATGTAGACAAACTATGTAAAAACATAGACTACTTGAAATCAAGATTAGGCATTCTCCAATCTTTGATCAAAGATGAAAATAGGAAAATGGAAAGCAATATTTCTATGGCACACTCGTCGCTGACAACTGTCAGGGAAATTTTACAGGCAAACATCAAACAGGATAGTTTGAAAGCTTTAATTGTGGCTGAAGAAGTGTTCTGGTGGTCTTTGAAAAGTCTCCTTGTTTTCCTAGGGTTATCATTCAGTGAACTAAATACTTCTTACAGAAGTCAGCCATATGCAAATAATCTTCCTGGGGACACTGATACTACTAAAATGATGGGACATCTGAGTTCAGACTGCTTGCTGGTTTCATACAGGTAAGCAGTTGTTTCTGTATATTTTATTTAGTATTGTCAATCATACATAACGAAAATAGCGGTTTGTTCAAATTCAGTGGCGGTCCAGCGCTATAGTTTCTATTTGACAATGCTTTTTACTAAATCATGTTTTGTGGAACAAGAGTGGGTGTTCAAATTCTGCTACACCATAGCTGCTATGTTACAACACTAATTTTCATTTTATCACACATTGTACTTCTTTTTAAAACTACATTTTTCAGCATGATTTTTTTAAACTTTCTCAAATAGGTTTTATATTTAAGCAGTGAGGAGGGTAGACTGGATGGAAGATAGTTCATTACTTAGAAGTATAGGAAGATCAGTGAAAACCTTAAACCCTACCTTTATTTAACATTTGGAGTTAAATAGTATATCTTTAAATATGATCCATGCAGTTGACTCTTTCTAGTACAACAAGACTTTGATTGTTGTTAATGAGTATCACTGATAATAGTTAAAGAATAGTAAATGAAAACTATTTATTGAGAAGTACATCATTTAATCCATTGGGTACCTAAAAAGTTTTACTTTTCATTTAACATTTTCAATTTTTGAATCTTTACGAAGATCGATCAGCCATTTGGGTTACTATTAAATTTAGGATTTTTTTTTTAACGGACTAAATTTAGGATTTATGTTTCTGGAATGATAAAATACTCATACATTAAATGCATGCAATTGGAAGTCTGAAAATGTGGAACCTGACAGTGCTACTGTTATTTTAAAAGGAAAAAGCTTGATAGTGCGAAAACACTGCCAACGAAAAACAAGGAACAAATAGGCACCGTAGGATTTTAATTGGAATGCAATCTATTTTGACTTTTATTATTTTGAAAATATAATAATACTACCCCCATGATTCGTGTGTCAGTCGTGCACTGAATTCTCGCACCATATAGCAATCCTCATTTTAAACTGATACTAACTTCCTTTCTATATTCTTAATTCAATTGATTGATCGTAAATTGTGAACATAATGCAGTAAATATGCTTTTTTGGTGGTACGTTTTAGGTCTACGTTCTGCTACGAAACTATGTCATCGGTTGTTTTTCTTTTCTTTTTGAGTAAAGTAATTGCCTTTTTAATTGAAGGTATGTCTGTCCATTGTTTCCATTCAACAAATTTGGCATTATCTTGGAATATGCATAATGCAGCAATATATATTTTTGGTCGAATGTTGTTGGTCATATAACTGCTTTGTTAATTGAAGGAATGTTTCTCCACTGTTTCCATTCAACAAATTTGGAATTATCTTGGAATATGGTGGTCCAAATGACAAATCTAGAATATCTGAATTTCCATCAAACTCGGTTGGATTGCCTACTCTTCATTTTTTGACGGTTGAATTGGATGACCATGCTGCTCTTAAAGCACTCTGTCAAGGTGTTGAAATGCCTCTATACTCTGATACGTTGCTGGTAATCCTCTCTGACTCTAGATAGTTCAATGATAATAGAATCTAGATTATATACACAATATGATGTCGCAGATAATATCGAAACCACTTATGTAGAAGTTTCTGATTATATATCGGGTATTTGCACTGGAATATGGTTTATGATAGACTCAACTGGTACTAGAAAGAGAAATGAACAATAATCAATTAAACAGAGACTTTATTAGGAACAATTCCCTGGATCAATGTGATACAGATGTGGAAATCAAATAGTTTCATTAGTCAACTTTTTTAATTGGAATTACTGACTTAACTGCGTCAGCTGATTGGTACTCTAGTTTCTTGGCTTATACTTTTTTAACGACCAATGTAATGGAATATTAAAAACTCACTCATGCAACTAAAATGATTGTCTTCTAGGAAACTGAGGCTCCTCTTCTTTTCAATCACAAGGAAAGTATGGTGAATCGAAAATTAGAGCGACTACTGAACTTTTATCCTGTGGAACAGAGATATGATATAAATTCTTCAAAGACTGCACTTGAAGCTGACAATTTTGTGCCTCTAATTCCTGCTGTGAAAACTGATCATAGCCATCAAAGCTTGGAGTCTTTTTCTGGATCGGTTATCATTGTGAATACTCAAAATGTAGATAAGGAAATGATAGTGTCTAGAAGAAGTTCTTACCAAGTAATTCTTGCGATGGAGAAAGGAGGAATTCAAGTTGTTGAGCGTGATTTAGATTTACCAGTGGATATTATATTAAGTTCAGCAGTTTGCTTGGCATGGTATGATAGCAGAAACCTTGGGAAGAAAGCAACTCCAGCAACTGAGGCATCTTCAAGTTTGTCATTATGTGTTGATAATATTGCAACTGACATCCTTCCATTGCTTAGTTTTTACTTCCGAGGTTGCTTTCTGGTAATCAATTTTTCACATTAATTACACGCGTTATGTGATTTTTCTGTTCAACTGCTTCTATAAAACATCGCACTGTCAATGGGGCTTGAGAAAAATTACAAAGGCGGTTGATGTTGCCTAGAATTGCCAGATATATTCTTTAGTTGCTATCTAAAAAGCATTTCTGGTAGAAAGAATGTGAATATAGACCCCTTAAATGATTAATGTCTCACTGAGTAAAAACATTCAAATAAAGGGATCAGAGTGAAGGGGAATTAAGGGATTTTCATCATTGGGAATTTTGTATTATTATATATATGGATTTGGAACATATAAGCTTTTATTACCAGGAAACTGATAAACATAGTTTCCTGAGTCAGATTTTGTTGATATATGGTAGTTGTTTAATACATTATTGACCACCTGTACATTGAACTGATTTTAATATTTTTGTTTTCCTTTCAGGTCTTTGAAGGAGAATTTAACTTTCTTTCAACTGTTATGGAGTCCTCGGATGGACTTTATGCAGCAGCAACAAGTCTGGGAATTGATTTGCAGATTTTCTTCTCTTACTCACCTGAGTTGACCAATGAAGTTATGCTAAACTGCATTAAGAGTACTGCCATTCTGACAAGGGGTTTGTATGCTAAAATGCCTGATTCAGTAACTCTAGCTGAGTCATTTCTTACGCAATTTCCTGGAATAAATCCTTTGACAGCACATTCTATACTATCTTTAGGGGTCACACTTCATGAGTTTCTTGCTTGGTCACACGAACAAAGGATACATGTTTTGAAAAAATATCATGTTCCAGAAGAAAGTCTTTCCCTATTGAATGTTTTCTGCAGATATGGTGAACGGGAGGATTCAAAATCTATAATGACAGACTGCTCCTCGTCAGTATCTTCTGGTCCAGATTCAGAGAGGTGTCGCTTTTATCAAGCTGACAATAAAAGAAAAAGAACAAACCCTGTAATCAATGATCAGAATGATGAAATGTTGCAAATCGAAACACTAAACCATATTGAGGCTATCCCAGATCCATCTACTTTGCAAAATCCTTTTAATCTTGGTATGCCAAGAGATGCTGGGAGGTCCAGAAACTTGGGAAAATATAGTTTGTACACGAGTGATGCATTTTACCAGAAGCAAAGAAACATTGCGACAACAACGAGAAACCATTCCAAAGTATCCCCGTCATCATGGAACTGCAAAGCTCCCCAAATATCAGAGCATCTAGAACATCCCAGTTTTTCTTTGAAAAATAAAGAGTTGTCTCGAAATGAAATAATGGATACTGGTTTGAATTGGCACAACCTTGACAATTTTGAGAAGCTACATGAGGACATTAGAGGTGAGGTGGTTGACTTGACTAATAGTCCTCTATTAGATGAAAGCTTCCCCATTTCTGACTCCATGTATTTCCCAAATTTGATGACCGAGACAGAGATAGATCACATGAGGAAGAATAAAATTGTAAGAAAATTGTCATTTGATAACAGTATTCAACCAGAAACCAACTCAATATGGGGATCAATGAAAGATACAGGAGAAGTTGATCACCATGCAGAACCAGATTTTGGGAAAGATGCTTTTCCTCTTGATTTCAATCCCCATGGGAGTATTGATTCAACTCCGGTAAGAAACTTAGGAGGAATAACCTTCCAGGAAGGAATGTCGTATTTGAGCGAAACTCCGCTCTCACGTGTCCGCAGGTCAGGTACTCCGTTAAAGCATTCCCCCTGGACCACTGAATTTATTAATAAAGTAAAAGAAAAGAGCAAGTTGCGTCAAAAATCAGTATTATCTGGGAATATCAGTTCTTATTTTGGGTACCAGGGGAATATTTCGAAAGCTTCTAAGAAGAGAAGTCCCTCTATACTTGAGTCCTTTAGGTACCAACCCAGCAAAACACCAGGAAATATTCCAGAACAGAAAAGACAGAAGCAGTCTGGGCAATCTTCAAACTCAGCCAAGAAAGGAAGATATGCTGTTCCCATATCTGCATGGACTCCTAATGACAAGAGATCGGCAAAGGTACATTTTACATATATTTCTAGTATAATTGTGAGTTCCATATATGTTATTATTTGTATGCATGCCAATTATGAGTTGAGTGTAATGAATATGCATGGAAAGTCAAAAACAATTTTATACATACACCCAATGATCTAATCATATTTTAAGGAAATATTTTACGATTATTTTTGTAATAATATATTTAAGAATTAACTAGACAAAGTGACATTATGATAAAATGTGATTAATTCGTGAGTAAAAAAAAATTATACAGTAAAATAGACTATATGTTTCCTGCTGTTCTATTACTCATTGACATTCAGTCTATGGCAGACACTGACATTTGGGAGGAGCGCAAGTGGAGGTCAAACTAAGCTGGTCTGGAGTGATAAAAGAAAGTTTCCATATCAGGCAATGTAATCTATCACTGAAGAGTAGAATGAAGGTTTATATTATACGACCCTGTGTGTTTATAAACATGTCCATAATTACGAAGTACATCTTATACGTGATTTAAGTTTTATGTATTCCGATTAGTTTCCTTAAAATGACAAACTCCCAATTCAATTATGAAAAAATGAAAAGAAGCTAAGTTCCTTTGTGGACTTGGTACATGTGCATATTTCTCCACTATATTAATCAATAAACTTGTTTATAAATGATAATTCATCTGCAGCATAACCTATCTCTTATATCGGGCAACAACACATGGTTGCCATGTGAATGTACCATTCAACCTGAAAATTTAGTGATCAAGCATATTTGAATGAGGTAAAACTGTTTGACGTACAAGCTAATAGGTCACACTGTACGAAGTGCACACATACATACAATGGACACAACACTTACACTGACACATGTCACCATTAATTTCAGAAAATAGAAATAATTGTATTTAACTATAATTTGAAATGTTGGTGCTATATAGGTCACAACTGAAGTGAAGTAACAACACCTGAAAAGAATTATAGTTCTTACCATTCTTTAGATCATTAGGTAGAACTAGACAAAACAATATCTTTATCCATCTATCTCCGCATATTTGAATATTTTTCTTCTATTTCATTTAATTCCATATAGTTGTTCCTTTCCTTTAGGAATGCCACTTCATTCAGCAATTCATTTGTTACACATGCCATCATGATCATTATTGAATGCAGGCATGTTTTTATATCACTGTTAAGAGTGAAAGGGATTTAACAACAGTAAAAATTTAACAAGTTTATTCAATTTGGATCTATTATTTCCATGCTTCATGCTATCCTTAGATTCTTAAAATCGATGAAGTTCACTAGTGTTATAAATTCATAGTACACAGAAAAGTATATTTAGTTTTTTATTCTCTTCTGATATTCGCTTCACAAAGTAGGTAGGATTTTGACAAAAGATAAAAATAATGCGACATGTCTAAATCAATCGATTAGCTATGGTTATATTCTAAAAGATGATGTAGAAGCAGCTAACATTAGCTCTTTATCTTCAATTTCTTCTAACCCTTTTGATCTCTACAACACGCCAAGCATGACCAAGTGGATAACTATATTCACTTATCTTGAGAATGGATTGATGACATTGGTTATGCGTGGGCTGATCCGGTGGGACTATAAGCATCTTCATCTACATTGTCGAAGGCGGCTTTCCCAGTTAACATCTTTATAGCTATCTCAGAAACTTCAACAAACCACTCATCCTCTGGCAAGACACTGCATTCAATTCACTTAGATTAGTACCATGAAGCAGTATAAAACAACGATGGGTTATCACATCATAAATCTATTCATGTGATTAGTTTAAGAGAATGTCTTTATTTTCTATATTTATTTTTAATTGCAAAATTGGCCATTATTTGTACCTTGTCTTCTGTTTACAAAATATTTATACCAGACATGATTTTCCTTACAAATATATGTAAACAGGATATAAAATATAAAGAATAGTCAGTTTTGCATTTGAATTAAAAGCTGAAAATGAAAATATAAAATTCTTTCTGAAACCAAACATGCGTGATTATAGTTGCATGCAGGTTGTAGAGTGGATCGACTTGATAGGTGGTCTATGGTACAAAAATACTTAATCAACTGTAACTGTAATGACGATTGATCCTTAGAAGTAGAAGCTCACAGTCATTCTTGTCTTATCGGCTGAGATACTGATTAGTGTCGATTCGGAAAGAAAAAAAAACAAGAAAAAAGCGAATTAGTTGAGTTTTGAGCAGACATTTGTTTTCCCTTGTTCTTGGTTGAACCGACACTGATCAAATCACTGTCTCAACCGTGAGGATGAGAAGGATCGGAAGCTTCTACTTTAAGATAGCAACTTCAGTTGCTGTAACAGTTTCAAACAATTTTTAACTACCAATCCACATTGGACCGCTACCAATTTGCCATCTACACATGCTATATTAGGCTACATATATACGTACCTGTTGGGATCTAGTCCTGTAGCAGCAACAGCATCAATAGCCCTTCCAATAATATTTTTAATAGCTTGATGCAGATGACGAGATAAGTAACGACCTTGGGATGAAAATATCATCACAAATTGCATATCCAAATAAAGCTGCACAAATTATTGTATAGTGAATCTGATATTACTTTTTGGTGAGTGGTGGCTAATCATAAGATCTAAGATAATGTCTTAAATCAAATTATTCAAAAACTGGCATTTAGAAATAGTTGTTTTGTAGTAAAGAATTCTGTTTGAGGATACTTTTAGAAGTTAGGTCTGTTATTTTTTCTACAAAATACCAGAACATGTCTAAGTATTTTTATAGAAATTTCCACAGAAGTTCATCGTTATTATTGTCTTTATTATTTTATTTTATTTACATGTCCGTTTATCAACAAGTTAACTCGTCTCGAAAACAACATTTTTCATGTTTACTTATACCAGAGATTATGTTTGCAATTGAGTTTCTAAAATCACTTCCTCACTACCTTGTTTTAATGCTCAAGTGTTTGTATATCACCAAAAAACAATGCATTAAACCACAAAAAATGACTCTGGAAAAAAAATTCTCCACCTGTGACACGAGTTCACAAGTACACATTCAGAAAGAATAATGATTGTGTGCCGTTCAAAAGTATTCTTTCAGAACATTTATGTTGTTTGAAAGTACGTTTACAAAAACATGAGACTTTAGAAACGAAGGGCAGCTGAAAAGTAACACACTACCTGTTGAAGGCCAAGAGGACCTAAAGGAGTTCTTTCAATGTCATCCCAAAAGGCCTGGTCATCAGAAAGCCATAGTATCACTGTTTCTGTAAGTCTCATCAATAAAATAGTTGCAAACCTTTCTCTTCCCACAAATACATCTGATGCAATAGTTGCCACTTCGGTAAGCCTTATAAAAAGCTCCTGAACAATCATATAGGAATTGATCAGCCTTATTGTCTGAAACATGTTAGTGTCTGCCACCAAATCATATGGATACAATCTATCACTTCTACCTTATCAAATTATTACTAATGTCTATATGTCAGTGCCGTCATCGTGTCCAGTTATAGTATACATGTTATAATATGTATGTGTAATGTGACTTAGTATTAAAGAAAACATGTTATAATATAACAATGCAGATGTGTAGAGCTATAACCCAAGAAAGCATGAAGCGTCCTGTGTTTTTACCTGAATAATTCCAGAAGGAAACCATTCAGGTCTCTCCCCTTTCTCCTCCATACCCAAATACATTTGAGAATTCAGAAGTGGTTCACCATCTAATGTGAAGATGAGTTCAAGAGCATGTTGTCTGCAGAAAATGTCTCTCAGACGATCAACTTCGCGCTGGAGTCTTTTCTTCAGTTCACGCTGTTCCGGAGGTTTTTGTTTATCTGATGCTCTTCTCAGAGTGTCGTCATCACCTTTTGTGCTATGTGAAAGTTTGATAACAGCACGCGGTAGCAGCTCATCTGCTAGCAGTATTGCATTAGCTAGCAATGCTATCTGTTGTACTTCTGTCTCAGCAATCTTAACAATTTTGTGTCCTGTGCTTTCTAGATTCTCAGTGACAGCTGAACCTGGCATTGCATTTATTAACAGATTGACATAGAAATTGAACACTTGGTGAAGTCCTTCTAGTGCAAGTCCATCCAATTGTAGGATTTCAAGTGGCCCTGCGTCTTCGAAAAGCTCCTATATTCACACAAAGGATATATAGGTATTACATAAAATGGAAAGGGGAGTGATTAAAACTTTTCTTCTATGTTGGCTGTGTCTCACTTTCAACCTTGTTGAATTTCTGATTCTATGTCAAAATCATACCACACTCACGACTATTTATGATAATATGCAGAAACAGGGTTTCAAATTGCAGGCTGCATCACATGATCGGCCACAATACTATGGTTGTGTCCGCAACCGCATTAGGCGTAATACTTCTAGTTGATATGATTTATTAATTCAAATCCTCAAACATGATTCAAATTTTTATAGTAAATAGACAGATTTGATTCTTTGGTTGTAACACACCTAATATATGAGAGAGAGGAATCTATAGCATCATTGATTCATGTAGAAGGTCCCATCCCACCTAGACGAAAAAAGGCTTGGGTGTTATATTCTACGAAGCACAGACACAGACACAAATATCAGACACGGTACTGACAGGTAAACATTGGTAATAATTTTAGAAAATAGAGGTGATTGAGTATAACTACATGTGTTGGTATCGTGTCAGATACTGGACAAGCTCTCAATCTGTGAATTGTCGGTGCTACATTTGTTATATGATTTATTTTCAAAGTACTTTATTATTATTACGGAGTATGTGGCAATGGTTATTTCTTCAAACGCAGACAATTGTGAAACCATGGCAAAAAAGTGAGGAGGATCAAAATGAAAATTGATATAACTAAGAAGTAATCACCTGAACCATTGAGTTGAATTTGTGAGCACTGATTGAAAGCTTAGGCTGGTGTGAATTCAAACTAGAATAAGAAGAAACAGGAGGTAGGCCAGTATTATTTTTCCTAGTAGTTGGTGCATAAGCAAGCAACCAATCATCAGCAGAAGCTGAAGCAGCACTACTTTGTTCAATTCTTTTCAAATTTGTGATAAGTGCTTGCTCAACAAATGGTCTAAAATGTTTAAGCAACACAGGTGAAAGTGCCATTCCACTAGCCTCTAAAAGATGACAGTGGCTAAGACAAATATGAACACATTCTAATGCAATTCTAAGACCTCCTGATGCAGCTATGGAGGCGAGAATCCGTTTCTTAAGGAGAAGCGAAAAATGTTCAGCTTGTCTTACCGCCCAAGTTACTAGCTCGGATGTATATGCAGGCTCTTCTCCAGCAAAAACTGTCAAAGAATCTGATGTTGCTTGCGAAATGGTTGAAAAAACAAGGTGTGAAACTGATGCAGTGTATGCACTAACTGTTGTGGACTCGAGACTTTGTATGTTACGATTCAACTTTTCTTTGTAAGATTTAAGTAGTAATGTATGTGCTCGAGGACCATCCCCAAGATTTTTCAATGCTAACGCGGTTGATCGAATCTCCATGCGGCGAGTTGATGGTTGGCAGATTGTGTCTGCTAGCTGATCAGCTAGTTTTTGTCTGTGTTCAGTAATGGCATTTTGAAGTGCTTGAAACAAACTTGGACTTAAAGTTTTTCCTTGTGTAATTTCTTTTGCCATTTTTTCTCCTTCTTCTAAAGCAGCCATTGATTCTTCCACTCTTTTCTCAGCTAATAGAACATCAAGGGTTTCTAGATATCCTATTAGCCATTTTTCTGTATTGGATATATCTGTTTTCTCTTTTAATATGTCGTCTATGTCCGAATCTTCGTTTCCGGTCACCAACGAACCAAGTTGACACCCTTCTGCTAAACCATGAACCAATGCAGCTTGATTGGATAAAAGGTTTCTCATGGAAAGTAGCTCTCCTTCAAGATCTGAAATCTCTTTGGATGTACTGTACATAATATTGTAGGTAGTTAGTTTCGAGATAGCAATAGAAAACGTAATTGAGATTTTAAATAGCGGTCTTCAACTTTGATACCATTATGTAACACCTTAGTCGTATTAGAACATTCCTGAATATTTTATACTTCTTTTAATATAAAAGAGTTTTTAATAGGGAAGACTTAAGTTTGCAATCTTGGTCGGGAAATCAGGATTTTCGATGTCTCCACGATTCCAGCGCAATCTCAACTGATACATTTCAGACACATTTGACAGTGATTCTCTACAATATCATGAACTTCGTCATGACCACTATTTAAAACCTGGATTACAATCATGTGAATTATTCCTTTCACACAATATTATGCTAATAGCTGAACAAGAATTCTGAAGTTTGATCCATTATATCCATGGTTATGTAAAAATCTTGAGGTTTTTTTAAGAGAAATATATACTACATAAAATTCAAAAGAAAGTTCATGGAACGGTAAGTAACTAACACTTTGATCAGATATCAGATAATGTTATGTTCATAAGAAGGCACATGATTAACATTCTCATCGCAATGAGAAAATCACAAAATGGCAATGCTTAAATCCCTTCGTATACGATGCATAAGAATTTGAAAATGGAGCAGCAAAGATGCTCACCGTATGAACGCAGAGTAATTAGCAAGAACACTTTTGCGCATTTCTTCTGCAGAAGCCTTCTTAAGGTCAACAAGATAAGCACACAAATGTCTTATCTCCTGTAAAAATATGCAGATGTGAGTTAAACAAAGCAACATTGCTTAACAAGACATGGATATATATTGATTATTGCAATCATATTTACACTTTCAATACATGCAAAATCAGTTTAACTCTCTCGAACGGGGATAACTTAACTAGTTTGTATTCTACCTTTCATTGAGATGAATATCTACAAACATCACAAATTTGTAAGCTGGAACTTGAATGAAAAAATAGTGGACTTTTTCATACAAAAATTAACCATTTACTTCTCATATTATATCTAACATCTAGCATATATGGTCTTAAATGCAACATTTACTTCATGAATAGAATAAATTGTTCATAACCACAACATTTTGAAAACATATGAATGCCTCTACAATCTAGGATGAGATTATTCATTTTTAATCTACCTTTTTTTATAACCATTTATGTACTAACTTAATCTGTGGTCGCAAGTTCGAATTCGGTCTTAAATGCAGCAATGTTAGAACTTTTAAAAAAGAGTAACGTTGAACTATTCATATAGCCCTACCCAATCAAAAAAATTAATCTTTATAGTTGTGTGCCAACATACCCCGGTTTATTGCAAAAGAAAAAGAAATGGTCATGAAACTTTTTATTGGTGTTAACCCTCCGGTTCCTATGGGAAAGGAGTCTTAATAATTTGGAGTTCAGCCAAAAAGTAAGTAAAGTCTGACTAAAAACTGTTGGCACAAGGTTCATTGAGGCTTTAGCATAAACAAATAGACCCTTTTATCAATGTGAGGTCATGGAACTCAAGTCATATAAAAATTCAAAAGTAATAAAAATTAGACACATCAAGAGATTGAGAGATACCTTCTCATTCATGCTACGTGATTTGGAGGCAACATAGGCATTGGGATCAAATGTAGAGCTTTTGAAAACCCTAAGCTTGTCACTGAGAGTGAGATTGGGATTGGCTTCAAGTTCAGCAGCGCTTCCAATGCTTGATGAAATGGATCCTCTTGGAGTCACGAATGGTAATTGATCCATTGACATTTTGATTTGATCTCTTTTTGTGTAGTCTTAATGCCTTACAATATTATATATGCATGCATGCAATAACAAACATTACAATAAGAAATCCCTATACAAGAATTAATTAGAGGAAGCCTCAATACTACGAAGATTAAGAAGAATCCATCATAATAAGAGATCGAGGGTGATATAAAACAAAAAGATTGAGATATGAATTTGATCTATTTAGGATCTAGTGATTGCAAAAGGAAAAAGTAACATAATTTGGAATGATTAAGGACATTTTAGCTTTCATCTATCTATCTATCTATATGATATAAAAACTAGAGGTAACAACCGTCTAACGCACTGATTTTTTGATTAATTAAATTTCTTAAAAATCCAAACTACAAATAACTTGTAGTTTTAGAACACAAAATATAGTAGTTTACCTACAAACATGATGATAAATGTTAATTAAAATATAAATATATATATATATATATATATATATATATATATATATATATATATATATATATATAACAAACATGCTGATAAATGCAATATCTCTCGAGATTCATTTTCAACTATGGGTGTTTGTAGTACGGTTTTGTTCAGTTTTAGGCTAAAATTTAACGGAACTGTAAAATAAAATAGCATGTGGATGTGGTTTGGTTGACTTTTAAAATAAAACTTGAACCAAACCAAACCAAACCAATGCAGTTTAGGTTGGATCGGTTGGTGTGGTATTTTTCGAGACAATACAATTTTTTTGTTTCCAACATTAAAATTGAGTTAAAAAGTAACACAACATATTTCTAGCAATGTTTCCGACAATGTTTAAAATTACATCCAACAGTACACTTTTATTTTCACAAAATAATATAGACGAAATTAAAAAGGTGGACAAAAATTAATTTTATTATATGTTATGGACCGGCCAAAAGGACTCTTGGCCTATTTACTTAGGCCCAATATAATCTAAAGCCCAAATACCACATTTGGCAACTTTACTTGCGGTACCCCTCTTCCCCACAAAGGGGGTGCACGGAGCAAACGAGACCGGTTCAAACGAGCCCCAACGTCTCTTTGCATGTTCCCGCAGTAAACTCTCTGGTGGTTACAATTCCCATGATTTCGTAACCGCCAGAGCCTAGTGTGCCATTACAATGACTATGCAACCCTCCACCTCAATAAATAGGGGACTCAATGCAGTCCCCAAGGTAGAATACTTCTTC
The DNA here is from genome assembly GCA_958299785.1 of Medicago lupulina. Classification (NCBI taxonomy): domain Eukaryota; kingdom Viridiplantae; phylum Streptophyta; class Magnoliopsida; order Fabales; family Fabaceae; genus Medicago; species Medicago lupulina. Next base: position 38,586,502 of record OY283146.1, on the reverse strand, counting down.
CTCTCTAAACCCTCACACTCTGATCTCTACTGACTTGAGCGTCGGAGCGCCTGCAGGTACACCCCCCCCCCCCTCCGTTCCAAGGAGCATCCTAAAGCTTTTCACCACCTCATCAACCACCGCATTCAAAGCACCGACAGTCACCTTCTGATCAGGTACGATCAGTGGCGCCGTCTGTGGGAAGTTACAAGCTCTCTCCGTTTTTACCTTTCTAAAAACTAAAGCTTACCAAAAATATTAAACATGACTGCCAATGGTGCTAGTCCACGACTACGAAGTGAAGTTCGCATACCTCAACGTGACGATATGACATCTTCACCGTCACCGTGAATACACCCAGAGGGGAACCAGTACGAGCCATTCCTCTCCAATTAAGGCCTTTGCAAGGTCCCCCGCAACCTACAGAGACGCCTGAAGACACCACCCCAAATGGGGCCATCGTCAACAACTTGCTCCGCACAGTTCAACGACAGACGTCGTTAATAGAGGAACATAACTGACGCTTGGCAGATCTGGAACGGACGCGCTCATCAGTCCGACCTAGGCGGTCTCCCTCCCCAACTCCTAACAGAAGAGGAGGGAGCCCACGTCCTTCCCGCTCCAGATCCCCTCATCACTCTTTCAGCATCAAATCTCCCAGCTACGGTTGGAGATCCCCAGAAGGAGATCACCAAGACGATCCCCTCCAAGAAGATCCCCGCCAAGGAGATCTCTGCCAAGACGCAACAGACGTTCTTGGTCTCCCTCCAGCTCCGATGACACTCACGATGCCCGGAATGATCGTAATGCCTACGATCCATTCACACGGCGCATCTGAGATGCTCCTATCCCCCGCGGGCTCGAGAAGCCTCCCCAAATGGACTCGTACGACGGGACAACCAATCTAGACGAGCACATTGAGAACATCGAGGTTGTTCTCACGTATCGATCGGTGCAGGGCACGTAAAATGCAAGCTCTTCGTCACCATACTACGACAAGGAGCAGTCACCTGGTTCAAGAAATTAAGAAGAAACTCCATAGACTCTTGGAGCGACCCACTTCTCACAAGTTCATCACCGATTGTACAGCAGCGGACAAGATAGTTGCAATGTCCGTCGAACATTAGGCGATTTCCCAAACAACGTGGAAATCGTACCCTACTCATGCACGTGGGAACAGGTTCTTCTGTCAACGTCATCACGGGAGGAACCCTGAATATTTCCATGGGGAGCATGAAAAGAAATTTTGAGGAGCTCATGAGCGTCAATTTGCTGGTCCCCTATAATTCTAACATCAGAGGAAGACCATCTTTGGCCTTTTACGACTCCAAACTACCTGGTGGAGCTGCAAATTCAGCCATTCCTTTGCTCGTGCGAGCATCGATGGCCAACACTGATGTACGTCGAGTCCTAGTCGACACTAGGGCCTTGTGCGACATCATGTACACCAGCCTGTTTAAAACTCTCCAGCTAACGGAGAAAAATCTTTCTCCCTATGTTGGAAGCGAACTCTAAGGCTTCAACGGTTCGTCTACACATCCTTGGGGCTACGTCCAACTGTTGGTCACCTTTGACGAAGGGGAGGCCAAGAAGACAATAACGGTCCCATTTGTGGTGATCAAATGTCCTTCTCTCTATAATTGCATTATAGGGAGAACTGGACTTTCCCAGTTGGGTACCGCATGTTCAACCGCTCATCTGAAGTTGAAATACCATACGAAGGATGGGATCATCGCCTCTCTGAACGGAGACATCGAAGCTGCTAAAAGATGTTTCCTTCAAGCTAATAAATCCCAGAGCTCGGTTTCCCAACCCAACAAATCTGCTGAGGACAAAGGGAAAGATGCTGCGAGCATCCCTGATGCAAACTTGGTCGAAATTGACCCCAGGTTCACCAAGTAAGACCTCAAGGAACAAAAAAGAGAGCAGAAGAATCGGCTCAACGCGAAACTTCTCAGACCTATTCCTGACGGTGAATTCAAGTTGGTCCCCTTCGGAGACGACCCCACGAAGAACTTCATGATCGGCAAGTGTAACACCCCGTTTCCCAAAACAACGTAATAATAATATATTTGATCAGAGTAGTCAACAAACGGGCATGTCACACTGCTTTTTAAAATTATTAAATAGAATATAAAACTATTTAAGATACCAACATAATCATTCTTATAAATTCTGCAGCGGAAATATTATTTAAAAACCATCATCATTCAACTTCAACAAATCCTTGGCACAAGGCCTCAACAATTTAAATATTATTCAACGATAAATAAACCAACAACTAAGTTCAACATTGATACATAAGGAATGAAAGAAATAAACAGCAAATTCCCCATCCCGTTACGTATCAGAGCCCTAAGACACATGAGCCGACATCCTACTAGCCTTGGAAATCTGCACTTGCCCACAAGGCGACAATTCCAACAGAAGGGGTGAGTTCACAATCAAAATAATATATATAAATAATTCATCAACTTGAATTAAAAACATCAACAAGTATTATCAAGTCCATACATATATGGCATCAACATTCATCAGCAATAATTACTTCATTTTATATTCAAATTATAACAACAACACCAATGGCGACGGCTCACCAACAACAACCTCGACATCAAGGACTACACAACGACAACTCACACCGACAACAACAATGCAACGACATTGACAACAAATGCAATATGCATGTGGTACCATTTTACGCGCGTTGAATGACAAGCATTCTAGGGCATGAGCCCTCAACAGTTGGATGGTTAAAGCATCCCAGGGCATGAGCCCTCAACAGGTGAACGATAAAGCGTTCCAGGGCATAAGCCCTCAACATTTGAATGATTAACATTCCAGGGCATGAGCCCCCAACGATGCATGAGTATGAAAGACTCGTGGTGTATATCAGCATACAACCCAACAACAACTAAATGGTGTATATCAGCATACAACCAAACAACAACAACAACAACTACTTAGGACATCAACAACTGCGTCTAATACTTATGACACACTCCCCAACTGGACAACACCACTCAGCAACATCAACGACAATTCAAACATAGCATGGATATTTATTTTCATATAAACATACATAATTTCATCATATTCATCTTCATATATAATTTTCACCACTTAAACAATGTTTAATAAATCCAATAAACATATTAGGAAGCTTAGATTTAAGTCCTAAAGCTCGAAGCAAAATTCAGAAAATGGTCGTACAGGACCCAGTTCGATTGAGCGAAGCTCTGTTCGCTTGAGCGAACTCAAATGACGAAAGTCTGGGGAAGTTCGCTTACGGTTCGCTTAGGAGTTCGCTTGAGCGAACTCAAATGACGAAAGTCTGGGGAAGTTCGCTTACGGTTCGCTTAGCGTTCGCTTGAGCGAACTGGCACTTAACAGATTCTGGGCAGCCTACAAGGTAGTTCGCTTGAGCGAAGGGTACGTTCGCTTAAGCAAAGCTTCATCTGACAGTTCAAAAACTCACGAACTCTCAAACCCTATTTCATCCAAAAACCCAATTTTGATCCCCCAATCACCCAAAATGAATTACTACAATGTTTACAGGTTCTATATACAACATATCATCAAAAACAACTCAGAAAAACATAATCAACAACTCAAATCAACAACATTTGGCAATTCTTATAACTTTCAAAACCTAAACCAAAAACAACCATTTCAATCCAAATTCAGGAATCGTGCATATATATTATTAAATAATTACTAGCTCACCCTTACCTGAATTAAGATGAACAAATTCTACAGAAAATCCTCTCCTCTAAGCTCTTCTCCCTTGTTCTTGGTCTCTCTCCCTTTTCTCCCAAAAAGCTTATGTTTTTCTTTCAATTGCACGTACAATGTTTTTCTCTTTACTGATTTTCTATTTCCTAAAACATAACCTCTCCTTTTCTCTTAAACTCCACTTAATTCTCTTATTTAATATGTAACCCACACTAATTTTCTCATAAATCTCCACAATTCCTAATAAATATTATTTCTCCTATTTACTTAAATAATAATAGTAATAATAATAATAATAATAATAATAATAATAATAATAATAATAATAATAATAATAATAATAATAATAATAATAATAATAATAATACATTATAAAATACGTAATAACTCATAGCATCATAATATATATATATATATATATATATATTATAATTAATGAAATAAAATGCACCAAAGACACTAAATCAAACAAAATAGTGAATAATAAAAATAGGGCGTTACAACTCTCCCCAACTTAAAGAATTTTCGTCCTCGAAAACGTACCTCTGATCGGACGATCCTCACTCACGTCTGAGTACCAGTCAAAGCAAACACTTTTCCACTTCCTTGAGCCCTCTTAGGATTCGTACATTGAGAGCTAAGATGACCTTCCTCATTACAATTGAAGCAATCAATGTCACCACGGTTGCACTCAACTATAGTATGGCCTTTCTTCCCGCATCGGAAACACTTTTTCTCATCACGGTTGCAAGCATTACTCTTGTGGCCCTTCTCACCACACTTGTAGCAAACAACTTCAGCAGGAGCATCACTCTCCCTGGGCCTCCTCTCGTCATTCACTTCCTTCTTACTCTTATCGGTCGGAGCACTATAAGGCTTTCCACGATCTTGTTGCTTACCTTTCCTCTCCTTCATAATCTTATAATGAGCTTTGGTATCCTCCTCATAAATCCTGCAGCTACTCACCAATTCAGAAAAGTTACGGATCTTTTGATAACCAATGGCCCGCTTAATCTCAGCACGCCGACCATTCTCAAACTTGATGCACTTGGAGAACTCAGCAGTCTCAGCAGTATAGTGCAGATAAAACTTTGCCAATTCAACAAACTTAGCTGCATATTCAGTTACTGACATATCACCTTGCTTCAGTTCTAGGAATTCAATTTCCTTCTTCCCACGAACATCTTCCGGGAAGTACCTATTCAAGAATTCCCTCCTAAAAACAGCCCAAGTTACCGCAGTACCTCCAATTTCCAAAACGGGTTGCACACTTACCCACCAGTCATCAGCTTCCTCGGCCAACATGTGCGTGCCAAAGCGCACCATATGAACATCGTTACACTGCATAACTCGGAAGATCCTCTCAACTTCCTTGAGCCATGTCTGGGCTCCATCAGGGTCATATCTTCCTTTGAAGGTTGGTGGATGGTTCCTCAAGAATGTCTCCAACATCCTCACTCCCTCATTAGCACCACCAGCATTATTCTGTTGACCCACAGCTTGAGCCATCGCTTGCAGAGCAGCAGCAAGAGCAAAATCATTTCTTCTAGCCATTTCGAAGTTCTAAACAACAACAACAAATTAGGACAACAAAGACAGTTTAAAGCTGTCACACAACACTACTAGGCTCGACACGACTCTACTAATTGGTCGGACGGACCGACCTGCTCTGATACCAATTGTAACACCCCGTTTCCCAAAACAACGTAATAATAATATATTTGATCAGAGTAGTCAACAAACGGGCATGTCACACTGCTTTTCAAAATTATTAAATAGAATATAAAACTATTTAAGATACCAACATAATCATTCTTATAAATTCTGTAGCGGAAATATTATTTAAAAACCATCATCATTCAACTTCAACAAATCCTTGGCACAAGGCCTCAACAATTTAAATATTATTCAACGATAAATAAACCAACAACTAAGTTCAACATTGATACATAAGGAATGAAAGAAATAAACAGCAAATTCCCCATCCCGTTACGTATCAGAGCCCTAAGACACATGAGCCGACATCCTACTAGCCTTGGAAATCTGCACTTTCCCACAAGGCGACAATTCCAACAGAAGGGGTGAGTTCACAATCAAAATAATATATATAAATAATTCATCAACTTGAATTAAAAACATCAACAAGTATTATCAAGTCCATACATATATGGCATCAACATTCATCAGCAATAATTACTTCATTTTATATTCAAATTATAACAACAACACCAATGGCGACGGCTCACCAACAACAACCTCGACATCAACGACTACACAACGACAACTCACACCGACAACAACAATGCAACGACATCGACAACAAATGCAATATGCATGTGGTACCATTTTACGCGCGTTGAATGACAAGCATTCCAGGGCATGAGCCCTCAACAGTTGGATGGTTAAAGCATCCCAGGGCATGAGCCCTCAACAGGTGAACGATAAAGCGTTCCAGGGCATAGGCCCTCAACATTTGAATGATTAACATTCCAGGGCATGAGCCCCCAACAATGCATGAGTATGAAAGACTCGTGGTGTATATCAGCATACAACCCAACAACAACTAAATGGTGTATATCAGCATACAACCAAACAACAACAACAACAACTACTTAGGACATCAACAACTGCGTCTAATACTTATGACACACTCCCCAACTGGACAACACCACTCAGCAACATCAACGACAATTCAAACATAGCATGGATATTTATTTTCATATAAACATACATAATTTCATCATATTCATCTTCATATATAATTTTCACCACTTAAACAATGTTTAATAAATCCAATAAATATATTAGGAAGCTTAGATTTAAGTCCTAAAGCTCGAAGCAAAATTCAGAAAATGGTCGTACAGGACCCAGTTCGATTGAGCGAAGCTCTGTTCGCTTGAGCGAACTCAAATGACGAAAGTCTGGGGAAGTTCGCTTACGGTTCGCTTAGGAGTTCGCTTGAGCGAACTCAAATGACGAAAGTCTGGGGAAGTTCGCTTACGGTTCGCTTAGCGTTCGCTTGAGCGAACTGGCACTTAACAGATTCTGGGCAGCCTACAAGGTAGTTCGCTTGAGCGAAGGGTACGTTCGCTTAAGCAAAGCTTCATCTGACAGTTCAAAAACTCACGAACTCTCAAACCCTATTTCATCCAAAAACCCAATTTTGATCCCCCAATCACCCAAAATGAATTACTACAATGTTTACAGGTTCTATATACAACATATCATCAAAAACAACTCAGAAAAACATAATCAACAACTCAAATCAACAACATTTGGCAATTCTTATAACTTTCAAAACCTAAACCAAAAACAACCATTTCAATCCAAATTCAGGAATCGTGCATATATATTATTAAATAATTGCTAGCTCACCCTTACCTGAATTAAGATGAACAAATTCTACAGAAAATCCTCTCCTCTAAGCTCTTCTCCCTTGTTCTTGGTCTCTCTCCCTTTTCTCCCAAAAAGCTTATGTTTTTCTTTCAATTGCACGTACAATGTTTTTCTCTTTACTGATTTTCTATTTCCTAAAACATAACCTCTCCTTTTCTCTTAAACTCCACTTAATTCTCTTATTTAATATGTAACCCACACTAATTTTCTCATAAATCTCCACAATTCCTAATAAATATTATTTCTCCTATTTACTTAAATAATAATAGTAATAATAATAATAATAATAATAATAATAATAATAATAATAATAATAATAATAATAATAATAATAATAATAATAATAATAATAATAATAATAATAATACATTATAAAATACGTAATAACTCATAGCATCATAATATATATATATATATATATATATATATATATATATATATATATATATTATAATTAATCAAATAAAATGCACCAAAGACACTAAATCAAACAAAATAGTGAATAATAAAAATAGGGCGTTACAACTCTCCCCAACTTAAAGAATTTTCGTCCTCGAAAATGTACCTCTGATCGGACGATCCTCACTCACGTCTGAGTACCAGTCATAGCAAACACTTTTCCACTTCCTTGAGCCCTCTTAGGATTCGTACATTGAGAGCTAAGATGACCTTCCTCATTACAATTGAAGCAATCAATGTCACCACAGTTGCACTCAACTATAGTATGGCCTTTCTTCCCGCATCGGAAACACTTTTTCTCATCACGGTTGCAAGCATTACTCTTGTGGCCCTTCTCACCACACTTGTAGCAAACAACTTCAGCAGGAGCATCACTCTCCCTGGGCCTCCTCTCGTCATTCACTTCCTTCTTACTCTTATCGGTCGGAGCACTATAAGGCTTTCCACGATCTTGTTGCTTACCTTTCCTCTCCTTCATAATCTTATAATGAGCTTTGGTATCCTTCTCATAAATCCTGCAGCTACTCACCAATTCAGAAAAGTTACGGATCTTTTGATAACCAATGGCCCGCTTAATCTCAGCACGCAGACCATTCTCAAACTTGATGCACTTGGAGAACTCAGCAGTCTCAGCAGTATAGTGCAGATAAAACTTTGCCAATTCAACAAACTTAGCTGCATATTCAGTTACTGACATATCACCTTGCTTCAGTTCTAGGAATTCAATTTCCTTCTTCCCACGAACATCTTCCGGGAAGTACCTATTCAAGAATTCCCTCCTAAAAACAGCCCAAGTTACCGCAGTACCTCCAATTTCCAAAACGGGTTGCACACTTACCCACCAGTCATCAGCTTCCTCGGCCAACATGTGCGTGCCAAAGCGCACCATATGAACATCGTTACACTGCATAACTCGGAAGATCCTCTCAACTTCCTTGAGCCATGTCTGGGCTCCATCAGGGTCATATCTTCCTTTGAAGGTTGGTGGATGGTTCCTCAAGAATGTCTCCAACATCCTCACTCCCTCATTAGCACCACCAGCATTATTCTGTTGACCCACAGCTTGAGCCATCGCTTGCAGAGCAGCAGCAAGAGCAAAATCATTTCTTCTAGCCATTTCGAAGTTCTAAACAACAACAACAAATTAGGACAACAAAGACAGTTTAAAGCTGTCACACAACACTACTAGGCTCGACACGACTCTACTAATTGGTCGGACAGACCGACCTGCTCTGATACCAATTGTAACACCCCGTTTCCCAAAACAACGTAATAATAATATATTTGATCAGAGTAGTCAACAAACGGGCATGTCACACTGCTTTTCAAAATTATTAAATAGAATATAAAACTATTTAAGATACCAACATAATCATTCTTATAAATTCTGCAGCGGAAATATTATTTAAAAACCATCATCATTCAACTTCAACAAATCCTTGGCACAAGGCCTCAACAATTTAAATATTATTGAACGATAAATAATCCAACAACTAAGTTCAACATTGATACATAAGGAATGAAAGAAATAAACAGCAAATTCCCCATCCCGTTACGTATCAGAGCCCTAAGACACATGAGCCGACATCCTACTAGCCTTGGAAATCTGCACTTGCCCACAAGGCGACAATTCCAACAGAAGGGGTGAGTTCACAATCAAAATAATATATATAAATAATTCATCAACTTGAATTAAAAACATCAACAAGTATTATCAAGTCCATACATATATGGCATCAACATTCATCAGCAATAATTACTTCATTTTATATTCAAATTATAACAACAACACCAATGGCGACGGCTCACCAACAACAACCTCGACATCAACGACTACACAACGACAACTCACACCGACAACAACAATGCAACGACATCGACAACAAATGCAATATGCATGTGGTACCATTTTACGCGCGTTGATTGACAAGCATTCCAGGGCATGAGCCCTCAACAGTTGGATGGTTCAAGCATCCCAGGGCATGAGCCCTCAACAGGTGAACGATAAAGCGTTCCAGGGCATAAGCCCTCAACATTTGAATGATTAACATTCCAGGGCATGAGCCCCCTGTAACACTCTAAATTCTGTTTTATGATTTGTGGTGATTTTTAATTGATTTTGGTGTGCTTGGTGTGTTTTACTTGAATTTATAAATGATATATGAGATATTTGGTGTGTTATTATTTATTATAATTATTTGTAGTGTTTTATGAAAATAGGAGAAATAATATTTTTATAGTTGAATTAAGGGATTTAATAGAAATAATTAGAATTAAGGAGAGTTTAATATAATTTAGTGGGAGAGTAAAGAGTAAAAGGAGGTTATGCTTTGGGTGGAAAGAGTAGGAAAGGAATAGTCAGTAAAGGAAATAGGAGAAACAGAATACGTATCAGTAAGAAAGAAAAACAGACTTTTTGGGAGAAAGTGAGAAGAGCCAAGAGCCAAGGGGAATTGCTAGGAATTGCTGTAGATTTTGCTGAATTAAGGTAAGGGTGGGCTAGCAAATCATTAGTTAATATATACATATATGTTTTCATGATTTTGCATTGAAATTGTTGTTTCTGGTTTAGGTTTTATGAATATGATAAAATGCTAAATGTTGATGATTGGTGTTGTTGATTCTGTCTATCTGAGTTATTTTGATGCTTTGGTGAGTAGTGAACCCATAAACCTTATTCTAAAATCATTTTGGGTGATTGGGGGATCAAAATTGGGTTTTTGGATGATTTTAGGCTTAGAAAATCGTAGTTTGAAAACTGCCCAGATGAAGCTTCGCTTGAAGCGAGATATTTTTCGCTTAAGCGAGATTCCCAGAATGCTGTCCAGATGAAATCTCGCGTAAGCGAGATGCAAGCGAAGTCCAAGCGAGATTTCCCCAGACTTTCGTCATTTGACTCGCTTGAAGCGAGATTAGCTTCGCGTAAGCGAGATTGGCCCTGTACGACCATTTTATGTAATTTTTCAAAGTGTTCCAAACCCAAACCTAAGCTTCCTAGGTTGATTATTGGATTTTTAGAGAATTTTTGGAGTAATAATAATATAGAATGGAGATGTTTATGATGCATATATGGATGAATCTTATATGAAATGAAATGAATTATACTTTGCTAAGTTTGTAATTGTTCATGGTGTTGTGGAGTGGTTGAGTCTAGTTGGGGAGGTGTCCTAGTTGGTGTTGTTGTTGGTTGCATGGTGAAAATGCACCACTATTTTGTCGTATGGTTGTATGTAGATATACTCCTTGAGTCTCATAACTCATTTGCATTGGTGGGGGCTCATGCCCCGGAATGTTTATACATTCAACTGGTGAGGGCTCATGCCCTGGAATGCTAGTCATTCACTTTGGTGAGGGCTTATGCCCTGGGATGCTTTAATCATCCATTTTGGTGGGGGCTTATGCCCCGGAATGCTTAGCATTCAACGCGCGTAGTTGGTACCACATTTGCATAATGCATTAGTTGTTAATGGAGTCTTGCATTAGAAGTTTAAGGTGTGAGTTGTGGTTGGTGAGGTGTCACCACAAGTGGCGTTGTTGTCGGTGTTGTTATTTAAGGTGAATCTAATTTATATTCTTGAAATGCTAATAAAGATTGCTGATGATTATGGTGATGATGAATGTTCTTGTTGTTGTTGTTTTTTTTTTAATACAACTTTGTGAATTGTATATATATATATATATATTGCTTTTGTTTTGTGAACTCACCCCTTCTGCTGGAATTGCCGCCTTGTGGGCAAGTGCAGGTAGCGATGGATAGATAGGAATGGCTCTCGTGTCGTAGGCTCTGATACGTAACGGGATGGGATATTATGTTTTACAATTTCATTCCTTTATGTATCATTATATGTTGGAGAACATTTTTATTATGGTGAGGCCTTTGTGCCAGAAATGTTGGAAATATTACTTTTATTGGAGATAATTTATAAATGGATATTCCGCTGCATAATATTTTAATATGATGAGATATGTTGATGTTTATTTAAATAGTTTATATTTTCTATTTTAAATAAATTTTTGAAAAGAGGCATGTAATGCTCCGTTGTTGTTGAATGACTCTGATTGTTGATATTATTATGTTATTTGGGAAACGGGGTGTTACACCCCCAACGATGCATGAGTATGAAAGACTCGTGGTGTATATCAGCATGTCATACCCTCATTTTGGACCTAAAAATACTCACTCAAATTTCTCTGCTATTTTCTAATGCTTTCAAGTTCACCGTGTTTTCTACTGTGCTTCAACTGCATACATTACTGTTTCAGTCTTTTAAATTTTTGCATAAAATCATACAAAAGGGTATTTTGGTCATTTCCTACAAAGGAACCCATTTTCAGTCCCTACAATTTGTCCCTAAGTCTTTTCTGTTTGTTTGCATGAATCATATATCAAATTCTGTTTAAAAATCGTCTTAGTTCTGCATCTGAGTCAGTCTGAGTCAGTTTGAGTCGTTTTTGCCCCAGGGGCATTTTAGTCTTTTCACATTATTTGAATTTTGGGCAGAGAGGTATTTTAAAATACCTCATTTTTGGTAGTTTGTTCATTTTAGTCCGTTTTGCCGTTTTTAATCGTTTCACTTTACGTTGCATTTCAAATTACATTTTTTAGCCAATTTTATTATTTTTACATTTTAGTCCAAATACTTTCAAAAATTGCAACTTAGTCCAAATTTTATACTTTGTTACAAAAAACAGTTCAATTTCTTTTTAATTCCCAAAAAAACAGTCCAACTTTTCTTCTTTTTTATTTTGCAGTTTAGTCCCAAATTCTTTAAAGTTTGCATATTAGTCCTTTTTTTTTTCAGATTCAGTCCAAAGCCACGCAAGCAGTTCCAGGTCCACGTGGCACATTCCAACTGGTCCACAGTCCACATGGCAGCTTATAAATAGGGAACAGTGTCAGAATCAAGGCCACGCGTAACAGAATCCAATCAGAGCCACATCATCACAAACAGATCACACTTTCTCTCTCATTTCAGTTACAGATCAAATTCACAAATCCAGAAAAAGTTCAAGAACATTCAAACCCTAACCGTTTTTCCAGAAGTGAAATTCAACACAGAAGCTACGAAAATTCGCGAAGTTCTCAGTGATTCATACCGAATCATCATCACTGAACCTCTTTCCACCGCAATTCAAGTACGAGTTCGCCATCGTTGACGGCAAACTTCGAGCACGATCACGGTGAAACCGCATTCAGAGAAGAGAAGAGGAAGAAACGCGAAGAAAATTGAATCGGTGAAGAAGAAGAAGGAAACCTACCGATTAAACCCAAATCCAAACCAAGAATCAATTAAACAGAAGAAATTCAAGGTATTCCGGATCCAGTTCATGCCACCGAAACAAATCAGGTAAAAAACTCCTCAAAATTCATCTGCATATCATAAAGGTAGCCAAAAACAAGATCGATATAAACCTCAAGGAGTTGAAACCGTTTCGATTCAAGAAGATTACTCAGAAACCCTAAAAAACGTAAAAAACACGTGAAGCTTCAAAGATTCACAACGAGTGAAAACCGTTGCGAATCCGAGAGGATCCACGGAGGTTCAAAGCAAGAAAAACGGAAAGTGACGAATCGGAACGGTTTGCGACGGCGGCGAGGATTACACCGATTTCATGAGTTTCGGAGTTTCGTGTGTGTATTTGATGCGTAGAACAACATGAGAGAGTGATTAAGGACGATTTAGCTGGAGTCTGGACCGATTTAGGATAGCTAGGGTTAGGGTTTTCAGGGAACGACGGAAGAGAGAAGAACAAGAGAGAGAAACGTTCAAGAAAATGAGGGAAACGGATCTTGGCCTTTTTTTTGTAAGCTTGCTAACCGGGTCAGTTCAAACCCGACCCACTCTCACGCGTTGCAGGCCGTTTGATCTAGGTTCATTGGATCCGGATCAATCCGACGTCTCAGAGGCGTTCTGGAGATCCGGATCCGTCTGTGTGTTGGGTTTTGGGCCTTTACCCGTAGATTTTGGTTCTTTTCACGTTTTATTGAGTTTCTTGCGCTATGCACACCCCTTTCCTTGCTATCTGAACCTCTATATGTGTTGATTTTTTTTGCAAAAATTCCTGGAAAATTACTATGGATTCTTGATGTATTCTTGTCTATTTTGTGATAGTTTCACGATTTGAGGCGGATAAAAAGCATGTGCGCTAATTTTTATTGGATTTACATGTTTTGATGCTTTTTTGCGAATTTTCTTGCACTATTTTGGATCCAATTTTTGCTCTATGGTGTTAATGTTTGATATGTGATTTTTGTGATGTGTTCATCTCTGAATTCATGCTATTTCCACATTCTTGCATGCCTAATTGTTAATTCTTTGGTTTTCAAACTCAATGGATCCTTTCTTGCTTTACAAATTAATTCCTAGTCCTCTAGTTCAAGTGCTCAATAATTTTACAAGTTGCTTACAATCCACAATGCTACAATTTTGTTTGTTAATTTCCCTTTGCAAGTTTAATTGAAAGCTTCTCTTTGGTCAAGTTTAGTTGTGAATTTTGAGACGTAATTTGTTGTTGAAATGTGTTGATTTTAGGGTTTAAGTGTGACTCATAATTTCTCTTTGATTCTCGAAATGTTTTCTTTAAAAAGGGGTGCTGTTTCGGGTAAAGGTTATAGGTCATAGGGTTTAGTTTAGATCTTGGGTTTTAGTTTGGTGTCATTTGCATCATTTTTGGTGTTTGTTCTTTTGCAATTTGCTTAATGTTTCTAGTTATGTTCATTTCATCTTTTTTCAATTGGTTTAGTGCTTTGTTAGTAAATTTCACCTACTATGCATTGCTACTCATGCTATCATTCCTCATCTCATTACTAACCATTTTGTTCTATGTCTCATGCACATCATTAGCATTGCATTATTTTCATCTTTCTTCCCTTTTAGTCACTTTATGCAATCTTCTATTTGATTCATGTAATATTTTAGGTTTAGTTTACCTTTTCTTTAATTTCATGCAAGACTATAGAATGTAAAATAGGACCCGATGTAAAGGACTATGGACTATGATAATGTACACCGACACATGCACCGACACATGCACACACGTTGTATGACTTTCCGCTAGATGTATGCGTAGGAAGCGTAAAACCTAGGAAAACTTATAATTTCTTCATCAAAAAAAATCAACACATAACTCAAACTATTTTGCAATAAAATGAGGTCAAAACCTCACTTTTTTCTTTCATTTTCTTAAGACAAAATCAAAACTAGTGCTAATTCTCAACTTTAACCATTTTTTGTAAATAAATTGGACTAACCTCACTTGCTTTCAATTCTAATGCCTGCACGGCCTCTTATCTCTTTCTTCAAAACCATTTTCAAAACTAAAATTGAACCAACCCACAAAAAGCATTTTGAAAGAGAACTACATGGAATTTTGATCCCTTAAAAGGGTATGTAGGCAAGAGACTCAAAATCTCTCCAAGTCCAATAAAATAAAATCCAATCTCCTCTCTCTCATTCTTAAAACCAATCTCTTTTACAAGTAGCAATAAAAGCAACGCATAAACGTAAAGCATAGTGAAACGGTTCCTATAGGATACTATAGTCATTGCGGGTGCCTAACACCTTCCCGTAATGAAATCAGCCCCGAACTTAGGATTTTTAAGGTTTTCTCGATTTTACCTTCCCCAAAAAAAAATAGAGACATCAATGATCGAAAGGTTCAAATCAAATCAATGATTTGACACCCGAAAATCGCGATGACAGAAATGGCGACTTCACTGGGGATTAGTTTTTAGGGCTACGCCTAGTTTTACATGCTTTATGTTTTATGGTTTGCTTTATTGTTACATGTAAAATTTTTCTTGTGTACGTGTGGGGTGAGAATATCAAAAGCCCTATACCCGGGCTGAGTGAACCTAAGATTAGGAAGAGATATAATCGACAATCCATTCCGGGGGTTGCCTCGTGCATTGGATTACGCGATCAATCTCACATAGCTGAGGCATTTTGGAGGTGATTTTGTCAGCGTGTGTTGTCATGCTTAGGCACTTTACTTCCAATCGACCGATGAAGGCTATGGACCGTAGTTACCAAACCCATCCTTGGCCTTTCTTAGGACGTAGTGCGGTGGCTAAACCGAGCGTTGTCTCGAAATTTAGTCGTCACGCGATACTACACCCAAACTAGACCTTCTTACGAATAATCATGGACAAGTGTTGCTTTGTACTACCATGATATACGCAAGAGAGGTTGTGGTTTGGGAACTTTATAGAACCTTGGTTACTACTATCAAAGCCTTAGTTTCACCGGACACCGTGTCCACTTGTTACCTTAGCCCACCGTGCTTTCCTTGTTAAAACCATGCATACATGCATTCATGCATAAACCTTTTTACATGCATTTATCAAAGGGTATGGACAAACTAAAATTCTTTGCAAATATAACCAGGCATGAAGAGGACTAAGTCTTACAAGTTCAAAGAAGTTGATTTGGCAGAAGCCTACTCCCTTGGCTCAATTTATCAAAACAACTTGCTTTGAATAATTTGTTAGTCCAATAATGTTTGCAAAGAATTCTAATTTGTCTAAGAAAACCCTTTGGTAATAAAAAAGAGTCATTTTTGCATCTGCATTTGCACATATCATGCATCATATGCATCATTCATCGGTCACAAAAAAACTTCCAAGTACTCATTGTCTCCTGGTTCTTCTGCCGCAGTTTGAAAAATGGCTCGTGCTCAGTGGGTCTGGGCCCGTGTTTGTTGTACCAGGAGGCATTGCAAAGAACTGGAACGTTATCAATCTCCCTGTGTTTGTGCATGATTCTAAGTAATATGTCTTGCTGTTTAGGCTTTGTTTTCAAAATAACAATCCTTCCGCCCCGCCCGAGGCGGAAGTGACACTTTTGTAAAGGGCATGTTTGTTCCGACATCACCATTATCAATAAAAAAACGTCGTTTCTTTCACGACTATTGTTTTTCTTAATGCTTTTTCCCTTGGAAATAATGGTAATGCCAGAAAAAACCAAAACATCTGTATTTTCTTATTAATTTCAAAGATTTGCATGAAAATTTTTTCTAAAAATCATTCAACCATAATCACGCAGATCGAACCAAAATAAACCCGTTGAACACAGTGACCCTATGTTTCTACCAACTGTTGAATCCCTGGTGTTCGAAGCCGAGGATGAGGATGGTGATGACATACCAGATGAGATTGCTCGACTGTTTGAACAAGAGGAGAAAGCCATTCAGCCTCACCAGGAGTGATTGAGTTGCTTAACTTGGGTACCGAGGATAATACAGCCCCGCAGACCGAGAAGCAAGTTAGAGGGTTCCTCGGGCATCTGAACTACATTTCCAGATTTATATCCCACATGACTGCAACCTGCGGGCCGATCTTCAAGTTACTCAGGAAGAATCAACCTGTGGTATGGAATGATGAATGCCAAGAAGCTTTCGACAACATCAAGAGTTATTTGCTAGAACCTCCTATCCTCGTTCCGCCGGTGGAAGGAAGGCCATTGATCATGTATTTGTCAGTGTTGGATGAATCCATGGGATGTGTGCTCGGTCAGCAAGATGAAACTGGAAAGAAAGAGCATGCTATCTACTATTTGAGCAAGAAATTCACCGATTGTGAGATGCGGTATACAATGCTCGAGAAAACCTGTTGTGCACTAGCTTGGGCTGCCAAACGCCTGCGTCATTACTTGATAAATCACACAACTTGGTTGATATCCCGGATGGATCCAATCAAGTACATCTTTGAGAAACCGGCTGTCACTGGAAAAATCGCACGTTGGCAAATGTTACTGTCAGAGTATGATATTGTGTTTAAAGCTCAGAAGGCCATTAGAGGGAGTATCTTGGCTGACCATCTTGCTTGCCAGCCACTTGATGACTATCAACCCCTGAAGTTTGATTTCCCTGACGAAGAGGTCATGTTCTTGAAGTCAAGAGACTGTGAAGAACCATTGATCGGTGAAGGTCCAGACCCTGATAGCAAGTGGGGATTGGTCTTTGATGGTGCTGTTAATGCTTATGGCCGAGGAATTAGCGCAGTAATTGTGGCTCCGCAGGGGCATCACATCCCTTTCACAGCCCGGATTGTGTTTGAATGCACCAACAATATGGCCGAATATGAAGCATGCATCCTGGGAATTGAAGAAGCCATTGATATGAGAATCAAGCACCTCGATATCTATGGAGACTCTGCACTAGTCATCAACCAGATAAAGGGAGAATGGGAGACCCATCATGCCAATCTGATCCCTTACCGTGATTATGCAAGGCGTCTGTTGACGTATTTTACAAAGGTCGAGTTGCACCATATTCCCCGAGAGGAGAACCAAATGGCCGATGCTCTTGCTACCTTATCTTCCATGCTTCAAGTAAACCATTGGAATCATGTACCGATGATCAAAGTACAACGCTTAGATCGGCCCGCTCATGTGTTTACCGTCAGTGATACAATTGTACAAACAGGTTCAGGCGGAGTTGACAACAGACCCTGGTATTATGATATCAAGCAGTTTTTGCAAAGCCGTGGGTACTCGCCGGATGCTTCCAACAAAGACAAGAAGACGCTGCGCAGGCTGGCTAGCAAATTCCTGCTGGATGGTGATGTCCTGTACAAAAGGAATTTCGATATGGTGTTGTTAAGATGTGTTGATGAATGTGAAGCAGAACAGCTAATGCACGATGTGCACGATGGCACCTTTGGGACCCACGCATCGGGGCATGCTATGTCTAGAAAGTTGTTGAGAGCTGGTTACTACTGGATGACCATGGAGCGCGATTGCTATCAATACGCCAGGAAGTGCCATAAATGTCAAATATATGCGGATAAGATTCATGTGCCTCCGCACACTCTCAATGTTATGTCTTCTCCATGGCCTTTCTCTATGTGGGGCATTGATGTGATCGGAAGAATCGAATCGAAAGCTTCAAACGGTCATCGTTTTATCCTGGTAGCAATCGATTATTTCACCAAATGGGTCGAAGCTGCATCTTATGCCAACGTGACTAAGCAAGTGGTAGTCAAATTCATCAAGAACAATATCATCTGTCGGTATGGTGTCCCTAGCAAGATCATCACTGACAACGGTACCAATCTGAACAGTGACATGGTGCAAGCCTTATGCGAGAAATTCAAGATTGAACACCACAATTCTTCTCCTTACAGACCTCAGATGAATGGTGCAGTTGAGGCTGCCAATAAGAACATCAAGAAGATTGTGCAGAAGATGGTAACAACATGCAAAGACTGGCATGAGATGTTGCCCTATGCTTTACACGGCTACCGCACTACAGTCCGTAGTTCAACCGGGGCAACGCCTTTTTCTCTTGTATATGGTATGGAAGCAGTCCTCCCATTGGAAGTGGAGATTCCGTCTCTCCGTGTGATTATGGAAGCAAAGTTGTCTGAGGCTGAATGGTGCCAGAGTCGGTACGACCAGTTGAATTTGATTGAGGAAAGACGGCTGGATGCTTTGGCCCATGGTCAGATGTATCAAACAAGGATGAAAGCTGCTTTTGACAAGAAAGTCCGTCCTCGGGAATTCAAAGAGGGTGAACTCGTGTTGAAAAGAAGAATGAGTCAGCAACCCGACCCAAGGGGCAAGTGGACGCCTAACTATGAGGGACCTTATGTTGTCAAGAAGGCTTTCTCTGGCGGTGCTTTGATTCTCACGCACATGGATGGTATAGAACTTCCGAATCCTGTGAATGCCGATATAGTCAAGAAATATTTTGTCTAGATATGAAAAGAACAGCGTGGTAGGTCGAAAACCCGAAAGGGCGGCCTAGGCAAAAATGCGCTTCCCGGTGGATCGAAAACCCGAAAGGGCGGTCCAGGCAAAATAAGGGACAAAAAACAAAAATGTAAGAGCTCGCTGAGATTACGTGTAACTCAGGCAAAAATGAGCGTCTCGATGAGCCGAAAACCCGAAAGGGCGGTTCATGCAAAAATGAGATTGAAATAAAAGACAATTGACTATATCTGGCAAATTACCATTCCCCTTGGGATCTTTGCAATTGATGTTAGGCCATTCTCATCCGAGGTCCCGGCGCCTATGGATTCAAGAGTTTCAGATACCATAGCAGTTACTGTGTTCAATGTACCACCAACCAATAAAATTACCATTTTCCAAGATTTGTAAATCTGTGGGGTCGCGCTTTTGGCCGACTACCACCCTTATACATCAATTTGAGCCTATGCTTTTGTTTGGCACTCATTTTCCGTTCTACTTTCAAAGCTTTATACAAAAGATTTCTTCTATGTTAATAATGATGTGTCTGGAATAAACATTATGAAAATTGAAATTTTTAAGTATTTTGAAAACAAGCCTGAACAGCTAGGTACATTCAAATGAACATGCATGAACAAATCTACATTGATATCAGTTCCAATTCGAGTTACTAGCAAGTCTTCCCACTGACGGTCTGTGGTCAATGGCAAGAATGAAAAAACAGAATGAAAAGCATGAAAAAATGAATATGCTCGCTAAGCTGAAAACCCGAAAGGGCGGCTTAGGCAAAAATGAGCACCCCGATGGATTGACAACCTTCAAAGGCAATTCAGGCAAAAACAGGGGCAACAAAAAAAAACTATTTCCCCGGTGGGTCGAAAACCCGAAAGGGCGATCCAGGCAAAAATGGGATGATGAAAGAAATATGAAAAAAGAAGAAATAAAAAAAAAAAAAAACTGCAAATATGCAAAAGCATTGACCACAGATGCGATGTCCAAAGCACTTACGTGGCTGTTCCAACAAGCAGCAATACTATTCAGGCTATTTTTCTCTACAATTTTACAGCTTCCTACCTTCAAGTGTTGGTCTCGATGTATCTTCAAACGACGGTGTCCCCAGAAGAGGAACTTTTGCAAATGTGTGTCCAAGCGCGAGCCATTACGTGCCCAATATTCCAATGTTTCGTCTGTCTCTGCGAAATCATGTCTACAAATTGCCAATCATCATGCATTTCAAAACATTCACACATGCATAATCATGCACCCTATGTGTTCATGCATTTGATAAAATTGTCATGCTATTCATACGCATCTGCATTCTCAATTCCTATGTTAATCTCAATCAAAATCAATCTTGTCAACTTCAAATTTCTTCTGCTAACAACAAATGTCTGTTGTCATGTCAATTTCAAAGATCAACAGTCTTGTCAACAGTCCTGTCAAATTCAAGCTCCTGCAGTTATGTCAATCAAATTCAAGTCTTTTTCAAATACAATTCGTTTCTGTTATCGGTCAAGTAGCAAGTTCGTACCCAAGAACAGCTTGTACCTGTCAATTTGTTTTGGTTATCGGTCAAGTAGCAGGTTCGTATCCAAGAACAGCTTGTGCCTACCCTTTTGATATCCGCCGAGCGACTAGTTCAGATCCAAGAACAGCTCGTGCTTTCTATTTTGTCCCCTGTCAGCCAAGTAACCAGTTCATGTCCAAGAACAGCTTGTGCTCCCTACGTTTTTCTTTCAGCCAAATAACTAGTTCGTGTCCAAGAACGGCTTGTGCTTTCTATGTTTTCTCTCAGCCAAGTGACCAGCTCAAATACAAGAGCAGCTTGCGCCCTTTGTTGTCAATATTCCCGGTCAAGCGGCCAGTTCGCATTCAAGAACAGCTTGTACCTGTCAAATTTGCTTTCGAGTCTCCCAGTGAGTCTTGTTATCTGCTATTCTGTTAATGTCAATCAGTCCCGCAATGGATACGACATATTCCTTTTTGCTATTCTGTTAATGTCAATCAGTCCCGCAATGGATACGACATACTCTGTTGTTTGCTATTCTGTCAATGTCTACCAATCCCGCAATGGATACGACATATTCTGTTAAATTCAATTCTCAGCTTGTCTTGCATTCATAACACAAATGTTGCATGGCATACATGGCATTTGCAAATGTATTTTTACGCCCAAAATCAGTGCTAATGTCGATATTTAAGTGTCTTCGTCATGTCAAGCCAAAGACTCTGTCTCTTGACTCTCCAAACGAAGAAACTTAAATAGGGGCAGCTGTCATACCCTCATTTTGGACCTAAAAATACTCACTCAAATTTCTCTGCTATTTTCTAATGCTTTCAAGTTCACCGTGTTTTCTACTGTGCTTCAACGGCATACATTACTGTTTCAGTCTTTTAAATTTTTGCGTAAAATCATACAAAAGGGTATTTTGGTCATTTCCTACAAAGGAACCCATTTTCAGTCCCTACAATTTGTCCCTAAGTCTTTTCTGTTTGTTTGCATGAATCATATATCAAATTCTGTTTAAAAATCGTCTTAGTTCTGCATCTGAGTCAGTCTGAGTCAGTTTGAGTCGTTTTTGCCCCAGGGGCATTTTAGTCTTTTCACATTATTTGAATTTTGGGCAGAGAGGTATTTTAAAATACCTCATTTTTGGTAGTTTGTTCATTTTAGTCCGTTTTGCCGTTTTTAATCGTTTCACTTTACGTTGCATTTCAAATTACATTTTTTAGCCAATTTTATTATTTTTACATTTTAGTCCAAATACTTTCAAAAATTGCAACTTAGTCCAAATTTTATACTTTGTTACAAAAAACAGTTCAATTTCTTTTTAATTCCCAAAAAAACAGTCCAACTTTTCTTCTTTTTTATTTTGCAGTTTAGTCCCAAATTCTTTAAAGTTTGCATATTAGTCCTTTTTTTTTTTTCAGATTCAGTCCAAAGCCACGCAAGCAGTTCCAGGTCCACGTGGCACATTCCAACTGGTCCACAGTCCACATGGCAGCTTATAAATAGGGAACAGTGTCAGAATCAAGGCCACGCGTAACAGAATCCAATCAGAGCCACATCATCACAAACAGATCACACTTTCTCTCTCATTTCTGTTACAGATCAAATTCACAAATCCAGAAAAAGTTCAGGAACATTCAAACCCTAACCGTTTTTCCAGAAGTGAAATTCAACACAGAAGCTACGAAAATTCGCGAAGTTCTCAGTGATTCATACCGAATCATCATCACTGAACCTCTTTCCACCGCAATTCAAGTACGAGTTCGCCATCGTTGACGGCAAACTTCGAGCACGATCACGGTGAAACCGCATTCAGAGAAGAGAAGAGGAAGAAACGCGAAGAAAATTGAATCGGTGAAGAAGAAGAAGGAAACCTACCGATTAAACCCAAATCCAAACCAAGAATCAATTAAACAGAAGAAATTCAAGGTATTCCGGATCCAGTTCATGCCACCGAAACAAATCAGGTAAAAAACTCCTCAAAATTCATCTGCATATCATAAAGGTAGCCAAAAACAAGATCGATATAAACCTCAAGGAGTTGAAACCGTTTCGATTCAAGAAGATTACTCAGAAACCCTAAAAAACGTAAAAAACACGTGAAGCTTCAAAGATTCACAACGAGTGAAAACCGTTGCGAATCCGAGAGGATCCACGGAGGTTCAAAGCAAGAAAAACGGAAAGTGACGAATCGGAACGGTTTGCGACGGCGGCGAGGATTACACCGATTTCATGAGTTTCGGAGTTTCGTGTGTGTATTTGATGCGTAGAACAACATGAGAGAGTGATTAAGGACGATTTAGCTGGAGTCTGGACCGATTTAGGATAGCTAGGGTTAGGGTTTTCAGGGAACGGCGGAAGAGAGAAGAACAAGAGAGAGAAACGTTCAAGAAAATGAGGGAAACGGATCTTGGCCTTTTTTTTGTAAGCTTGCTAACCGGGTCAGTTCAAACCCGACCCACTCTCACGCGTTGCAGGCCGTTTGATCTAGGTTCATTGGATCCGGATCAATCCGACGTCTCAGAGGCGTTCTGGAGATCCGGATCCGTCTGTGTGTTGGGTTTTGGGCCTTTACCCGTAGATTTTGGTTCTTTTCACGTTTTATTGAGTTTCTTGCGCTATACACACCCCTTTCCTTGCTATCTGAACCTCTATATGTGTTGATTTTTTTTGCAAAAATTCCTGGAAAATTACTATGGATTCTTGATGTATTCTTGTCTATTTTGTGATAGTTTCACGATTTGAGGCGGATAAAAAGCATGTGCGCTAATTTTTATTGGATTTACATGTTTTGATGCTTTTTTGCGAATTTTCTTGCACTATTTTGGATCCAATTTTTGCTCTATGGTGTTAATGTTTGATATGTGATTTTTGTGATGTGTTCATCTCTGAATTCATGCTATTTCCACATTCTTGCATGCCTAATTGTTAATTCTTTGGTTTTCAAACTCAATGGATCCTTTCTTGCTTTACAAATTAATTCCTAGTCCTCTAGTTCAAGTGCTCAATAATTTTACAAGTTGCTTACAATCCACAATGCTACAATTTTGTTTGTTAATTTCCCTTTGCAAGTTTAATTGAAAGCTTCTCTTTGGTCAAGTTTAGTTGTGAATTTTGAGACGTAATTTGTTGTTGAAATGTGTTGATTTTAGGGTTTAAGTGTGACTCATAATTTCTCTTTGATTCTCGAAATGTTTTCTTTAAAAAGGGGTGCTGTTTCGGGTAAAGGTTATAGGTCATAGGGTTTAGTTTAGATCTTGGGTTTTAGTTTGGTGTCATTTGCATCATTTTTGGTGTTTGTTCTTTTGCAATTTGCTTAATGTTTCTAGTTATGTTCATTTCATCTTTTTTCAATTGGTTTAGTGCTTTGTTAGTAAATTTCACCTACTATGCATTGCTACTCATGCTATCATTCCTCATCTCATTACTAACCATTTTGTTCTATGTCTCATGCACATCATTAGCATTGCATTATTTTCATCTTTCTTCCCTTTTAGTCACTTTATGCAATCTTCTATTTGATTCATGTAATATTTTAGGTTTAGTTTACCTTTTCTTTAATTTCATGCAAGACTATAGAATGTAAAATAGGACCCGATGTAAAGGACTATGGACTATGATAATGTACACCGACACATGCACCGACACATGCACACACGTTGTATGACTTTCCGCTAGATGTATGCGTAGGAAGCGTAAAACCTAGGAAAACTTATAATTTCTTCATCAAAAAAAATCAACACATAACTCAAACTATTTTGCAATAAAATGAGGTCAAAACCTCACTTTTTTCTTTCATTTTCTTAAGACAAAATCAAAACTAGTGCTAATTCTCAACTTTAACCATTTTTTGTAAATAAATTGGACTAACCTCACTTGCTTTCAATTCTAATGCCTGCACGGCCTCTTATCTCTTTCTTCAAAACCATTTTCAAAACTAAAATTGAACCAACCCACAAAAAGCATTTTGAAAGAGAACTACATGGAATTTTGATCCCTTAAAAGGGTATGTAGGCAAGAGACTCAAAATCTCTCCAAGTCCAATAAAATAAAATCCAATCTCCTCTCTCTCATTCTTAAAACCAATCTCTTTTACAAGTAGCAATAAAAGCAACGCATAAACGTAAAGCATAGTGAAACGGTTCCTATAGGATACTATAGTCATTGCGGGTGCCTAACACCTTCCCGTAATGAAATCAGCCCCGAACTTAGGATTTTTAAGGTTTTCTCGATTTTACCTTCCCCAAAAAAAAATAGAGACATCAATGATCGAAAGGTTCAAATCAAATCAATGATTTGACACCCGAAAATCGCGATGGCACAGCATACAACCCAACAACAACTAAATGGTGTATATCAGCATACAACCAAACAACAACAACAACAACTACTTAGGACATCAACAACTGCGTCTAATACTTATGACACACTCCCCAACTGGACAACACCACTCAGCAACATCAACGACAATTCAAACATAGCATGGATATTTATTTTCTTATAAACATACATAATTTCATCATATTCATCTTCATATATAATTTTCACCACTTAAACAATGTTTAATAAATCCAATAAACATATTAGGAAGCTTAGATTTAAGTCCTAAAGCTCAAAGCAAAATTCAGAAAATGGTCGTACAGGACCCAGTTCGATTGAGCGAAGCTCTGTTCGCTTGAGCGAACTCAAATGACGAAAGTCTGGGGAAGTTCGCTTACGGTTCGCTTAGGAGTTCGCTTGAGCGAACTCAAATGACGAAAGTCTGGGGAAGTTCGCTTACGGTTCGCTTAGCGTTCGCTTGAGCGAACTGGCACTTAACAAATTCTGGGCAGCCTACAAGGTAGTTCGCTTGAGCGAAGGGTACGTTCGCTTAAGCAAAGCTTCATCTGACAGTTCAAAAACTCACGAACTCTCAAACCCTATTTCATCCAAAAACCCAATTTTGATCCCCCAATCACCCAAAATGAATTACTACAATGTTTACAGGTTCTATATACAACATATCATCAAAAACAACTCAGAAAAACATAATCAACAACTCAAATCAACAACATTTGGCAATTCTTATAACTTTCAAAACCTAAACCAAAAACAACAATTTCAATCCAAATTCAGGAATCATGCATATATATTATTAAATAATTGCTAGCTCACCCTTACCTGAATTAAGATGAACAAATTCTACAGAAAATCCTCTCCTCTAAGCTCTTCTCCCTTGTTCTTGGTCTCTCTCCCTTTTCTCCCAAAAAGCTTATGTTTTTCTTTCAATTGCACGTACAATGTTTTTCTCTTTACTGACTTTCTATTTCCTAAAACATAACCTCTCCTTTTCTCTTAAACTCCACTTAATTCTCTTATTTAATATGTAACCCCCACTAATTTTCTCATAAATCTCCACAATTCCTAATAAATATTATTTCGCCTATTTACTTAAATAATAATAGTAATAATAATAATAATAATAATAATACATTATAAAATACGTAATAACTCATAGCATCATAATATATATATATATATATATATATATATATATATATTATAATTAATCAAATAAAATGCACCAAAGACACTAAATCAAACAAAATAGCGAATAATAAAAATAGGGCGTTACAGCAAGGATCTTCCAAAACTTGTCAAAGCTCAGCTAATCGCCTGCTTTTGCGAAAACGCTGACTTGTTTGCTTAGAGTGCAGCTGACATGCCAGGGATCGATCCAAGTCGCTTGTCATCAGCTGACAGTCGACCCTAGTGTTAGCGCTGTAGCTCAGCGACGTAGGAAACAGTCTCCTGAAAAATCAGAGGCTGCTGAGAAAGCTGTAAAAGACCTCCTAGAGGCAAATTTCATTTCTGAGGCCAAATACACTACATGGCTCTCCAATGTTGTACTTGTTAAAAAATCTAATGGAAAATGGCGTATGTGTGTTGATTATATCGATCTCAATAGGGCTTTCCCTAAAGATGCATATCCTCTTCCTAACATTGATAAACTCGTTGATAATTCCTCCAGCTACAAACTGTTATCCTTCATGGACGCCTATTCTGGCTACAACTTGATACCCATGGTAGAAGAAGATAAACAAAAAACCAACCTTCATGACCGAATCAGGGAACTATTACTTCAACGTAATGGGCTTCGGCCTTCAAAATGCGGGGGCAACCTATCAACGAAAGATGAACAAGGTCTATGACAAGAAGCTTCTGGGCGACATCCTCGAAGTCTACATGGACGACATGAATGTAAAATTCCAACAAGAGGTTGATTATGCCGCCCATCTCAAGAGGGTGTTCGAACAAACCAAGAAATACAACATGCGGCTCAACCTAGAGAAATGCACTTTTGGAGTTCAAGAGGGCAAATTCCTCAGTTTCTACTTAACAGAAAGAGGAATTGAAGCGAACCCAGATAAATGCCAAACATTTACACAGCTTCCTACGCCCCATTCTAAAAAGTGCATCCAAACGCTCAACGTCATGCTTACTGCCTCTGAAGGTTCGTGGCTAAATCCGCTCAACACACTCTCCCTTTTTTTAAACTGTTGAGAAAGGAGACAAAATTTGAGTGGACAGAGGAATGCGAAGCTGCTTTTAAAAACACCTCAAAGAAACTCGCTATGAACCTCCAGTCCTGTCACGGCCCGACCAAGGTGAAGTACTATATCTCTACCTTTTTGTTTCCTCCGACGCGGTCAGCGCCGTTTTAGGCAGAGAAACACCCGAGGGTCAGAAACCAGTCTACTTCACCAGCAAAGCTTTGCTAGGGCCAGAGACCAGGTACCAAAAGATTGAGAAAGTAGCTCTTGCACTCCTCACAGTAGCCCAAAGACTGAGGCAATACTTCTTAGCTCACACTATGGTTGTCCGAACAGACCAACCTATAAGGCAAATTTTGGGACGACCAGACATCGTCGGACGGATGATGAAGTGATCGCTCGAACTATCTGAGTTCGACATACATTACGAATCCAGAAAGGCACTGAAGGCACATGTCTTCGCTGACTTCCTTGCTGAGATGACCTTCCCTACGGAAGAAAACAAGGGAGAATGGACCGTCTCCGTAGACGGGTCATCCAATTCCAACGGAAGCGGCACAGGGATAATCGTAAAAAACGACGAAGGTATAATAGTCGAAATTTCACTTGGTTTATCTTTCCCTGTAACTAACAATACTGCAGAGTACGAAGCCTTCTTAGTTGGATTACGGATCGCCAAGGATCTAGGAGCCAGAAAAATAAAAATCTTTACTGATTCTCAATTCGTGACTTCGCAAGTGATTCGCGATTATCAAGTCCGAAAAGAGCATCTGCAGCAATATGTCCAGCTAGTTCTCGAAAAAATGAAAGAATTCAAAGCGGTAGAGGTAACTCATGTTCCTCGCGAACATAATACCCGAGCTAACATTCTTTCAAAACTCGCTAGCACACGGACTGCAAACGGAAACAAGACAGTAATTCAAGAAGTCCTCAACAAACCCAGCGTTCAGAGGCAAAAATCCCAATCGTCTGATGTCAACCCGATCATTGGAATGGAAGACTGGAGAGGACCCATTACGCGCTACCTCAATAGCGGGGAACTGCCATCTGATCCTGTAACGCCCTATTTATTTATTTAATTATTTTATTGGGTTTAGAGTCTAATTATGTGATTTAGTTGATTATGTGGTTATGTTGGTATTTCATTAAGTGGCTTTATTTTATTATTTAGTAGAATATGACTAAAAATAGAATAATTAGACTTGAGTGGTTGAATTAGAATTTAGAGGAGTTTAGTGGACTTAAGTGGAATTAAGAGAGTTGACTAAGGAAGTAAAAATAGAAACTAAGAGTCAGATAGTTTTCACGTGAAACAAGTTTTTGGGAGAAAAGGGAGAAACCAAGAAAAGAGAAGAGTTAGAGAAGAGGAGGTTTGTAGAACCTTGCAATCAATCAATCTAAGGTAAGGGTGGGACTAGCTTTCTCTAATAATGGGTTTTATAATTCTGGAATAGGGTTTAACATGGTTGTTGTTGTTTGATTTTGATGTTATAGAGATTAGGGTTAGATTGAATTTAAAATTGATTGTTGAGAGAGTAGGTAATCCGATGAATTAAGGTAATAATTGGTGTTCAGGTTGTAGAATAATTGATGAAAGAGTTTTCTATAAAATTTGGGCTTAGGGGATTCAAAATTGGGATTTTGGGGTGAAAAATGGAGTTTTCCCCGAGAGATATTTGTCATAACTCGCCATGACGAGTGAATTTACTCGTCGGGCGAGTTGCTCTCTGACAACATCTCATGTTTCGCGTTCTTGCGTCTTTTTCACATATTTCTGTTTTGAATTGGTCTTTGGTGTAAACATGAAAGTTTTAGATAATTGTGTTAGCTTTCCAGTGGCTTTGGTTTGACTTGAAAATGATTTTTGGTTTTTGAGTTATGATGAAAATACTCCAAGGAGGTCTTTGTGAAATTTTATGAAAATTCCGCGTAACTATTTCTAAGTCAACCCAAAACTTATGGATTGTCTCCAAACTTCAAAGCTTGTGTACTGTGAGTTCAATTAAGGTGTTTAAGAGTATTTAACCTATGTTGTGATGAATCTAACTTGGTTTGACGTGAATATCTTTGATTGATGAACTATTATATGAATGCATATGTTGATAAATATGATGTTATATGATGTTGTTTATGATTGATGAATTATTATATGAATGTATACGTTGATGAATATGATGTTATATGATGTTTTTTATGATTGATGAATTATTATATGAATGCATATGTTGATGAATATGATATTACATGATGTTGTTCATAATTGATGAATTATGCTGTTATGATGCGAAGTCGTTGTTGTTGTCGTTGCCGCTGTTGTCGTCAATGTCGTTAAAGTTGTAAGTTCTTGTCAATGTCGTTAAGTTGTAAGTTGTTGTCTAAGTTGGTGAAGATGTTGGTTGTTGTTGCATTGGTTGCTGAGTCCATGCATAATCATTCATATATAAGTTGGGGGCTTGATGCCCTAAGAGCCTATGCTCTATAAGTTGGGGGCTTGATGCCCTGTTGAATGCTTGATCATTCATACCACGTTGAGGGCTTGATGCTCTATTGAATGTATAATCATTCATACAAGTTGGGGGCTTGATGCCCTGATTGGTACCACATGCATGTTGATGTTGTTATCGTTGCATTGTCGTTAATGTCGAGTTGTCGGTGTTGTCGTCGTGTTGTCAAGTTGTCAAAATAATTAATGAGTTGTTGGAATTATGTGAAGCATTGTTGATGATGATTTGATGCTATTTTGTGTTGTTAAATTATCTTACTTAAACTATTGTTTATTAGTATTGCTAATGATGAATTGATGTTGTTATATGTTGTTAAATTCTTATATGCTTATTATTATTGAATTTGAAATCTCACCCCTTCTGTTTGAATGTTGCCTCTACGTGGGTAACATGCAGATAACCAGGATTAGCTGTTGATGTGAGCTGACTCTCTCACGCGTCGTCTTAGGGTCGCTCTGATACGTAACGGGATAAGGATATTTCTGTTGTTTTCCATTTGTTACGTATTAATATGAATTATGTTGATGAACCATTTGAAATGAGATTTTTAAGAAGTTGTTTATGTTGAGGCCGTAGTGCCATTTTGTTGAATAATGAAATGTTTTTCCGCTGCAATGTAATTTGAATTGTTTGCAAGAGATGTTTGAATAAATAGAAATTTTACTCTATTTGCCTTTTAAAGTTATGTGACATCCTGTTTAAGTTGAATACTCTGATTATTATGTATTATTTTACATGTTGGGAAAACAGGTTGTTACAGATCCCCCCGAAAGAACGAGATTGAAACGAAGGGCTTGCTCATTCACTTTAGTGGAAGGGACCTTGTACAAAAGAGGTTTCATCACGCCACTTATCAAGTGTCTGGGACCTAACGAGACCCAGGAAGTCCTCGCTGACGTTCACGATGACATCTGCGGACAACATCTCGGTGCCAAAGCTCTCGCCAAAAAGATCCTACGAGCAGGATATTATTGGCCCACCATGCTGAAGGACGCAAAAGACTACGTCAACCTGTGTGACAAGTGTCAAAGGCACGGGGACATGCACCTCGCACCTCCTGCCGAATTGACGTCCTAGGACCATTCCCTAAAGTTGTTGGTCAACTCAAATACTTAGTCATTGCAATCGACTATTCCACCAAATGGATCGAAGCAGAACCATTGGAAAAAATCACAGCAAAGAACGTGCTCCGTTTCTTCAAGAGAAACATTCTGATAAGGTTCGGAGTACCGGCTCTAGTGATATCTGACAATGGGACTCAATTCACTGACCAAAGATTCCAGGACTACCTGAGGAACATCGACATCAAGCAAAGTTTCACATATGTGGAACACCCTCAAGCCAATGGCCTTGCCGAAGCGGCGAACAGGGTCATCCTGCGAGGAATACGCAGAACGCTGGAAACGGCCAAAACCAAGTGGGCTGAAGAGTTACACGTAGTCTTATGGGCTAATAAAACTACTCCCCACTCCACACTGGCGAGTCACCTTTTCGACTCACGTATGGGACAGAAGCAGTCATTCCCATTGAGTTCACTAAACTCACTTGGTGAACCGACGCTGACACAAACTTCCCAACCAACACGGTTAACTTACGTGAAGAACTCGAATTTGTTGACGAAGTCATAAGTGAGGCAGCTTTACGAGAGACAACGCTAAAACAAAAAATAACCGCTCGTCATAATAAGAAAGTGATAAAACGAGAATTCGAAATTGGCGACCTCGTCCTCTAGCGAAACCAGAAGGACTCAAAAGAGGGAAAACTCGCCGCCAAATGGGAGGGACCCTACATAGTCTGGATGAAAACCGGAACGGGAGCATACAAACTCGAAGATCTCCACAAAGGCATCATCCCAAGGACGTAGAATGCCGAAAAAATCAAAAAGTATTACACGACGAACCTAGCCAACCAACTCTAACGTACATACCAAGTTCAAAACAACGAACTCCATTCTCTTCACACAACGAACAACTACAACGGAAAAGGAAAGTCGTGCCACTCTTGATCCAAAAATATAAAGGATGAATGAAATCTATCCAACAAATATGTTCACTCCTCGATACGATCGCTAAGCAGCGGTGTCATCGCTCGGCATGTTAGGTAGAACCCCAGCTTGCAATGGGTGATTCACGCCTCAGTACGTTGAACTTAAATTGATTTTTCTTTCATCCTCTACTCTCTGTCCGAAAACAACTTTGGACACACATTCAGATAAACAAATCTCTTGGATGTGAAAGCCTTCTAACGAACACTCAACGTAAGGTTAGAATTCTCATACTTGAATTTCCCTTAGCAAAAAAACGCGTGCAGGTATCTGTTCTGGACGAGCAACGATGCCTGGGAAAGGAAAGTAAAACTTTCAATTCAAAACAACGAAGTAAAGTCACAACTCCCCGACGAACATGTAAATCTCTTCAGTCGTTTCTTGATTTCATCTAAACAAACGATTGCGGGGGGTGGATCATTACCAGCTCGGCAAACTCATAACAAAAACAAAAAACAATAGAGCATTCGAAGTGTTAATTTGTAAGGCATACAAGTGGACAATTCTCTCTCAAAGCAATACAAAAAGCCTCACGCAACAAGCACTCAATTCGCACGTTATACTTGAAAATAAAAGAAACATTTTCAGCAAAGTATAATGAGAATTAAAAAAGTGCCAGCCACAAGGACCCAACAATGTCAAAATGGCACAAAGGCCAAACGTCAATAATCAAAAAGAGATTACAAGGCCATAGAGGCCTTGGCGTTCAAACATGCCCACCATCAACTTGGGGAGAAATTATTCTTCCGTTTTCGACGTACTTCAAGAAGTGGAGACCATCCACACAAAACTCTATATCTGGGTTCAACACCTTGAGCTGATCCAAAGCATTGTCAAAGCCATGACGAGAAGCACCTACCAGGTTTCTTTCTAACTCTTTGATCCTGTAAACCAACGCAGGATGGGCCTACACCGCGGTATCTTCCATCTCGTCTTCTCCAGGTCGAGAATCGCGAAGAGCATTCTCCAGAGCCTTCTTTTCCGCGGCAAACTTAGCACGAGCTTCCTTCAACTCCTGATAGTACCGAGCGGCCAAATCTGCTTTCTTCTCCAGAAATGCGAGCATCTTGTCTTTGTCTGAAGCCACTTTCCTCGAAGCGACCAACTCAGCTTCCAGATTAGCTATCCTCTTAGACATCACCTATTTCTCTCGGGTTAGAGCATCAGACCGCACAGCTTCTTCCGTAGAAGAATTGTTCATGTAAACAACAATTTCCAGGGCTTTCATGGCACTAATAACCCCCTCCGTCACGGCACGAGTCTGACCAGCCACTCCCAAGTCACGGATCACCTTCAGTTTAGGTTCCCTCAAGAACAAAGAGGTCGGAGAGCCAAAACTTCCTGACTCAGACCACACCCGAGGAAGCTTGAACAATCCATCGCCAGCGGGAGGAGCACCTTGAGAAAGAGCAGGGGTTTGGGTTTGAACCTTCTTACCCTTGTCAGGAGAAGAAATCCTTTTCCTATTAAAAGAAATTTCTTCTTCTTTTAATAGGAAAAGCTACAGCCCTAAAGTGGACACAACCTGTTGCCAATGTTTCTCTGAAACAAATATAGGAACAGACAACAAAATCCTAAAACTCCTCTCATGCAGTGAAAGCCACCGTAACAAACGGCAGAAACCACTGCGTCAGAGTAACTTCTACCCTAAAAACATGCAATCCTACGATTTCTTTAACAGGAAACTAAAGAAGCCAAGCATAAAACAAAGGGTAAAAAGATCATCAGAACATTACCTGTAAAGATGAACAAAGATAGAACTTGAAGTGAAGAGTTGGCGGTTCGGAAAGGCTTCGTCTCTGAAAGAACTTTCAAAATTTTCTAAGTTTCGGAGAAGTGAAAGTGGTAAAAGTTCCAAACAAGAGTTTGAACTATTTATACCCACTTCGCAAACCTTTCAGGAACCATGAAGCTGCATTCCACTACAGCCGTCACCTACAACTCTACACCTAGGTGACAAACTCACGGTTCAGATCTAATCAAATCATTCATCCAAGGGTCCTGATGACTGATAACGGTTTTTCAAACGTCAGGATTAAATCAAAGGTGTTGATGACATCTTGGAAACACACACCAAGAAGACACTCCAAGCTATAGGTACTTAAGTACCACAATAGCCTTTACACATGTCAGTCAGAAACAGAAGGTCATGTCTCCTCAACCTTTCCCTCGAGACGTGGGCATTAAATGCAGGAATGACAATCGACCAAACCTTCTGACGAGGGAATCTTTTAATCCAACCGGAGAAATTGAGCACTCGCATACCGAACACACATCACCTAAGGGGTGAACTTGTATGGCTGATAACAACAATACTTAGAGGATAGCAAACATGAGCTCCGGACGTATTAGCTCAATCTTCCCACAGTATTACGACCATCAAGGACTAACAATTCCCAACTCCGGGGCGATCTCACACATCTCATCCGCTTGACTCTGTGGACGATCTTCCTTCCTCAGTCGTCCCCGAGCGTCGGAATACGCCCGCTCTTAAGTCATCACTTTTCACCAAGAGCAACGACTCGGAGGGCTATTATTTTGGACCGGCCAAAAGGACTCTTGGCCCATTTACTTAGGCCCAATATAATCTGAAGCCCAAATACCACATTTGGCAACTTTACTTGTGGTACCCCTCTTCCCCGCAAAGGGGGCGCACGGAGCAAACGAGAACGGTTCAAACGAGCCCCAACGTCTCTTTGCATGTTCGTGCAATAAACTCTCTGGTGGTTACACTTCCCACAATTTCGTAACCGCTAGAGCCTGGTGTGCCATTACAACGGCTCTGCAACCCTCCACCTCTATAAATAGGGGAATCAATGCTGTCCCCAAGGTAGATAATTCTTCCTCTCTAAACCCTCACACTCTGATCTCTACTGACTTGAGTGTCGGAGCGCCTGCAGGTACACCCCCCCCCCCCCTCCGTTCTAAGGAGCATCCTGAAGCTTTTCACCACCTCATCAACCACCGCATTCAAAGCACCGGCAGTCACCTTCTGATCAGGTATGATCATTATGTAAGAAATGTAAAAGACTAAAATTTATCATTCTATGAAATTTCAAGTAGCACATAAATTCATTTTTGACTTAAAAAACAAAGAAAAAACTTAACAAGAGAAAAAATATGTCATTTTATAAAAGTTTTCATTGAGTTTCTATGAGTATCAGTCTAAGTGACATAGATTCAATTATTGTTTTTCTTACGTTGCGGTTTGGTTTGATTTAGTTGAGAAAATAAAATCCGCAAACCAAATCAAACCATACAGTTGAGTAAAAATGTGATCTGAATAAATCCAAACTAATTGCAGTTTTTTGCGGTTTCGGTTTGCGTTGGTTCGATTTGTTGTTTTTCTATTGGCTTGGTTCCATTTTGAACACTCCATTGTGTTGTGAATTCGATGAAAAATCACACCAATAACAACTTGATGTGTGGAGCAAGGTAATAAAGCAACCAATATCAAAGTGGATAGCAATTAAACATAAGCAAAAGTTGAAAACAACGAGAGAAAGAAAGAGAGAACACAAAAGAATTTGTTGACCCAGTTCAATCCAAATTGACCTAGTCTGAGGGAGAGAGCAGCCCTCCGTTTCACTATAATGATGAGTAACTTTACAAAAGAGATATCAATGGGTTACAAGAATAAGTCTCCCGCCTAATTCTACCCAAAGCTCCAATCTCTTCCCGTGACCAAGAGACTCAATCCTAATAGTGTTTCCTATAACACCCCGATTTTTAATATTAATTTATTAGTATAATTGTTATATAATATTAGTAATATTAGTATTATTAGCTAATTGTCTGTTGATGTTTTCGACAAAAGTTGTGGGTATTGAGCGAATAGATGAATCAGTTAATTGTTGAAAAATAGGAGATTTTTTAGAGATTAGGAGAAAATGGATATTTTTAACAAATATGAGAGAATAGAGGCGTATTAGTAAAACAGAGGTTTAATTAAGTAAGTTGAGTAATGTTTTAATTAAATAAATAGAAGGAGGTGTAAATAGTGTGAAGATAGTAAGCCTGTTAAAAAGATTAAGTGAGAAACAAACTCTTGGTTGTTATAAATAGAGGAGGAAATAAGAGAATTAGGGTTACAACAAAAAAGAGAAAAATATAGTGGAGGCAAAAGAAGAAAACTAGGGTTAAGAGGAAAGGAGGCATAAAGAGACGGCCAAGGAGAGATTCAACCGTATGAATTCATCAATTTGCAAAACATATAAAAACGGAGTTAGAAAAAGTCCCTTAAGGCTAAATCGCATATGTGAAATCGCAGAAAATATGTGATTTCGGTAATCGAAACACATATAAAAACTGAGACTTTTCTGTTCAGAATTAGGTTTTGCTGTCTGCATGAAAGTTGTAGCTATGGATGTTAGCTTTAATTGGGCGTTGGGTTGACCTCATTCCAAAGTCTAGAACTCTAGATATGACAATATACTACACAGGGGTCAACATGGTCGTGCTCTTTTCAATTTTTGTAACCGAAATTCAAAAATACAAACTGAGACTTTTCTGTTCATAATTAGGTTTTGATGTCTTTAGGAAAGGGTAATTGTAGAGACATGTATATGAGAGAGAGTACATAGGAAAGTTTTTAGGTTGAAGAGAAGAAGATTCATGGTGAGGTCAAAATAGAGAATTGACGACGATATTGAAATAACGAAGATGTAAACTATATATATTTGATATGTAGATATGATGTTAATCGATGGATTTGACGTTAACGTTGAAATTTTATGGGGTATGTTAGCATAAATTTGATATGGCGACGATGCACTACGTAATAAATGATGTTGTGGAAGACTTGAAGGTAAAGTAAAGAGATAGTTGTAACAGGGTAATTCATGAACTAATAAAAGTGAAAATAATAGTAAATTAGAGTAAAGGGTGATTGTAGAGACATGTATATTGTAACGCCCTAGTCGTTATTTAATTATTTTTGATTTATTTAGAGTCCTTTTATGATTTTAAATAATATTTGTTGATGGTGTGGTGTGGTGTATTTTTATTTAATGATTTATTTTTAGTATTTATTAGAATAATGTGAGAAATAGAATTATTTGGAGTTTTGGGGGTTACATTTTAATTAAAAGAATTAAGTGGGAGTTAATTAGAATTAAGGGGAGTTAAATAAGGAGTTAGAGAAGTCATAAAGAGTTTTCACGTACTATCAGTTTTTGGGAGAAAAAGCAAGGGAAGAGCCAAGAGAGAAGATTCTGATTTTTGGGGAGCTTTGTCAATCGAATTAAGGTAAGGGTGAGACTATCTCTCAATAATAATGGATTATATAATTTTTATTTTGGTTTAACATGGTGTTAGTTGAAATTGAGGATTGGGGGTTAGGTTTTGGAGTATGATTCTTGGATTGAAAAGGTGTAGAGACCATTGTAATAGCATTAGAATGCATTCAGGTTGAAGACAGTAATTTATTACACTTCTGTAAATCGTGTTGGGGATTGAAATTGAGAAAATTGGGATTTTTGGGAAAAACCTGCATTCTTCCCGTACAGACATTCATCGCTCGTCGCGGCGAGTAGCATGACTCGCCATAGCGAGTGAGCAATATTCATAGCTCGCCTCGCGAGCAAAACCACTCGCCATAGCGAGTAGTGCATTAGAAACCATGATTTTTGAAGTGTTGTTATAAGACGTAAGTTGGATAGTTTTAAGTGCCTAGATGTTTTTAGAGAGGACTGTGACAATTTTCAGATTAAAAAGATGAATAGGGAGCTTAAAAATGAAATTTTAGTGAGAAAAATGTCAAAAAGGCCGAGAGCACCCAGTTTTACTCGCCTTTAGCTCGCCCCTAGCTTGCCTAGGCGAGTAACCCATTTTCTTTGAGTTCGCCATGGCGAGTTAATGTACTCGCCGAGGCGAGTTGCCCTGAACCTGAAGTGTTTTCTATGCAATTGAATATTGTTGATTAAATTCTGGTGAGGGTAATGTTTATGATTAATGGTGTAGTTGTATATATATAAATTATACCTGTTATTGAATTCTTTTCAAAGGTTGAAGTATTATGGGTTGAGTTGTTGGGTGTGTAAGTCATATTTATATATATGCATTGTTGAGTAGTAGTTGTCGATGTGTTGTAGTTGAGTTGTATGTTGATATACACAAGTGGACTTCATTGCATAATCATAATTTGGTGAGGGCTCAGGCCCTGGAACGCCTTGTCGCGAAAATCAGCACTGTTCTCAGGATCAGAGTCTGAAAAGTTCAGAGTCTGATTAGAGTTCATAGTTTGAGTGTGCAGCGGATAAGAGTAAGAGAGCAAGAGAAAGAAGAAGAACACAAGCAATTTATACAGGTTCCTTCCACAATCCGAAAGTAGTCATGTCCCCCTTGCACTTCCAAGGAGAGTTCCACTAAAATGTAATATCAAATTACAAGTTGCTCAAACACACAAGTAAGAGACTTCCTTTGCTCAATCACACAAGAAAGAGACTTCAATTGCTCAAGGACAACTCCAAGAGACTTCTAAACAATTACAGAGAATTGAAAAGAGTTTTGAATACTTGATATACAATCAGAGGTATTCACAAAACAAAACAAAACAGAACAGACTCTGTTTTTTCTTAGACACTTAGAAATTCTAAAATGTGAACTTTTGTAAGAATTATCTAAGTTGTTGATGAGCAATGTTTGCGACTTTGAATGTGAGAAACAGCCTTGTTCGCGTATGTGTATATGTCTGTCTATTTTTGTTCTTCAAGTCTTCATCTCTATTTATAGAGGATTTGAGAGACGTTGGGAACTGCCAGCTCATCACATTATCTTGACCGAAGCTGATTTGACACCATTGATCTTTTGCTTGATTTGAGGATTGTACTATGAAACCAATTTCAAATCCATTCCCGTAAATATGGAATAAAGTCTGCAGTTGTTACTGTTATTCTTGTCGTGTATAGAAGACACACTGCAGAGTTGGTGGTTGCAGGGACAAGCGCAGGCATAGTGGTTGTACATTCTGTACACTGTACTTTGTCAACGCTTTTTAGCCTCTGAACCAATTGGCTTCTGAACAAATTGGCTTCTGATGAACTCTGCTTCTGGAAAACTGGCTTCTGATGACGTCATCTTCAGGAGCGCTTTCTTCAGACGCACTATGCTTCTGACTTTCCAGGAGTGCTTTCATTCAGATGCTCTTCAAGCTTCAGTCTAAGATACCTTTGCTCTTTAATTCATTCAGTCAGAACCTCTTGTAAATAATTCCTTGTTAATGGTCCTGTACACTTGAATAAACTTTTAGCAATATCCAATTGATAATTTTTAATACCTTGTTATCATCAAAACATAAGTGGTATAATTGTGAAACACCCTTTGTTCCAACAATCTCCCCCTTTTTGATGATGACAAACATAAGTATTTAAAAAGATCAATTGTTGTTAACTTAGTTAACAAGTTGACTTTTAGGGGTTCTGAGGTTTGTAAGCTCTGACTCCCCCTGAGTCTGATATTCTTTAAGGTGAGGTTTGTAAGCTCCCCCTAAGTCCTATCCAGGTTAATTAAATTCATTTTTAAGCTCAACAATAATTTCGTAAGTTCCAGATGAAATAAAATGAGGTTCTCAAAAATAAAGTCTGTTAGGATTTTATTTTATTCTTGGGCTCAGATTCTTTGTTAAATGCTTTCTATTACTCCCCTTTTTGTCATCAATTAAAAAGAACAAATAAGAAGAAGTAAAGACAAGAAATAGACAAAAGTAAAGAAAATTTGTATAAAACAAAGAGTCAACAAATACAAAGAAGTCAGAGACGAAAAATAAAACATATAACAAGAAAAACATAGGGTGTGCAATCTAAGGGTTAGGTTGAGGTTGCTGTTGTTGAATAAGAGCCATCAGATGCTGAATATCTTCAGACTGCTTCTTGACAATTTCTTCCAGAGCCAACTGCCTCTGAAGAAGAGAATCTTCCCTAGCCTTATATTCCTCTTGCTGCTTCAGCACCTTTTGCTTTAGCATCTTGAACACCTTGGAATCTCTTGTTACATATTCAGATTCAGCATAGAACGGAGCATTAGCCAGATACAGAGGCTTGCTTGGGAGTTGCTGAGAAGAGTGCACTTCTTGCAGACGACGTTTCATAGCATGAGCTTGAATACGGCAGCACTTCTTGGCAACATCATCAATGAAATCAAATGCTCTGTTCTTTAGATCAGACCAGCTATCCTGATATGCGAATGGTAGAAAAGGAGTTTTCCTGAGAAGAACCAGATTCTGCATCTCCTCATTGATTTCTACCAGCTGCTCTTCCAGATAATCAGAGTCCAGTATGTTAATGGGTGGTTGGTCAGAGGTCTGAATTTTTGAGGAAGATGAGGGTTGGTCAGTATCATAAGGGTGGTTTTGTGTTGGTTCAGAATTTGAAACAGACACAGTGGGTTCAGACTCTGTCACTTGGACAGACTCTGTAGCCACTGTCTCTATAACAGATTCTGGAATAGTCTTTTCTTGAGGTTTGGTTGATCGAGGTGGGTTTTCAGAAGTCTGTTGTTTGAGGTATTCAGGAAGTTCTCCTGAATAATGATTTTCAAGGTTGGAAATGACATGTTGTTCTGAGGGTTGGTTTTGTGGTGAAGAGGTAGTTTGTTGTTGTTTGTTTGTAGGTGAGTCTGAGGTAGGTAGTTCAACAGTTGTTGGTTTTTCAGTAACTACTTGTTCTTCAGCAGTAGTTGTTAAATCAACAACTTTTGGACTATCTTGGTTTGAAGATGATGGAATGGGTACACCAGGGGGTAACATGTTAAGAGGTTTGATAATGGGAGGTTGGAAAGGATGATTAGCAGGTAGTTTGTTGCAAATACCTACTCTTCTTTCAGATAACTCCCCTATTGTTTTAAGAATTTCATTGTGTACCGGTTTGAAAGGTTTGACTTTGGGAGAGAGTTTAGATTTTGATGTTGTTGTTTTGGTTCTTGGAGTTCGTTTGGCTTTTGGTGAGGGTTTGATCAAGTTGTATTTCTGACTTAGAGGAATGTTATCTAAGTCAGAATCTGTTGAAGATGAAGGTGAAAGAGTGGTTTGGGGAACTGGAATCTGAGTTACCTTAGTAGTCTTGGCAGCTTCTGAGACAGCAGCCTCTGCAGCAGTAGCTTCTGAAGCAATAACTTCTTGAGGAACAGATCCTGAAGCATCAGCTTCTGATGTTCCTTGAGACTCCTTCAGAACCTTCTTGGCTCCCTTCAGAGCTTCTTCCTCTAACTTCCATGAGAGCGTCTGAACCTCAATTAACTGTTCAATGGTGTGTTGATCACAGTGTTCAAGACCCAGTGCTTTCAGTTTCTCATCTCTCTCGATTCTATACTGAGCTTTCAGCCTCTTCTTCTCATTCTTCATATTTTCCAAGTACTCATCACATTTCTTTGCCAACTCAGGAGTCACTTCGAACATAGGACACACAATCTCCTCTCCAGCTTTCCTCTTGGGTGGCCTTACAATACCAGCAGCTTCATCAGCTTCAATCTCTTCCCAAGCTATTTTAGCTTTTTCCAAGGTGATTGTAGAGTCACCTTTTCCTCTTTTTCTTTTCGGAGCAGCCACAACTCTAGAGTTTGTTGCTTCAGATTTAGCAGTCTTCTGCTTTCTTGCCAGAACAACTTCAGTTTTCCTTGTGGCCTCTTCAGAATCCTTAGCAAATGCTGCTAGATAAGCAGTCAATGCTTCAGGACTGTCTTCCTTAAGAATAGAAGAAAAATCTCTTATGGTTTGAGACGGTGCTTCAGATTCCTTCAGATCCTTTTCATCAGTGAGGATTATCTGGATGGCCTTCATGTTGAACAGGGTCTTGCCACTGATCATTCTTCCAGTAGTGATACCCAGAACTCTATCAGACACAAGATTGAACTTGTCCAGAGTCTTCAGCACACCTCCTTGATAGAAGATTTTAGAGAGAAGTCTTCCACAAGGAACTTGTTTCCTTCTTCCTTTAGATGCTTCCTTTATAGCCCAGCACAAATGATGCATGATATATCTTGGAAGATTTATTTGTTGAAATCCAGCCAAGAAATACAACACCAGTTTGTGATCCAGATTTGGTTAATCAGCACCTCCTCCCTTCTGAAAGAAGCATTCGTTGATAATCTTCAGAAGCACCCTGTGCTCGATATTCATGTCCACCAGCTTGGTTGCTGGATTTCCTTTCAGCAACAGATTTGTGTAGCTTTCCAGCAGAGCATCTTTCCTACTGACGTTCCATTGGAACCTTCCTTCAGGAGCCATCCTGCAGGCTTTAGCAATCACCCCTTCTGTGATGGATACTGGGATACCCATCACTGCAGACTTGATTTCTAAACCATGGAAAGGTTCAAGTCCCATCTCTTTTCTTGATTTCCCTTTCAGATTAGGGTTTCTTGAAATAGCTAGATTTTCTTGTAACTTGGCAGATTCAATGTCACACACTTCAGCCCGAATCCATAATTCCTTGACCAGATTCACATACATCGGTCCATTAATCATCTGAAAATACCCAGACATCTTCTGAGCAGTAATCAGAGCGTCCATGTCTACTCCGTTTCTTTTCAGAGATGCGAAGTCTACAGGTGATTCGATTTGAACTTCCAACGAATCGATTGGAGTCGACACAGTCACAGGTTTAATGGAGAAGTTTGATCCTGTGCCTTGTTGCATGTTAGAACCGCTTGTTGAAGTAGCCATGTGAAGAAGTTGAAGGTTAAGGGTAAAGGGTTTCTAATGTGAGAGAAGAGAGAAAACAGATTTTCTTTCGCAACTGCTTAAAAACTTGAAAGTGTAGAAAAGTGAGTGAGTAGTGTGTGTTTCGTATTTATAGTGATTTCTGAAAAAACTTTTCACATATCAGAGGCGACAGCCAGACACACGCATTAATGACATTCAGGGGAGCAAGAATATTTGTTAAAGAGAATAACCATCATTGCCCTAAAAGAGTTGTTTCCCAATGCATATAGACGTGTCAGAAGTCTACAAAAGTAACTTTAACCTTTTCCACTTCCGAATACTATCAGAGTCAATAAAGATTCCTACCCAGAGTCTGAAGATTTCTCAGAGGCTGAGTCTCTTCAAATTCTTCAAGGAGAGTCTGATACTCCATCAGCTTTTGATAATTTTCAGAGTCTAGTTTTTCATTCAGAGTCAAGCATTACTCAGAGACATAATGCATGTTCAAATTTTTCTTTATAAAATTGAATCTTTCAACAGTTAAGGGTTTTGTAAAAATATCAGTCCATTGATGATCAGTATCAATGAATTGAATATCTAAAACCCCCTTTTGAACATAGTCTCTGATAAAATGATGTTTAATTTCAATGTGCTTGGCTCTTGAATGAAGAATGGGATTTTTAGACAAACAGATAGCAGCTGTGTTATCACAGTAAATTAGAATACAGTTTTCAGTTATTTGGTAGTCTTCCAACTGATGTTTCATCCAAAGCAGTTGTGTACAACAACTAGCAGCTGAGATGTATTCTGCTTCTGTTGTTGACAAAGCAATAGTTGCTTGTCTCTTACTGGCCCAGGATATCAGATTCTCACCAAGAAACTGACAGTTTCCACTGGTAGATTTTCTTTCAATCCTGTCACTAGCATAGTCAGCATCGCAGAATCCAACTAGCTTATAATCTGAAGATTTCTTATAAAGAAGTCCAAGATTAGTTGTTCCTTTCAGATATCTAAAGATTCTTTTAACAGAAGTTAAGTGAGATTCTCTAGGATCTGATTGAAACCTTGCACACAAGCATACACTGAACAAAATATCAGGTCTGGATGCAGTGACATACAACAGAGAACCAATCATACCTCGATACAGCTTATGGTCAACTTTAGATCCTTGATCTTCTTTGTTCAGAGTGCAAGTAGGATGCATTGGAGTGTTCATTTCTTTGCAGTCTTCAAGCTTAAACTTTTTCAGAAGCTCTTTGGTATATTTGGACTGATGAACATACACTCCTTCGTTGCATTGGTTGATCTGAATTCCTAGAAAGAACTTCAGTTCTCCCATCATGCTCATTTCAAATTCCTCCTGCATCATCTTAGAAAATTCCTTACAAAGAGATCTATTAGTTGAACCAAAAATAATATAATCAACATAAATTTGCACAATCAGAATGTCTTTCTCAAGTGTCTTCTTAAAAAGTGTTGTGTCAACTTGTCCTCTTTTAAAATCATTTTTAAGCAAGAAATTGCTGAGTCTGTCATACCAGGCTCTAGGAGCTTGTTTCAGACCATACAGAGATTTCTTTAGCTTATAAACGTGGTCAGGATGTTTTAAATCCTCAAAACCAGGTGGTTGTTTCACGAACACTTCTTCAGAGATGACTCCATTGAGAAATGCACTTTTAACGTCCATTTGATACAAAGTTATGTTGTGATTTACTGCGTAGGAAAGAAGTAACCTGATTGCTTCCAATCTTGCAACTGGAGCAAAAGTTTCAGTGTAGTCAATGCCTTCTTGTTGGTTGTCTCCTTGAGCAACAAGTCTGGCTTTGTTTCTAACTACTTCTCCCTGTTCATCCAGCTTGTTCCTAAACACCCATTTAGTTCCTAAGATCCATCCATCATCAGCTAGTGCTTCATCAACTATTGTAGGTTCTATCATGGACAGCAAACCCAGGGCAGACTCTTCAGGTCTGAAATGAGATCTAGTTCTTCTGGGACTTTCTCTGTTGCCAATGATTTGATCCTCAGGATGAGAAGACTTGTACTTGAATGAATTTCTAGACTGGATAACTTGCTGTTGAAGGTGGGAAAAACACAAGAAGGGGGGGGTTGAATTGTGTTTTCAAAAACGTTTCTTTCTTACGAAAAATAGCACTGTTCTCAGGATTCAGAGTCTGATGGAGTTCAGACTCTAATCAGAGTTCAGAGTC
This sequence comes from Medicago lupulina, assembly GCA_958299785.1. Lineage (NCBI taxonomy): Eukaryota > Viridiplantae > Streptophyta > Magnoliopsida > Fabales > Fabaceae > Medicago > Medicago lupulina. The sequence goes on along the minus strand of OY283146.1, from coordinate 38,541,812 downwards.
TCAGCAGTGGAATAAAGATCAGATGCAAGAAAGAAAGAAGACACAAACAATTTTATACAGGTTCCTTCCACAAACCGGAAGTAGTCCTGTCCCCCTTGCACTTCCAAGGAGAGTTTCATGATAGACGTTCGGCAAGTGCACCAAATACTATCGAAGTAGTAAAAATATCGATCCCACGAGGATTGTTTTTAATCGCAATAAGTTAATTTCGTTATGCAATAGGATGTGTAAAGGTTATATTTGTTTTGCCACTAGGCGGTAGATTTGTTTGTTTTAATAACAAAAGTAACAAAAAGATAAAGTTTGTTTAGAAAATATGGAGAGAGATGAGATCGGATCGTCGAATCCTCTATGTTTCCCCTAATTGGTTACTGTACTCTATTCCCATTAATGGTTCTTTAAATCTCACGATAGTTAACAAAATAGCCCTAATCAATCCCTTGAGTTAGGACCCTCTTCTTAAACTACAGCCCCTAATTCCTTAGGTGGTCTAATAATTCTCGAAGGTTTAAGCACGTTAACCTAATATCACTAATAAACGATTATCCATCCCTAGACTAACCATGTTTATTAGAACAATTCAATTAAGTCTAAGTTGAAAGCTAGGGTCAGTAGTCATTCATTCTCACGAAAACATATCTATATTTGATCAGGATATAAAAAGCATTAAGAACAATTGAATTGAATAAAGACTTAAATAATCATTAATACGGAATGGAGTTTCATCACAGCAACATAATATCAACTAGGGTTTACACAGAATCATCTCGGATCCAATCTCTAAGAGATTTAGCTACTCATAACAATGTTTACAAATAGCATAATCAATTGAATCATTAAAACATACATGTAACTGGTAAAAGGATGAAGAAATCGTCCTCCTTGCAGTCACCTTGATGTCCAAATCGCACTTTTTTCTCCAAGATTCGTAACCCTTGTTTTTGGAAAAGACTTCAGCATAAATAGGCCCAGAAATTCGCCTAAAACGTGTCACGTTTTAAGTAAAACGTGTCACGTTTTTTCCTTCAGTCGCAAGCAACCAAATTAGGGTTTCACAAAACGTGTCACGTTTTTGCCAACGTGACACGTTCTTCTTTCTTCTCAAAACATGCTCTCTGACTTGTGAAAACGTGTCACGTTTTTTAGCAAGCGTGACACGTTTTTGTGACTTGCACCATTCTTCAGTTTTCTTGCTTTTTCTTGCTTTTCATGCGTTTCTTGCTGCTTAAGTTGCTTTGTGACTCCATAAAATGATAAAATATACATAGAAATTACGTAATGACAGCATGTCATCACAACCCCAAACTTAAACCATTCCTTGTCCCCAAGGAATTTACATGCAAAATTGACAGTTGACAGTAAAATAACAAGGACCTGCTCAAGTGATGGTAATCCAAAAAGTTCATCTCCTTACTAGCTAAAGATGAGCTAGTTTGACTTGAATGCATCCACCAATTCACAACTCCACGCACAAAATGAATAGGGTTCACACTCAATCACATGCAAAGCTACATATTACCATACGCTTGAAAAGTTTCTAATCGTCAATTAAAGTCAATATCAATACACACTTTGAGGTCTTTAAGGGTTATAACGGGGCTTAGGTGAAGGTGGGATGATATTTGGATAAGTAGGCTACACAAAATGTGAGTTAGGCACTCCTACGTCAGTTAGAACATAATTCAATCATCTTTCACCTATGTAACACAATTCTTAGTCAGAAAATGGGGCTAGAGAACATTATTCAACATAGGGACACTCGAGTTTGAAGTTACTCGGATTTTAAATGTCTTTGTCCCTTTTTCATTCTCTTCTTTTTTGATACACCATTTTTTTTTTGAGTGTATGTATAGTATTTTTTTCTCTTTTTTTTTTTCTTTTGAATTGTTCTCTAGTTAATTGTTCTCTAGTTCCCCCACCCCAAACTTAATTGGTTGCAAATTCCAAAAGCAACCCCAAACTTAATCCTTAGCAACATTCTATCATGCCTAACTCAGAAAAACATTATGGGATAAATCCTACAAGTCTCTAAGTTTGTAATGTAGTTTGTCACCGAACAAAAAGTTCTATCCTACCGGCTCAACTTGTTTAAGAAAAGGATGAATGAAATATAATCAGGGTAGGCTTCAAAAGGCTCACAGGGCCAAGCACTTTTGCCTCAGTGTGTATTTGACGTAAACCAATCGACAGAAAAGAAACAATGCAAGTTCTAGAAATGTAGATGCATGGAACACTCTATATAAGTAAATTGAAAAATAAAATTTGGCCATGAACCTTACAGTTATGATATCTGGGAGTTGTGACTACCTAGCACTGCCGTACACTTCGCCTTTTACTCAAGTCACTCCTCCTTATGAACTTTCGGAAAAATCACTTGAGCACACATTTGTTACTAAACTGTAAAAGGTCAATAAAACACATAAATTCATCAGTAATAAACAAGTTCAGGCTCAATTACATCACAGGGGGATACAACTGATTAAACTTCAAATTGTTCGAAAATAAAATTAAAAAGTACATCAAAATGAAAGGAAAACTGCTGAAACAAAAAGAAAAACAATAATAATAATAGATGAGCCATCAGTAGCCCATCAATCCTGCATCAAGTTCGGGTCAATCCATGTGCTCGGGTTCTGCTCCTCATAGGTGTCTTCGCCAAAATGCGACCTCGACCTCGCACCACCAGCAGCAAAGTCTGCCCTAATCTCCTGCTCTCTTGCTTGGGCACGACCTCTGGTGACATCAAAGTATTGGTCCATCGCCTCCTCGGACCCATCAAAACGGTCGAAAGACCCAGTAATCGCTCTCCTGTTGAGGCAGACTGCCTCAGTAAGCTCTGGCCCGAACCTAGGACGGTTCCAATACTCTTGGTCTGACACCTCATTCATCCAGTTGCAATGGCCGAACATGTAGTCCAACATCATGGGATGAAGAGGTGCATGGGCACCTTGTTGGCTGCTTCCTTCACCCGACACCAACTCTGGCTGAGGCTGGGGCTGTTGTGGTTGTGGCTGAGGCTGGGGGCCTACTTCCTCCTCAGCTCCCAACTGCTGCATGCGCTCCAGATAATCCTTCAGAAAGACCTCCATGTAGTTATCAGTGATTGGCTTCATCATCTTTGCCTCGAGGTCATTGATGTAGTTCTCGCAGTCAGCTTCCTCACAAAGCCAGTTGATGAGGCTCAAGTGAGGGATGGCTTTCTTGTTCCCTTGGACAAACTCAACAATGTTGTTGGCAATCAACTCACCAACATTTATAGGGCTACCCTCCATGATGGCAGCAACAGTATGCACCCTAGATAAGGGAATCTCAGATGAACAGGAAGTACCTTCTAATGTTTGCACCACAAATGATGCCCAAGCCTTAGCAACCGGCTTGAAATCAGCTTTCAGCAACATCTTCCTGCTCTTCTGCCATTGAGCGCCCTCCACACACAGTAAAGCTTTCACCTCTTCCCACGTTTCCTCGTCCCAATTAGCACATGTCTCCCTCCTCCTCTTGACATCACAATGTTCCGGAGGAACAATCTTCAGCATGGTGTTGATAGCCGGAGGGGAGAAATCAATGGTCTTTCCCCGCACATAAGATTCATACCGCCGCCCGGAGAACCGAGCATTGGCATAAAACTCAAGCGCCATGGTCTTGTTGGCCTCTTGGAACACCATATTATTCAGCCCGTCCCACCCTCGAGCCGTGATAATCTGTTCAAACTCAGGGTTGCCTAATAATTTAGGGAGTAGGAACCCCCTCTCTGGTATCACCCGATAACTTCTGATTTCTTTGAAGCGGTCACGGGCCGGGATGTCATGGAAACGGTAAGCTAGAGTGGGTGGTACGGCTGGTGGGGCTGTGGGTTTAACCGGTTGTTTTCGTTTGGCGGTGGTTTTGGATTTTTTGGCTTGTGGGGCTTTTCCTTTCTTTCTAGTATCAACCATGGTGAAGGTTTAGGGTTAAGTCAAAGGAAAAGTGAAAGTTTGAGATTAGGGTTTTGAGGTTAGGTGAGGATGATGAATTTTGAGAGGTTGATGATGTTGATGGTAGTTTTTGTGGTTGTTTTGGTGATTTGGAGATGGAAAGTTGAAGGTTTTTGGTGTAGAAAGATGAGAAGGTCGTAGGTTAGGGTTCTGGGGAAATTTTGGCAGAGTTTGGCTACTTTTGGAAGTGAATGGGATGATTTACGTGTGAAGGGTATATATAGGGGAGAAAAACGTGTCACGTTTGGCCAAAAACGTGTCACGTTTTTCGGTTTGTAACGGTCAAAAATTTTTTGAAACCACCAAAAACGTGTCACGTTTGGGCAAAACGTGACACGCTCCACTCTTTGAAAAAATTTTGTTCCCAGAAAACGTGTCACGTTTTGGCCAGCGTGACACGTTTTTGCTAAACAGAATGCTTGTTTTTGAGATGCTTCAGAGGTGGCAAAAACGTGGCACGTTTTGCCCAAAACGTGTCGCGTTTTTGCCCAGTATTGGACTTGAAAATTTTTCTTCCTCTGATCGTTTCAGCGAAAATATTTTTGTGTTTTTGATTTTTTTTTTGAAAGCAATAAATTGCGAAGAAAAATAAAAAGAACTATTACCTGCAAAAACTAAAGGTGGGTTGCCTCCCACGAAGCGCTTTCTTTTACGTCATTGAGCTTGACTACAACGGACCTTTAAAGGTCCTTCAGCATCAACCCTACCCTTTCTTTTGGTAGGTCGCCACCCAGATATGGCTTAACTCTTTGTCCATTCACTTTGAAACTCCTGTCACCCTCCGGCGTGATTAGTTCAACAGCTCCGTATGGTGACACGCTCTTGACCAAGAAAGGTCCAGACCACTTCGACTTGAGCTTTCCAGGAAACAGCTTCAACCTGGAATTATATAGCAGAACTAGTTGTCCAGAGTTAATTTCCCTAGATACTAAGTTTTTGTCATGATACCTCTTAGTTCTGGCTTTATAGATGAGCGCATTTTCATACGCTCTAAGCCTCATTTCCTCAAGTTCATTAAGTTTCAAAAGTCTTTTCTTACCAGCAGCTACTTGATCAAAATTTAAGGCCTTGATGGCCCAGTAAGCTTTATGCTCTAACTCGACTGGAAGATGACAAGCCTTGCCATAGACTAATTGATAGGGTGAAAACCCAATGTGAGTCTTAAAGGCTGTCCTATATGCCCACAGTGCGTCATCTAACTTTTTGGACCAATCCTTCCTATTAGACGCAACTGTCTTCTCTAGAATCTGTTTCAACTGACGGTTTGAAACCTCTACTTGACCACTAGTTTGTGGGTGATAGGGAGTTGCAACTTTGTGCCTGATGTTATACTTTTTTAGCACATTTTCAAGAAGGCTGTTGCAAAAGTGCTTCCCCCCATCACTGATCAAGACTCTAGGTGTTCCAAACCTAGTGAAAATATTCTTTTGGAGAAAATTGACGACCGTTCTGGCATCATTAGCAACACATGGTATCGCTTCAACCCATTTAGTAACATAATCGACACACACTAGAATATGGAGATAAGAGTAAGAGGGAGGGAAAGGCCCCATAAAATCAATGCCCCAACAATCAAATGGTTCTATTTCAAGTATTCCTGTTAGGGGCATCTCATTCCTCTTAGAAATGTTACCTGTCCTTTGGCATTTATCACACCGCCGCACAAAGTCTTGGCAGTCCTTGAACAAGGTGGGCCACCAGAAGCCACTTTGCAAGATTTTTGCAGCGGTTCTTTCTCCACTATGGTGGCCCCCATAAGCTGAGCTATGGCAATGCCACATGATACTATTCGCTTCTTCACCTGCAACACAACGTCTAATTAACCCGTCAGTGCTTACCTTAAACAGATAAGGATCATCCCACAGATAGTGGTTTGAATCCTTGAAGAACTTCTTCTTTTGGGCCGAGTTCAAGTCATCCGGCACTATGTTACCGGCCTTGTAGTTCGCCATGTCGGCAAACCAAGGCCTTTCACCAACAGCGAACAGTTGCTCATCCGGGAACTCGGCCATGATGGCCTTTTCCTTCTTTGTCACCTCCTTATTCTCCAACCGGGAGAGGTGATCAGCCACCACATTCTCAACTCCCTTTTTGTCACGAATTTCAAGATCAAACTCTTGTAACAAAAGGATCCACCTCAACAGCCGAGGCTTGGAATCTCCTTTCGTCAGTAGGTACTTCAGGGCTGCATGATCTGTAAACACAATGACTTTGGAGCCGATTAGATAAGAACGAAATTTTTCCAAGGCGAAAATTACCGCAAGCAATTCTTTCTCAGTGGTAGCGTAATTTACTTGATTTTCATTCAAAACTTTGCTTGCGTAATAAATTGCATGGAAAAATTTGTTCTTGCGTTGGCCTAAAACTGCACCAACAGCGTAATCACTTGCATCACACATTAATTCAAACGGTAAATCCCAATCGGGTGCAATGATTATTGGTGCAGTAACCAACTTGGTTTTAATCAAAGAAAAAGCATTTAAGCATTCGTCATCAAATTTGAAATCATTTTCTTTGACTAAGAGGTTACAAAGGGGCTTTGAAATTTTTGAAAAATCTTTAATGAAACGCCGATAAAATCCAGCATGCCCCAAGAAACTCCTCACTCCTTTAACATTTATGGGAGGGGGAAGTTTCTCTATAACCTCTATTTTCGCTTGGTCCACCTCTATGCCTTTAGCACTTATCTTATGCCCCAAAACTATACCCTCGTTTACCATGAAATGGCATTTTTCCCAATTTAAAATGAGGTTAGTTTCGGTGCATCTTTTAAGGACGGCATCTAGGTGGACTAAACATTGATCAAAGGACTTACCGAAAACAGAAAAGTCGTCCATAAATACCTCGATGTTCTTCTCTATCATGTCAGAGAAGATGGAGAGCATACACCTTTGAAAGGTCGCCGGCGCATTACACAGCCCAAAGGGCATTCTCCTATACGCAAAGATACCAAACGGACAAGTGAAGGCAGTCTTCTCTTGATCTTCCGGAGCCACCGCAATTTGATTATACCCCGAATACCCATCCAGAAAGCAATAAAAGGCTTGGCCAGCCAACCTCTCTATCATTTGATCCATAAATGGTAACGGGAAGTGATCCTTCCTTGTTGCGGTATTTAACCTCCGATAATCGATGCACATCCTCCAACCAGTGACGGTACGGGTGGGAATCAATTCATTTTTCTCATTAGCCACCACCGTCATTCCACCTTTCTTAGGCACCACATGGACAGGACTTACCCACGAGCTATCAGAGATAGGGTAAATCATACCTGCCTCTAGAAGTTTCAGCACTTCTTTCTTTACAACTTCCTTCATTGTGGGGTTCAGTCTCCGTTGAGGTTGAACAACTGGTTTGTATTCAGCCTCCATATGAATTTTATGCATGCAATAAGCTGGACTAATACCCTTCAAATCAGAAATTTTCCATCCCAACGCTCCTTCGTTCTCCCTTAACACCCTCATTAATTTTTCTTCTTCTAAAGGTGTCAAAGTGCTGCTGATGATTGCCGGTTTAGAAGCATCTTTGCTCAAGAAGACATACTTTAAGTGAGAAGGTAGTTCTTTTAATGCAGGATTTTCTTCCTCTTCCACACCCAACGTAAGCGCCCCCTCATTCTTGTCAAGAAGTAACTTTTCTATTTTTTCCGATGCCACCTCTTGTTTGCTTGCCTCCAATTGCTTGACACATTCCTTCACCTCAAGATCTTCATCATTGTCACAATTCTCTATAGAATTTACAATTGCTTTCTCCATAGGTTGTGTTGGTTGAGGTTCACGAGAATTGTCTTCAACGATTTCATCAACAACGTCAATCCGGTAGCACTTGGGATTTTCAGCTCTATGTTTCATGGCTTCAAAAATGTTAAACACTACTTGTTCATTATGGAACCTTAACATAAGTTGGCCCAATTCGACATCAATTAAAGCACGACCAGTTGCAAGGAAAGGTCTGCCTAGGATGAGCGGTGTCTCATCATCTTCAGCCATGTCCATGATAACAAAGTCAGCAGGAAACACTAACTCATTTACCTTTACGAGCACATCTTCCAAAACACCAAAAGGATAAGAGATGGACCGATCAGCTAAAGTGAGGGTCATTCTTGTTGGTTTTGGTTGACCACATCCAAGCTTCTTCATCATAGATAGAGGCATCAAGTTGATACTTGCCCCTAAGTCACATAAAGCTCTACCCACCTTCACCGATCCAATAGAACAAGGAATGGTAAAAGCGCCTGGATCTTTCATCTTCGGTGGAAGTTTGTTTTGGATGATGGCACTACAGTTTTCTGAAAGAGCTATATTCTCGTCATCTTTTGGCTTTCTTCTTCCGGTTAATAACTCCTTCATAAACTTTGCATAAACGGGCATTTGATCAAGGGCTTCACTAAAAGGAATATTCACCTGGAGTTGTGAGAAAAGTTCCATGAACTTTTTAAACTGGCCTTCCTCTTTCTTCTTCTTCTTAGCTAGATGAGGGTATGGAAGCTTTACATAAGATGGTACAACTTGTGGTTTATCACCATCTTTCAAAATTTGACTCCTAGACTTCCTCAAGATCGAGTCTTCATCTACTAATCTCTCACTTTTTTCTCCCTCTGATTTTTCCTTCTTTTCTTTTTCAACTTCTCCTTGATCACTTTCTTTTTCAACTACTCCCTCAAATTCTTTTTCAACTTCACAATCTATTTCTTCCTCCTCCGTCACAACATCATCAACTGTTTTCTTAACTCTTGGGACTAAAGGTGTGAGCACCTTTTTGCTCCTAAGTTCAATAACATTGCAAGTTTCATTTTTCGGGTTATCCTTTGTATTACCTGAGAATCCTCCCTTGCTTTGTTCAGCCAACTGTTTAGCCATTTGCCCGATTTGCGTCTCAAGCAACTTCCTCGAAGCTTCATTGTTTTTTCTCTCAGCTTCTTGGCTCTTCTTCATCTCTTCAAAGTTACTTTGAGTCATCTTCATGAAATTCACCATTGTTTCTTCGAGAGCTGAAGGCTTCCTCGGTTGTTGTTGTTGTTGTTGAGGATTTGGAAGTAGAGGGTTTAGAGTGTTGTTGTTAGAATAACTCAAGTTAGGATGCTTGTTAAACCCGGGATTGTAGTAAGGATTTTGTCTTTGAAAGTTCACATAGTTCACAAATTCCTCACTAAATCCTTCTGGTACACACTCACCATTTGCATGTCCTTCTCCACATAGATCACACTTAACAGCTGCCACTTGTTGCTTGTTAGCCAAAGTGAACCCTTGGAACTCCTTAGTTAGAGCTTCAATTTGCTTGTTCATGGCTGCTTGGTTAGCTAGAATAGATGTAGTGTCGCTGACCCCATATACTCCTCTTTTCTTCTTCTCCCCATTATCACGGTACTCGTTTTGAGCCATGCTTTCAATTAAGGCTTCGACTTCATGATCGGTCTTGTTTTTAAGGCTGCCTCCAGCTGAGGCATCTAAAAACATTCTAATGTTATGTATCAAACCTTCGGTGAAGATTTGGAGGTATTGTTTCTCAGACAGTTCATGGTTGGGGCACCTCTTCAGCATCAATGTAAATCTCTCCCATGCATCATATAAAGATTCAGTCTCCCCTTGCTTGAAATTTTGAATCTCCATCTTCTTTTCCCAATATTTGGACATAGGAAAGTACTTCTCTAGGAACCTCAGCTCGAGCTCCTCCCATGTTTGAATGGTACCACTCGGAATGGTTAGCAACCAATCTCTAGCTCTTCCCGTCAATGTAAACGGAAATAACCGCAGCTTCTTCTGGCTATCAGTAACCGTAGCTGGAGGTACGCAGAATTCACAAGTCTCTGCAAACCGACTCAAGTGCTCATGTGGGCTCATGGCTTCAGTGCCATCGAATTGCTTGTCTCTCAACCCAGTCAGAACGGTGCTCTTGATGTCAAAAGCAGCAGGGTTGGCAGGACGGAAGGTGTGTGTCAGCTGACCACGGTGAGTAGCTAGCCCGTAGTCTCCCAACTTAGGTCTCGGTTCAGCGTCTCCCATGATACTTGGTGTAGGAGAGATAGACTTCAAGGATTCAGCCGGTGGCGGACTAGGTGACCGCCCTTTAGCGATGGGTGGGACTGATTTTGACAACCGGGCAGCTCTCCGATTGGCTCGTTCAGTCCTTTCTATCTCCGGATCGAACTGTAAATCGTCCTTGCTTTGTCGACCTCGCATAAACAGCAAAATACCTTAGTAGCACTGCACCAATAAAAGTAACGAAAATTTAAAAACAGAAAATAAATTGCAGAAATCCTAAATTATAACTAAATTGCCTTATTGAAATAAATCAACAATCCCCGGCAACGGCGCCAAAAACTTGATAGACGTTCGGCAAGTGCACCAAATACTATCGAAGTAGTAAAAATATCGATCCCACGAGGATTGTTTTTAATCGCAATAAGTTAATTTCGTTATGCAATAGGATGTGTAAAGGTTATATTTGTTTTGCCACTAGGCGGTAGATTTGTTTGTTTTAATAACAAAAGTAACAAAAAGATAAAGTTTGTTTAGAAAATATGGAGAGAGATGAGATCGGATCGTCGAATCCTCTATGTTTCCCCTAATTGGTTACTGTACTCTATTCCCATTAATGGTTCTTTAAATCTCACGATAGTTAACAAAATAGCCCTAATCAATCCCTTGAGTTAGGACCCTCTTCTTAAACTACAGCCCCTAATTCCTTAGGTGGTCTAATAATTCTCGAAGGTTTAAGCACGTTAACCTAATATCACTAATAAACGATTATCCATCCCTAGACTAACCATGTTTATTAGAACAATTCAATTAAGTCTAAGTTGAAAGCTAGGGTCAGTAGTCATTCATTCTCACGAAAACATATCTATATTTGATCAGGATATAAAAAGCATTAAGAACAATTGAATTGAATAAAGACTTAAATAATCATTAATACGGAATGGAGTTTCATCACAGCAACATAATATCAACTAGGGTTTACACAGAATCATCTCGGATCCAATCTCTAAGAGATTTAGCTACTCATAACAATGTTTACAAATAGCATAATCAATTGAATCATTAAAACATACATGTAACTGGTAAAAGGATGAAGAAATCGTCCTCCTTGCAGTCACCTTGATGTCCAAATCGCACTTTTTTCTCCAAGATTCGTAACCCTTGTTTTTGGAAAAGACTTCAGCATAAATAGGCCCAGAAATTCGCCTAAAACGTGTCACGTTTTAAGTAAAACGTGTCACGTTTTTTCCTTCAGTCGCAAGCAACCAAATTAGGGTTTCACAAAACGTGTCACGTTTTTGCCAACGTGACACGTTCTTCTTTCTTCTCAAAACATGCTCTCTGACTTGTGAAAACGTGTCACGTTTTTTAGCAAGCGTGACACGTTTTTGTGACTTGCACCATTCTTCAGTTTTCTTGCTTTTTCTTGCTTTTCATGCGTTTCTTGCTGCTTAAGTTGCTTTGTGACTCCATAAAATGATAAAATATACATAGAAATTACGTAATGACAGCATGTCATCATTTCACTAAAATGTAATATCAAATTACAAGTTGCTCAAACACACAAGTAAGAGACTTCCTTTGCTCAATCACACAAGAATGAGACTTCAGATGCTCAAGCACACAAGCAAGAGACTTTAAAACAATTACAAAGAATTGAAAAGAGTTTTGAATACTTGATATACTATCAGAGGTATTCACAATACAAAACGAAACAGAACAGACTCTGTTTTCTTAGATACTTAGAAATTCTAAAATGTGAGCTTTTGTAAGAATTATCTAAGTTGTTGATGAGCAGATTTTGCGACTTAGAATTTGAGAGAGAATTCAATTCGCGTGTATATATTTCTAATTCTTCTGTATATTTATTCTTCAAGTCTTCAGCTCTATTTATAGAGGTTTTTTGAGAGACGTTGGAGAACAGCCAGCTCATCAACTTTTCTTTACCGAAGCTGATTTGACACCTTTGATCCTTTGCTTGATTTGAGGCTTGTACAATGAAATCAAATTCAAATCCATTCCCTCAAATAAGGAAAAGTTTCTGCTACAGTTACTGTTATTTTTGTCGTGTATAGAAGACACTGTGCAGAGTTGGTGGTTGCAGGGACAAACGTAGGCATAGTGGTTGTACTTTTCGTACACTGTACTTTGTCAATGCTTCTTGGTGTCTGAAGAATCTTTGCTTCTGGATACCATTTGCTTCTGATGAGTTTGCCTCTGATGAACTTGCTTCTGATGACTTCATCTTCAGAAGCTCTTTCTTCAGACGCATTCTGACTCTGAATTTCCAGGAGCTCTTTTAGTCAGATATTCTTCAAGCTTCAGTTTAAGATTTCCTTTGCTCTTTAATTTATTCAAACAGAACCTCTTGTAAATAAATCTTTGATTACTGGTCCTGCACACTTGAATAAATGTTTAGCAAATCCAATTGATAATTTTTAATACCTTGTTATCATCAAAACTTAAGTGGTATACTTGTGAAACACCCTTTGTTCCAACAATCTCCCCCTTTTTGATGATGACAAACATAAGTATTTAAAAAGATCAATTGTTGTTAACTTAATTAACAAGTTGACTCTTAAGGATTCTGAGTTTTGTACGCTCAGTCTCCCCCTGAGTCTGATATTCTTTAAGGTGAGGTTTGTAAGCTCCCCCTAAGTCCTATCCAGGTTAATTAAGTTCATTTTTACGCTTAATACCAATATCATAGAATGTAGATGAGTTAAAATTGGGTTCTCAAATAAATTTTATTTCATTCTTGGGCTCAGCTTCTGTTAAATACTTTTCTATTACTCCCCCTTTTGTCATCTATTAAAAAAATCAAAAACAGTAAAAAAAATAGAACAAAAGTGAAGAAATAGACATCTTTATATAAGAATGATCAGGAAAGTACAAAGTGTCAAAACACAGAAAGCAGGCAATTAAAACACATAACAAGAAAACAAAAACAAGGTGTGCAGCTAAGGGTTTGGTTGGGGTTGATGCTGTTGCTGTTGCTGTTGCTGTTGAACAAGAGCCATCAGACGCTGGATGTCTTCAGACTGCTTCCTAACAGTTTCTTCCAGAGCCAGTTGTCTCTGAAGAAGGTGATCTTCCCTAGCCTTAGCTTCTTCTTGCTGCTTCAGCACCTTTTGCTTCAGCATCTTGAAGACCTTGGAATCTCTTGTTACATATTCAGATTCAGCATAGAATGGGGCATTAGCCAAAAACAGAGGCTTAGTCTGGAGTTGAGAAGAGGAGTGAGATTCTCGCAAGCGTCGTTCCATGGCGCGAGCTTGAATATCACAACACTTCTGGGCAACACCATCAAGGAAGTTCAATGCCCTATTCGTGAGATTACACCAGCTTTCTTGATACACGAATGGTAGAAATGGAGTGTTCCGAAGAAGCACCAAACTCTGCATTTCATCATTCAGAGCCACCAGACGTTCATCCAGATATTTAGAATCCAAAATGTTGATGGGGGGTTGGTCAGACATTTGGATTGAAGAGGAGGGTGAAGATTGGTCAGAGTTAGAGGGTGAAGACATTTGATTTGGTGGTGGTTCAGAATGTGAAGCAGACACAGTGGGTTCAGATTCTGTCACTGGGACAGACTCTGTAGCCACAGTTTCCATTTCAGATTCTGGAATGGTTTTATTTGTGGGTTGGTTTACAGTTGTTTGTTGTTGTTGGTATTCAGGAAGTTCTCCTGAATAATGCTTTTCAAGATTTGAGAGGTCATCTTGTTCTGAGGGTGTGTTTTGTGGTGAAGAGGGTGGTTGTTGTTTGTTTGTTGATGGATTTTCAGTTACCACTTGCTCTTCAGCAGTAGCTGTTAAATCAACAACTTGTGGACTGACTGGGTTTGTGGTTGAAGAGGGTGGAATGGAAGTATCAGGAGCAAGCATACTTACAGGTTTGATAACAGGTGGTTGGAAGGGATGATTGGCAGGTAGTTTATTACAGATGCCTATCCTCTTTTCTTCTAACTCACCTATTGTCTTATAAACATCATCTGACACTTCTTTGTATGGTGTGGGTTTAGAAGAAGGTTTAGATTTTGTAGTGGTAGTTTTGGTTTTGAGGGTTCTTTTGGCCTTGGGTACAGGTATGGATATTTTGAATTTCTGACTTAGAGGTGCATTGTCTAAGTCAGAGTCTGTAGAAGATGAAGTGAAGGTAGAGGGTGGAGGAATTGGATTCTGAGTTACCTTAGATATCTTGGGAACGTCTGAGGCAGCAGCCTCTGAAGCAGCAGCTTCTGATGTAATCCCAGTGACTGATTTGTCCGGGAGAGAAACACTGGATTCTTGCAGAACCTGCTGAGCTCCCTTCACAGCACTCTCTTCCAGCTTCTTGGCCAAATTCTGAGCCTCAATAACCTTCTCAATGAGATGTTGATCTTCATCATGATCAATGCCCATAGCTTCCAGAGTCTTGTCTCTATCAATCCGGTATTGAGCTTTTAACCTTTTCTTCTCATTTTTGAGGTTCTGATAGTGCTCTTCAGTCCTCTTCTGTTGTTCAGGAGTGGGTTCAAACATTGGCATCACAATCTCCCCAGTTGCTAGCCTTTTGAGTGGTCTTACAGTCTCAACAAAGCCAGCTTCTTTTTCTTCCTGGACTCGTTGAAATCTTTCCTCAATGTTTGAATCAGCCTTTCCTCTTTTCCTCTTTGGAGTAGTCACAGTTCCAAAGGTAGTTGCTTGAGTATTAGCAGCCTTCTGCTTTCTGGCCACAGCAACTTCAGATTTCCTCTGGGCTTCTCCAGACTCCTTAGCAAAAGCTGCTAAATAAGCAGATAGTGCTTCAGGGTTGGTCTCTTTAAGAACAGAGGGAAAATTTCTGATGAGAGGAAGAGGGGCTTCAGACTCCTTCAAATCCTTTGAGTCAGTCAGGATTGATGTAATGGCCTTCATGTTGTAGAGGGATGAGCCATTTATCATCCTTCCAGTAGAGACACCCAGCACTCTGTCTGACGCCAAATTGAACGTCTCCAGAGTTCTCAGAACACCTCCTTGGTAGAAGATTTCAGAGAGAAGTCTTCCACAAGGGATTTGTTTTCTTTTTCCTTTATAGGCTTCCTTGACAGCCCAGCATAAATGATGCATGATATATTTTGGAAGATTTATTGGTTGAAATCCAGCCAAGAAATACAGCACCAGTTTATGATCAGAGTTAGGTTGGTCAGCACCTCCTCCCTTCTGGAAGAAGCACTCATTCATAATCTTCAGAAGCACCCTGTGCTCTATATCCATTTCAACCAACCTGGTTGCAGGGTTTCCTTTCAGCAGCAGTTTTGTAAAACTGCCCAGCATTGCGTCTCTACTGCTGACGTTCCACTGAAATCTTCCTTCCAGAGGCATCCTGCATGCATGAGCAATCACTTCTTCAGTGATAGATACAGGGATACCCATAACAACAGACTTGATTTCCATGCCATGAAAAGGTTCAAGACCCATTTCTTGTCTTGTCTTTCCTCTCAGAGAAGGGTTTCTTGACACAGCTTCCCTTTCTTGAGCCTTGGCTGAATCAACATCAAAAACTTCAGCTCTGACCCAGAATTCCTTTACCAGATTTACATAGGTTGGACCATTTAACATCTGAAAGTACCCAGCCATGTTCTGAGCAGAGATAAACGCTTCCATATCAACCTTGTTTCTCTTTAAGGAAGCGAAATCCACTGGTGATTCAATCTGAACCACCAACGAACCCATTTGAAGAGGAACGGTTACAGGTTTAATGGAGATGTTTGATTTAGAACTTGAACCGCTTGTAGACGAAGCCATTTGGAGAAGATGAAGTTTGGGGAATTTGGGTTTCTAAGTTTGAGAGAAGAGAGAAAGTTGATTCTTTAAAACGTAACTGCTTAAGACTTAAAAGTGTAGGAAAGTGAGTGAGTAGTGTGTGTTTGGTATTTATAGTGATTTGAAAAACAACTCTTCACATTTCAGAAGTAATAGCCAAACATGCGTATTAATGACTTGAGGGGCGCGAAAAATATTGAGAAAGAAAAACCATCATTGCCCGTAAAAAGCGTTGTTTCCCAATGCAGATAGACGTGTCAGAAGCCTACACAAAGTAACTTTAACCTTTCCTCTTCCCAGTATTTTCAGAGTCTTAAAAAGATTCCTTTTCAGGGTCTGATAATTTTCTCAGAGGCTGAGTCTTTTCAGACTCTCCTAGAAGAGTCTGAAACTTCTTCAGCGTCTGATAATTTTCAGAGTCTGATTTTTCATTCAGAGTCAAACATTACTCAGAGACAAAATGCATGTTCAAATTTTTCTTTATAAAATCAAATCTTTCAACGGTTAAGGGTTTTGTAAAGATATCAGCCCACTGATGATCAGTATCAATAAATTGAATATCTAATATCCCCTTTTGAACATAGTCTCTGATAAAGTGATGTTTGATTTCAATGTGTTTGGCTCTTGAATGAAGAATAGGATTTTTAGATAGACAAATAGCAGCAGTATTGTCACAATAAATTGGGATACAGTTTTCAGTTATTTGGTAGTCTTCTAACTGATGTTTCATCCAAAGCAGTTGTGTGCAACAACTAGCAGCTGAGATGTATTCTGCTTCTGCTGTTGACAAAGCAATAGTTGCCTGTCTCTTACTGGCCCAGGATATCAGATTCTCACCAAGAAACTGACAGTTTCCACTGGTTGATTTTCTTTCAATCCTGTCACCAGCATAGTCAGCATCACAGAATCCAACTAGCTTATAATCTGAAGATTTCTTGTAAAGAAGTCCAAGATTAGTTGTTCCTTTCAGATATCTAAAGATTCTTTTAACCGCAGTTAAATGTGATTCTCTAGGATCTGATTGAAATCTTGCACACAAACAGACACTGAACAAAATATCAGGTCTAGATGCAGTGAGATACAACAGAGAACCAATCATACCTCGATACAGCTTTTGATCAACTTTAGTTCCTTGATCTTCTTTGTTCAGAGTGCAGGTAGGATGCATTGGAGTGTTCATTTCCTTGCAGTCTTCAAGTTTAAATTTTTTCAGAAGCTCTCTGGTATACTTGGACTGATGAACATACACTCCTTCTTTGCACTGATTGATCTGAATCCCTAGAAAGAACTTCAGTTCTCCCATCATGCTCATTTCAAATTCTTCCTGCATCATCTTAGAAAATTCCTTGCAAAGAGATCTATTAGTTGAACCAAAAATAATATCATCAACATAAATTTGTACAATCAGAATGTTTTTCTCAAGTGTCTTCTTGAAGAGTGTTGTATCAACCTGACCTCTTTTAAAATCATTTTTAAGCAAGAAATTACTCAGTCTGTCATACCAAGCTCTGGGAGCTTGTTTCAGACCATAGAGAGATTTCTTTAGCTTATAAACGTAGTCAGGATGTTTTAAATCCTCAAAACCAGGTGGTTGTTTTACGAACACTTCTTCAGATATGACTCCATTGAGAAATGCGCTTTTAACGTCCATTTGATACAAGGTTATGTTGTGATTTACTGCGTAGGAGAGAAGTAACCTGATTGCTTCCAATCTCGCAACTGGAGCAAAAGTTTCAGTGTAATCAATGCCTTCTTGTTGACTGTATCCTTGAGCAACAAGTCTGGCTTTGTTTCTGATTACTTCTCCCTGTTCATCCAGCTTGTTCCTAAACACCCATTTGGTTCCAATAATGTTTTTGTGTTCAGGCTTAGATACAAGATCCCATACGTCATTCCTTTTAAATTGATTGAGCTCATCTTGCATTGCTAAGATCCATCCATCATCAGCTAGTGCTTCATCAACTGTAGTAGGTTCCATCATGGATAGCAGACCCAGGGCAGACTCTTCAGGTCTGAAATGTGATCTAGTTCTTCTGGGGCTTTCTTTGCTACCAATGATCTGATCCTCAGGATGAGAAGACTTGTATTTGAATGAATTTTTGGATTGGATAACTTGCTGTGAATCATCTTGATTTTCTTCAGAAGCTTCAGCAATAGGGACATCAGGAGCAGTCACAGCTTCTGAAGTTTCATGTGCCTCTGGAGCTTGATCAGGTTCTGAACAATCATCAGACTCTTCTGAACCTGCATTATTTTCACTTTGCTCTGGAATTTGACTTCCAGGCTCTTTGTCATCAAACTTGACATGTATAGACTCTTCAACACAAAGTGTTTCCAAGTTATACAGTCTGTATGCCTTAGATCTCTCAGAGTAACCTAGAAAGATTCCCTTTTGAGCTTTTGCATCAAATTTCTTCAGATAGACTTTATTGTTCAAGACGTAACAAGTACATCCAAACTGATGAAAATAAGAAATGTTGGGTTTCCTACCTTTAAAGAGTTCATATGCTGTTTTGTTCAGGATGGGTCTGATGTAGATCCGGTTCTGAACATAACATGCTGTGTTCACTGCTTCTGCCCAAAAATGTTTTGCCAGATTGTTTTCATGAATCATGGTTCTTGCCATTTCTTGAAGAGTCCTATTCTTTCTTTCTACAACTCCATTTTGTTGTGGAGTTCTAGGAGAAGAGAATTCATGGACAATTCCAAATTTTTCACAAAATATTTCAAATGGCTCATTTTCAAATTCTCCCCCATGATCACTTCTGACTTTTAGAATTTTAAGTTCTTTTTCAGATTGGACTTGAATACAGAATTTTGTGAACACATCATATGAATCATCTTTAGATTTGAGAAACTTAACCCAACTCCATCTACTGTAATCATCAACAATCACCAATCCATATTTACTTCCATATATGGATGCAGTACTGACTGGTCCAAATAAATCAATATGGAGTAGTTCTAAGGGTCTGGAGGTAGAAACAATGTCTTTAGATTTGAAAGAATTTTTAACAATTTTTCCTTTCTGACATGCACCACAAAGTGCATCTGAATGATAATCAATGTCTGGTAGCCCTTTGACAAGTTGTAACTTGCTAAGCTTAGAGATTAATCTCCAGTTAGCATGTCCCAACCTTCTGTGCCACAGCCATTTCTTATCACTCACTGACAGGAGGCAAAACACCTTCTGATCAGTCAGTTCTGAAAAATTTATCTTATAGACATTGTTCTTTCTCTTTCCCTTAAACACTACAGACTGGTCATCAGTGTTGATTACTGTGCAGTTGTTCTTATTAAACAAGACGTCATAACCATTATCACAAAATTGACTTATGCTAAGTAGGTTATGCCTTAGTCCATCTACAAACCACACATTATTGATTGAGACTGAGGAATTACCAATTGTTCCAGTACCAATGATTTTGCCAGTTTGGTTTCCTCCAAATCCCACAGTTCCTCCCTCTTTCATGGTCAGGGTTAGGAACATAGACTTTTCTCCCGTCATATGTCGCGAGCAGCCACTGTCCAGATACCAGGACTTCTGCTTTGTATTTCCTTTTAGACATATCTGCAGCATCAACAATTTGTGTCTTAGGTACCCATACTTTCATGGGTCCTTTTGGGTTAGTCCTAGAAGTTCTGAATCTCTTTTGTGTATTCTGTCTGAGTTTTTCTTTGTCAGTCTTCCTCCAGACTTTGGGTTCAGAACCTTTAGTCTTAGAATGTGACTTAGCAAAAATAGCTTCTTTTCTCTGAAATCTAGGCTTTTGAGTTTCAGACTCTGTTTTCTTCAGAACCTGTTTGATGGGTTCTGATCTTTTCAGAATCTGTAACGTTGGAGCTTTTGATTTAGAGTCATTCATGACCTTTGTCTTATAACTCTTAGGTTTTGACTTAGTCAATTCTTCTGAATTTGAAGACTTAGATTTTGAATGAGAAGCCTTTTCAGATTCAGACACAAAATGAGTTTTCAGACCTTCTTTGATGTTATCAGAACAAGGTTTTAAAATTACTTCACTAGAGTTTCCTCCTGTGAAACCAATTCCCTTTTTGTTGTTCTGATTTATGCTATAAATCATGGATGCAACTTTGGTTCTATCAATTCCTGTGTTAATAAACTCCTGAAGAGCAGCATCCTGCTCAGTCATGATTTTATTATCACCCTTCTTTGTCATTGTTTTCAAGTTATAATTTTCTTGTTTTAAAGCTTCCATTTCCGTCTTAGTTGATTCATGGAGTTTCAGCAGCTTATTGTATCGTTGCTTAACTCTCCTCAACTCAGTGTATTGGTTTTCATAATGACAAAGAAGTTCTTTGAGAGAATCAATTAGTTCAGATCTGGTGAGTTTAGAATATACCTCAGTTTCAGTTTCAGAATCTGTACTTGACTCAGCATCAGATGATTCTTCTTTGTTATCAGCAGTAGCTACCAAAGCCAGAGCTATTTTAGCTTCATCTTCAGCATCATCTTTGTCAGACTCAGACTCATTATCCAGATCCTCCCAAGTTGCCATCAAGCTCTTCTTGAATTGCTTCTTGAATTTGTTAGATTTGAAGAACGCTTTCTTAGATTTTTCTTTGGATTTCTCTTTCTGCAAGTCTGGACATTCAGCAATGAAGTGTCCAACCTTTTTACAGTTGAAGCAACCTTTCTGATCTTCCTTTCTTGAACTTTTGTGATTACTACCTTTGTTCATAAACTTCTTGTTCTTCTTAGCAAGGTATTGTAATCTGTTGGTGAGCATAGCCATTTCTTGTACAATTTCAGAGTCTTCATCAGAATCTTCAGATGTAGATTCTTCTTCAGACTCCAAAGCCTTCAGAGCCTTACTTGACTTGCCTCTGGACTTTAGTGCGATGGATTTGGACTTCTTGACAGGTTCTTGCTCATTAAGACCTATTTCATGACATTTCAAGGAGCTTATGAGATCCTCAACACTCAAGGTGTTTAAATCTTTAGCTTCCTCAATGGCTGTCACTTTTGGTCTCCACTTTGCAGGTAAACTTCTCAGAATCTTGTTCACATGATCAGACATTACGTAGCTTTTCTTCAGAATCTGAAGTCCAGAAACAAGAGTCTGAAACCTTGAGTACATGGTCTCAATGTTTTCATCCTCCTTCATTCTGAACAACTCATACTGATGAACAAGCATAGTAGCCTTGGCTTCTCTGACTTTCTTGTTACCCTCATAAAGTGAGCACAATGAGGTGAACATAGCCTTTGCTGTTGATTTGTCACTCATCTTTAAGTACTCTTTATGAGGCAAGGCAGCCACAAGAATGCCTCTGATCGTATGATGTTTCTTATAAAGCTTTTTCTGCTCAGGAGTGTGAGCTTTCCTATCAAGAGCAGCTCCTTCTTCATCTAGCCTCAGATCACCAACACCATCTTCAAGAACATCCCACAACTCTTCATCCATTCCCATGATGTGACTATACATCTTGGTTTTCCACCAAGAAAACATTTCAGGATCACCATTAAACATAGGAGGTTTGTTGTGATTTGAAGATCTTTCACTTTTGTTGATATTGCTGTAGTCATACTGCACAGCAGCTCCAGAACCAAAACCAGAACCAGATGCAGATGCAGAAGCTTCATCCCCAGACATGTTTTTCACCGATCGTTTACTGTAACACGGTTAAGTGCTAACTACAGAGCCGAAGCTCTGATACCAACTGAAGGTGGGAAAAACACAAGAAGGGGGGGGTTGAATTGTGTTTTCAAAAACGTTTCTTTCTTACGAAAAATAGCACTGTTCTCAGGATTCAGAGTCTGATGGAGTTCAGACTCTAATCAGAGTTCAGAGTCTCAGCAGTGGAATAAAGATCAGATGCAAGAAAGAAAGAAGACACAAACAATTTTATACAGGTTCCTTCCACAAACCGGAAGTAGTCCTGTCCCCCTTGCACTTCCAAGGAGAGTTTCACTAAAATGTAATATCAAATTACAAGTTGCTCAAACACACAAGTAAGAGACTTCCTTTGCTCAATCACACAAGAATGAGACTTCAGATGCTCAAGCACACAAGCAAGAGACTTTAAAACAATTACAAAGAATTGAAAAGAGTTTTGAATACTTGATATACTATCAGAGGTATTCACAATACAAAACGAAACAGAACAGACTCTGTTTTCTTAGATACTTAGAAATTCTAAAATGTGAGCTTTTGTAAGAATTATCTAAGTTGTTGATGAGCAGATTTTGCGACTTAGAATTTGAGAGAGAATTCAATTCGCGTGTATATATTTCTAATTCTTCTGTATATTTATTCTTCAAGTCTTCAGCTCTATTTATAGAGGTTTTTTGAGAGACGTTGGAGAACAGCCAGCTCATCAACTTTTCTTTACCGAAGCTGATTTGACACCTTTGATCCTTTGCTTGATTTGAGGCTTGTACAATGAAATCAAATTCAAATCCATTCCCTCAAATAAGGAAAAGTTTCTGCTACAGTTACTGTTATTTTTGTCGTGTATAGAAGACACTGTGCAGAGTTGGTGGTTGCAGGGACAAACGTAGGCATAGTGGTTGTACTTTTCGTACACTGTACTTTGTCAATGCTTCTTGGTGTCTGAAGAATCTTTGCTTCTGGATACCATTTGCTTCTGATGAGTCTGCCTCTGATGAACTTGCTTCTGATGACTTCATCTTCAGAAGCTCTTTCTTCAGACGCATTCTGACTCTGAATTTCCAGGAGCTCTTTTAGTCAGATATTCTTCAAGCTTCAGTTTAAGATTTCCTTTGCTCTTTAATTTATTCAAACAGAACCTCTTGTAAATAAATCTTTGATTACTGGTCCTGCACACTTGAATAAATGTTTAGCAAATCCAATTGATAATTTTTAATACCTTGTTATCATCAAAACTTAAGTGGTATACTTGTGAAACACCCTTTGTTCCAACAGCTGTGAATCATCTTGAGCTTCTTCAGAAGCTTCACCAATTGGGACATCAGGAGCTGTTACAGCTTCTGAAGTACCATTCAACTCTGAAGTCTGATCAGGTTCTGAATAATCATCAGACTCTTCTGAACCTGCAATGCTTTCATTCTGCTCTGGAATTTTACTTCCAGGCTCCTTGTCATCAAATTTGACATGTATAGACTCTTCAACACAGAGTGTTTCCAAGTTATACAGTCTGTATGCCTTAGACCTCTCAGAGTAACCTAGAAAGATTCCTTTTTGTGCCTTTGCATCAAATTTCTTCAGATAGACTTTATTGTTTAGAATGTAACATGTACATCCAAACTAATGAAAGTAAGAAATGTTAGGTTTCCTGCCTTTAAAAAGTTCATATGTTGTTTTATTCAGTATGGGTCTCATATAGATCCTGTTCTGAACATAACATGTTGTGTTTACTGCTTCTGCCCAAAAATGTTTTGCCAGATTGTTTTCGTGAATCATGGTTCTTGCCATTTCTTGTAGAGTCCTATTCTTTCTCTCTACAACTCCATTTTGCTGTGGAGTTCTAGGAGAAGAGAATTCATGGATAATTCCAAATTTTTCACAAAATATTTCAAATGGCTCATTTTCAAATTCTCCCCCATGATCACTTCTGACTTTTAGAATTTTCAGTTCTTTTTCAGATTGGACTTGAATACAGAATTTTGTAAACACATCATATGAATCATCTTTAGATTTGAGAAACTTAACCCAACTCCATCTACTGTAATCATCAACTATAACCAATCCATATTTACTTCCATATAGGGATGCAGTACTAACTGGTCCAAATAAATCAATATGAAGTAATTCCAAGGGTCTGGAGGTAGAAACAATGTCTTTTGATTTGAAAGAAGTTTTAACAATTTTTCCCTTCTGACATGCACCACATAGTGCATCTGAATGATAATCAATGTCTGGTAAGCCTCCGACAAGTTGTAACTTGCAAAGCTTAGAGATTAATCTCCAGTTAGCATGTCCCAACCTTCTGTGCCACAGCCAATTCTTATCACTCATTGACAGAAGACAAAATAAGTTCTGATCAGTCAGTTCTGAAAAATTAATCTTGTAAACATTGTTCTTTCTCTTTCCCTTAAAAACTACAGATTGATCATCTTCGTTGATTACTGTGCAGTTGTTCTAATTAAACAAGATGTCATAACCATTATCACAAAATTGACTTATGCTAAGTAGGTTATGTCTTAGTCCATCTACAAACCACACATTATTGATTGAGACTGAGGAGTTACCAATTGTTCCAGTACCAATGATTTTGCCAGTTTGGTTTCCTCCAAATCCCACAGTTCCTCCCTCTTTCATGGTTAGGGTTAGGAACATAGACTTTTCTCCCGTCATATGTCGCGAGCAGCCACTGTCCAGATACCAGGACTTCTGCTTTACGTTTCCTTTTAGACATAACTGCAGCATCAACAATTTCTGTCTTAGGTACCCATATTTTCATGGGTCCTCTTGGGTTAGTCCTAGAAGTTCTGAGTCTCATTTGTGTTTTCTGTCTGAAATTTTCTTGTTTTGTCTTCTTCCAGACTTTGGGTTCAGAACCTTTAGTCTTAGAATGTGACTTAGTAAAGACAGCTTCATTCCTCTGAAATCTAGGCTTTTGAGTTTCAAACTCTGTTTTCTTCAGAACCTGTTTGTTAGGTTCTGATCTTTTCAGAATCTGTAACGTTGGAGCTTTTGATTTAGAGTCATTCGTTACCTTTGTCTTTTGATTCTCAGGTTTTGACTTAGTCAATTCCTTTGAATTTAAAGATTTAGATCCTGAATGGGAAGCTTTTCCAGATTCAGACACAAAATGAGTTTTCAGTCCCTCTTTGATGTCATCAGAACAAGGTTTCAGAATTACTTCACTAGAGTTTCCTCCTGTGAAACCAATTCCCTTTTTGTTGTTCTGATTTATGCTATAAATCATGGATGCAACTTTGGTTCTATCAATTCCTGTGTTAATAAACTCTTGAAGAGCAGCATCCTGCTCAGTTAAAGGTTTATTATCACCTTTCTTAGTCATTATTTTTAAATCATTATTTTCTTGTTGTAAAACATCCATTTCCATCTTAGTTGATTCATGAAGTTTTAGCAGCTTAATGTATCGTTGCTTAACTCTCCTCAACTCAGTGGATTGGTTTTCACAATGACAAAGAAGTTCCTTGAAAGAATCAATCAATTCAGATCTAGTGAGTTTAGAATATACCTCAGTTTCAGTTTCAGAATCTGTACTTGACTCAGCATCAGATGAATCTTTTTCATTATCAGCAGTAGCTACCAAAGCCAGAGCTATTTTTGCTTCATCTTCAGCATCATCTTTGTCAGACTCAGACTCATTATCCAGATCTTCCCAAGTTGCCATCAAGCTCTTCTTGAATTGCTTCTTGAATTTGTTGGACTTGAAGATTGCTTTCTTTGATTTTTCTTTTGATTTCTCTTTCTGCAGGTCTGGACATTCAGCAATGAAGTGTCCAACCTTCTTGCAGTTAAAGCAACCTTTCTGATCTTCTTTTCTAGAGCTTTTGTGACTACTACCTCTGCTCATGAACTTCTTGTTCTTCTTAGCAAGATATTGTAGTCTGTTGGTGAGCATAGCCATCTCTTGAACAATCTCAGAGTCTTCATCAGAATCTTCATATGTAGATTCTTCTTCAGACTCCAATGCCTTCAGAGCCTTACTTGACTTGCCTCTGGATTTTAGTGCAGTGGACTTAGGCTTCTTGACAGGTTCATGCTCGTTAAGACCTATCTCATGACATTTTAAAGAGCTTATAAGATCTTCAACACTCAAGGTGTTTAAATCTTTAGCTTCTTCAATGGCTGTAACTTTTGGTCTCCACTTTGCAGGCAAACTTCTCAGAATCTTGTTCACATGATCAGACGTTACGTAGCTTTTCTTCAGAATCTGAAGTCCAGAAACAAGAGTCTGAAACCTTGAGTACATGGTCTCAATGTTTTCATCCTCCTTCATTCTGAACAACTCGTACTGATGAACAAGCATAGTAGCCTTAGCTTCTCTGACTTTCTTGTTACCCTCATAAAGTGAGCACAATGAGGTGAACATAGCCTTTGCTGTTGATTTGTCACTCATCTTTAAGTACTCTTTATGAGGCAAGGCAGCCACAAGAATGCCTCTGATCGTATGATGTTTCTTATAAAGCTTTTTCTGCTCAGCAGTGTGAGCTTTCCTATCAAGAGCAGCACCTTCTTCATCTAACCTCAGATCACCAACACCATCTTCAAGAACATCCCACAACTCTTCATCCATTCCCATGATATGACTATACATCTTGGTTTTCCACCAAGAGAACATTTCAGGATCACCATTAAACATAGGAGGTTTGTTGTGATTAGAAGATCTTTCATTTTTGTTGTTGTTGTTGTAATCATAGTGCACAGTAGCTCCAGAACCAAAACCAGAACCGGAAGCTTCATCCCCAGACATGTTTTTCTCCGATCGTTTACTGTAACACGGTTAAGTGCTAGCTACAGAGCCGAAGCTCTGATACCAACTGAAGGTGGGAAAAACACAAGAAGGGGGGGGGGGTTGAATTGTGTTTTCAAAAGCGTTTCTTTCTCACGAAAATCAGCACTGTTCTCAGGATCAGAGTCTGAAAAGTTCACAGTCTGATTAGAGTTCAGAGTTTGAGTGTGCAGCGGATAAGAGTAAGAGAGCAAGAGAAAGAAGAAGAACACAAGCAATTTATACAGGTTCCTTCCACAATCCGAAAGTAGTCATGTCCCCCTTTCACTTCCAAGGAGAGTTCCACTAAAATGTAATATCAAATTACAAGTTGCTCAAACACACAAGTAAGAGACTTCCTTTGCTCAATCACACAAGAAAGAGACTTCAATTGCTCAAGGACAACTCCAAGAGACTTCTAAACAATTACAGAGAATTGAAAAGAGTTTTGAATACTTGATATACAATCAGAGGTATTCACAAAACAAAACAAAACAGAACAGACTCTGTTTTTTCTTAGACACTTAGAAATTATAAAATGTGAACTTTTGTAAGAATTATCTAAGTTGTTGATGAGCAATGTTTGCGACTTTGAATGTGAGAAATAGCCTTGTTCGCGTATGTGTATATGTCTGTCTATTTTTGTTCTTCAAGTCTTCATCTCTATTTATAGAGGATTTGAGAGACGTTGGGAACTGCCAGCTCATCACATTATCTTGACCGAAGCTGATTTGACACCATTGATCTTTTGCTTGATTTGAGGATTGTACTGTGAAACCAATTTCAAATCCATTCCCGTAAATATGGAATAATGTCTGCAGTTGTTACTGTTATTCTTGTCGTGTATAGAAGACACATTGCAGAGTTGGTGGTTGCAGGGACAAGCGCAGGCATAGTGGTTGTACATTCTGTACACTGTACTTTGTCAACGCTTTTTAGCCTCTGAACCAATTGGCTTCTGAACAAATTGGCTTCTGATGAACTCTGCTTCTGGAAAACTGGCTTCTGATGACGTCATCTTCAGGAGCGCTTTCTTCAAACGCACTATGCTTCTGACTTTCCAGGAGTGCTTTCATTCAGATGCTCTTCAAGCTTCAGTCTAAGATACCTTTGCTCTTTAATTCATTCAGTCAGAACCTCTTGTAAATAATTCCTTGTTAATGGTCCTGTACACTTGAATAAACTTTTAGCAATATCCAATTGATAATTTTTAATACCTTGTTATCATCAAAACTTAAGTGGTATAATTGTGAAACACCCTTTGTTCCAACATGTTGAACTCTGATTTACTTGTTTATTTATTAATTATTTAATTGTTGGGATAACGGGGTGTTACAATTGGTATCGGAGCAGGTTGGTCCGTCCGACCAATTAGTAGAGTCGTGTTGAGCCACGTAGTGTCGTGTAATAACCTTAAATTGTCTTTGTTGTTCAGATTGTTTCTTGCGATGTAGAATTTCAAGATGGCTGGGAGAAACGATGCTGCTATTGCTGCTGCACTTGAAGTTGTTGCTCAAGCTGTAGGACAACAACCAAATGTTGGTGTTGGTAATGATGGAGTGAGAATGCTGGAAACCTTTCTAAGGAATCATCCACCAACATTCAAGGGAAGGTATGATCCGGATGGAGCTCAGAAGTGGCTCAAAGAGGTTGAGAGAATCTTCAGGGTCATGTAGTGCAGTGAAGTACATAAGGTGTGTTTTGGTACGCACATGTTGGCTGAAGAGGCAGATGACTGGTGGGTGAGTCTTCTACCTATCCTAGAGCAGGATGGTGTTGATATAACCTGGGTTGTGTTTAGGAGAGAGTTTCTGGATAGGTATTTTCCGGAGGATGTCCGAGGTAAGAAAGAAATTGAATTTCTGGAGTTGAAGCAAGGAGACATGTTTGTAACTGAGTATGCTGCAAAATTTGTGGAGCTTGCTAAATTCTATCCACATTATACCGCCGAGACTACTGAGTTTTCAAAGTGCATAAAGTTTGAGAATGGTCTGCGTGCTCATATAAAGCGGGCCATTGGTTATCAGAAGATAAGGAATTTATCCGAGTTCGTAAGCAGCTGTAAGATTTATGAAGAGGATACGAAAGCTCATTATAAGGTGATGAGTCAGCATAGAGGTAAGGGACAGTAGAGTCGTCCGAAACCGTATAGTGCCCCAGCAGACAAGGGTAAACAAAGACTGAATGATGAGAGAAGGCCTAAGGGGAGGGATGCTCCTACAGAGATTGTTTGTTTCAAGTGTGGTGAAAAGGGCCACAAGAGTAATGTTTGTGGTCGTGACGAGAAGAAGTGTTTCCGATGTGGGAAGAAAGGTCACATGGTAGCTGAGTGCAAGCGTGGTGACATTGTCTGTTACAACTGTGACGAGGAGGGTCATCTTAGTACGCAGTGTAAGAAGGCTAGGAAGACTCAGGCTGGTGGCAAGGTGTTTGCATTGACCGGTACGCAAACTGTTAATGAGGACCGACTTATCAGAGGTACTTGTTTCTTTAATAGTATTCCTTTAATTGCTATTATTGATACTGGTGCTACTCATTATTTCATTGCCATTGATTGTGCACATAAGTTAGGTCTGATTATGTCTGATATGAATGGAGAAATGGTTGTTGAAACTCCAGCTATGGGTTCAGTAACTACTTCTCTTGTTTGTTTGAGTTGTCGTTTGTCTATGTTCGGTAGAGACTTTGAAGTTGATCTTGTATGTTTGCCGTTGACGGGTATGGATGTGATCTTTGGGATGAACTGGTTAGAATATAACCGTGTTCATATCAACTGTTTTAGTAAGACGGTACATTTCTCTTCTTCCGAGGAAGAAAGTAAAGCTGAGTTCTTAACTACTAAGCAGCTGAAACAATTGGAGCGTGATGGGATCTTAATGTTTTCCTTGATAGCATCTTTGTCGGTAGAGAATCAGGCTGTGATTGATAGATTGTCGGTTGTGAATGAATTTCCAGAAGTTTTTACTGATGAGATTCCTGATGTGCCACCAGAGAGGGAGGTTGAATTTTCAATTGATCTTGTTCCCGGAACGAAGCCGGTGTCGATGGCACCTAATCGTATGTCGGCGTCCGAGTTAGTTGAGTTGAAGAAACAGTTGGAGGATTTGCTCGATAAGAAATTTGTAAGACCAAGTGTTTCACCATGGGGAGCACCGGTGTTGTTGGTTAAAAAGAAAGATGGTTGCATGAGATTGTGTATTGATTACCGTCAGTTGAATAAAGTGACGATAAAGAACAGATATCCGCTTCCGAGAATTGATGATTTGATGGATCAGCTAGTGGGTGCTCGTGTATTTAGTAAAATCGATTTGAGGTCAGGTTACCATCAAATTAAAGTGAAGGATGAGGATATGTAGAAGACGGCCTTTAAGACGCGATATGGACATTATGAGTATAAAGTAATGCCTTTCGGTGTTACAAATGCACCAGGTGTGTTTATGGAGTACATGAATAGAATTTTCCATGTCTATTTGGATCAGTTTGTGGTTGTGTTCATTGATGACATCTTGATTTATTCTAAGACCGAAGAAGAGCATGCAGAACATTTAAAGATTGTGTTGCAAGTGTTGAAAGAAAAGAAATTGTATGCCAAGTTATCTAAATGTGAATTCTGGTTAAGCGAAGTCAGTTTTCTTGGCCATATTATTTCTGGTAGTGGTATTGCGGTAGACCCATCAAAAGTTGATGCAGTATCACAATGGGAGACTCCAAAGTTGGTTACTGAGATTAGAAGTTTTCTGGGTTTGGCTGGTTATTACCATAGGTTTATAGAAGGATTTTCGACGTTGGCACTTCCATTGACTCAGTTGACCTGTAAAGGTAAATCTTTTGTGTGGAATGCTCAGTGTGAGGATAGTTTCAATGAATTGAAGCGCAGGTTGACGACTGCCCCAATTTTAATTTTACCAAAGCCAGATGAACCTTTTGTTGTATATTGTGATGCGTCCAAGTTGGGCTTAGGAGGTGTACTTATGCAGGATGGCAAAGTAGTAGCGTATGCTTCGAGACAGTTGAGAATTCATGAACGGAATTATCCTACGCATGATTTGGAGCTGGCTGCTGTAATTTTTGTATTGAAAATTTGGAGGCATTATTTGTAGGGATCTAGATTTGAGGTGTTTAGCGATTACAAGAGTTTGAAATATTTATTTGACCAAAAGGAATTGAATATGAGGCAGAGAAGGTGGCTTGAGTTGTTGAAAGACTATGATTTTAGTTTAAATTACCACCCTAGTAAAGCTAATGTGGTTGCAGATGCTTTAAGCAGGAAGACGTTGCACATGTCTGCTATGATGGTAAGGGAGTTTGAGTTGCTTGAGCAGTTTAGAGATTTGAGCCTAGTTTGTGAGTTGTCACCTCAGAGTGTGCAATTAGGTATGTTGAAGATCAATAGTGATTTCTTGAACAATATCAAGGAAGCGCAGAAAATTGATGTCAAGTTTGTGAATTTAATGGTTGTTAGTAATCAAACTGCAGATGGTGACTTCAAGGTTGATGATCAAGGTGTGTTGAGATTCAGAGGAAGAATTTGTATTCCTGATGATGATGAGTTAAAAAAGTTGATTTTGGAAGAAAGTCACAGAAGTAGCTTAAGTATTCATCCAGGAGCTACAAAGATGTATCATGACTTGAAGAAATTGTTTTGGTGGTCCGGGTTGAAACGTGATGTTGCACAGTTTGTTTATGCATGTTTGACTTGTCAGAAGTCTAAGGTTGAATATCAAAAGCCTGCAGGGTTGTTGACACCGTTAGATGTGCCAGAGTGGAAGTGGGACAGCATCTCCATGGATTTTGTGACGAGTTTACCGAATACTCCGAGAGGACATGATACCATTTGCGTTGTTGTTGATAGGTTGACGAAGTCGGCGCATTTTATTCCGATCAATATTAGTTTTCCGGTAGCTCAGTTGGCGGAGATCTACATTCATAATATTGTGAAGTTGCATGGTGTTCCATCGAGCATTGTGTCAGACAGAGACCCGAGGTTCACTTCAAGGTTTTGGAAGAGTCTGCAAGAGGCTTTGGGTTCAAAGTTGAGGTTGAGTTCGGCTTATCATCCACAGACAGATGGTCAGTCGGAGAGAACGATTTAGTCGTTAGAGGATTTGTTGAGAGTGTGCGTGCTTGAGCAAGGTGGAGCTTGGGATAGTCATTTACCGTTGATAGAGTTCACGTACAACAACAGTCACCATTCGAGTATTGGTATGGCACCGTTCGAAGCTTTGTATGGTCGGAGGTGCAGAACTCCATTGTGTTGGTTTGAGTCGGGAGAAAGTGTAGTGTTGGGACTAGAATTAGTTCATCAGACTACAGAGAAGGTCAAGTTGATAAGAGAAAAGATGAAAGCGTCGCAGAGTCGACAGAAGAGTTACCATGACAAATGTAGAAAGGCCCTTGCGTTCCAAGAGGGAGATCATGTGTTTTTGAGGGTCACTCCATTGACAGGTGTAGGTCGTGCGTTGAAGTCTAAGAAATTGACTCCGAAGTTTATTGGTCCATACCAGATATCTGAGAGGATTGGAACAGTGGTATATAGAGTGGGTTTTCCACCACATCTTTCGAATTTGCATGACGTGTTTCATGTGTCGCAACTTCAGAAGTATGTAGCGGATCCTTCGCATGTGATTTCGAGAGATGATGTACAGGTTAGAGACAACCTTACTGTTGAGACCTTACCGTTGAGAATCGAAGATCGTGAGGTGAAGAAGTTGAGAGGCAAGGATATATCTTTAGTGAAAGTTGTATGGGGAGGAGTAACTGGTGAAAGTTTGACATGGGAGCTGGAGAGTAAGATGCAGGAGTCTTATCCAGAGTTGTTTGCTTGAGGTAATATTTCGAGGACGAAATTCTCTAAGTTGGGGAGAGTTATAACGCCCTAGTCGTTATTTAATTATTTTTGATTTATTTAGAGTCCTTTTTATGATTTTAAATAATATTTGTTGATGGTGTGGTGTGGTGTGGTGTATTTTTATTAAATGATTTATTTTTAGTATTTATTAGAATAATGTGAGAAATAGAATTATTTGGAGTTTTGGGGGTTACATTTTAATTAAAAGAATTAAGTGGGAGTTAATTAGAATTAAGGGGAGTTAAATAAGGACTTAGAGAAGTCAGAAAGAGTTTTCACGTACTATCAATTTTTGGGAGAAAAAGCAAGGGAAGAGCCAAGAGAGAAGATTTTGATTTTTGGCGAGCTTTGTCAATCAAATTAAGGTAAGGGTGAGACTATCTCTCAATAATAATAGATTATATAATTTTGATTTTGGTTTAACATGGTGTTAGTTGAAATTGGGGATTGGGGGTTAGCTTTTGGAGTATGATTCTTGGATTGAAAAGGTGTAGAGACCATTGTAATAGCATTAGAATGCATTCAGGTTGTAGACAGTAATTTATTACACTTCTGTAAATCGTTTTGGGGATTAAAGTTGAGAAAATTGGGATTTTTGGGAAAAACCTGCATTCTGCCCGTACAGACATTCATCGCTCGCCGCGGCGAGTAGCATGACTCGCCACAGCGAGTGAGCAATATTCATAGCTCGCCTCGCAAGCAAAACCACTCGCCATAGCGAGTAGTGCATTAGAAACCATGATTTTTCAAGTGTTGTTATAAGACGTAAGTTGGATAGTTTTAAGTACCTAGATGTTTTTAGAGAGGACTGGGACAATTTTCAGATTAAAAAGATGAATAGGGAGCTTAAAAATGAAGTTTTAGTGAGAAAAATGTCAAAAAGGCCGAGAGCACCCAGTTTTACTCGCCTTTAGCTCGCCCCTAGCTCGCCTAGGCGAGTAACCCATTTTCTTTGAGTTCGCCATGGCGAGTTGATGTACTCGCCGAGGCGAGTTGCCCTGAACCTGAAGTGTTTTCTATGCAATTGAATATTGTTGATTAAATTCTGGTGAGGGTAATGTTTATGATTAATGGTGTAGTTGTATATATATAAATTATACCTGTTATTGAATTCTTTTCAAAGGTTGAAGTATTATGGGTTGAGTTGTTGGGTGTGTAAGTCATCATATTTATATATATGCATTGTTGAGTAGTAGTTGTCGATGTGTTGTAGTTGAGTTGTATGTTGATATACACAAGTGGAGTTCATTGCATAATCATAATTTGGTGAGGGCTCAAGCCCTGGAACGCCTTGTCGTTCAATTGGTGAGAGCTTATGCCCTGTGAATGCTAGTTCATTCAATTTGGTGAGGGATCATGCCTTGTGAATGCTTTAACCATTCAAATTGGTGAGGGCTTATGCCCTGGAATGTCATGTCATTCAAACGCGTTAATGGTACCACATGCATGTGCATTTTCACATTTTGTCGTTGAGTCATATTGGTGTTGTCATGTCATTGCATGAGTCGTTGTTGTTGGTTAAGTAGTCGTTGTATTGTTGATTGAAATTGAATATGTTGGTAATGTTATTGACCATGAAATACGTAAATATATTGAAGTGTTGATGATATTAGGGTGTTAGATTCAATTGATGAATTATATTTCTATTATTGTTGTTTGTGAATCTCACCCCTTCTGCTTGAAAATGTTGCCCTTCGTATAGGTAACTTGCAGGTGATCCAGAATAGTAGAAGTGGTGGCTCAAGTGTCTTAGGGCTCTGATACGTAACGGGATGAGAATTTGTTGTTGTGTTTTCATTCCTTATGTATCAAATTTTGAAACATGTTGATGGAGCTTTGCTTGTTGTTGAATAAATTGTTAATGACTAATTATGTAGAAGCCTTTGTGCTAGCATCATTGATGACATTTGAATGTTAAATGATTTTATGAATATTCCGCTGCAATGTATGGATAATTTATCACAGTTGATTTGATAAATAGTATTTCATTCTATTTAAGAATTTTTGAAAAGCAGTGTGACATGCCCGTTTGTTTGTTGAACTCTGATTTACTTGTTTATTTATTAATTATTTAATTGTTGGGATAACGGGGTGTTACATATATAAGAAGAGAGAGTACATAGGAAAGTTTTTATGTTGAAGAGAAGAAGATTCAAGGTGAGGTCGAAATAGAGAATTGACGACGATAAAGAGATTGTTAGGATGAAATATAAATGAAGATAGAAAGTTAAGTATGAAGTAACAACCTTAGGTTAAAATAAAATGAGTGTCGTCGATTTAAGAGTGTATATGATGCTAATAGAATTGATAGGACGAAATAGAATGAGAATAGAAAGTTGTGTGTTAATTAATGAATAATGTAGGGGTAATATTAGTGATGAGACAAGACAATTAATCACTAGAGAGATAATGATCTAAGTTAGAATGATAAGAGTGAATGAGATAATATGGCGCAATGTTGTTTTAAATTGGGAGAATAAAGGTGGTAGTTGTGACGATAATGGTGTGGTAAAAACTTAACCGAGAACGAAGAATGAAGAGTTTTCGTTAGGATAAAGCACTTAGTGCACGAAGAAAGTTAATGTTGAGTATAGGTTTGAAGGATGATGTTGAGTAATTATGAGGTCGAGTAATGATGTAATGACTATGTTGTAAAAGATTGAATGATGAAGTAATAACCAATGTTGTATAAAGTTGAATAATAACGAATAATGACGAATGATGTACTTCTTTTATAATAACAAGTAAAATAACGAAAAGAATTATGTTGTGAAGAGGATTTGTTGTTGCTGATGTATTTTCTATATGTTGTTAGTGAGTCTTCATGCATCATATCAAATCTAGGACCATGTTGAATGACGAATGTTGTATGTATGTTCAGTAACATAACTCTGACATACAAATATTGATTAGAAACCGGTACCGGCATGCATATAGGTCTAGGAACGAATTGTATTTGCATATGACTCATGTTAGGTGTATATGATGTGTATGTGATATACGTGGTATGTGCTAATGTTGATGTATTGTGAGTCTTAGTATTCCTTAATGTTTTGAAACTGTTGAGTAATGATAAAGATGATGTGTGAATGATGTTGTATAACCTGATGAAGAATTGTGAATATTTGTAAATGATGATCAAATGATATTATGCTTACTTATATATTATTCATGTATCCCAATATATGTTATGATGACTATTCTCACCCCTTTGTTGTTGTTGTTGTAAATTATGGTGTCTGTACTCTTGGGGTACAGACACTCATGACGAGGAGCT
The DNA here is from genome assembly GCA_958299785.1 of Medicago lupulina. Classification (NCBI taxonomy): domain Eukaryota; kingdom Viridiplantae; phylum Streptophyta; class Magnoliopsida; order Fabales; family Fabaceae; genus Medicago; species Medicago lupulina. The sequence continues at coordinate 38,506,539 of OY283146.1, read as the reverse complement.
CTGGTGTGCGTGATGTTTAGAAAGTGGCAAAGGAGATATACTTCTGTAGTTATTATCTAATTATTTATGTAGTCGAATAATCATGTGCTCTGATATGTAACACTAGGGTTGGGGTCAAACGTTAAATGTTTAACTTTAGAAATCTTAAGTATTTTAAATCATTATGATATTTTCCACAATGACGATTGAGAATCAAACATGTTTATTTTATGAAACATTTTAAAACTATTTTCCGCATTATGAAATATGACGTGTTATTTATTATTCGAATGAATGGTTGATGAGTATGTGTAACATCCTTTTTGTTGAAATTTATTCGCATTATTTATTAAATCAACGTTGGGAATTAGGGTGTTACCTTTCCCAAGGTGAATCAACCCAACCATAGTGTTTGTTGCCAAGAGCAAACTCTATACAACCCTAGTTTGATTTCTATACCCTTGTTTCAGCCCCCTCTATCTCTCAAGGTTTACTCTGATACAAGGTCTATATTTATAGTAAAAGTATCCTCAGATAGTACAGATCTGGACCGTCTGATTAATTAGAAGGCCCAGATTTGACCTCAGGGAGATCACATCACATCCATCAAATCTAAGACAGAGGGTAGAGAGGACTGAGGGAGCACAACAAGACAAAGGGAGGCGCACATAGGATTAAACAGAGGGAGTATAAATATGATTTTTAAGACAAAGCCTTCATTTGTAAACTTTAATCTCTCTCTCTCTAAACCTTTTTAAAAACAAGTTCTTTCCCTTCTCTCTAGGAGTGCCGCCACTACTCCATCCTCTCTGGCGGGTTTACAACTTCCGGCACGGTGGCCGGTTGATCTCCGGTGGCAGAGCCACCGTGCCGGAAACCAAAACTATTTTTTTTTTTATAAAAATTTCGATAAAAGTGATCCTCTCCTTCTTCTCCTTTCTTTTTTCAAAATGATTTTTTAAAATAACTTGTAAAAACTCCTAGATCTAAGTTTGAAGAAAGAGGGACAAAGAGATAAATACTACCTTCTCCCTTTTGGATTCGGATTTGGGTGGTTTATGTGGTATTGGTCGCGGTTTGTGGTGGCTGTTGTGGTGTTAGCCGAAAGTGTATTGTTGTGAATGGATGTGTTGGATTTGAAATTATTGTTGTTATTTGGTGTAGTGATGAGTTTTGGTTATGCATGTTTGGCTCGAATGTGCTAGTTAGATGATGGTGTAAACAATATGTTTTTGTGTAATTTGAAAATGGTGAGGGTTTGTATGATGAAATTTGTTGATGTATGGGATGATTTTTAAAAAAAATGAAGGTTGTGTGATTGTGTTGATGTTGTGAAGGAATCTGAAAAAAGGTTATTAGATTATGGATGGTTTGATTTGTGTATTGCTGGTTTTTTCTTAGAATGTGTGCCCCCCAATCATTGATTTGATGGTGGTTTTTATAGTGATAAATTAGACTTGAAACTGTATTTTGGATTTGGACAAAATTGCCCTTAAAAGGGACAGCAGGACACAAGGGTCTTAAAAAAAGACAAATAAACAAAATAAAAAGATTTAACAAAATAAAAAGATTTTAAAATACTTCTCTGTTGAAATTTCGTCCGAAATGATGAAAATTCCCAGCTTTAAAAAACGAGTAAAATGAGTTAAAATTGAATCAAAAAATAGGGTATGACACATAGCAAGAGCACGAAAAGTTGAACGTTTCTTATCCCAACCTTTTTTGGTCGTATTTACAGGTTCCACAGAGAAATATGTCACAACGAGTCATGGAAACTAGGCCAGGATATATATTGTCCATAATATGTCACAACGAGTCATGGAAACTAGGCCAGGATATATATTGTCCATAATCTATATTTAGAGTAATGTATTTTCTTCTCCGGGGTATTTATTTCTCTGTGAAGTAGGGAATTAGGTATTTCTAAATTCAAAATTGCAACATATGCGATGAGTTGCTGAGAAAGTCAATGAGAAGTTGAGCCCACGTATCTATGGACCCACTACAAAAAAACAGTGATTAGGCACTTTAAATTACCCACAGTTTAATTTGATTGTGGCAAATATTAAAGGCATCCAAAATTGATACGGTCATCTCAATGGCTATTCAACACGGGAGCTTCTACGGTACACCCGCAGATTAAAGGTGTATCGGTACTCTTACTTCAAAAATCTTTAAATTAACTATTATTTTTATGGAATAAAGAATTATTTGTTGATATTTATATTTTAGAAAATGTCATTTCATAAGAAAAAACATTATTTCATTAATCTTGCATAATGTGCATAAAAAATGAGAATTTTTTTGAAATTAACTTGTAAGTAGCTAATATGTAAATAATGCTCATGGAAATGCATTTGGTGCAAAAAAACAGGTTTATTGACTTTTTAGTAAAAAATTGATTTTTTGTTGAATGTTGACATTATCAAAGGTTGACTTTTTTTGTGTGTATAAAATTAGAAAAAAAAAAAAAAGATTGAAATTTTTTGATTAAGGCAAAATTGGGGTATGACAAAAATATTTCCATTTGAATGCACACAAGTATCTCGTGATGAGGATACCTTATAAATAACAATGTAAATCTTTCCTAAGCATAAAAAAGATTTTTTTCATTAATTTGCTTAAAAAAGGTAATATCACCCCTCTTTATTGCATTAAGGACAAGAGGAAAGTATTTTACCAAGAACTTCTGAGCAAGTTCTCTTCGTGTGGTGACAAAGTTAGGCTCCAAAAAGTTCAACTATGATTTGGCCCATCCAATGAGGGAATAAAGGAACAACTTGAGCTTGAAAACATCATCTTCTACACCTAGGATCTTAAAATTTTCAGCTACTTAAGTGAATTGCTTCAAGTGTAGATGCGGGTGCCAAAAAAGAAACTATTAGTTAATAAAAAAGAAACAAGCTAACTACCTAACGAAAAACTACTAAAAATTATAACACCTTGCAGTCTCTGACAACGGTGTCAAAAACTTGGTATATCCCAAAACATTATGAGTATTTATGGGTGGATGACTAAGTACAAGTATACAGTGTCCAAGTTATAATATAAAAAGATATTGATCTCATGGGGATTAGGGAGCTCTAGCTTCCTATAGCTTTTTAGTAAATAACTTGTTTTCGAGAAAATAAAATAAATCATTTTTGTCACACCAATAAAATAAAGATAAACAGTTGGGAAAACAATTAAAAAGACTTCAAAGTTCTTAAAGATGAAAGTGTGGTTCAAACAAAGAATCAGTTATGACAAAGCTTCACGACGGTCTACAAAGCTATAAGTTTCTATGGCTTCGTAGAAATTTGGTGGACTTTGAGGTCTGTTGACTCAGCTGTCATGTTAAACATGTGAAGACACACCTTCATTAGGGTACAATCATAGTACTTAACATACAATATTACTAGGTTGGTCATCAGTAGCTCTCCAACATGGAAGAGAATGAGCCTTGCCTTATGACTAGAGTCCTAGTTAGATCTCAACTCTTCTCACGGCTCCTTCAAGAACTAATAGGCATTCAAGCAGTCTCTTTTGTTCACGTCACCTTAATCAATACTTAGGGATGTAACTCATATCAAACAAACATTTTCTATTACCATCTCAATTAAGTCCTAGGGAACTATAGCATAAAAATTAAAAGTGATCAAGTTTTATTTTCAAAGATTTTGAGTTAAAACAGTTTGTTTGAAAGAAGCGCGTACCTATAACTTTATAAATCTTAAGTAAAGAAAGTCATAACCTCATCATATCTTAACCATGGAGATAAACATAAAATGAAACATAAATGAAAACATGAAAAGCTAAATTCATAGATAATGTAGAGTTAATAACATATTACAATCCAACAAGGAAAAAGGTGAGCCTAAAGCATCACTTAAGTAATCCTAAATCTTAATCACTAAGAACTTTCACTGATGCTCATCTATGGAGAAGATGAGATGGAGAGAGAACTCTAGTGACTGCTAACCCTAGCTGGAACTTGACCGCTCAATTCACAATGTAAAATTCAGGACCTTTGACACTAACATGTGCTTGTCTTTTATAATACAAGGTCAACCACTACAAGTTGTACCCTTTAGTCATTTCCCTCAATAGCTATCCTTATCCTTCTAGCACCAGACACGTTCATTTATTTTTTGTACTATCAATCATTGGTGCCAGCTCATAAAACTTACTCATTAAGCAATGATAAGAAAAGTCACATGAGTTTGTATTATTGTACGACCACGACTGACGATCTGGTGTGCTACATCTTCCTATATCTTCCACACTATAGGTTCCTAGATCTCGTGTGCAATTCCTCACCTTGTTCCATAAAACATCCAAAACAAGCATTGCAAGTTCAAAATGATTAAACAATACTAAAAACTAATTAAAACTATAAATTCCTAAATAGATGCTTTAGGCCATACATTCACTCAATTTTTCATTTATTATGGGGGATAAAATTGTTAATAACCATAAAAAAATTTCAATGAGTGTGGTGCAAACAATTTAACAGATTTACACACATAAATGAACAGGCTACATTTTGTCTCTATTATAAGCAAAATATCACTTTTTACACTTATCAGTTACATGAATTTTGCAAAATATAAAAAGTTTTTTTCTTATAACAGTGACAGTATATTTCATAGAATTGCTGCATTGATATTGGTATTATTTTTTTTTGACACAATGATTTTGGTATTTTAAAATATTTAATTTTCTCCATTTTATAATTTTGACCTTCTATAAAAATTACAAATAAACAGATTTGTCTGAATGCATGTTACGATTTATCATATTTCAAGTTTTGCTAATGAATCTCTAAAAAACAAATGGTTTGCTAATGAATGCGGCTTTGTGATATTTATAGGAAATAAAAATAATTTTCATTTAATATTTTAATCATTTTACAATCTTGTCAATATAATAATTTTCTTCATGCAATTACAGCAAAAGATTTCGCAACACGTGTAAATACACAGGTCTTTTACTGATTTTTCAAACATTTGATTATTGCATAAGAAATACCAATCGACATTTCCTCGCTTGAACAAAAAAAAAATCGACATTTCCTCAACTTTGCGGTCTTCAAAACTGATAATGTTTGCTATCAAATAGGAAAAGAGTTTGATTTTATCACTTCTAATATCTAAGACCTCCGTCTCTAATTATAAGATCTTTTTTGAGAATTTGTTTTGTCCCTTTTTATAAGACCTGTGCTATTTCCATTTACATTAATTATTTATTTACCACCATATCTCTAATTATTTTGCATATTTTTTTTCAATCAACAATAAATATTATATTGAAAACATAAACTAACTCTTTCTCTTGAGGATAAAAATGTAAAAACATTAATAATTATAAACAAATTTAATACTATTATCAACTTTCTTAATTCCCGTGATTTTGACAAAAGAGTTCTATAATTAGAGACAGAGGTAGTACATATAAATAAATTTCTAAGCAAATTTAATATAGTAGAAAAATAGTACCGAACTCGTTAAATAAATTTGGGAGAATAATGATACTATTTTATTAATTTTAACATGGAAAAAATCAATCATAATATAACTTAAATCCCATTACACTTGCCCCCTGGTCCTCCAAATTGGATATATAGTAAACCTAGACTATCATTATAGTATGAAGCATTATAGCATCCAGAATTTGAACTTTGGATTTGACCCATGCCTGTCTCAAGTCCTTGTATCTTTTCATTAGTAAATGTAGGATACTTAAAATAAGCTGCATGGCCCAACACACCATTAGGCAGTGCTCCAGATCCCATAGGAGGGCTAGGGGTATTCAAATCGTTTGTTGTTTTACCGATCCATCCCACTTGATTAGCCGATGTCATGTTGGAGAATAAAGATGCAGGATAGTATCCTATTACTTTTCCAATAACAATCAACCAATTTTTTGACTTAGGATCCTGAGCATGTCAATAAACTTTTGTTAGCATAGTATTCTTAGCATATACTCCTTCATATTTCATTGAACTATTGATGGTTAAGAAGTTAAATAGCCTTTCAAAATATAAAATATACTATAATCATAACTTTTTTTATTGGGAATTACCTGTAAAATAGACAATCCAAGCTCAAATGTCGGTCCATCAATGGTTGATGTGTTATTAAGTGATTGACCGAAGGTGACCGAATGGTCAATTTGAACAAAGCCACGACATTGCAAATTATAGCATCCTCTCTTAGAATTATCACTCTGTCAATTTTTAAATCACATCAAATTTTAAAGAATTAAGACTTTAATTTTTTTTTTTTTTGTTTACAAGACTTTAATTATTCTAAATAAGTCATAAAAAGTAACAATCATTAACATATAATTTAAAGAACATGATATACATTTGTAAAATAAAATAATTGGAGTAAGGAAAATTATTATTAATAATGTGACATTAATATTCATAAAAGAAATTTAGTATGAGTATTAAATTTGTTTGTCATTAATATTGTTTTTACAATTTTATCCGTTATGAGTGAGTTTTATGTTTTCAACATAAAATTTATTGTTAAAAAAATATGTAATATAACATAGGGGTATGTTGGTAAAAAAATAATTAATGAAAAAATATCTAAAGAGTCTTATAAAAAGAGACAAAAAAATTTCTCAAAAGAGTCTTATAATTAAAGCACTTGTATGCAATCAACCTATAATAACCTATAGTGTGCGAGCAAAATAAACGAAAACACATTTAAAAAAAATACTTACCGACCAATAAGTAAAAAGGTGAGTTTTATTATCCTTGTACATTTGAGGATCCACCTAACAAAAATGCAAGTTAAATTAGGCACTGTTTTTGGTATGAGAAAATGAACAATCTATGCATATGAAGTTTTAACAAAAAAATAAAAAATTATGATAATATTTCATAAATACAAACTCACATGCCATCCAACAATAATTGTATTCAAATTATTCGGAGATCTATTAGCAATCATCATAGCTGCAACACTCGTTTGGTTCGTATCAACTTTTGGATTAAAAACACTAATATAGCTACTAACTCCAATGAAAGATGTAACATTTTCAGATTGGTTGAGAATTAATCCTGCATACTATATATTTAGAAAGTAAAATTAGTATAACTAGTTCAAAATCAATATCAATGTAATAAACCAATTAACAATACAAAATTCAGGAAGAAAAAAAAAAGGACGTCACTGCATATAAGGGATATGAAATACATTAGTGCTGGTGGCTTTCTCCAACTGTAAGAAATCCTGTTGAATTGTACCACGAACACCTTCAAAAACATGACTATTTAACAAACAAAAGACAAAGAAAAATATATTGTTCATTTTCAAAATTAACGTCTCCAATTTGCTTCTCTGAAAATTAAAGAATATTTAGAATGAGTGATGTGTGAACAAAGTTACATATTGTCTCTTTTTATACTAAATAAAATGTATCTTTGACAAAAAATGTATCTTAATACTAAATAAAAAGTTTATTGCCATTCCTTAAAAAAAAAAAAAAAGGTTTATTGCCATTGACCAAAAAGAAAAAAGTTAATTTAGTGCCATTGAAAAAAAAAATTAGAATATGTCTATATTCATTGTATATTTGACTTGTATATTTTCATTAGTCATGAATTATATTCATTTGAAATTATTTAGTTTCTCAAATAGGATTTTTTTGTGGTGGCCGAGGATCGAACCCGAACCATGCATATGACGAGGACTTTTCCAAATAAGATTAACAATAGTCATATATTATTATCAGGGATCTACATTCTTAGAAAAAGAAAAAAGTTTAGTGCCAACACTGAATTTATATCTCCAATGACTCCAAGAGATACTCTTCTACCTCATTATTTTCACAATCTCATTCATAATCACGTATTTTTCAAACTTAGAAGTCTCAATCTCAATAGGTATTAACCATGGTTGAGATTCACCATTTTCATTAAATCTAAAGGTATTAAACATATTTTTAAAAAGTCTCGTTTACTTTTCCAATTAAGAAAACAACATCTTTCTTATCATTAATCTTTTGAAGACTCCAGACAACAAATCGGAGCTTGTATCGAGGATCAAGAACCACACAATAAAAATCATCAAGTTCATATTTTTAATGTTCATGATAGTATTAGATATTGTTAAAATAGTTGGAAGTTATGTGGAGTTAGTTAAGGTAGTTAGACTAGAGTTAGTAATCAACTATAGTTAGTTGATAAGTAAACTAGAGTTAGTAGGTTGGTTAGAAGTTAGTTAGAGTTAGTTTACTCAAACTAATATGTATATATATGAACACTATGGTACTCATTCATCATCTTTTATCACTCTATTCCTTTTTACAATGAGTTTCTATGAGTATCTCCCACATAAGTACTCTTTTGCTTGCTATCTTGCTTACATCTATGACCTTTCTTCCGATGATTCCATAATTCTTAACGGATATCATAAAAGATTTTGTATTAGTGACACATTAATGTATATTTATTAAGAAATGATTGAATCAACATAATTCCATTATCAGCATCATAAAATATTTTAAGAAACTTCAAAGATAATTCATATTGTTTGCAGGACGTGTTCTCTTTTTCCAAATAAACCACGTGTGATTTTATTTTAGATCAGATGGTTTTTTTCCTCCTAAAAAACCGCATCAGAAGCATTTCTACTTGTTTAGATTTGGAGTTGGACAGGTTCAATCGTGAAGTAGATGATGATTACGTTTCATATCATAATTTTATGTATTGTTTAATTTATGCCAAGAATTCTGATAAATTGGTATGTTCATGTCATGTGGATTTGAATTATTAATACTATTCACATCTTATGTTCTCCAAATTACCACTTGTGAGTAGATTTGTAGATGACAGTGAGGAAGTAAATATTTTTAAGCAGTTGGAAGTAAATATTTAGTTCTTGCTAATCAAGTTTAAGGTGTGTTAAAAAAATTTATTAACAAAATATCTTTCTTTAAAATTTATTGATAATTTACTACACATAATTATATATCGATAGTACTATGAAGTCAAAAGAATATTCCTCTCTTCTTCTCTCTTCTCTCCTTCTCAAACCCTAGCCGTCACCCCTTTCTTCTTCTTCTTCTTCTTGTCAGAGGGGTGATTTAGGGTCAATTTTGACCCAAAAATCACCCATCCGAGTTGTTTTTCCTTCTATCATAATTGAACAAGTGATTTCATATATTTTCTGTTTTCTTTTGTTTTTGTGATTTCGTCGTCTCTGAACGACTGTTTGTTTTTGTTGGAACAAAGGGTGTTTTACAATTATACCACTTAAGTTTTGATGATAACAAGGTATTAAAATTATCAATTGGATATGCTAAAAGTTTATTCAAGTGTACAGGACCATTATCAAAGATTTATTCATAAGAGGTTCTGACTGAATGAATTAAAAAGCAAAGGAATTTCAATTGAAGCTTGAAGAGCATCTGATTGAAAGCGCTCCTGGAAAAGATATCTTCAGAAGCATAGTGCGTCTGAAGAAAGCGCTCCTGAAGATGATGTCATCAGAAGCTAGTTCTCCAGAAGCAAGTTCATCAGAAGCTATTTCACCAGAGGCTGAAGAGCGTTGACAAAGTATTGTGTACGAAATGTACAACCACTAAGTCTGCGCATGTCTCTGCAACCACCATCTCTGCATTGTGTCTCCTATACAAGACAAGAATAACAGCAATATTCGCAGACATTGTTCCTTTCTTAAGTGGAATGGATTTGAAATTGTTTTTCATAGGACAATCTTCAAATCAGGCAAAAGATCAATGGTGAAAAATCAAAGCTTCAGTTAAGACAAGTTGATGAGCTGGCTGGTTCCCAACGTCTCTCAAATCCTCTATAAATAGAGATGAAGACTTGAAGAACAGTGATACATATACACGAACAAGGCTTGTGCTAAGATTATTCATATTCTCTCAAAGTCGAAAACATTGCTCATCAACAACTTAGATAATTCTTACGAAAGTTCATATCTTAGAATTTCTAAGTGTCTAGAAAAACAGAGTCTGTTCTGTTCATATTGTTTTGTGAATACCTCTGATTGTATATCAAGTATTCAAAACTCTTTTCAATTCTTTGTAATTGTTTAGAAGTCTCTTTCTTGTGTGATTGAGCAAAGAAGTCTCTTGGAGTTGTCCTTGAGCATAGAAGTCTCTTTCTTGTTTGATTGAGCAAAGGAAGTCTCTTACTTGTGTGTTTGAGCAACTTGTAATTTGATATTACATTTTAGTGAAACTCTCCTTGGAAGTGCAAGGGGGACAGGACTACTTCCGGATTGTGGAAGGAACCTGTATAAATTGCTTGTGTTCTTCTTTTGTTTTCTGCATTCTTACTCTCTATCCGCTGCACTAAGACTCTGAACTCTATCAGACTCTGATCTTGAGAACAGTTGTTATTTTTGTGAGAAAGAAAAGTTTTTGAAAACACAATTCAACCCCCCCCCCCCCCCCCCCCCTTCTTGTGTTTTTTCCCACCTTCAGTTGGTATCAGAGCTTCGGCTCTGTAGCTAGCACTTAACCGTGTTACAGTGAACGATCGGAGAAAAACATGTCTAGGGAAGATGCTTCTGGTTCTGGCTCTGGCTCTGGTTCTGGTTCTGGAGCTGCTATACACTATGACTACAACAACAACAACAGAAATGAAAGATATGCTAATCACAACAAACCTCCCATGTTTAATGGTGATCCAGAAATGTTCTCTTGGTGGAAGACCAAGATGTATAGTCACATCATGGGAATGGATGAAGAGTTGTGGGATGTTCTTGAAGATGGTGTTGGTGATTTGAAGTTGGATGAAGAAGGTGCTGCTCTTGATAGGAAAGCTCACACTACTGAGCAGAAAAGCTTTATAAGAAACATCATACGATCAGAGGCATTCTTGTGGCTGCCTTGCCTCATAAAGAGTACTTAAAGATGAGTGACAAATCAACAACAAAGGCTATGTTCACCTCATTGTGCTCACTTTATGAGGGTAACAAGAAAGTCAGAGAAGCTAAGGCTACCATGCTTGTTCATCAGTACGAGTTGTTCAGAATGAGGAGGATGAAAACATTGAGACCATGTACTCAAGGTTTCGGACTCTTGTTTATGGACTTCAGATTCTGAAGAAAAGCTACGTAGCGTCTGATCATGTGAACAAGATTCTGAGAAGTTTATCTGCCAAGTGGAGACCAAAAGTGACAGCCATTGAAGAAGCTAAAGATTTAAACACTTTGAGTGTTGAAGATCTTATAAGCTCTTTAAAGTGTCGTGAGATAGGTCTTAATGAGCATGAACCTGTCAAGAAGCCTAAGTCTATTGCACTGAAATCTAGAGGCAAGTCAAGTAAGGCTCTGAAGGCATTAGAGTCTGAAGAAGAATCTACATCTGAAGATTCTGATGAAGACCCTGAAATTGTTCAGGAAATGGCTATGCTCACCAACAGACTACAATATCTTGCTAAGAAGAACAAGAAGTTCATGAGCAGAGGCAGTAGTCACAAAAGCTCTAGAAAAGAAGAACAGAAAGGTTGCTTTAATTGCAAGAAGATTGGACACTTCATTGCTGAATGTCCAGATCTGCAGAAAGAAAAATCCAAAGAAAAATCAAAGAAGCCAATCTTCAAATCCAACAAATTCAAGAAGCAAATCAAGAAGAGTTTGATGGCAACTTGAGAAGATCTGGATAATGAGTCTGAGTCTGACAAAGATGATGCTGAAGATGAAGCAAAAATAGCCCTGGCTTTGGTAGCTACTGATGAAAATGAAAGAGATTCATCTGATGCTGAGTCAAGTACAGACTCTGAAACTGAAACTGAGGTATATTCTAAACTCACTAGATCTGAATTGATTGATTCTCTCAAGGAACTTCTTGGTCATTATGAAAACCAATCCATTGAGTTGAGGAGAGTTAAGCAACGATACATTAAGCTGCTAAAACTCCATGAATCAACTAAGATGGAGATGGATGTTTTACAACAAGAGAATAATGATTTAAAAACAATGACTAAGAAAGGTGATAATAAACCTTTATCTGAGCAGGATGCTGCTCTTCAGGAGTTTATTAACACATGATTTGATAGAACCAAAGTTGCATCTATGATTTATAGCATCAATCAGAACAACAAAAAGGGAATTGGCTTCACAGGAGAAATTTCTAGTGAATTAATTCTGAAACCTTGTTCTGATAACATCAAGGAGGGACTGAAAACTCACTTTGTGTCTGAATCTGGAAAAACTTCTCATTCAGAATCTAAATCTTTAAATTCAAAGGAAATGACTAAGTTAAAACCTAAGAATCAAAAGACAAAGGTAACAAATAACTCTAAATCAAAAGCTCCAACGTTACAGATTCTAAAAAGATCAGAACCTAACAAACAGGTTCTGAAGAAAACAGAGTCTGAAACTCAAAAGCCTAGATTTCAGAGGAAGGAAGCTGTCTTTGCTAAGTCACATTCTAAGACTAAAGGTTTTGAACCCAAAGTCTGGAAGAAGACAGAACAAGATAATTTCAGACAGAAAACACAAATGAGACTCAGAACTCCTAGGACTAACCCGAGAGGACCCATGAAGATATGGGTACCTAAGACAGAAATTGTTGATGTTGCAGGTATGTCTAAAAGGAAACGAAAAGCAGAAGTCCTGGTATCTGGACAGTGGCTGCTCGCGACATATGACGGGAGAAAAGTCTATGTTCCTAACCCTGACCATGAAAGAGGGAGGAACTGTGGGATTTGGAGGAAACCAAACTGGCAAAATCATTGGTACTGGAACAATTGGTAACTCCTCAGTCTCAATTAATAATGTGTGGTTTATAGATGGACTAAGGCATAACCTACTTAGCATAAGTCAATTTTGTGATAATGGTTATGATGTCTTATTTAATAAGAACAACTGCACAGTGATCAACAAAGATGATCAATCTGTAGTTTTTAAGGGAAAGAGAAAGAACAATGTATACAAGATTAATTTTTCAGAACTGACTGATCAGAAGGTATTTTGCCTTTTATCAATGAGTGATAAGAAATGGTTGTGGCACAAAAGGTTGGGACATGCTAACTAGAGGTTAATCTCTAACTTAGCAAGTTACAACTTGTAAGAGGCTTACCAGACATTGACTATCATTCAGATGCACCGTGTGGTGCATGTCAGAAGGGAAAAATTGTTAAAACTTCTTTTAATTCAAAAGACATTGTTTCTACCTCCAGACCATTGGAACTACTCCATATTGATTTATTTGGACCAGTTAGTACTGCATCCTTATATGGAAGTAAATATGGATTGGTTATAGTTGATGATTACAGTAGATGGAGTTGGGTTAAGTTTCTTAAATCTAAAGACGACTCATATGATGTGTTTACCAAATTCTGTATTCAAGTCCAATTTGAAAAGGAACTGAAAATTTTAAAAGTCAGGAGTGATCATGGGGGAGAATTTGAAAATGAGCCATTTGAAATATTCTGTGAAAAATTTGGAATTGTACATGAATTCTCTTCTCCTAGAACTCCACAGCAAAATGGGGTTGTAGAAAGAAAGAATAGGTCATTACAAGAAATGACAAGAACCATGATTCATGAAAACAACCTGGCAAAACATTTTTGGGCAGAAGCAGTAAACACAGCATGTTATGTTCAGAACATGATCTATATCAGACCCATACTGAATAAAACAGCATATAAACTCTTTAAAGGTTGGAAACCTAACATTTCTTACTTTCATCAGTTTGGATGTACATGTTACATCTTAAACAATAAAGTCTATCTGAAGAAATTTGATGGAAAGGCACAAAAGGGAATCTTTTTAGGTTACTCTGAAAGGTCTAAGGCATACAGACAGTATAACTTAGAAACACTTTGTGTTGAAGAGTCTATGCATGTCAAATTTGATGACAAAGAGCCTGAAAGTAAAATTCCATAGCAGAATGAAAGTATTGCAGGTTCAGAAGAGTCTGATGATTATTCAGAACCTGATCAGACTTCAGAGTTGAATGATGCTTCAGAAGCTGTAACAGCTTCTGATGTCCCTGTTGAAGAAGCTTCTGAAGAAGCTCAAGATGATTCACAACAAGTTATCCAGTCCAGAAACTCATTCAAATACAAGTCTTCTCATCCTGAGGATCAAATCATTGGCAACAAAGAAAGTCCCAGAAGAACTAGATCACATTTTAGACCTGAAGAGTCTGCCTTGGGATTGCTCTCCATGATAGAACCTACAACAGTTGATGAAGCACTAGCTGATGATGGATGGATCTTAGCAATGCAAGATGAACTCAATCAATTCAAAAGAAATGATGTATGGGATTTTGTACCTAAGCCTGAACACAAGAACATTATTGGAACCAAATGGGTGTTTAGGAACAAGCTAGATGAACAGGGAGAAGTAATCAGAAACAAAGCCAGACTTGTTGCTCAAGGGTACAACCAACAAGAAGGCATTGATTATACTGAAACTTTTGCTCCAGTTGCAAGATTGGAAGCAATCAGGTTACTTCTTTCCTACGCAGTAAATCACAACATAACTTTGTATCAAATGGACGTTAAAAGTGCATTTCTCAATGGCGTCATTTTTGAAGAAGTGTTTGTGAAACAACCACCTTGTTTTGAGGATTTAAAACATCCTGACTACGTCTACAAGCTCCTAGAGCCTGGTATGACAAACTAAGCAATTTCTTGCTTAAAAATGATTTTAAAAGAGGACAGGTTGACAAAACACTATTCAAGAAGACTCTTGAGAAAGACATTCTGATTGTGCAAATTTATGTTGATGATATCATTTTTGGTTCAACTAATAGATCTCTTTGCAAGGAATTTTCTAAGATGATGCAGGAGGAGTTTGAAATGAGCATGATGGGAGAACTGAAGTTCTTTTTAGGAATTCAAATCAACCAATGCAAAGAAGGAGTGTATGTTCATCAGTCCAAATATACCAAGGAACTTCTGAAAAAGTTCAAGCTTGAAGACTGTAAAGAGATGAACACTCTAATGCATCCTACCTGCACTCTGAGCAAAGAAGATCAAGGATCTAAAGTTGACCAGAAGCTGTATCGAGGTATGATTGGTTCTCTGTTGTATCTCACTACATCTAGACCTGATATCTTGTTTAGTGTATGCTTGTGTGCAAGGTTTCAATCAGATCCTAGAGAATCTCACTTAACTGCTGTTAAAAGAATCTTAAGATATCTGAAGGGAACAACTAATCTTGGACTTCTATATAAGAAATCCTGAGATTATAAGCTAGTTGGATTCTGTGATGTTGACTATGCTGGTGATAGGATTGAAAGAAAATCAACCAGTGGAAATTGTCAATTTCTTGGTGTGAATCTGATATCCTGGGCCAGTAAGAGGCAAACAACTATTGCTTTGTCAACAGCAGAAGCAGAATACATCTTAGCTGCTAGTTGTTGTACACAACTGCTCTGGATGAAACATCAGTTAGAAGACTATCAAATAACTGAAAATTGTATTCCAATTTTTTGTGATAACACAGCTGCTATTTGTTTGTCTAAGAATCCTATTCTTCATTCAAGAGCCAAGCACATTGAAATTAAACATCATTTTATCAGAGACTATGTTCAAAAGGGAGTTTTAGATATTCAATTCATTGATACTGATCATCAATGGGCTGATATCTTTACTAAACCCTTAACTGTTGAAAGATTCAATTTTATAAAGAAAAATTTGAACATGCATTTTGTCTCCGAGTAATGCTTGCCTCTGAATGAAAAATCAGACTCTGAAAATTATCAGAAGTTGATGGAGTATCAGACTCTCCTTGGAGAATTTGAAGAGACTCAGCCTCTGAAAAATCTTCAGACTCTGAGAAGGAATCTTTTGACTCTGATAGTACACAGAAGAGGAAAAGGTTAAAGTTACTTTCGTAGACTTCTGACATGGTCTATCTGCATTGGGAAACAACTCTTTTAGGGTAATGATGGTTATTCTCTTTAACAAATATTCTCGCGCCCCTGTTATGTCATTATTGTTTTTGTCTGGTTGCCCCCTCTGATATGTGAAAAGTTGTTTTTAGAAATCACTATAAATACCAAACACACACTACTCACTCACTTTCCTACACTTTCAAATCTTTGAGCAGTAACTTTAGAAAATCAGATTTTCTCTCTTTTCTCACATTAGAAACCCTAAACCCTCAACCTTCAGCTACTTCTGATGGCTACTTCAACAAGCGGTTCAAGCATGCAACATGCCACAGGATCAAACTACTCCATCAAACCTTTAACGATGTCGATTCCGATTGATTCATTGGATGTTCAGATTGAATCACCGGTGGACTTCGCATCACTTAAAAGAAACGGGGTGGATATGGAAGTGTTGATCTCTGCACAGAAAATGTTTGATTATTTTCATATGATAAACGGTCCAACATATGTAAATCTGGTAAAGGAATTCTGGATTAGGGCTGAAGTCTGTGATGTAGAATCTGCTAAGTCACAAGAAAGTCAAGCTGTTTCAAGAAATCCCAGTCTGATAGGAAAATCAAGAGGAGAGATGGGTCTTGAACCTTTTAAAGGTCTTGAAATCAAATCTGTAGTGATGGGTATTCCAATATCTATCACAGAAGGAGTGATTGCAAGAGGTTGCAGAATGGCTCCTGAGGGAAGATTCCTATGGAATGTTAACAAGAAGGATGCTCTGTTGGAAAGCTACACCAACTTGCTGTTGAAAGGAAATCCAGCAACCAAGTTGGTGGACATGGATGTTTAGTACAGGATACTTCTGAAGATTGTCAATGAATGTTTCTTTCAGAAGGGAGGAGGTGCTGATCAACCCAGTCTGGACCACAAACTGGCGTTGTATTTCTTAGCTGCATATCAAGCTATTAATCTTCCAAGATATCTCATGCATCACCTGTGCTGGGCTATCAAAGAAGGAACTTAAACAAAAAGGAAGCAAGTTCCCTGTGCAAGACTGCTTTCTGAAATCTTCTATCAAGGAGGAGTACTGAAGAATCTGGACAAATTCAATCTTGTGTCTGACAGGGTCCTTGGAATTGCCACTAGAAGGATGATAAATGGAAAAACCTTGCATCATATGAAGATCATCAAGAAAGTCACTACTAGTGAGAAGGATCTGAAAGAATCTTCAGTACCATCAAAATCTTTGAGGGATTTTCCTTCTATTTTAAAAGAAGATAATCCTGAAGCTTTGACTGGTTACTTAGCTGCATTTGCCAAGGAATCTGAAGATGCTTCTCAAAGAACTGATGTTGCTTTGGCCAGAAAGCAAAAAGCTGCCAAGTCTGAAGCAACAAACTACGACAGCGTGGCTGCTCCTAAGAGGAAAAGAGGAAAAGGTGATTCTACAATCACCATGGAAGCAGCTAAATTAGCTCTGGAAGAAATAGAAGCTAGAGAAGAAGCTGGAGAGGAAAGGCCAATCAAAAGGCAAGCTGGAGATGTAATTTACAGTCCAATGTTCACAGTGACGCCTGAGATGGAAAAGAGATGTCAAGAGTATACTGATAATCCGATGGCTGAAAAGAAGAGGAAGGCAGCTCAGTATAAGTTGGAAAGGGATGAAAAACATAAAGCAATGGGTCTTGAAAACTGTGATCAATTCTTTGTTGAAAAGATTGATGAGGTTCAGGAGATTGCTAATAAGGTAGAGGAAGAAGCTATGAAGGGAGCTAAGGAGGTTCTGAAAGAGACTCTAGGAACATCAGAAGCTGATGCTTCAGGATCTGTTCCAAAGTCTGCTGTTTCAGAAGCTGCTGGTTCAGAGGCTGCTGCCTCAGAAGCTACTCAATCTGCAAAGGTAAATCAGATCCCAGACCCCCAAACCATTATCTCACCTTCATCATCAACATACTCTGACTTAGATAAAATATCTCTAAGTCAGAAATACAAATTATCCAAACCCTCACCAAAATCCAAACGAACCCCTAAATCCAAAACCTCATCTAAACCAAAACTCTCTCCCAAAACCAAACCATTTAAACCTGTGTATCCTAAAATACTTAAGAGTATAGGGGAGTTATCTCAGAAGAGGATTGATATTTGCAACAGACTTCCTGCTGATCATCCTTTTCAACCTCCTATCATCAAACCTCTTAACATGATACCAGCAGGTGAAACCATTCCATCTTCATCAATCTCAAATCAATCACCAACCAGAGATAGTCCAAAAGTTGTTGGTTCAACAGCTGCTACTGAAGAGCATGTAGGTACTGAAGAGCCATCAACTGCTGACCTATCTCTCTCTGACTCACCTACTAACAAACAACAACAACAAACAACATCTTCACCACATAACCAAATATCTGAACAATATGCGATTTCTAATCTAGAAAGTCACTATTCAGGAGAACTTCCTGAATACCAAAAACAAAAGGCATCTGAAAACCCCCCTCAAACAATGACAACCAAAACACTAGAGAAAACCATTCCAGAATCTGTAATGGAGACAGTTGTTGAAGAGTCTGTCCAAGTGATGGAGTCTGAACCTTCTGTCTCTATTACAAATTCTGAACCAACACAAAACTTGAAACCTGGTGCTTCTGACCAACCCTCATCTTCATCACAAATTCAGATCCCTGACCAACCAACTGTAAACATTTTAGAATCTGATTATCTTGAAGATCAGCTGGTAGAAATTCATGAGGAAGTGCAGACTCTAGTACTCTTCAGAAGAACTCCTACTCTACCTGTTGCCTATGAGGATAAGTGGTCTTCTATGAAGAGCAGAGCTTTTGATTTAATCAATGCAGTTGCCAAGAAGTGTTGTCACATTCAAGCTCATGCAATGAGGCGTCATCTGCACAATATGCACTTATCTCAGCAACTCCCAAGCAAGCTTCTGTACCTAACCAATGCACCTTTCTATGCTGAATCAGAATATGTTTCAAGGGAATCAAAGGTGTTCAAGATGCTGAAGCAAAAGGTGCTGAGGCAACAAGAGGAATCTAAGGCTAGGGAGGAATATCTTCTTCAGAGGCAGTTGGCTCTTGAAGAAATTGTTAAGAAGCAATCTGAAGATATTCAGCGCTTAATGGCTCTAATCCAGCAGCAACAACCACAACCCAACCCTTAGATTGCACACCTTGTTTTTCTTTTGTCATGTGTTTTATTTAACTCTGTATTTTTTACTGTCTCTTCAATATATCAATTTCTTCAGTTGCAATGTTTATATCTTTGTCTTTACTTCTATCTATTTTTGTTCTTTTTGATTGCTGACAAAAGGGGGAGTAATAGAAGTATTTAACAAAGAATCTGAGCCCAAGTAAAAATAAAAAATTCTAACAGTTTTTATTTTTGAGATCTTATTTTATCTCATCTGTTGATTATAAAATTATTGTTGATTAAAATGAATTTAATTAACTTGGATATGACTTAGGGGG
Source organism: Medicago lupulina (assembly GCA_958299785.1). NCBI lineage: Eukaryota > Viridiplantae > Streptophyta > Magnoliopsida > Fabales > Fabaceae > Medicago > Medicago lupulina. The sequence goes on along the minus strand of OY283146.1, from coordinate 38,487,262 downwards.
AGCTTACAAACCTCACCTTAAAGAATATCAGACTCAGGGGGAGTCAGAGCTTACAAACCTCAGAACCCCAAAGTCAACTTGTTAATTAAGTTAACAACAATTGATCTTTTTAAATACTTGTGTTTGTCATTATCAAAAAGGAGGAGATTGTTGGAACAAAGGGTGTTTTACAATTATACCACTTAATTTTTAGGGTGGATATTTGACGCTTTGATGATGACCCGTTTAATTTCTATATGGGGTGGATATTTGACCTTGAGGGGGGTTTGTTGTTGTTGTTGTTGCTTTGAGTGAGGTGGTGACACCTAAATAGAAGGAGACAAATCATAAAAGCTATTGGAATCTATGGTTGGGGATTAGAGGAAGAAGACAAAGATTTGAGTTTGTTCCTCTTTGTCATCGCGATTTTCGGGTGTCAAATCATTAATTGGATTTGAACCTTTCAATCATTGATGTCTCTATTTTTTTTGGGAAGGTAAAATTGAGAAAAACCTTAGAAATTCTAAGTTCGGGGCTGATTTCATTACGGGAAGGTGTTAGGCACCCGTAATGACTATAGTATCCTATAGGAACCGTTTTACTATGCTTCACGTATATGCGTTGCTTTTATTGCTACTTGTAAAAGAGATTAGTTTTAAGAATGAGAGGGAGAAAGTTGGATTTTATTTTATTGGACTTGGAAAGATTTTGAGTCTCTTGCCTACATACCCTTTTTAGGGATCAAAATTCCATGTAGTTCTCTTGAATCTACCCAGAAACGCAAGAATCTTGGCTTAATCGTCTTAGATCTTGCTTCTAAACATGATTCTGATGTTGAAATCCGTAAGCATGCAACGAGCCTATGCGGATTTGTGCATTCTCGTACGGTTTCAAACCGTTTCATGTTCGTCTGATTCGAAGCTTTCTCGCATGAAATCCTTATGGATTCGTTGATTTCCAACGGTTAGAAATCGTTGTAAATCTCAGAATCTCTGTCGTTTTGGAAAAAAGTTAGGGTTTCACCGTTTTTGAATGAAAAAAGCTTCGAATCTTGTAAATCCGCATCGGTCTAGTGTTCGTTACCGTGTATGAATGAAAAGAGGCAAGTTTCTTTGATGATTACCTGATTTTTGTTCGGAGATTTGATTCGGATCTTTGGAATACTTCGATTTGACGCTGTTTTTATTGATTCTTGGCTTGAATTCTGAAATGAAACTGGTGGTTTTCTTCGTCTTCTCCTTAACCGGTTCGGATTCTGTGAATTCTTTCTTTCCCTCTTCTTCTCACTCTCCCTCTGTGATCGGTGCTGGAGTTTCTCGCTTCTGGTGAGGAATTCGCACCTTGAATTGCAGAGGAATCAATTCAGTGATGAAGATTCATCCATGAATCTCTGAGAATTGATGAATTTCTGGTTCTGAAGATTCTAGGGTTTGTGAATTGTTCTTGGTGAAATTTCTGTTTTGATCTTAACTGCCAAGAGAGAGAAAATGGATTCTGTTTGTTGTTGATGTGGCGCTGAACTGCAGAATTCTGACACTGTGTGCTATTTATAGCTTGCCATGTGGACTCTGAACCAATGAGATGGTGACACCTGTAACTGGACTGCCTGCGTGGCTTTGGGGACCAATCTGCAATTGTGAAAAATTTGGACTGTTTTTGCAAATTTGAAAAGTTTAAGGACTGAAATGCAAAAATAACAGGTAACTGGACTGGACTGTTTTGAAAACGAAATTTGGACACTTCTGCAATGAAATGTAAAATTTTGGATTAAATCGCAATTAAAGTAAAATATGGACTTATTTGCAAAAAGTAAAAAAATAAAATTGGTAAAAAACTTAAACTGACTGCAACGTAAAGTGAAACGGTTAAAATTGACGAAATGGACTAAAATGAACAAACTACCAAAAATGAGGTATTTTAAAATACCTCTCTGCCCAAAATTCAAATAATGTGAAAAGACTAAAATGCCCTTGGGGCAAAAACGACTCAGACTGACTCAGACTGACTCAGACTGACTCAGATGCAAAACTAAGACGATTTTTAAACAGAATTTGATATATGACTCATGTGTAACGCCCATTTTGATTATTTAATTAATTGATTTATTTGAGAAATTGCTATATATTTATATATATATTATGTGATGTTAAGTGAAGATTTAATTTGATTTTATGCGACGTGGTGACTTATTTTATTGTTAAATAAAATAAGATTTGAAAATAAAATAAAATATTTAGTTGAGGATTAGTTTTGGATTTTAGAGAGTTATGTGGGAGAAAGAGTAAATAAGATAAGATTTGTTGGGAGTATATAAAGGGAAATTAGGTCAAGAGAGAAGTCAGTATACGCGTACAGAGTTTTGGAAAAAGAGAGGAACGGCTGCGTGAAAGGTGAAGAGCTTTAGGGCTGCGATTTTCTGCTTATAACCAGGTAAGGGTGAGCCTAGCATTTGATTATGTTATTCTGTAATTCATCTAATCAAGATTAAGCAATCATAGGGCTGTTTTGAGAGAATTGGAATTAGGTTAAAAGTGAAGAAAAATCATGAATTAAACCATAAAGCTGTAGAATAGATGTTTAGATTAAGTACAGAACCTGGATTATTCATATTGATGATATTAGTGAGAGTTTAGACGATTTAGATGGTGAAATTGGGAACTTTTAGTGTGTTTTTCGCAGAACCCGTAAGCATCTGTTCATCGCTCGCCTGAGGCGAGCTTTGCAACTCGCCGTGGCGAGTAGACCTAGTTTACTCGCGAGGCGAGCATCCCAGCTCGCCATAGCGAGCATTACCCTAGAGCTCGCGAGGCGAGCAATCCAACTCGCCATAGCGAGCAGGACCTTAGTACTCGCGAGGCGAGCTATCCCACTCGCCATAGCGAGTTAAGTCAGAACCCAGAGCTGTGTACTGTTTGCGAACTGTTTCGCATTGAACCATGAGGGATGACCTTTGGGTAGTTTTCTGGGACTTTTAATAATGTTTATTATAAACTGTAACGATGAATACATGATGACTGAGATGATTTTGATGGTTTTCATGCCGCTTATGTGTGTTATATGAACTATTTAAGTTGTAAATGTTTGACTTACTTAAGATGCTTGCTTTATGGATATTATTTGAATGATGTGATTACTGCCATGTTGCTGTTTACTTTTGTATAGTTGCTGCATGTGTCAGTCCTTGATGATTAAGATGTTTTGCGACGTTAAGATGTTAACTTGTTTAAGTTAAAAAGTGTTGAGTCTCATGCATACTCATTCTATGATGGGGGCTTATGCCCTGGAGTTTTTACTCACCAGCGACGAGGGCTTATGCCCTGGAGCTTTGCTCACCAGCGACGAAGGCTTATGCCTTGGAGTATATTTATGCTCATAGCGACGAGGGCTCATGCCCTGGATTGGTACCACATGCATATAAGACGTAGGGTTGCATAGTCAAGTGTTGATGTCGAGTCGAGTCGTCTAAGATGTTTAATAAGATGTATATGATGATGATTATGATGATGCTAAATGATGTGTTGTTTATGATGATGTTCTAAATGCTAGATGTTTATCTGTGATGAGTTGAATTATGTTGGTTGTTTGAATTGTGATTACTTGATTACATGTTTAATATAATTATTTGTGAATCTCACCCCTTCTGCTGGAATTGCCGCCTCGTGGGCAAGTGCAGGTAACCAAGATTAGGTGCAGACGTGTGAGGATTTCTGCAGTCGAGTCTAGGTGCTCTGATACGTAACGGGATGGGGAAATCTTGCTTATATTTTCTCTGTTCCTTGCGTATTATGCTTTTGATGTGATTATGTTATTTTTGAAGATTTATTAAGACGTTGTTGAGGCCTGTGTGCCAAAGACTTTTCTTTATGAGATGATTTATGATTTTCCGCTGCGATAATTGAGAAATAATTTACGAATATTTTATGAAGATTTAATGATTATTTATTCATTAACATGAGATGTTTTAGAAGTGTGATGCCCTGTTTATGTGCTTACTCTGATGCATGATTAACTTTCTAAAGAAATTTCTATGTTGGGAAAACGGGGTGTTACAATTGGTATCAGAGCAGGTTGGTCCGTCCGGCCAAGTAGAGAGTCGAGTGACGTTGTCTTAGAGTTAGAATAGTATTGTTGTACTATTCTAACTTACGTTTGTTTTGCATAGGATTAAGATGGCTGGAAGAAACGACGCTGCGATTGCTGCTGCCTTGGAAGCTGTTGCTCAAGCCGTGGGACAGCAGCCTAATGCTAATGCTGGTGCTGGTGCAGAGGTCCGTATGCTGGAGACCTTCTTGAGAAACCATCCTCCTACTTTCAAGGGGAGATATGATCCGGATGGAGCCCAGGCGTGGCTCAAAGAGATAGAGAGAGTGTTCAGGGTGATGCAGTGCACGGAGGTGCAGAAGGTGCGTTTCGGTACGCACATGCTGGCTGAGGAGGCAGATGACTGGTGGATTAGTCTTCTACCTACCCTGGAGCAGGACGGTGCTGAGGTGACCTGGGCAGTTTTTAAGAGAGAATTTCTTAACAGATATTTTCCTGAGGATGTGCGGGGCAAGAAAGAGATTGAGTTCCTGGAGCTAAAGCAAGGGAACATGTCTGTAACTGAGTATGCTGCAAAATTTGTGGAGCTGGCCAAGTTTTATCCACACTACTCTGCTGAGACCGCCGAATTTTCTAAATGTATTAAGTTTGAGAATGGATTGAGAGCTGATATCAAGAGGGCTATAGGGTATCAGAAGATTAGAAATTTTTCTGAGTTAGTGAGCAGCTGCAGGATTTATGAGGAAGGTCACATTGGGTCCCAGTGCACACAACCTAAGAAGACTCAGACTTCTGGGAGAGTTTTTGCCTTGTCGGGTACGCAGACGGAGAGCGAGGATCGCTTGATCAGAGGTACTTGTTATTTTGATAATATACCTTTAGTTGCTATTATTGATACTGGTGCCACACATTGTTTTGTTGCTCTTGATTGTGCTGCTAAGTTGAATCTTGTTGTATCTGATATGAATGGGGAGATGGTTGTCGAAACTCCAGCTAAGGGTTCGGTGACTACTTCCCTTGTGTGTTTAAGATGTCCTGTGTCTATGACGCCGTATCGTATGTCAGCTTCTGAGTTGGCTGAGCTGAAGAAACAGTTAGAGGATTTGCTTGATAAGAAGTTCGTGAGACCAAGTGTTTCACCGTGGGGAGCTCCAGTGTTGTTAGTCAAGAAGAAAGATGGAAGTATGAGGTTGTGTATCGACTACCGTCAGTTGAATAAAGTAACGATAAAGAATAGGTATCCACTTCCGAGAATTGACGACTTGATGGATCAGTTGGTGGGTGCTTGTGTATTTAGCAAGATAGATTTGAGATCGGGTTATCACCAGATTAAAGTGAAAGATGAGGATATGCAGAATACAGCGTTTAGAACGCGATATGGACATTATGAGTATACGGTGATGCCTTTCGGTGTTACTAACGCACCTGGCGTATTTATGGAGTATATGAATAGAATCTTCCATGCTTATTTGGATCGTTTTGTTGTGGTATTCATTGATGATATTCTGGTTTATTCTAAGACTGAAGAAGAGCATGCTGAGCATTTGAAGATCGTCTTGCAAGTGTTGAAAGAGAAGAAGCTTTTTGCCAAATTGTCTAAGTGTGAATTCTGGTTGAAAGAAGTAAGTTTTCTTGGTCATGTTATTTCTGGCGATGGCATTGCGGTTGATCCGTCTAAAGTTGAAGCGGTATCGCAATGGGAGACTCCGAAGTCAGTTACTGAGATTAGAAGCTTTCTGGGTCTAGCTGGTTATTATCGAAGATTTATAGAAGGATTTTCTAAGTTGGCACTTCCGTTAACGCAGTTGACGTGTAAAGGTAAATCTTTTGTGTGGGATGTTCATTGTGAGAACAGTTTTAATGAGTTGAAGAAACGTTGGACGACGGCTCCAGTTTTGATTTTGCCGAAGCCCGATGAACCTTTTGTGGTGTATTGTGATGCGTCCAAGTTGGGTTTAGGTGGTGTGCTTATGCAAGATGGTAAAGTGGTAGCTTATGCTTCAAGGCAATTGAGGATTCATGAGAAGAATTATCCGACGCATGACTTAGAGTTGGCAGCTGTGGTCTTTGTATTGAAAATATGGAGACATTACTTGTATGGTTCGAGGTTTGAAGTGTTTAGTGATCACAAGAGTTTGAAGTACTTGTTTGATCAGAAGGAATTGAATATGAGGCAGCGAAGGTGGCTTGAATTGTTGAAAGATTATGACTTTGGTTTGAATTATCATCCGGGCAAAGCTAATGTGGTTGCAGATGCCTTGAGTAGGAAGACTTTGCATATGTCTGCCATGATGGTGAAGGAATTCGAGTTGTTGGAACAGTTTAGAGATTTGAGTTTGGTTTGTGAAAGAACACCTCAGAGTGTAAAGCTTGGGATGCTAAAGATTGATAGTGATTTCTTGAAGAGTATCAAAGAGGCGCAGAAAGAAGATGTTAAGTTTGTGGACTTGTTGGTTGCTAGTAATCAGACGGAGGTTAGTGATTTTAAAGTGGATGATCAAGGAGTGTTAAGGTTCCGAGGTCGAATTTGCATTCCTGATAATGAGGAAATGAAGAAAATGATTCTTGCAGAGAGTCATAGAAGTAGCTTGAGTATTCATCCGGGAGCTACGAAGATGTATCATGATTTAAAGAAGCTGTTTTGGTGGTCTGGTTTGAAACGTGACGTGGCACAGTTTGTTTATTCTTGTTTGGTTTGTCAGAAGTCGAAGGTTGAGCATCAGAAACCTGCTGGTATGATGGTGCCTTTAGATGTGCCAGAGTGGAAATGGGATAGTATATCCATGGATTTTGTGACGAGCTTGCCGAATACTCCTAAAGGGAATGACGCTATTTGGGTGATTGTCGATAGATTGACGAAGTCGGCTCATTTTCTACCGATCAATATCACTTTTCCTGTTGCTCAGTTGGCAGAGATCTATGTCAAAGAGATTGTGAAGTTGCATGGTGTTCCTTCGAGCATCGTATCAGATAGAGACCCGAGATTTACTTCTAGATTTTGGAAGAGTTTGCAAGAGGCGTTAGGTTCTCAGTTGAGGTTGAGTTCGGCTTATCATCCGCAAACAGATGGTCAGTCGGAAAGGACGATTCAGTCGTTGGAAGATTTGTTGAGAGTGTGTGTACTTGAGCAAGGAGGAACTTGGGATAGTCATCTTCCATTGATAGAGTTCACGTACAACAACAGTTATCATTCGAGTATTGGGATGGCACCCTTTGAGGCTTTGTATGGGCGGAGATGTAGAACTCCGTTGTGTTGGTTTGAGTCAGGCGAGAATGTGATGTTAGGACCGGAAATTGTTCAACAGACTACTGAGAAAGTAAGAATGATCCAAGAGAAGATGAAAGCGTCGCAGAGTCGACAAAAGAGTTATCATGACAAGCGTAGGAAGGACCTTGAGTTCCAAGAGGGAGATCATGTGTTCCTGAGGGTGACTCCTATGACCGGTGTTGGTCGTGCATTAAAGTCAAAGAAGTTAACCCCGAAGTTTATTGGTCCATATCAGATATCAGAAAGGATTGGGGCGGTGGCCTATCGTATTGGATTGCCACCACATTTATCGAATTTGCACGACGTGTTCCATGTGTCGCAACTGAGGAAGTATGTACCGGATCCGTCTCATGTGATCCAGAGTGATGATGTGCAAGTTAGGGACAACCTTACGGTTGAGACCTTACCAGTGAGGATTGATGACAGAAAGACGAAGACGCTGAGAGGCAAGGAGATACCTCTCGTTAGAGTCGTTTGGTCGGGAGCGGCCGGCGAAAGCTTGACGTGGGAATTAGAGAGTAAGATGCTAGAGTCGTACCCTGAGTTGTTTGCTTGAGGTAATTTTCGAGGACGAAAATCTTTTAAGTTGGGGAGAGTTGTAACGCCCATTTTGATTATTTAATTAATTGATTTATTTGAGAAATTGCTATATATTTATATATATATTATGTGATGTTAAGTGAAGATTTAATTTGATTTTATGCGACGTGGTGACTTATTTTATTGTTAAATAAAATAAGATTTGAAAATAAAATAAAATATTTAGTTGAGGATTAGTTTTGGATTTTAGAGAGTTATGTGGGAGAAAGAGTAAATAAGATAAGATTTGTTGGGAGTATATAAAGGGAAATTAGGTCAAGAGAGAAGTCAGTATACGCGTACAGAGTTTTGGAAAAAGAGAGGAACGGCTGCGTGAAAGGTGAAGAGCTTTAGGGCTGCGATTTTCTGCTTATAACCAGGTAAGGGTGAGCCTAGCATTTGATTATGTTATTCTGTAATTCATCTAATCAAGATTAAGCAATCATAGGGCTGTTTTGAGAGAATTGGAATTAGGTTAAAAGTGAAGAAAAATCATGAATTAAACCATAAAGCTGTAGAATAGATGTTTAGATTAAGTACAGAACCTGGATTATTCATATTGATGATATTAGTGAGAGTTTAGACGATTTAGATGGTGAAATTGGGAACTTTTAGTGTGTTTTTCGCAGAACCCGTAAGCATCTGTTCATCGCTCGCCTGAGGCGAGCTTTGCAACTCGCCGTGGCGAGTAGACCTAGTTTACTCGCGAGGCGAGCATCCCAGCTCGCCATAGCGAGCATTACCCTAGAGCTCGCGAGGCGAGCAATCCAACTCGCCATAGCGAGCAGGACCTTAGTACTCGCGAGGCGAGCTATCCCACTCGCCATAGCGAGTTAAGTCAGAACCCAGAGCTGTGTACTGTTTGCGAACTGTTTCGCATTGAACCATGAGGGATGACCTTTGGGTAGTTTTCTGGGACTTTTAATAATGTTTATTATAAACTGTAACGATGAATACATGATGACTGAGATGATTTTGATGGTTTTCATGCCGCTTATGTGTGTTATATGAACTATTTAAGTTGTAAATGTTTGACTTACTTAAGATGCTTGCTTTATGGATATTATTTGAATGATGTGATTACTGCCATGTTGCTGTTTACTTTTGTATAGTTGCTGCATGTGTCAGTCCTTGATGATTAAGATGTTTTGCGACGTTAAGATGTTAACTTGTTTAAGTTAAAAAGTGTTGAGTCTCATGCATACTCATTCTATGATGGGGGCTTATGCCCTGGAGTTTTTACTCACCAGCGACGAGGGCTTATGCCCTGGAGCTTTGCTCACCAGCGACGAAGGCTTATGCCTTGGAGTATATTTATGCTCATAGCGACGAGGGCTTATGCCCTGGATTGGTACCACATGCATATAAGACGTAGGGTTGCATAGTCAAGTGTTGATGTCGAGTCGAGTCGTCTAAGATGTTTAATAAGATGTATATGATGATGATTATGATGATGCTAAATGATGTGTTGTTTATGATGATGTTCTAAATGCTAGATGTTTATCTGTGATGAGTTGAATTATGTTGGTTGTTTGAATTGTGATTACTTGATTACATGTTTAATATAATTATTTGTGAATCTCACCCCTTCTGCTGGAATTGCCGCCTCGTGGGCAAGTGCAGGTAACCAAGATTAGGTGCAGACGTGTGAGGATTTCTGCAGTCGAGTCTAGGTGCTCTGATACGTAACGGGATGGGGAAATCTTGCTTATATTTTCTCTGTTCCTTGCGTATTATGCTTTTGATGTGATTATGTTATTTTTGAAGATTTATTAAGACGTTGTTGAGGCCTGTGTGCCAAAGACTTTTCTTTATGAGATGATTTATGATTTTCCGCTGCGATAATTGAGAAATAATTTACGAATATTTTATGAAGATTTAATGATTATTTATTCATTAACATGAGATGTTTTAGAAGTGTGATGCCCTGTTTATGTGCTTACTCTGATGCATGATTAACTTTTTAAAGAAATTTCTATGTTGGGAAAACGGGGTGTTACATCATGCAAACAGACAGAAAAGACTCAGGGACAAATCGTAGGGACTAAAATGGGTTCCTTTGCGGGAAATGACCAAAATACCCTTTTGTATGATTTTATGCAAAAATTTGAAAGACTGAAACAGTAATGTATGCAGTTGAAGCACAGTAGAAAACACGGTGGATTTGAAAGCATTAGAAAATAGCAGAGGAGTTTGAAAGAGTATTTTTAGGTCCAAAATGAGGGTATGACAGCTGCCCCTATTTAAGTTTCTTTGTCTGGAGAGTCAAGAGACAGAGTCTTTGGCTTGACATGACGAAGATACTTAAATATCGACATTGGCACTGATTTTGGGCGTAAAAATACATTTGTAAATGCTATGTATGCCATGCAACATTTGTGTTATGAATGCAAGACAAACTGAGAATTGCATTTAACAGAATATGTCGTATCCATTGCGGGACTGGTAGACATTGACAGAATAGCAAATAGCAGAGTATGTCGTATCCATTGCGGGACTGATTGACATTAACAGAATAGCAAAAAGGAATATGTCGTATCCATTGCGGGACTGATTGACATTAACAAGGTAGCAGATAACAAGACTCACTGGGGAGACTCGAAAGCAAATTTGATAGGTACAAGCTGTTCTCGAATGCGAACTGGCCACTTGACCGGGAATATTGACAACAAAGGGCGCAAGCTGCTCTTGTATTTGAGCTGGTTACTTGGCTGAAAGCAAATATGGAAAGCACAAGCTGTTCTTGGACACGAACTAGTTACTTGGCTGACAGGAAACGAAAAGAGAAAGCACGAGCTGTTCTTGAATTTGAACTGGTTACTCGGCGGATATCAAAAGGGTAGGTACAAGCTGTTCTCGGGTATGAACTTGCTACTTGACCGATAACAAGAGTGAATTGACAGGCACAAGCTGTTCTTGGACGCGAACTAGCCACTTGGCCGTTAACAGAAATAAGTTGTATTAGAAGAGGAATTGAATTTGATTGACATAACTGCAGGAGCTTGAATTTGACAGGAATGTTGACAAGACTGTTGAACTTTGAAATTGACATGACGGTAGACATTTGTTGTTAGCAGGAGAAATTTGAAGGTTGACAAGATTGATTTTGATTGAGATTAACATAGGAATTGAGAATGCAGATGCGTATGAATAGCATGACAATTTTATCAAATGCATGAACACATAAGATGCATGATTATGCATGTATGAATGTTTTGGAATGCATGATGATTGGCAATTTGTAGACAGAATCTCGCAGAGACAGACAAAACATTGGAATATTGGGCACGTAATGGCTCGTGCTCGGACATATACTTGCAAAAGTTCCTCTTCCGGGGATGCAGTCGTTTGAAGATACGTCGAGACCATCGTTGAAGGCAGGAAGCTGTAAAATTGTAGAGAGGAATAGTCTGAGTAGTATTGCCGCTCGTTGGAACAGTCACGCAAGTGCTTTGGACATCGCATCTGTGGTCAATGCTTTTGCATGTTTGTTTTTTTTTTCATTTCATTTTTCATCTTTTCTTTCATCATCCCATTTTTGCCTGGATCGCCCTTTCGGGTTTTCGACCCACCGGGGAAATAGTTTTTTTTGTTGCCCCTGTTTTTGCCTGAATTGCCTTTGAAGGTTGTCAATCCATCGGGGTACTCATTTTTGCCTAAGCCGCCCTTTCGGGTTTTCAGCTTAGCGAGCATATTCATTTTTTCATGCTTTTCATTCTGTTTTTTTTCATTCTTGCCATTGACCACAGACCGTCAGTGGGAAGACTTGCTAGTAACTCGAATTGGAACTGATATCAATGTAGATTTGTTCATGCATGTTCATTTGAATGTACCTAGCTGTTCAGGCTTGTTTTCAAAATACTTAAAAATTTCAATTTTCATAATGTTTATTCCAGACACATCATTATTAACATAGAAGAAATCTTTTGTATAAAGCTTTGAAAGTAGAACGGAAAATGAGTGCCAAACAAAAGCATAGGCTCAAATTGATGTATAAGGGTGGTAGTTGGCCAAAAGCGCGACCCCACAGATTTACAAATCTTGGAAAATGGTAATTTTATTGGTTGGTGGTACATTGAACACAGTAACTGTTATGGTATCTGAAACTCTTGAATCCGCAGGAGTTGAAACCTCGGATGAGAACAGCCAATCATCAGTCGCAAAGATCCCAAGGGGAATGGTAATTTGCCAGATATAGTCAATTGTCTTTTATTTCAATCTCATTTTTGTATGAACCGCCCTTTCGGGTTTTCGGCTCATCGAGACGCCCATTTTTGCCTGAGTTACATGTAATCTCAGCGAGCTTTTACATTTTTGTTTCTTGTCCCTTATTTTGCCTGGACCGCCCTTTCGGGTTTTCGATCCACCGGGAAGCGCATTTTTGCCTAGGCCGCCCTTTCGGGTTTTCGACCTACCACGCTGTTCTTTTCATATCTAGACAAAGTATTTCTTGACTATATCGGCATTCACAGGATTCGGAAGTTCTGCACCATCCATGTGTGTGAGAATCAAAGCACCGCCAGAGAAAGCCTTCTTGACAACATAAGGTCCCTCATAGTTAGGCGTCCACTTGCCCCTTGGGTCGGGTTGCTGACTCATTCTTCTTTTCAACACGAGTTCACCCTCTTTGAATTCCCGAGGACGGACTTTCTTGTCGAAAGCAGCTTTCATCCTTGTTTGATACATCTGACCATGAGCTAAGGCATCCAGTCGTCTTTCCTCGATCAAATTCAACTGGTCGTACCGACTCTGGCACCACTCAGCCTCAGACAACCTTGCTTCCATAATCACACGGAGAGACGGAATCTCCACTTCTAACGGGAGGACTGCTTCCATGCCGTATACAAGAGAAAAAGGCGTTGCCCCGGTTGAACTACGGACTGTAGTGCGGTAGCCGTGTAAAGCATAGGGTAACATCTCATGCCAGTCTTTGTATGTTGTTACCATCTTCTGCACAATCTTCTTGATGTTCTTATTGGCAGCCTCAACAGCACCATTCATCTGAGGTCTATAAGGAGAAGAATTGTGGTGTTCAATCTTGAATTTCTCGCATAAGGCTTGCACCATGTCATTGTTCAAGTTGGTACCGTTGTCAGTGATAATCTTGCTGGGAACACCATACCGACAGATGATATTGTTCTTGATGAATTTGACTACCACTTGCTTAGTCACGTTGGCATAAGATGCAGCTTCGACCCATTTGGTGAAATAATCGATTGCTACCAGGATAAAACGATGACCGTTTGAAGCTTTCGGTTCGATTCTTCCGATCACATCAATGCCCCACATAGAGAAAGGCCATGGAGAAGACATAACATTGAGAGTGTGCGGAGGCACATGAATCTTATCCGCATATATTTGACATTTATGGCACTTCCTGGCGTAGTGATAGCAATCGCGCTCCATGGTCATCCAGTAGTAACCAGCTCTCAACAACTTTCTAGCCATAGCATGCCCCGATGCGTGGGTCCCAAAGGTGCCATCGTGCACATCGTGCATTAGCTGTTCTGCTTCACATTCATCAACACATCTTAACAACACCATATCGAAATTCCTTTTGTACAGGACATCACCATCCAGCAGGAACTTGCTAGCCAACCTGCGCAACGTCTTCTTGTCTTTATTGGAAGCATCCGGTGGGTACTCACGGCTTCGCAGAAATTGCTTGATATCATGATACCAGGGTTTGACGTCGGCTCCGCCTGAACCCGTCTGTACAATTGCATCACTGACAGTAAACACATGAGCGGGCCGATCTAAGCGTTGTACTTTGATCATCGGCACATGATTCCAATGGTTCACTTGAAGCATAGAAGATAAGGTAGCAAGAGCATCGGCCATTTGGTTCTCCTCTCGGGGGATATGGTGCAACTCGACCTTTGTAAAATACGTCAACAGACGCCTTGCATAATCACGGTAAGGGATCAGATTAGCATGATGGGTTTCCCATTCTCCCTTTATCTGGTTGATGACTAGTGCAGAGTCTCCATAGATGTCGAGATGCTTGATTCTCATATCGATGGCCTCTTCAATTCCCAAGATGCATGCTTCGTACTCGGCCACATTGTTGGTGCATTCAAACACAATCCGGGCTGTGAAAGGAATGTGATGCCCCTGCGGAGCCACAATTACTGCGCCAATTCCTCGGCCATAGGCATTAACAGCACCATCAAAGACCAATCCCCACTTGCTATCGGGGTCTGGACCTTCGCCGATCAGTGGTTCTTCGCAGTCTCTTGATTTTAAAAACATGACCTCTTCGTCAGGGAAATCGAACTTCAAAGGTTGATAATCATCAAGTGGTTGGCAAGCGAGATGGTCAGCCAGGATACTCCCTCTAATGGCTTTCTGAGCTTTAAACACAATATCATATTCTGACAGTAACATTTGCCAACGTGCAATTTTTCCAGTGACAGCCGGTTTCTCAAAGATGTACTTGATTGGATCCATCCGGGATATCAACCAAGTCGTATGATTTATCAAGTAGTGACGCAGGCGTTTGGCAGCCCAAGCCAAGGCACAACAGGTCTTCTCGAGCATTGTGTACCGGGCCTCACAATCGGTGAATTTCTTGCTCAAATAATAGATGGCATGCTCCTTCTTTCCAGTCTCATCTTGCTGACCGAGCACACATCCCATGGATTCATCCAACACTGACAGATACATGATCAATGGCCTTCCTTCCACCGGCGGAACGAGGATAGGAGGTTCTAACAAATAACTCTTGATGTTGTCGAAAGCTTCTTGGCATTCATCACTCCATACCACAGGCCGATTCTTCCTGAGTAACTTGAAAATCGGCCCGCAGGTCGCAGTCATATGGGATATAAATCTAGAAATGTAGTTCAAACGCCCGAGGAACCCTCTGACCTGCTTCTCAGTTTGCGGAGCCGGCATCTCGCGGATGGCCCGGACTTTATCAGGATCTACCTCAATGCCCTTCTGGCTGACAATGAATCCTAGCAACTTCCCTGATCTAACACCGAACGTACATTTGTTTGGGTTCAGCCGAAGCTTGTACCTCCTCAACCTTTCAAACATTTTAGCCAAGTATTCGACGTGTCGTTCTTCATTGCTTGACTTGACAATCATGTCATCTACATACACTTCAACCTCTTTGTGAATCATGTCATGGAACAAAGTGGTCATCCCCCTTTGGTAGGTAGCACCAGCATTTATTAGACCGAACGGCATCGCTTTGCAGCAAAAAGTTCCCCACGGAGTGATGAACGACGTCTTCTCCCTGTCCTTGGGTGACATTTTGATTTGGTTATAGCCAGAAAACCCGTCCATGAAGGAGAACACCTTGCACTGGGCAGTATTGTCCACGAGGACATCGATGTGAGGCAGTGGGAAATTGTCCTTCAAGCTTGCTCTGTTCAAATCTCTGTAGTCAACACACATCCGAACCTTGCCATCCTTCTTCGGCACTGGCACGATGTTAGCAACCCACTCGGGATATTCAACTGTCATGAGAAAACCCGCATCGACCTGTTTCTGCACTTCCGCTTTGATCTTCAGAGCCATGTCCGGCCGAGTCCGTCTCAACTTTTGCCTGACAGGAGGACAGTCTGGCTTTGTCGGTATCCGATGCTCCACAATCTGAGGATCCAAACCTGGCATGTCTTCATACGACCATGCAAAAATGTCCGAGTACTCCCGGAGAAGCTGAAAGATCCTTTTCTTGACCCCTTCCTCCAATGCAGCACCGACTTTGATTTCTCTTTTGTTATCTTCAGTACCCAAGTTGATTAGCTCGATCTCCTCCTGATGAGGCCGAATGGTCTTCTCTTCTTGCTCAAGCAGTCGGGCAATCTCATCTGGTATGTCATCACTATCCTCATCTTCGGTCTCGAATACCGGGGATTCAACAGTTTGGAGAAGCATAGGGTTACTGTGTTCAACGGGTTCGTTTTGGTTCGATCTGCGTGACGTGATTGGATGATTTTTAGAAAATAGTTTTCATGCAGATCTTTAAAATTAATAAGAAAATGCAGATGTTTTGGTTTTTTCTGGCATTACCATTATTTCCAAGGGAAAAAACACTAAAGAAAGAAAAAGAGTCGTGAAAGAAACGACGTTTTTTATTGATAATGGTGATGTCGGAACAAACATGCCCTTTACAAAAGAGTCACTTCCGCCTCGGGCAAGGCGGAAGAATTGTTATTTTGAAAATAAAGCCTAAACAGCAAGACATATTACTTAGAATCATGCACAAACACAGGGAGATTGATAACGTTCCAGTTCTTTGCAATGCCTCCTGGTATCACAAATGCGGGTCTGACCCCTCTTTCAGCAGCACCATCAAGAATTGCATTGGTAAATCCAGCACTACGGAACGTTCCAGTTGACATGCCTGACGTCGGAGAGAAACCGAGACCCTCTTTGTGTTTGTTGTCCTGCAGCTGTATCAATTGGCCCCAACCAGCGGCCTGACCCTTCTGAACGGCTCTCTACGCATCCTTTAATGAAGCCATGGCAGCACTAGCTCTTTTGGGCTCCGTACCCTCGATAGTCAAACCCTGGAATGCAGTTCCTTCGGCAGATTTAGCTTCGATACAAGAGAAGGATGATAACTGACTGACCAGATAAGCTTCTTCTCCATGCACTGTCACAAGTTTACCATTCCTTACGAACTTTAGCTTCTGATGGAGGGTAGAAGTGACTGCCCCAGCCTCGTGTATCCACGGTCTCCCGAGCAGGCAGCTGTAAGAGGCATCTATGTCCATAACCTGGAAAGTAATCATGAATGTTTCAGGACCAATAGTCATGGGGAGATCTATTTCTCCAAGCACATTTTTACGAGAGCCATCGAAAGCCTTGACTAGAAAAGTACTCCTCCTCAAGGGGACTCCTCGGCAACTCAACTGATCCAAAGTCGATTTAGGCAACACATTCAACGACGACCCAGTGTCTACCAAAACGTTGGACAGCATATCTGTTTTGCAGTTCATGGAAATATGCAGGGCCAAGTTGTGGTGCTTTCCTGCCTCTGGAAGCTCATCTTCACCAAACCAAAGGTTACTGCAAGCAGTGATGTTGGCCACTATCCCACCAAATTGGTCCTCTGTGACTTCGTGGTCAACATAGGCTTGTTCTAGTACTTTCAACAATACATTCCTATGAGCCTCCGAATTGAGGAGTAGAGCCAAGATGGATATCTTCGAAGGAGTTTGTAACAGCTGATCAACGATCTTATAATCGCTTTTCTTGATTATCCTCAAAATCTCATCCAGATTGGAATCTTCAATGGATTGGCCTGGACGGCCGGCACTTTCAACAGCAGGAGGGATTGTTAGTGGAGTAGTCTTATCAGCAGGAATTGTAACTTGCCCGTCATCTTTCTTCTGAAACAAAAGGGGTCGGACCTTGCCGCTCCTCAAAGCCGTCACTTCAGCTATGCTGCCTACTGCGCTTGAGGACACCAAAGGTACTTCCTTCCCGTTTTCCAACATAGTCGCACTGTACTTGTACGGGATGGCTTTCGCAGAAGTATATGGTATTGGACCAGGCAACCGTATGACCAATGGTTCAACGTCCTTCCTGACGGGCGTGCTCTTGACTGGAGTATCGTGGAAGATCGGCACTATCATGCAAACATCACTGGTAGTTAGGTAGTTGTCACTCATCAATCTTTGGATATCAGTCTGGACTATGCTGCAACCCATAGGGTTCTGAAGGCACTCACAGCAGGTAGTGTGGTCGTGGTTGAACAGAGCAGCTTGGCACAGCTTGATATGTAACGGTACTAGGGGTGTAGCAACATTACGGACACTGAGATGAGGGATTTCTTCACAGACTTCGATCATATTTACAGCGGCATGGTTGGGGAGTGGATTGTCAAGTACGTGCGGGACATTGTTTTCAAAGGACAGCTTTCCCTGGTCGATCAACTTCTTCACAATGTATTTCAAAGCGTAGCAACCTTCTACGTCATGACCTAGGGCGCCTTGGTGG
Organism: Medicago lupulina; assembly: GCA_958299785.1. Taxonomy (NCBI): domain Eukaryota; kingdom Viridiplantae; phylum Streptophyta; class Magnoliopsida; order Fabales; family Fabaceae; genus Medicago; species Medicago lupulina. The sequence continues at coordinate 38,469,438 of OY283146.1, read as the reverse complement.
AAATCACATCTGAGATCGGAGCGGAATCTGGGAGGCAATGGGTTTGGCGGAGGCTTGCCAGGCCTAGTGGTGCAATACCCCTTATGTAAAAGAGTTGGGAGTAGTTCGGCATACGCCATTGGTATCGGCGGGAAAGATGGTCTAGATTGAGGGCCTTGTTGTTGTTGTTGCGGTTGTTGTTGAGCTAATGGTTGTTGTTGCATCTGTTGGGCGATGGCATTAACAGGGACCTGAGGCTGGCCCGGTAGAGAAGGGTATTGATGGTAGAACGGCGGATAGAACGGATGCTGGGCATATTGTAGGTACTGATACGGTTGAGGTAGTTGTGTAGCATTGACAGGAGCGGCAGCGGCAGACTGATTGGTTCCGGCGGACACCATTCCAACCTCTGATTCCTTTTTCTTATGGTGACCATTGCCGTACTTCTTCGGTGCATTCGAGGACTCACCTTTCTCAAACACGATAATCCCCTCTCGGACAGCTTCCTCCAAGCGGGTTCCCATAGTGACCATCTCAGAGAAGTTGCTTGGGGCAGCAATAATCATTCTCTCAACATAATCCTTCTTCAGGGTCTTCAAGAATGTTTGAGTCATTTCTTCCTCGTCCAAGGCGGGGGTGATACGGGCAGCTGCCCCTCTCCACCTCTGTGCGTATTCGCGAAAGCTTTCGTCCTTCTTCTGAGAAAGAGACCGGAGGAATTCTCTATTCGGCTTGAGCCTGGTGTTGAACCCATAGTGGTTCTTGAAAGCAGTAGCTAGATCATCAAAAGTGCGGATATCATCCTTGCTCAAACCGGTATACCACTCCGCGGCATCTTCCATTAGGCTGTCCTGGAAGCAATGGATCATAAGTGAATCATTGTCTGCATGGTTAGCCATCTTCCGGACGTACTTGATAATGTGGTTCTGGGGGCAAGTTAGCCCGTTGTAGCGGTCAAATTCCGGGACCTTGAATTTCTTGGGAACATCCACCCTCGGCACTAAACAAAGATCGTGGGTTCTGACGAGGTCACTGCTCCCACGGTTGGCCTTGATCTCGCGACGGAGTTCTCTGGCAAGCTCTTCCATTTTTTCTTCCATAGTTCCCAATACAGGAGTTTTTCCACGGTAATCATTAGCATTGGCGCCCTGAGGCGTAGAGTGCACAATCGGAACTGTGAAGACCGTTGACTGAGGCAAGGTAGTGTGAAGAGATGTGGTATCTGGTGGGGGTATCTGACCAACATTAGCACCTGAAGTCGCGGTTCCTGAAACACCGGCTGCAGTATTGGGAGCGTAATAAGGTGGGAGTCCATAGGGGTATCCCCTCGGCATAACAAGAGATGCGGCGGGAATCTCTTCGGTAGCTGCCTGAGTGGACACGACCGGCTGTTCTTGAGCGGCCATCAGAGCAGTCATGGCGTCGAGAGCTTTGGCTAACTCTTCTCTCATGGAGGCTAGTTCAGTGCGGAGCTGTGCATTCTCTTCTTCCATAGCTACTTGATTTCTCCTTCTGTACTGTCTAGTCTGGTGTACTCTGGTAGGTTGATCAGTCCTTCGAGCACGAGCCACTTTTCACACTGCGGCAGAAGAACCAGGAGGCAATGAGCACTTGGAAGTTTTTTTTTTGTGACCGATGAATGATGCATATGATGCATGATATGCAAATGTGAATGCAAAAATGACTCTTTTTCTTACCAAAGGGTTTTTTAGACAAATTAGAATTCTTTGCAAACATTTTTGGACTAACAAATTATTCAAAGCAAATTGTTTTGATACACTGAGCCAAGGGAGTAGGCTTCTGAAACATAAGCTGAACAAACAACATAACCAATAACAATCCTATCATCCAGAACTAAGGAGTGACCGGGTAGTATTCGGAATCCGAGTCTGAAGCTGAACCACAATAACTGGCGAAGAAATCTCGACGACCTCTGACTCTCCTGGAGTCTCTCCTTAATAGATCGTCCTTCTCCTCAAGCTCTTTCCTAACTCTGGCTAGTTCTTTCTTTAGCATCCGGTTCTCATGATCCTTCTGTTCGTCTCTGCCATCCAAAGTTATGATCAAGTTCTCAGCCTCACTGTAACGGGCTTTCCATGCTCGCTTCTCCTCACTCTCCATAGCTAGATGCTCCTGATACATCTCCTGAGTCGCGGGAAGCAACGGTAATGGTCTAGATGGAGTAGGTGCAGATACATGCCTCATAGCAGGGTAAGGCATGCCAATCTCTTCGGCTCGATCTATCACCCACTGCGTATAGGCCTCATGAGCAATACCAGATCTCACACCCAAATGCTTCACATCCTTCCTACGAACCTTAGACCAAGCATCTGTAAAAGCTTTCCTTTGCCCGGTGGGAGCATTGGAATAGTAGAAGAACTCCTGTGATGTAGCAAGGTTGATGGGCTTCGCTCTCATAGGAAAAACAAACTGCCTCATGGCTAACTCGGGATTGTAGTTGATTCCCCCCCGGGTACCGAGAAGAGGTACGTTGAGGAAATCCCCACAACCAGTGATAATCTCCTTGACGCGAGCTGCTGGAGTGATCCAAACCACCTCATCGGGAGTAAGAGCCATAATCCGCTGCGAATAAGACCAATTCTCCGTGTTGGTATGGAAAGAACTCGGGAGGTGAGAAATAAACCACCTATAAAGAAGAGGTATGCAGCAAAGAATAAACCCACGACCCTTGAGAGTCCGATCATGGATAGCATGGTATGTGTCAGCTAACAACGTAGGAACCGGATTCCTGGAATGGAAGATCTCAATGGCATTCATGTCCACAAAGTTGTCGAGATTCGGAAAGAGAACGAGCCCATAGATGAGTAGTGCAAGAATAGCCTCAAGAGTGTCCTGACAAGTAGATTCAAGATTAGCCTGCTCAAGTAAGTACTTTGAAGTGAAACCCTGGATGTGAGACTTGGTAGCGAGATTCTTAGACACCTCGGAAGTCTTGAGATAAAGATCCTTAGCAATAACCAGAGGAGTAAGAGAAGACCCCGGGCCCGTGAATGGTACCCTCTCAGCTATAGGTAGACCCAATAAACAAGAATAAGCCTCAAGCGTAGGAACCAACTGAAAATCCAGGAAAGTGAAGCAACGGAAAACCGGGTCATAGAATTGCACCAGAGTGTGCACCAGCTTCTCTTCTACATTAGTCCGGAGAATACCAAGCAAACCACCGTATCGGAGACGAAACCCAGTCGGATTCTTAACTTTGAGCGCCAACTCCCTTAGGCTAGCCAAATCAACTTCTTTGAACTTGTAAGACTTAGTCCTCTTCATGCCTGATCATATTTGCAAAGAATTTAGTTTGTCTATACCCTTTGATAAATGCATGTAGAAAATTTATGCATGAATGCATGTATGCATGGTTTTAATAAGGAAAGCACGGTGGGCTAAGGTAACAAGTGGACACGGTGTCCGGTGAAACTAAGGCTCTTGATAATAGTGACCAAGGTTCTACAAAGTTCCCAAACCACAACCTCTCTTGCGTATATCATGGTAGTACAAAGCAACGCTCGTCCATGATTATCCGTAAGAAGGTTTAGTTTGGGTGTAGTATCGCATGACGACTAAATTTCGAGACAACGCTCGGTTTAGCCACCGCACTACGTCCTAAGAAAAGCCAAGGATGGGTTTGGTAACTACGGTTCATAGCCTTCATCGGTCAATTGGAAGTAAAGTGTCTAAGCATGACAACACACGCCGACAACATCACCTCCAAAATGCCTCAGCTATGTGAGATTGATCGCGTAATCCAATGCACGAGGCAACCCTCGGAATGGATTGTCGATTATATCTCCCCTAATCTTAAGTTCACTCAGCCCGGGTATAGGGCTTTTGATATTCTCACCCCACACGTACATAAGAAAATTTTACATGTAACAATAAAGCAAAGCATAAACATAAAGCATGTAAAACTAGGTGCAGCCCTGAAGTCCCCAGTGAAGTCGCCATTTCTGTCATCGCGATTTTCGGGTGTCAAATCATTAATTGGATTTGAACCTTTCAATCATTGATGTCTCTATTTTTTTTGGGAAGGTAAAATCGAGAAAAACCTTAGAAATTCTAAGTTCGGGGCTGATTTCATTACGGGAAGGTGTTAGGCACCCGTAATGACTATAGTATCCTATAGGAACCGTTTTACTATGGTTCACGTATATGCGTTGCTTTTATTGCTACTTGTAAAAGAGATTAGTTTTAAGAATGAGAGGGAGAAAGTTGGATTTTATTTTATTGGACTTGGAGAGATTTTGAGTCTCTTGCCTACATACCCTTTTTAGGGATCAAAATTCCATGTAGTTCTCTTGAATCTACCCAGAAACGCAAGAATCTTGGCTTAATCGTCTTAGATCTTGCTTCTAAACATGATTCTGATGTTGAAATCCGTAAGCATGCAACGAGCCTATGCGGATTTGTGCATTCTCGTACGGTTTCAAACCGTTTCATGTTCGTCTGATTCGAAGCTTTCTCGCATGAAATCCTTATGGATTCGTTGATTTCCAACGGTTAGAAATCGTTGTAAATCTCAGAATCTCTGTCGTTTTGGAAAAAAGTTAGGGTTTCACCGTTTTTGAATGAAAAAAGCTTCGAATCTTGTAAATCCGCATCGGTCTAGTGTTCGTTACCGTGTATGAATGAAAAGAGGCAAGTTTCTTTGATGATTACCTGATTTTTGTTCGGAGATTTGATTCGGATCTTTGGAATACTTCGATTTGACGCTGTTTTTATTGATTCTTGGCTTGAATTCTGAAATGAAACTGGTGGTTTTCTTCGTCTTCTCCTTAACCGGTTCGGATTCTGTGAATTCTTTCTTTCCCTCTTCTTCTCACTCTCCCTCTGTGATCGGTGCTGGAGTTTCTCGCTTCTGGTGAGGAATTCGCACCTTGAATTGCAGAGGAATCAATTCAGTGATGAAGATTCATCCATGAATCTCTGAGAATTGATGAATTTCTGGTTCTGAAGATTCTAGGGTTTGTGAATTGTTCTTGGTGAAATTTCTGTTTTGATCTTAACTGCCAAGAGAGAGAAAATGGATTCTGTTTGTTGTTGATGTGGCGCTGAACTGCAGAATTCTGACACTGTGTGCTATTTATAGCTTGCCATGTGGACTCTGAACCAATGAGATGGTGACACCTGTAACTGGACTGCCTGCGTGGCTTTGGGGACCAATCTGCAATTGTGAAAAATTTGGACTGTTTTTGCAAATTTGAAAAGTTTAAGGACTGAAATGCAAAAATAACAGGTAACTGGACTGGACTGTTTTGAAAACGAAATTTGGACACTTCTGCAATGAAATGTAAAATTTTGGATTAAATCGCAATTAAAGTAAAATATGGACTTATTTGCAAAAAGTAAAAAAATAAAATTGGTAAAAAACTTAAACTGACTGCAACGTAAAGTGAAACGGTTAAAATTGACGAAATGGACTAAAATGAACAAACTACCAAAAATGAGGTATTTTAAAATACCTCTCTGCCCAAAATTCAAATAATGTGAAAAGACTAAAATGCCCTTGGGGCAAAAACGACTCAGACTGACTCAGACTGACTCAGACTGACTCAGATGCAAAACTAAGACGATTTTTAAACAGAATTTGATATATGACTCATGCAAACAGACAGAAAAGACTCAGGGACAAATCGTAGGGACTAAAATGGGTTCCTTTGCGGGAAATGACCAAAATACCCTTTTGTATGATTTTATGCAAAAATTTGAAAGACTGAAACAGTAATGTATGCAGTTGAAGCACAGTAGAAAACACGGTGGATTTGAAAGCATTAGAAAATAGCAGAGGAGTTTGAAAGAGTATTTTTAGGTCCAAAATGAGGGTATGACACTCTTTTTCGAGAAGATGAAAGAATTTTGCTCCTTACTTGGTCATTGATTTTAAACAGTTGATGCATGGATCAAATTTTCTGGTTCAACTCAACGTAGCGCAAAGATCATTATTTTTCTCAAATGTTTTGAGAGGAAGAGTATGGAGGAAGATGGAGATTTGAGCTTGTTACTTTTTTCCAGAAGATGCAAGAGATATTGCACTCATTATGGTTGCTCTCTAACGTGGAAGTCACAAATAATCATCCAACATAGCAAACTAATGGACACACCACCATACCTATTTGCCAGTTAATGTTTTCGACGTGAATGACTAACAAAAGAGACTTTGAGGGAGTCTTTGGTTCGCTTTGTTGATCGAGGAATGTGCATGATAGCGACGTACACTTTCAGGGACCCAAATGAGGGTTTAATCTTTAAATTATTTTATCGGTTTGGGTTTCAAACTTCAGAAGTTTACAAAGGTTAGAGTAGTCATTGAATAGGCTCAATCATAGGTGGTTGTAGGGGATGATCAGCAGGTAGATGAATGCAAGCATCAATTCTTCTTTGTTGCAAACCAATTAACCTCTCTTCAACAAAGGGAAACATTGGCACAACTGTATCATAATCTGGATTTTTATGAGTTTTGGTTGATGGTGATGGGGATAAAGATTTGTTGAGGTTGGTGTAAACCTTGTTTAAGGGTACATCATCTGTATCAGATGATGTTGATGAGGATGATGATAGGGTGGCTGAACTAGACCTAGACTTAGGGGAGGTACTAGATCTTATTTCAACTATTTAAGCAATGTGTGAGTTAGAATTACCTTCAAGAGCTTCTGAACATCCTGCTTCCTCTTGAACAACCTTAGTAGCTTCCATCAAATCAACAGCCATTGCCATTTGTTGTAAGTTTGTAGTGATTTCCAATCCCAGTTGAGTAGCTTCAACTATCGATTCTCTAGCCAGAACCTCAGCAGGTATCTCAACTTCTCTAGCCAGCTGTAATGCCTTCTGAACAGCCGCATCTTCTTCTTCTTCTTCTTCTTCTTCTTCTTCTTCTTCTTCTTCTTCTTCTTCTTCTTCTTCAAAGGCAATCTTAAGTTTTCTGACAACTGGTTTTCTTTTCCTTTTAGGAATGGAGGGTTGACTGGGTTGAGGTGGTGAAGGTAACGCTTCCTTCCCACTTCTGGTCCTCTTGTTCAGAACCTTGACTAGTTACAACTCCTGAACTTCCTCTTGAATAGTTGAACTAGAACCAGTTGCTTTAGATGCCTTGTCAATTTTAGCCTTCTTGCTTTCTTTGCTGGTTGTTCAGATACTTCATCAAGGTACGCATCCTTAGTGAGTGTCTTCCTCTTTGTTTTCCTGCTCTTGGCCACAGGCAGAGCACCACCATACATGGTTTCTAGTATATCCTCTAGTTGGATTTCTTCTCCAGTACTCTTCAAGTAGTCATGTATGAAGTACAGTTGCACATCCAGTGGATCTTGCTTGCAGATAGGAGGAAAGTTTTCCATGAGATTTGAGGAGACTCGGGATTCATTTATGTCTATATCCAGCCTTTTGATGTCTTCCTGCTTGATCAGTTTCATCTTTCCCAAAGTGCTTCCATTTATGATTTTCCTAGTAACTGTACCGAGTTGTTGATCAGTAAAGACTTTGGTATCATCTAGGCCCTTCAGAATCCCTCCTTGATGTAGTATCTCTAAGATAAGTCTCCCATAGGGAACCCAGACTCTATTGTTTAGCTGACTTTCTCTCAGAGTCTTGATCATGTGCTTGAATATATATTTGGGCACGTTTGCTATCTCCTTCTTGATGAAGAAGTGCAAGAACACCCTGTGTTCCAATGAAGGTTGGTCAGAACCTCCTCCTTTGGGTAGAAGGTTTTCGTTCTGTATCTTCAGGAGCATCTTTATGGATTTGGACTTATCTAATGATATAAATAAAAAACAATAAATATATACAAAAAGATAAATATGCATATTTATGGATTTGGACTGTTTTTGGACTTATCGTTGGAAAAGAATAATAATAATAATAATAAAATAAAAGAAAATAGGATAAAGACTAAAAATAAAAAGGAAATAAAGATTTTAACAAAACAAAAATTAGGATTAATTAATAACTTAAATAAAAGATGGAAATTAGAATTAAAAATAAAAATAAAATTAAAGAGAGCAGAGGACCCGAATTGGAACAAAAATGAGGTATTTTAAAATACCTCTCTGCCGAAATTTCGTTCGAAAAGTCAGCGATTATTCCGGACCGAATGACGCGTGCCAGTGATGCCTTAGGTCAAAAATTGGGGTATGACAAATGCCCCTATTTAAGTTTCTTTCGTCTGGAGATTTGAAGATGAAATCTTTGATTCGACTGGTCGAAGGGACTTAAATACAAAGTACATCATTTTTGACCTAAGATGCTATGAATGCTTGTGATGCAATATGAATGCAAGACGACGAAGACATTTTGACGCGTGTCCGTTATGTTGGACTTGCCACTTGGAAGAAAGACGAAAATAAATCTCAAGTTGTCCGTTATGTAGGACTTGCCACTTGGAAGAAAGACAAAAATAAATCTCAAGTTGTTCATTATATAGGACTTGCCACTTGGAATAAAGACGAAAATAAATCTCAAGCTGTCTGTTATGTAGGACTTGCCACTTGGAAGAAAGACGAAAATAAACCTCAAGTTGTCCGTTATGTAGGACTTGCCACTTGGAAGAAAGACGAAAATAAATCTCAAGCTGTCTGTTATGTAGGACTTGCCACTTGGAAGAAAGACGAAAATAAACCTCAAGTTGTCCGTTATGTAGGACTTGCCACTTGGAAGAAAGACGAAAATAAACCTCAAGTTGTCCGTTATGTAGGACTTGCCACTTGGAAGAAAGACAAAAATAAATCTCAAGTTGTCCGTTATGTAGGACTTGCCACTTGGAAGAAAGAAAAAAATAAATCTCAAGCTGTCTGTTATGTAGGACTTGCCACTTGGAAGAAAGACAAAAATAAATCTCAAGCTGTCTATTATGTAGGACTTGCCACTTGGAAGAAAGACAAAAATAACCTCAAGCTGTCCGTTATGTAGGACTTTCCACTTGGAAGAAAGACAAAAATAAACCTCAAGCTGTCCATTATGTAGGACTGAAAGACAAAAATAAACCTCAAGTTGTCCGTTATGCAGGACTTGCCACTTGGAAGAAAGACAAAAATAAATCTCAAGCTGTCCGTTATGTAGGACTTGCCACTTGGAAGAAAGACAAAAATAAATCTCAAGTTGTCCGTTATGTAGGACTTGCCACTTGGAAGAATTGATGGCTGAATTGATGAGATATGACCAAACAAGACTCTCGGCGACTGATGCAAGCATGTGTGAATTGATATTGTGTGTGTATGTGTGCGTTGTGTACGCTTGAATGTGTGAGTATATGAAAGTATTGATGTGTGGATACATGAATGTATGAATGTGACTTGAACGACCATATAAACTGCATATGACAGGTGACTCGATGGAACAAGACATGACATGTAAGATTGGAGGCGGACTGACAACGCAGTACAAACACTCGACAAACTTCCTTGGAGTTGATATTGTCGTGAACAAATCGGGCCATTGGTGGTACGAAACCTGGCACACGGTGGCAGCCGATGCCCTGTGGGAAGCCAGCTCATTGTCGATTGAAGGTCTAGGAGAAGTCGTCATTTGAAAATGGGCGTAGAGTGTTCTTCCCTCGGCATGCTTTAGCAGTCGTTCTTTGTTTTTATTTGTGAAAATCCCTAACTTTTGCCTGGACCGCCCTTTTGGGTTTTCAGTCCACTGGTAGTATATTCCTTTTTTTGTGTCCCTAGTTTTTGCCTGGACCGCCCTTTCGGGTTTTCAGTCCACCGGGACGCTCTCTATTGCCTAAGCCGCCTTTTCAGGTTTTCAGCTTAGCGAGCTCTTTTTGTATCTTTTCTTGTATTTTTGGATTGTGACTGCATCTTGCTTAAAGCAGAGGTCCTCTCCGTAGTGCTCATCCATGTTTCTCTTCCAGAATGTAACCGTTCTCGAGGCGTATGCGGATGTATGCTTCATCTACTCACGAGTTCAAAGAGAGTGTGTTTGTTGTTCTCACTTTTCAAAAGATGTAAAAAAAAGTTTTGTATTTTGTAATTTTTTGCTTCAAGCATTGCCATAAAAAATAGAAGAAATTTTGCAAATAGAATAAATGAGAGTTCCAAATAAATGGGCACAGGCTCAAATTTGATGAATTGAGTGGTGACCCGCCAATGGCACGACTCCACAGATTTTGAAAAATTTGGAAAATGGTAAATATATGGGAAGGATGTGTTGAACACAATAACCACTATTCTCCCTAACAACTTTGAATTGCCCCAGTTCCGGGTCTTTGATTTGCAGATGCTTCGAATCGGAGGTCTTTTGATGACTGAATGCCTCAAGTTGACTGTGCCTGACTGGATACAGTTACTTTGTCATGATCCTTAACTTTTCCGTAGATCGCCCTTGTGGGCTTTCAATCTATCAGGATAATCATTTTTGTTCATGTCTCTGTTTTTGCCTGGACCGCCTTTTGGGTTTTCAGTCCACCGAGACGCTCATTTTTGCCTAAGTCGCCTTTTCAGGTTTGCGACTTATTGAGCTTTTTTGATTTTTTTTTTGATTGATTTTTTTGACAAAGTATTTGTTGACTGTACCGGCATGCGGGTTTGCCAACATTTGTAGTCACAGGAATCACTACACATGGGTCTTTCTAGTTAGGCATCCACATGCCCCTAGAGTCTGGTTGGAAGGATAGTGTATTTTTGGCACAAGGTTCCTTGAAATCCACGGGGACGAACCTTCTTGTTGGAAGTTTGTTTCAACCTCTCTTGATATAGTTGTACAAGGCCGTCATGTTTTTAAGTTCAATCAAGCTTGGATTTCAGCAGAACTCCTGTCGGCATAGACTTCGACGACCTCCATGTCGTAGGGAAGGAGGGGGGTTGCCCCTGTTGAAGTGTGCACTTGAATATGATGGTAGCATCTCGTGCTAGTCTTTGTAAGTGAATGCCCCTTTCTGGACACTCATCTTGATATATTTGTTTTTGACTTTGCCGGCCAAGATGCCTCAGTAGGCGAGAGATTTCATCAGGAACTTCTTCATCTTCCTCTTCGAGTTTCGGACATTGGGAACTCAAAGAGTATAGGGTTAATATGTTCAACGGGTTTATTAATGCATGATTTGATTATTGATTTTGATAAGCAAGTATAAATTATGATTATGCATTTTGAGAATGATTAAAGACAATTTTTTGGTTTTTTGTATTACCATTTTTCCTAAAAAAGCACAAAATAAAATAAAGCAAAGTCGGGATCAAGACGACTTTGTATCGATGACGACAATTCATAAAGCAAAAAGCCTTACTCAAGTTCACTTTCGTCTCGAGCGGGACAAAAGGGTTTTTGAAAAGTATAAAACAAGCAAACAAACTTTATTTGAACAACTGAGTAGTAAAAGGAACATTGAAAACGACACAATTGCGGTTATCCACTCTATTTGTCGCAATACTAGGTAGTATGATCCGGCAGTAGATTAACTTGCGCGTCCGAATTCAACCTTCGAAAAGCAAGTTATTGGCTTCAATCAGCTTCTGGACTTCAATCTTCAAAGAGAGATAGTGCTCGACGTCGTGGCCGGGTGCTCCTTGATGGAAGGCACAAGAGAGGTCAGGTTAATACCAAGCTGACAACTCGTTAAGCACCCGAGGAGGCGCTTTAGTTTGGAGAAGGTTCTTCTGGAGCAAGATGGGGAGTAACTCCTCATATGTCATTGGGATTGGGTCAAACTGCATCCTTGAAACCTGTTGTCGAGGCTGCTCTTGATGTTGGTGTTCGGGCCTTTGCTGGAACTTCAGCTGATCCTGTGAAGCTACCAGTGAAACCGCCAGGCTGCTCAGTCTCTCTAAGTTGGCCTAGAGCGTTGTTATGCTCCTTAATCTCTTGCTCAAACTGATATGTTCTCTCTTATTGTTTGCACGAATGTTGTAGGTGCGAGTTGACTTTGGACTTTTGATAGTCAGACAACTTTTGAATCGGGTTGACCCTTCGTGGAAAAGAGACTTGTGAGACTCGGATTTAAAGCTATGAATGTAGTATGATGCATGATATGTTTATGCAAAAATAGACACATTTTTTGAAGGGTTTATCAAAGTGAATTGTAAACATTGTAGAGGAACATGGTTTTATGTGAAGAAATCGCAATCGGTTTCTTTTTCAAAAGTAAGAACGAAACCAAGGAAAAGGTTCTCAACAAAAGCTAAGGCTTAGTTAAGGTTTTTGAAGTAGTATTTCTTGGTGTTCTTTCTTACAAGATCCATTCGTCTGTGATGTTTACAAGAAACTTTTCTAAATCCTTCGATATTTGATGAAAAAAAGTTTTTATGAATGAATGCATGTATGCATGATTTATGAGGGATAGTACGCCGTAGGGTAGGGACTATTACTTCATTTGTACTTGTATCACGGGTTCTACCAAGTTCCCAAAGTTTTCAACCACTTTCGAATATTTATGGGGTGACGGGAGTACTCCCATTCCAACAATATCCGTAGGATAGTATCGTTTGGGTGTAGTATCACGTATCGACCAATTCAAGAGTACTCTCAATTAGCCACCGCACTACGTCTTAAAAGGCCAAGATGGGTTAAGGGTAACTAAGGTTCTCAACTTCGACGGTCCCTCGAAAATAGTGTGTCAAACATGAGTACTCGCGTTGACGAATATTCTTCCAAGATTCCTCCGTTGAGTGGGGTCGTCACATGTGCCAAAACCGAATAGTACTCTTGGCCTGGGACTATGATAACGCCGTCCTATCTTATATGTCACTCAAGCCCGGGTGTAGGACTTTATCTTATCACTCACGAAGAAAGAAGAAAAAAGAAGGAGAACATATATACAAGTATTTCCATCTTTTATTTTTGTTTTTGTTAAGTAAGTTATAGCACAATAAATAAGATAAAGTCGAGTTAGGCTTAACCCTCAAATTAGTTCCCAGGGAAGTCGCCATTTCTGTCGTGTCATTTTTCGGAGATCAAGGCTATTTGATTAGCTTTTGACTCACTGATTTATTTCACGACTTTTGATTGAAAAAATTAGTATTTGAAGGGGGGGTCCGAGGGTTGGTTATATTTAAGGAAGGTATTAGCACCCTAAATATTTGTAGTACTCTACGAGAACCTTTCGACTTTATTTAATTTATGCGCTATAACTTACTTGTTTTGAAAAAATGGAATTTTAAATGATTAAAGAAAGAAAGACCTAATTATCTACATTTTATTGATTCGGAAGGACTAGGTCCTTTGCCTACGTACCCGTGAGGGATCAGAACCTCGTAGTTCGGGGTAAAAATAACCATTTGATTGGTTTTGTGTTTTTTATTAGTTTTTGAAAAAAGGTTTTAAAAGAAAAAGCCAAGTGGCAAATGAGTATTTGTTTGTGTTTTTTATGTTAAAAGAAAATGGACTTATTATAGAATTAAAATTGACTTGAAATTTAATTATGAAAGAAACTAAAATGAACGATCACTCGATTGAAAGTTGAGGTTTATTATGAAAATATTTTTGTGGATTTTTGGTTATTTGAATGTTTTTGTTATTTTTGAATATTGACTAAACTAAAATTAAAGCTAACGGAGCGAGAAAATAAAGCGTAGGTGACTCATGGTGGCGTTAGACCACCACAAGGACCTTTTACCTAAGCTAACAAGCATAAAAGTAGACATACACGTACTCACGCACACATGCACCTAAGCTATTACAAAAAAGCCTATTATACATTCTAAAGTCTGTAGGAAAATAAATATGCAAAATAAGTTTACATTAAGCCTAAAAATATACAAACTAATTTCTATGCGGTAAAAGTAAACGACGAAAAAATAAATATGCAAAAGACAAATAATAAAAATGCGGAATAATGACCTAAACTAAATAAAAATGCACGAGAGAATTAACAAATAGAGAAGAGAGAACACCTTTTCAATTCTTCTGGCAGCTTCGGCCTTCTTTCTTCCTTGTATACCTATTCCTATTATTGATGGCAGCTTAAATCATAAGAATAACAAAAGCTGCAGAAAGTAATTTACCCACCAATTTTGAAGAAAGTGGCACGGTAGTATTATATTTTTATAAATGGTATTGCAGCATTCACAAAGGCTCACGGCACTAGCCAATTGAAACGAAGCAATTTTCTTAATTGGAACTGAATGGATAGCAAGCAATTTAAAACGCAGCAACAAATATGCAGAGCAATTTGAAAGGAATGGCACGGTAGTGTTAATTGCAGCAAGTCAGAAATTCATTACGGCACCAACATGAATGAAAATAAGAAGTAAAAGCTGCAAAGTTAATGAAAAGAAAACAAAGGGAAAAGCTATGCTAAGGAACAGTAACGTGAATGCAAATAATAAAAGGGACAATTGAAAGTTGCTATTGAAAAAAATAACATCGTGTATATTGAAATAAAATAGGGTTCTGAAAATTGCGGTGGTTAGCGTTTTGGAATCATTTTTTGTCCCCCTATTGTGTTGTTGCAGGTTGTGATTTATAGGGTTAGGATTAGGGTTTGTTAAAAAAAACTATGTTCCTTGGCTTGGGGAAGAGAAAACAGACGTTTGTTACGGAATTTGAGACTTGGTCATTTGAACTTATCTAATGATATAAATAAAAAAAAAATATATATACAAAAAGATAAATATGCATATTTATGGATTTGGACTGTTTTCGGACTTATCGTTGGAAAAGAATAATAATAATAAAAAATATAAAAGAAAATAGGATAAAGACAAAAAATAAAAAGGAAATAAAGATTTTATCAAAACAAAAATTAGGATTAATTAAAAACTTAAATAAAATATGGAAATTAGAATTAAAAATAAAAATAAAATTAAAGAGAGCAGAGGGCCCGAATTGGAACAAAAATGAGGTATTTTAAAATACCTCTCTGCCGAAATTTCGTTCGAAAAGTCAGCGATTATTCCGGACCGAATGACGCGTGTTACTGATGCCTTAGGTCAAAAATTGGGGTATGACAATGCTCATTTCAAATTCATCCTGCATTAACTTAGAGAATTCTTTGCAAAGAGATGCATTAGTAGAACCAAATATTATATCATCAAGATATATCTGCACAACAAGAATGTCTTTCTCAAGAGTCCTTCTGAAGAGTGTTGTGTCAACTTGACCTCTTTTAAAATCATTTTTAATCAGGAAATTACTTAGTCTATCATACCAAGCTCTGGGAGCTTGTTTCAAGCCATATAGTGATTTATTAAGTTTATAAACATGGTCAGGATGCTTAAGATCCTCAAAACCAGGAGGTTGCTTGACATACACTTCTTCTTCTATGACACCATTAAGAAATGCACTCTTGACGTCCATTTGACATAATATTATGCCATGATTGACTGCATAGGATAGAAGTAACTTGATTGCTTCCAATCTTGCAACTGGAGCAAATGTTTCAGTGTAATCAATGCCTTCTTGTTGACTATAACCTTGTGCAACAAGTCTAGCTTTGTTTCTAGTTACTTCACCTTGTTCATTCAGCTTGGTTCTGAATACCCATTTTGTTCCAATAATGTTCTTCTGAGAAGGTTTGGGTACCAGATCCCACACATCATTTCTTTGAAACTGATTGAACACTTCTTGCATAGCTAATATCCATCCATCATTTGATAGTGATTCATCAACTGTAGCAGGTTCAATCACTCATAACAATCCTATCATAGACTCTTCTTGTCAGAAATATGATCTCGTTCTTCTAGGACTGTCTTTGTTTCCAATGATTTGATCCTCAAGATGTGAAGACTTGTACTTGAATGTATTATTGGATTGATTTGTTTGTTGAGAGCCATCTTGAGCTTCATCAGAAGCTACTTCATCTTGAACTTCTGAAGGTTGTTCAGCTTCTGGACTGTCTTCATATTCTTCAATCTGATTAGGTTCTGAAGTATCTTCAGTAGCCTATATATCTGCAAAACTTTCATCTTGCTCTGGAGTTTCACTTCTAGGCTCTTTGTCATCAAATTTAACATGCATAGATTCTTCAACACAGAGTGTCTCTGAATTATACACTTCGTATGCCTTTGACCTTTCAGAGTAACCTAAGAAGATTCCTCTCTGGGCCTTGGCATCAAATTTATTTAGGTAGAGCTTGTTAGTTAAAATATAACATGTACATCCAAATTGATGAAAGTAAGATATATTGGGTCTTCTTCCCTTGAAGAGTTCATATGCAGTTTTCTCCAAGATAGGTTTGATATAGATCCTATTTTGAAGATAACATGGTGTATTCACTGCTTCTACCCATAAATGTTTAGCCAAATTGTTTTCATGAATCATGGTTCTTGCCATTTCTTGTAAGGTTCTATTCTTTCTCTCTACAACCCCATTTTGTTGTGGAGTTCTAGGAGAAGAGAATTCATGGACAATTCCATGCTTTTCACAAAAAGTTTCAAATGGCTCATTTTCAAATTCTCCACCATGATCACTTCAGACTTTCAAAATTTTCATTTCTTTTTCAGATTGTATTTGGGTGCAGAAGTTACTGA
Source organism: Medicago lupulina (assembly GCA_958299785.1). NCBI lineage: Eukaryota > Viridiplantae > Streptophyta > Magnoliopsida > Fabales > Fabaceae > Medicago > Medicago lupulina. Next base: position 38,453,050 of record OY283146.1, on the reverse strand, counting down.
ATACATCATATGCATTATTTTTGCTTCTCAGGAATTTTACCCAAGTCCATCTGCTGTAATCATCAACAATGACTGATCCATATTTGCTTCCATATAAAGATGCAATATTAACTGGTCCAAATAAATCAATATGAAGCAGTTCTAAAGGTTTGGAGCTTGAGACAATGTCTTTAGCTTTAAAAGATGATTTCACAATCTTCCCTTTCTGGCATGCACCACAAAGTGCATCTGAATGATAGTCTATGTTAGGTAGGCCTTTGACAAGTTGTAACTTACTAAGCTTAGAGTTTAACCTCTAGTTAGCATGTCCTAACCTTCTGTGCCATACCCACTTCTTATCATTCATTGATAGAAGACAAATTACCTTCTGATCAACCAGTTCAGAGAAATTGATTTTATGGACATTCTCTACTCTCTTTCCTTTGAGCACAATGGATTTGTTATCTTTGTCGATTACTGTGCAGTTGGTCTTTTCAAACATCACATCATAACCATTGTCACAAAACTGACTGATACTCAAAAGGTTATGTTCAAGACCATCTACCAACCACACATTATTAATATAGATAGAGGAGTTACCAATAGTTCTTGTACCAATGATCTTGCCATACTGGTTGCCTCCAAACTTCACATTTCCTCCTTCTTTCATTGTGAGGGTGAGGAACATTGACTTCTCTCCTGTCATATGTCTTGAGCAACCGCTGTCCAGATACCATGATTTTTGCTTTTCCTTTGCTCTTAGGCATTTCTGCAGTATTGATGATTTCAGATTTAGGTACCCATTGTTTTATAGGTCCTTTGAGGTTAGTGCTGGAAGTTTTACTCTTCACTTCTTGTACCTTGAGGTGTGGTTTTGAGAGCTTTTGATTGATCAGTGTTTTAGGTTTAAAACCTTTTAGTTATGATTCACCTGAAGCCATAACTGTTTTGTTCTTCTGAGACTTAGATTTCAAGATACCAGATTCTGGCTTCAACAGACTATGCGGAACAGGTTCTGATCTCTTCAAAATCTTGATCTTTGAGGTCTTAGAATCAGAATTTGTCATAGCCTTAGACCTACAGTTCTTTATCTTTGAAGTAATCTTAGCCTTAGAGCTAGAAGCTTCAGGTTCTGACTGAACCACAATTTCAACTTTAACACCTTTAGGTACAAAGAAGGTTTTCAATCCTTCCTCGATACATTCACAACATGCTTTAAGATTGGTTTCATTAGATTTCTCTTCTGAAAATCCAATCCCTTTGCCATTGTTCTTGTAAATGCTGTAAATCATAGAAGCAACTCTGCTTCTTTCAATACCAGACATAATAAAATCTTCCAGAGCAATTTCATGGTTGCTTAGAGGTTTTCCATTACACTTTTCTTGTAGCTTCTGACATAAGAACATGAGCTTCTCTTCATAAGTTTTGCAAATGAAGTCAAAGCCTCTAAGTCCTTCTTCACAAGCTTTTAGATCCAATAGAGTTGATTCTTGTTGTTTCATTAAATCAACATATTTTTCTTTTAAATCTTTCAACTCATTGGTTCTCAGCTCAAAATGTGTAACGAACTCTTTAAGAGACTCAATAAGTTCTTCTCTGGGAATTTAAGAATAGACCTCATTTTCTTCTTCTGAATGTGATTCTGGTTCAGCTTCTGAAGTTACTGTAGCCACTAACCCAACAACTACCTTTGCATCTTCATTAGCATCATCCTTATCAAATTTAGATTCACTGTCTAAATCTTTCCATGTTGCCATCAAACTCTGCTTGATCTGCTTCTTGATCTTGTTTGATTTGAAAGTTAACTTCTTAGACTTGTCCTTTGATTTCTTTTTCTGAAGATCAGGGCAATCAACAATGAAGTGTCCAGGCTTCTTGCAGTTAAAGAAACCCTTCTGATCTTCTTTCCTGAAGCCTTCGTAACTACATCTTCTGCTCAAGAACTTCTTGTTCTTGTTGGCCAGATACTGCAGCCTGTTTGAAAGCATAGCCATCATCTTAGCAGGATCTTCATCGGAATCTCCATCAGGTGACTCTTCTTCAGATTCTATAACTTTTAGAGCTTTTGATGACTTTCTTTTAGATGGTAGAGCAATAGATTTACTCTTCTTAGCAGGCTCATGTTCATTAAGACTTATCTCATGAACTTTGAGAGAGCTGACAAGATCTTCAACACTCAGAGTGTTTAGATCTTTAGCTTCCTCAATAGTAGTAACCTTTAGTCTCCATCTTGCAGGCAGGCTTCTTAATATCTTGCTCACATGATCAGAAGCAACATAGCTTTTCTTCAATATTTTTAGTCCAAAGACTACAAATACAAAGGTAGACAAAGAGCTCTTCAAGATCTTCATTGAACTTTGGAAATGTAGAAGTTGGTTTTCCAGCAAGAGAACTCTTCAAGATCTCCATTGAACTTTGAAACTTTTCCTGAGTCAGCTTTCTTATCAATGTAGTCATAAGGTACAACATTATGATTACCACCAGAACCAGAAACAGATGATTCAGCAGACATGTTTTTCTCAGATCTTGGACTGTTACACTGTTAAGTGTTATCAACAAAACCAAGGCTCTAGATACCAATTGAAGGTGAGAAAAAACAAAAGAAGGGGGAGTTGAATTGTGTTAGCTTTTTCTTCGTTTTCTCCTACTGAAGTCACTGATCAGAAGCAGTTAGAGTATAGCTTCTTAAGTGATGTTCAGATTCTATATGCAGCGGATAAAACAGAGAGAGAGAGAGAGAGAGAGAGAGAGAGAGAGAGAGAGAAGCAATTATACAGGTTCCATCCACAAACCGGAAGTAGTCTTGTCCCCCTTGCACTTCCAAGGAGAGTTCACTATAATGTAATATCTGATTACAAATGCTCACTGCTAAACTTAGCAAGAGACTTCAAATGCTCAAGCAAAACTGCAAGAGACTTCCTATGCTCCTGAACACAATTAAGAGACTTTTATGCTCAAGCACAACTGCAAGAGACTTCTAATCAAACATAATTACAAAGAAAAATGTTTGACGTTGAACACTTGATATACACTCAGTGGTGTTCACAATACAAATCAGATACAGACTCTTGAGACTCTAGAATTTCTAAGATATGAACTTTGATAAGAAATTCTAAGTGAACTTTTTGATGCAGAACAATTTCAGTAGAGTTTTGGCTCTTTTAAATTGTTGTGAGTCTCTCACAATTCTTCAAGTCTTCACTCCTTTATATAAAGGTGTGAAAGAGACGTTGTGAATTGCTGGCACATCAAAATAAGAGTCGTTTGAAGCTTTGATCAATCACCAATGATCTTTTGCCTGATATGGTTGTTGTCCTATGAAGGATCAATTTCAAATCCATTCCAAGTCTGTACGAACATCGTTGCAGGAAGAGCTCTTATTCTTGTCTTGTAGCAGAGACAAAAACTGAGTAGTGGAGGTAGTGGTTGTACACTTCGTACAATTGTACTTTGTCAACGCTCTTCAAAAAACAAGCATCCAATGCCTTCAAGTTCATTTGAATTAGTCGTTGCTTCACTCTTATGGTCTTATACAATGCTTATACGAGATTAAATCCATTGAACAACCTTTGAAGCTTTAAGTCTTGCATCTTATGATGAACTACAGCTTCTGGTGATCTTCAGCTTCTGATGAACTTGCTTCTGATGATGTCATCACTTCAGGAGCAGTTTGTCTTCAGGAGCACTTTTGACTTCAGGAGCAGTTCTCTTGAGACGCTTTAAGCTTCCTTTTTGTTGATTCCTTTGTTCTCTTTTGTTATTCCAGAACCTAATGATGATCTCAAATTTTTATTTATGGTCCTGTACACTTGAACAAATATTAGCATATCCAATTGACAATTTTTAATCCCTTGTTATCATCAAAACTCTCAAGAGGTAGTGTTAAACACATTTTGTTCCAACATAGAAGAATAAAAATGGAGTGAAGTTGGTTGATTTTAATTACAAGAAAGCAAGTCTAAGTGTAGATTAAAATTGATTAAAAGTTTGCTTATGAAAATAAAGGAAAAAGAATCTCATGGGTTAAAATCCAAGGTTTCTTAAGAAAATATTTTTGGAGTTTTGATTATTTGATTTTTTTGGAAAATTGATTTTTCTAAGTTAACGTAAACTAAGAAAACTACACGTAACGACGTAATATAATAAAAGGCGAGAAATTTACAAAGGACGTTGGATCCTAAGCAAATTCTCAAGTTTGAAATGAACCTAAAATTACTGATAGTTTGATTTTAAGAAAATTTTAGAGTTCAATCATTAACCTAAATTGTCACAAATTCAATTTTGTCTTCGATCGCGGTCATGGCGTAAAACGGTAAACAAGTGTGTGATAGTGTCAGTGCATATTCTCATTATTTGGATATTTACATGGGTTTCTAAATACATGCTAAAGCTTCAAGAAATATAAATGACGAGAAAAATAAAGTGCGCAAATTAAAATTACATCGAAGTCCTAAATACACACTAAAAATAACGACGTTAAAGTAAATAGCAAAAAATTAAAATATGCATGAGATGTTTCTAAGTAATAACGCAAATATACTAAAAAGTAGTAAGTAAACAAATAACACCAAGCAACATATTTTTTGTAAACCTAAGAAAAGGTTTTAATTAAAAAGAGGTGCATGAAGTAAAAACAGTGGTAAAATAGTAAAATAGTAGTGAATTTAAAACAACAATGGGCTTAGTAAAAAATAGTTGGGCTCAGACTGGATAGATCTGAGCCATCTGATCAATCAGAAGGTTTAGATCTAATCACAGTGAAACTCATCACAGCCACTCAAATAGATCAAAGGATTAAAACAAACAGGGAACACAGTAAGCAGTAGCAAGGGAACACGCACAAGAATAACAAAACAAAACAAAACAGGGAAAGCAGCTGAAACCGTTAGATCTGAGATCTAACGGCTCAAAACAAAGGTGGTTCAACGATTCAAAGGAAGAAAGACCAGTTCCTAAAGGGAGTGAACCCGTTCGGTTCAGAAAGAGTATATAAAGGACTTCAGGATTTTTTTTTTTTATCATTTTCAACTCTTCTTTCTCTCTCTAAACCAAACCTTGATATCCCTTCTCTCTAGAAATGTCAATTGGAGAAGATGAATCTTCATCTTCAACCTCCCTCCGGTGCGGTGGTCGGAGTAAAAAAAAATGCTCCGATTCACAAATTTTTTACAGTTTTAACATTCCATTTTCTCACTGATTTCAAATCTTAAAACACTTTTTCAATACAAAGCACGAATTTATGTAGATCTACAAAAGAAAACCGAACTCGAAAACAAACACAAACCTTACCCTTCCTTTCGGTTCGATTCTGTTAGTTCATGTTGAAATGGCGTGGCTTTGTTCACCTTCTTTCGCGTTCCGTTTTGCTCCTACTTTCTTCTTCCTTCTTTAAAATGCGAGTCTGCTACTGTACCTTGCTTTGGTTCAGTTTCGCGAACGGTTTGTCTTCAGTTCAGTTGAACCGGTTCGGTTCCGTATGCTCTTGGTTCGGCTCCGGTTGGACTATACTACGCTACGATTGCTGGCCGATTCAAGTTGTTGCTGGAATGATGAATTTTGGTTTGGATCGGTAGTAAAATGTTTGTGTGGTTTGAGATTCGAAATTGCTATTCTGGAAAAGTAATGTGTATGAATGTTCTTGAGATATTCATGATTTTTTTGTAGATTTTTTATGTTTGATCTTAAAAGTGTAAGAAAATTGATGGATTAGGGTTTGTGATTGTGACTGTTGCGGCTGTCAGTCAGTGCCAGTCTCTGGGTCAGTGATTGGTACCAATGATTGCAATAAATGTTGTTATTTATAGTGCTACTTTTTAGGGTTATGACTGAAAACTGGACTGGACCAAAATACCCCCAAAAGGGATCTTATCCAAAGGACAGCTGGACTATATAAACTTGGACCAAAAGAAAATGACATAAAAGAAACTTAAAAAAGAAATTAATAATAATAATGAAAAGAAAACGAAAATAAATGAAAAATTAAAATCTTATTTATAAAAGTTCTTAAGTTGTCTTAGACAATTTTTTGGAGCCAAAACTTGAGGTTAATTAATTTTGTCATTTTTATATTGACATCTCATTATTATTATTAGTTAATATATATATATATATATATATATATATATATATATATATATATATATATATATATATAAGTAATTGAACAAACTTTTGCTAAGTTTGTGCCTAAACTACTAAATACGTTTTTTATTTTCGGTAATCTATTTTTGTTTTTTTTTCTTTCATCATAATCTTAGTTTGTTTTTTTTCGTTTTTTTTTTCTTTCACAATCTTATTTTGTTTTTTTGTTTAATTGACATTATAGTTTTGTTTTCTATTTTCTCTATTTATTTGACAATATAAACACCGATCCCCATATATTTTTTTTGTCTTTTGTTAACTAATATTAAATCCTATTTGCCACTATAATTGAACAAATATTTGCTATATTTATGCCACCAAAGTATGGATAAGTTTTATATTTTCGGCATAATCTTTGGTTTTTTTTTAACACTAATCTTTGGTTTGTTTTATATTTTTCCTATTTTTTTTTGTTTAGTTATTATATTTGTGTCAACAAAGTATGGATACGTTTTATATTTTCGGCGCAATCTTTTTTCCTATTTTTAGTTTTTGGTAACAAACTCTCTCTACATCTTTTCTAATTTATGCAAAACAAATCATCTCTCACTTTCTCTATATAAGTAACATCAAATAGCATTTATTTGTCATCATTCATTCGATTAATAAAGTTTCAAAAAGCTTCAAATTAACGTGTGTCATATTTTTTTTGGCTTTGAATCTCTTTTTCTATTTCTAACTTCTTTTTTATATACACGATTAAAGTATCTCTTTCAAAAAAAAAATATTTCTAACTTTGTCTACCATTGTATGATTTATTTCTTTTCAATTGTGTGTAGGTTGAATAATGGCTTCTCATATTACTGCTATTGATGACATTGTTGCTGGAAAAATTGATTGGAAGATACGTGTTCGTATAGTTAATCTTTGAAAAATTTCTGATTTCAACAAACCAAAAGAGGCATCCAGTAGAGGCATCCAGTATTGAATTACTTTTGCTAGATGAAAAGGTATGGTCATGTATATGGTTCTATTGTATCTATAAATTTTGTTGTTAAATATGTCTGGTTTATACTTTTTTTTTTAAGACATAAAAATGGAATATATTAACAACGGCAGTGGGCCACTTCAGCACAAGGTGTACCAAAGAGCCACCCCGAAAAAGTCACAAACAAACAATATTTATAAACAAAGGTCAGTCGATACCCAGACACAACAAAGGGTCTGACCACCAACTCAGAGATCCGTACACAAATGTGGCCTTTTTAGCCTTAAGCCTCCAAAACGAATGAAATTTAACTTTCTCTAAAAGTTTGCCAATGGGGCTTTGGATATTATTAAATAATCTATTGTTACGTTCATTCCAAACCACCCAGACACAAAGTAACCATATGAGCTGAAGGAAAGATGTACGCTTCTTCGCAGAACCTGTATAATGAATGAACTGAACAAAATGGTCGCATATATCATAGGGCTCGACACCTGAGACCCCAATCCACGATCTAACCTGCTGCCATGAGGAGCCAAAAATGTCACAATGAAGAAATAAATGGGACGCCGATTCATCATGACCGCACCCAGCTATACACCTAGCATCGTCTGTTGAAAGCACGCCACGCCTAACCAGATTAAGCTTGGTCGGAAACCTGTCTCTCAGCAAACGCCAAGCAAAGATGGTAACCTTCAAGGGAACCTGTTTATGCCAAACAAGATTATTCATTCCTACATCAGGCGGATCGGTTTAAGCAGTCAGAATGTGGTAAGCAGCACGCACTGTGTAACCCCCTGCTATATCTGGTTCCCATTGCCACCTGTCTATCACAATAGTCTGCAAAACAACATTATTAACAAGATGACTACACTCCACTACCAACTCCTCCTCCCATGCCCTCAAACTCCTCCTCCAACTCCACGCCTCACCTCCAACCTCCCAACCAAGAGCACACATATCAGCCACCGTACACAATTTATTAGTCGTTAAATCAAAAAGTCGGCTAAATCGAGTACGTAAAGGCACATCACCCAACCACCTATCGTACCAAAAGAAAGTATCGGAACCATCCCCCACTCTTTTCGACACCCTTTCTGTGAACCCACCCCCGTCGGCGGCACCTAACCCATCCCTAAGCTTCACTAACTCCGTCCACCATAAAGAACCACTCTGGCCCCCAACCTCCAACGTCCCTGCCTCCTCACCATACCTCGCTGCCAAAACCCTATACCACAACCCCTCTCTATCCATTAGCATCCGCCAACACCATTTACCTAGTAAGGCATTATTAAACTCCCTCAACTGCTTCACCCCTAGCCCTTCATACTCCTTAGTTAAACAAACAGAGCTCCAAGCGATCCAGGACATTTTCCTGTTTTCCTCACTCCCTCCCCAAAAAAATTTATTAAATAGATTCAATGATAGAGATTATACCTGACGGAGCTTTGAAAAAGGAAAGGGCATAGACAGGCAGTGCGGTCAAGACAGACTTTAGCAGAACTAACCGGCCCCCGAATGAGAGGAAACGACAACATGTTTATGTTATGTATTATCAAATATCTTATTTATAAAAGTTCTTAAGTTGTCTTAGACAACTTTTTGGAGCCAAAACTTGAGGTTAATTTTGTCATTTTTATATTGACATCTTATTATTATTATTAGTTAATATATATATATATATATATATATATATATATATATATATATAAGTAATTGAACAAACTTTTGCTAAATTTGTTCATAAACTACTAAATACGTTTTTTATTTTCGGTAATCTTTGTTTTTTTTTTCTTTCACAATCTTATTTTGTTTTTTTGTTTAATTGACATTATAGTTTTATTTTCTATTTTCTCTATTTATTTGGCAATACATACACCGATCCCCATATAATTTTGTTGTTTTTTGTTAACTAATATTAAATCCTATTTGCCACTATTTGCTATATTTATGCCACCAAAGTATGGATAAGTTTTATATTTTCAGCATAATCTTTGGGTTTTTTTTTTACACTAACCTTTGGTTTGTTTTATATTTTTCCTATTTTTTTGTTTAGTTATTATATTTGTGTCACCAAAGTATGGATACGTTTATATTTTCGGCGTAATCCTTTTTCCTATTTTTAGTTTTTGGTAACAAACTCTCTCTACATCTGTTCTACTTTATGCAAAACAAATCATCTCTCACTTTCTCATATAAGTAACATCAAATAGCATTTATTTGTCATCATTCATTCGATTAATAAATCTTCAAAAAGCTTCAAATTAACGTGCGTCATATTTTTTTGGCTTTGAATCTCTTTTTCTCTTTCTAACTTTTTATTTATATACACGATTAAAGTATCTCTATATTAATATTTCTAACTTTGTATGATTTATTTCTTTTCAATTTTATGTAGGTTGAATAATGGCTTCTCATATTACTGCTATTGATGACATTGTTGCTGGAAAAATTGATTGGAAGATACGTGTTCGTATAGTTAATCTTTGGAAAATTCCTGATTTCAACAAACCAAAAGAGGCATCCAGTAGAGGCATCCAGTATTGAATTACTTTTACTAGATGAAAAGGTATGGTCATGTATATGGTTCTATTGTACCTATAAATTTTGTTGTTAAATATGTCTGGTTTATACTACAACATGTTTATGTTATGTATTATGAAATATATTATTTTTTGTTATTAAACATCTATCGTACCTATATGGTTTATACCTGTCTATTTGTTATTAAACATCTGTGATTTATTCGTGTATTTCACAAGTTGTATCTTTTGTTTTTCATCACACTTAAATTAGCCAATTAAATACTAATTTCTTTATCTACATATATATACCTAAACATTTTATTTTTAATTTTTAGGTATATAGAGAGGGTAACAGACCTCAACCAGCTGTCTGCCCAAAACATACCCGAAAACCAACCTAAACTACTACTATAAATTTATTATAATAATAAAAAAAATCTTTAATGTGTTTCATGGCTATACGTGTTGTTAAAAAAGATTATTTGGTCATTGTTTTTTTGTTTCACGTTTATATTTCACATTATCTTTTTAGTCACATAATGTTTTATTTATTTCAGTTGTCAAATATACAAGCTTCAATTAAAAGCAAGGATTTCAAACAGGATGGTGATTCTATTGAAGAGGGTGCTTCATATACTTTTAGGGATATACTTCGTGTCTCTAATCCTGAAAAATTGATTGAAAGATACGTGTTCGTATAGTTAATCTTTGGAAAATTTCTGATTTCAACAAAACAAAAGAGACATCCAGTAGAGGCATCTAGTATTGAATTACTTTTGCTAGATGAAAAGGTATGGTCATGTATATGGTTCTATTGTACCTATAAATTTTGTTGTTAAATATGTCTGATTTATACTACAACATGTTTATGTTATGTATTATGAAATACGTTTAAAATGCAAATAAAAATGAGAACTAAAAAACTAACGCAACGAGCGTTAAAATACTTCTAAAGTATTTCTCAAAAAAAAAAATACAAAGAATTAAAGTGCGAAAAAAAAAAAGGAAATTAAGGTGAGTAAAATGAGTTTTAAAAAGCACATAAAATGATGGTTAAACGGAGAATCTTGATCAAAATTTGGGGTATGACATTAGGCAACAATTAGCTTGTCTTGCAATCCAAGCAACACCCTTGTGGACTACAAGTCTTGTCAAACAAGTGGGTAAACAAGTGAAGCACCCATCTTACTTTTCTTGCACTTCAAGAAATAGTAGCCCATATGCCTTGCCGAGCAAGAAAATTGCCTTATATTCATGCTTTCTAGAAATAAATAGCGTCTTCAGTTTTCTTGAAAAAGAAAAAAAAATACAGCTTACGTTGAACGGGTCCAAGTTGGTTTTGAGTCACACACAACATGTTTCATAACTTGCTGCACAATTTCTTTGAATCCATTCTAGAACGTTGGAATAACTTTTCTCTAAATCGGCTTACGTTGAACAGGTCCAAGGTGGACCAGTCTTTTTAGTGGTCTAAGAAGAATCCGACCAATCTTTCTTTAATGATTGAAGCACTTTTCAAGCATAAATAACAATCATTTGTGTCCTTATTAAAGACAAACTCTTGTACTTTTAAGCACTCATGACAGTTTTTTTTTTACTCAACACTCATGACAGAGTAATCTACAATTTAACTGTTATATTAACCACTCTAAAATCACATAGTAAATTACATTAATTATTTTTTAGGTTCAAAAATGTACATCAGTATTTAATATACAATAAAGAATCTAAAGAACTCCCTTCAAAAAAGAATCTAAAGGACTAGAGTGAAACACAACTGCACAGACAACAAAATTTCGCTAGGTTATAACTTAACCGAAAAAATCTTTCAGAAAAGAAAACTTGCTTTTGTCCAACAAGCAGAAGACCAACACCGAAACAAGGGGGATAAAAATTGTCCAAAAAAGTAATATGTTTCTCCAATTTGTAGGCTTATTTGCTGAAACAGATGATGTTGCTACTTCTGATTGTTCACCCACCTAATAATAGAAATCAAGAAAGGGAGAAGCTTTTAGTGTCCAAGAAGGTTTGGATGCACGTTTGTTAATGCAAACGTGCAGTGAATTCTTGCGGAAGACCAAAAGCTATAAATATCATGTCTAACTTAAATTGGGATGTGAAATTTAGCATCCAAAAGCTGATCCAAACATGCTATAAATCTTTTTTATATTGTCGGTATATACCAATCAATTCTGAAACGAAGTATTATTAATAAAGTGTAGACCAAAAATTGTGGTGGCAAAATCCAGTGCAAAAGTGAAGTTAAGCGCTATGGCTCAAACGACTTGTGTTTTTATGTGTAAGAATTCTTGGAAAAGATGGGATTTGGAAATACTTTTCTTAAAAATTTTAGGCATGATAACTAGGTTGGCATTCATATTACATCAAATCCAATTTTCCATGATTGAACAATGCACGTTGAGATAGATTGTCATTTTATCAGAGAGAAGGTTTAACGAAAACTTGTATCTACTTCCTTTGTTAGAATATGCAACATAATATCAACTAGTTAAAAGGAATAGGCTGATAAAAAAGATACCTGCCTGAAAGGTTTTATTGAAGTGTTCCATTCCTTCTTCATCAAATGATTTTGTACAGCTATCATTGCTTGAGTCAATGTTGGAAGCTTGATCTTCATTTCTGTTAATTATCCCATTGTTGCATCCACCAATTTTAGTCTCCTTTAACTTTCCTACCAAGCTTTTATTTTCTTGTTTTAAAGCATCTAGCTGCAGGAAGAACGTAGTGGTAACTGGTTCAGAATAAGCAATAGAATTAAAAAAAGATACTGTTATTGTTTAATGGAAACAATACACGTATTTATTTGAGAGGATACGATTCTCCAACTCCAAGAGTAAAACAAATTCAAAAATGCTTACAAGTCTTCTCTCACTCTTCTTGTAACTATCTCAAAACCCACTAACTATCTGATAGCTTTTTGTTAGCTGTCAGCACCACTTATTACGCAATGCTGATTCAAGTAAAGCTAAGCATGAAGATAAGGAAAGCTTGCAGTACAAGTCATTAACATAGAGTAGTACTTTTAGCTTCGTTAGTGTATAAATACATTGATGTAATCTTTGTTCAATCTAATGAATCACATTCACATTTTCACAGTTTCTTAATATGGTATCAATTTTCTCTCTCCTCTTGAGAGAGTTACATCAATGTATTAGGCAAAACAGCTCCCATTGAAGATGCTCTAATGAGTAATTAGAAACTTCTATGTTAAATTTCATTAATTGATTCCTTGAATATTTTCAGTTCAATTTGGACTTAGTATACAAAGTTAAGGTGAACAAAAATTGCATGAAATGATCATTAAAGGACCAAACTGAGATTCGATAAAAGATAAAAACATAAAACTTATTTGACGAGGTTAAACGTAAATACCTGTTTATTAATGCGCTCCCTTTCAGTAGCTAGTTGCATTACCAAATCCATGATAAACTTTGTTCTGGTATCAATTTCTTTTGCACTTGATAATTTTGTACTGGTAGCGTGATCCAATGATGTTTTCATGCAAAGCATTCTCGACTTGAAGAGATCCAACTCTTTATGAAGTTCAAGGTTATTTTCAGATAGCACAATGCATTGTTCTTCAGCGCTATCTTTATTACCTTCAGCTTTTGAAACCTTAGATTTGAGCTCTTCAATTAATATTTCCATATCCCAAATTGCTGTGTATAACATATTCTGCTGTTCTTGACCTGCTTCAGAAGATGCCTTCGCATTCTGTAGTTGGATATCTAGCTCCCTCAGTTGCTTCTCAAGCGAACCGACTTTTTTCTCGGCAGTACTAGCACTCCCTTTAAGAAAATTCAGCTCTTCAGTAAGTTCCAAGTTCGTTTCAGTTAACTGTGTAACCTTTGCTTCAGCACTCTCAGCTCGATTTTCTGCTATATCAATGCTTTCTTTTAGAGATTCGGCAAAATTTTCTATTTCTATAAGTTGTTCTTGACAGGCTTCGTTCTCTTCACTCAAAGAATTTATCTGAACCTCAAAATTCTTTTGTTCTTCTTCTAGAATTTTCACCTTTTCCCTCAAATCCAACACCTCAGTATTTTCCTGAGTATCGTCAACATTAACATTACATCTCCCGTTCTTCTCTAAAGTAGCATCTTTAGCCTTAAGTTGTTCGATTAAAATTTGAATATTCAATTTTAGCTCATTTTCTCGCTGCATATAACCGTTGAGGTTGAACTCAGTTACTTGGAGACGTCCCATTATACTTTTCGAAATCCCCATTAACACCTCGGTAGCATTGTCTGCTTCAAGAAATCTTCCCCAAACAACTTCTGCTGCTTCTTCCATATAAAATGCCACTTGTTCAGTGTAGCGGAGTTTCAACTTTAGTTCTTCGTTATTTCTTGAATCCACTAACTTCTTTTCAAGATCTAGCTCCCTTGCGAGCGACTTCTCAAGCATCCGAAGAATATATCTCTGTTGTTCTACCATTCTCTGATCTTTCGTTGTCACTTTCACATTTGACACATGACTATTTTCTGATAAATTCAAAGCCTTCCCCATTTCCCCTGTGTACATGAATGACTAAAAACGATAAATAAATGAAAAATAACTCGATGTAAAATTTTCGAACAAAAAGAAATATCTGTGTAATATTTCAACTTACAATTCTCATGTTGGAAAGCCACAAGACTTTTCTGAAGCTGCGATGACTGAATCTTTAACTCCAATAACTGTTGTTGTAGTTGCTTCTTAGACTCTTCGGAATCTTGCAATTTTTCATCCATTATAAAGAAAACCTCAGTCAAATGACTGCACGACAATATTTTATGACGAGAATCAACAATTTCTTCATGTAGAGTGTCCAGGAAATTGTCAAGCTCTTTTGCCTCAAAATCTAAAATGGCAGACAATAGATCAAACATCATTGCCTTCTCAAATGAGTTTTCTAAGTCGCAGGTATTCTTTGAATCTATTTCTTCAAGATCGTTTTCTCGAGCCAATAGATAAATATATAGAACATGCAACTTCACCAGCTTCTCGGAAGAATAGGCTAGCCGGTGATCTATTTCTGTTAAGGCTTGCAAGGATATATCAAGATCTTGGATGTCGTTTTCTTTTGTTGAGAAACCCTTGAGTGAGTAGAGTTTTTCTAAAGCTGCATCCATTTCTTGGACCTCTTTCTTGGTTTAGAAATTAGAGGCTAGCTCTGAAAATAAAATAGAAATTTTATTTTGGTGGTAGAAAAGAAACAGCCTCACTTTATGTATTAAATAAGGGCTTAATAGCATTTTCCTCCCCTAACTTTCACGAAGTTGTGATTTTGGTCCTTATAAAAAAAACTACAAAACCGCCCCCTAAGTTTTGCAATTGTAGCAGTTTTAGCCCCCAAGGCAAAAAAAATAAAAAAATAACACGTGACACATCAATTAGGGTGTCACATCAGCGTAGATCGAGTCAAAATTGGCCTTGGGGGCCAAAACTGCCACAGGTGCAAAAACTTAGGGGGTAGTTTTGTAGTTTTTTTTTTTAGGAGGCCAAAATCGCAACTTTGGAAAAGTTAAGGGACTAAACCTGTTATTATGCCATAAATAAATAGTTTACAATTCAGCAATTAAGTGGATGCCAAGCATCCATGGACACCATTATTAAATAGAAAAAATATAGTATTCTAACTTCTAGGAGATGAAATTTAAATGAAAAACAGAATTTGTTACTTAACGAATTCGTTTATGGGCTCTTACTACTCTATTGCAATGGGATTTTACTATTCTACTAAAAACAACATAAATTAGCAGTTGGTAACTTTTTTTTCTAAGAAGCTAAGTTAGTCTATCCAAATTGACGTCAGGAAGAATTAAACCTGAGACCTTGAGGAGCAACACACTCCTATATTCCAAGTCAACACTATCAGACCAACCCTAGTGAGTTATTAACAGTTGGCAATTAGCAGCTTTTGCTTTTCTTTATATTGATTACAACTACCTTCCTAGTCCCTAGTCCCTACCCTAAGACCTTATTTTTCGCTCAATTTCTTATTTATAGGAAACATCTAATTTCTTCTAATTTTCTCAGTCAAACTAACCAATCTAATGTGTTAACTAACTCTCTCACTAACCATCACTAACAGACACCTAACACTACTAACGCCTAACATTAAAAAAGAAAAAAATGATTATGTAGTTAAAGAAATGCAGCTATAGCTTTGCAATTGTACGTTAGGCCCAACTATATGTTGTGGGGGGAGTGGTGATTGCCCCTGTGGTACTGTTCATGGGTATTGTTGTAATTTGGATTGTAATACGATATATATGGTTTGTAACTTAGCCAAACTGCGTAAACAGCGATTACATTCCATTGTTTGTGATTTGCGTTTCTTTAATCTTTTCTTACAACTTATTGTTCTAACACAAACAATGTGTGACTCTTAAGTTTTAACACACTCATGATCCAATGGATCTCGGATACAGACACGGACATCGGACATAGACACTGACACAATAATTTGAGAAAATTACATAATTCAGTGTAATTATAAGTGTCGGTGTCGGAGTGTCGGACACGACACGTGTTGGACACCTAGACATGCCTAATCCGAAGAGTGTCCGTGCTTCATAGGTGACAAATAAAGTATCTACTCGAATCTTAACAACAGAAACCACATGAGATCTTAGTTTTCTAGCAAATCCAGCACACAAAAGTCATAAGCATATGTTCTAATCCTTAGAAATTCATGAAAGATAACCACACAAAAATACAATTTTAATGAAGATTCAGCTTACAACAAAACTCCAAACCATACTGTTAAAAACATGAAACTGCCACAGCTATAACAAACAACAATTAAGACTTTCTCATTTCCCCATAGGAAGGACATACAAATAAAGAAAGTTCCAAAGTAAACATCAAATTATCAATTGAGAACTGAGAAATAAAGCCTTACCTTTCTATAAATGCTTCTGGACTCTAAACAAGAGACCCCACATGAAAATTATCCAGGAAAGTCTATTTGGAAGAACTTCTAGTTCTAGCCAAGTCTTTTAACTACCACTCATAAACAAAAGGGTACCTTCTTTTTTGTGGTGACACTCTGTCTCCAATAATTGTGGATAAATAAGGTTGAAGAGGAAGAAGTCAAAATGGTCAAACTAAAGCCTGAGAGTAGGAACAGAAAAAATCAAAGAAAAAAAGAAGACTTAGAATGGGGTGCACGTTGGTTTTGACAAAGATTATTTGAATAATTGAGTTTGAGTTTGAGTTCTGGCAAAGGCACGACACAAAACAATAATAGAGACCGGACATCATAGATAGATCTATCACTCCAACGTACGGTTTAGGTGGCTGTAAAGCTCAAGGGTCTTGGTTGTTGTGGGACCCTCTTGTTGGGTTCAAACAACTTTCTCATACAAAATGTCAATTGTCATTCGACCACATAAATAATATTTGTATAATCATTTTTGAATATTTTTCGAAACAATTCTTTCTTTCTTAATTACTTAGTGATTTTATTTATTTATTTTTATTGTTTTTTTCAATAAAAAAAAGAAAAAAAATAGTTGTCACAAAAGTTATTTAAAATTAATTATATAAATATCATTAATCTTTAACTAGTGTGTTGTATATGTGTTGGGTGAAATTATCGGTGGACACAGACTATACGACATCCCCAAGACATAGGAACAAAATCTAAAATTATGAAAGTTATAAATTTTTTGGATGAATTCTTGCACAACTTCTTTTGAGATAACAATTACTCCCTCTGTCTTTTAATTAGGGGTGTTCGCGGTGCGGTTTGGTTCGGTTTTGAGCATAAAAGTCATCCAAACCGCGAGATAAAAAAACATGCGGTTTGGTTTGGTTCAGTTGATTTTTAAAATGTCATTCAAACCAAACCAATGCGGTTTGGATTGGTTTGGTTGGTGTGGCTAATCACGATATTAAAAAAATTACATTAATTCTAATATTGCCAACTTGTTACAAAATAAACATAGGACATTTTGTTTTGTTGTTTACATGATAAAATATGACTACACATGAATTGCATAGATCCTAAAATATTGTCATGCATTAATATAGTCATGAATTACCCATGTCATAAACTGGCAGAACATACCAACAAAGTTATATGGTAACTCCATCATCCAAAAATAGCATTGCAGTATTAAGCAATTTTAGATATCTTTATATCATAACATTTTAGTACGCAGAAACCCTAAGGAAAAAGAATTGAAATGAGTCTCATTTCTGAAATGAAATGAATAGCTGTATAGCGTTGGGTTTGGGCTTCGGTTCACTTTGGTATTGGGCTAGTACAATACTTAGTTTAATAACATTGAGTATTCTTGCGGTTTGGTTTGGTTTGGTTCAGTTGCTGAGATGCATGCAAACCGCAAACCGAACCAAACCGCGCGGTTCAGTGCAAAAGTCATCCGAACTCATCCGAACCAAGTGCGGTTTTTTGCGGTTTCGGTTTGCATTGGTTTGGTTTGCGGTTTTTCTATTGAGTTGGTTCGATTTTAAACACCCCTACTTTTAATATAAACAAATTTTGATTTTTAAGTTCTTTTAATTAATAATGTATGTGGTCTATAATGTAGACCACATACATTATTAATTGAACGAACCTAAAAGTTAAAATTTTCTTATATTAAAAAACGGAGGAAGAAGTACATTTTTTTAAAACTCAATTCAGTACATTGAAGAAAACTTAAAAGATAAAACTAAATAACATAGGGACTATACTTTCTGAAATAATATATGATACGCTATAATAACAATTGAAGTTATTGGTTCACCACTATCAACGGTTATCAACATCTTTAATGATCCATGTTTAGTTTTCATCCAAGACAGTCTAACATAAAATTGAACGTGGGTAAAAATAGGTCTTGGTAGATAATGCCCATCATTAGATAGCATTTTAGTAGCATCGACCAAGATGAAACAACACTGGATAACAGATGAAAAACAATGTTAAAGTGAAGTGAAGAGATAATAAACCATGCTAAAGTGAAAGGTTATGTTATTATCTAGTAACAATAGGGATATAAAAGTTTGTTGTGATCCAAAAATGATAGAAATGCAATTATTATATTGGTTTGTTACAAGCTTGTAATACTAATGAATGTTTATAATAGAATGCAGTTATTATATTAGTTTGTTACTATCCTCATAATAGAGAATTTAGTTTTATATATTAAGTATAAATAGATCTCTGGGGACTTTTGAAAGGATTAAGAAATATGATCTTAACGATTAATGAACTTTGGAGTTTGGCACCGACTCATAGTGCAATTTTCATTATCTTTTTCGTATCAACTGTTACTTTCATTCTTGAACACCTTTCATGGCATACCCATTTCAACCATCCCTCATGACTCCATTTTATCATAACCTTACATCTCTTTTAGCTCTTCCTCAATCATCCAACCCATACATGTCTCATGTTCCTTCATCTTCACTATCGTTAGGAATTTTTCACGATACAAAGATTAATCCTCCTTGTGTTTCAGCTTCATCTCCTTCCACCAATCTTGAGCTTAAGGCTTCGTTTAAGTCTATACGCAAAACATTTCAGAAATTAATTAACGATTCATTTGAAAAGTTGAAAGAACTTTTAGCAAACAATGACGAAACACCAACAGAAAAAGCACCAATATTCGATCAGGAACCACCACCAGAATCTGAACTCCAACTCACACAAAATCTTCCCTAGTTGATCACTTCACCCCAAACATTGATGAGTGTCAACAACTCAGTCAGACAAAGAAACCACACAGATTCAAATCCTAAGTGACCACCTCAAAAGTTTAAGAACAAGAATCAGGGATCTTCACCATCTGAGTGCAGCTACAGTACGAGCACAATTATTTTGTTGGTACTAATGATTACACCTTCAAAGCCAAAACCTCCACCTAAATCGTCGATACCGCTATTCTCGAGGCCACGAAGACAACCACATTGTTGACCTCCATCTCCAATGTTGTCATCCTTGGTTCTTCTTTCAAAGTCGTTGGACATATTCCCAGCCCTTTCACCGACTATGTCCTCACCGCCGGATTCGCCACCGATGACACATCGTAACATCATCACTTAGTCATTAGATTCACTTCTGGTGTCGAAACCCTTGTTTGCTTATCTTTATTGAATCCATGACCTTGAGGAGATGGTCAATTTCGAGGAACACAATAGTGATAGCTTTCATCAAGATGAAGCAACATCGGATAACAGATGACAAACGATGCTAAAGTGAAGGCAAGAGATAATAGGCGATGCTAAAGTGAAGGTTATGCTATTTTTTAGTAACGACATGGACAAAAAAGTTTATTATGGTCTAATAATAATAGGAAATGCAGTTATTATCTTAGTTTGTAAAAAAAAAAGAAGTTATTATCTTAGTTAATTACAACCTAGTAATAATAAGGAATTTAGTTTTATAATAGGAATGTAGTTATTTTCGTAGTTTGTTACTATATAGTAATAATAGAGAATTTAGTTTTATATGTTGTGTATAAATAGATCCCGGGATGTTTTTGAAATGGATGAAGGTGAGAAAAATACAAGAAGGAGAGTTGATTTGTGTTAGCTTTTTTTTCGTTTTCTCCTACTGAAGTCACTGTTCAGAAGCAGATAGATTTCAGCTTCTGAAGTGATAATCAGAATCTAAATGCAGCGGATAAAACAGAGACAGAGAGAGAGAGAGAGAGAGAGAGAGAGAGAGAGAGAGAGAGAGAAGAAAGACACAAAGCAATTATACATGTTTCTTCCACAAACCGGAAGTAGTTCTGTCTCCCTTGCACTTTCAAGGAGAGTTCACTAAAAATGTAATATCTAATTACAACTGCTCAATGCTAAAATTAGCAAGAGACTTCAAACTACTCAAGCACAACTGCAAGAGATTTCCTATGCTCCTGAACACAATCAAGAGACTTCTTATGCTCAAGCACAACTGCAAGAGACTTCTATTGAAACAGAATTACAAAGAAAATTGTTTGAGGTTGAACACTTGATATACAATCAGTGGTGTTCACAAAACAAATCAGACACAGACTTTTAAGACTCTAGAATTTCTAAGATATGAACTTTGATAAGAAATTCTAAGTGAACTTTTGATGCAGAACAATTTTGACAAAGTTTAGGCGCTTTCAAATTGTTGTAGAGTCTTGCCACTCTCAAAGTCTTCACTCCTTTATATAAAGGTGTGAAAGAGACGTTGTAAATTGCGAGCACATCAAAAAGAGTCATTTGAAGTTTTGATCAATCACCAATGATTTTTTGCCTGATATGGTTATTGTCCTATGAAGGATCAATTTAAAATCCATTCCAAGTATGAAGGAACATTGTTGCAGACATAGCTGTTATTCTTGTCCTGTAGTAGAGACACAAACTGAGTAGTGGAGGTTGTGGTTGTACACTTCGTACAGTTGTACTTTGTCAACGCTCTTCAAAGAACAAGCATTCAATGCCTTCAAAATCATTTGAATTAGCCGTTGCTTTACTCTTATGGTCTTCTGCAATGCTAGGCATGATTAAAACCTTTGAACAACCTTTGAAGCTTTGATTATTTCATCTTCTGATGATCTTCAGCTTCTGGTGATCTTGCTTATGATGAGGTGCTTTTGATGAACTTGCTTCTGATGACGTCATCACTTCAGGAGCACTTGACTTCAAGAGCACTTTCTTCAGATGCTTGACGCTTCCTTTACTTTGTTGATTCCATTGCTCTCATTTGTTCTTCCAGAACCTATACTTTAAATAAACACTAAATTTTTGTCTATGATCCTGCACACTTGAACAAATATTAGCACATCCAATTGACAATTTTTAATACCTTGTTATCATCAAAACTCTCAAAAGGTAATGTCAAACACATTTTGTTACAACAATCTCCCCCTTTTTGAAGATGACGAACATTAGTATTTAAAATGTTCAATTGTTGTTAATCTAACTAACAAGTTTATTTTAAGGGTATGAGGTTTGTAAGCTCCCCTGAGTCCTATCCATGTTAATTAAATTCATCATTAAAAACGTAATAACACTCAGAATAATCTCACATTAATAGACTAAGAGATAAGAAGAAGGTCCTATTAATTTAACTTGATTAGAATTAAATTAATGGAGCTCAGAGCCTATAAATACTATACATCTACTCCCCCTTTTGTCATCAACAAAAAGTATAAAATAAAGACAAAAAGAAAGATATGAGAAAAACATAGTGAGAAATTCTATAAGAACAATAAAATTAAGTTCAGAAGCAAATTATTAGTTTAGTAACGCATAAACTATTTAGAAGCATAATATTAGATCAGAAGCAAACAAACACATAAACTCAAAAGAGTAAAAACTAAACAAGTTATAATGGTGTGCAACTAAGGCTTGCCTTGTTTCTGGAAAATTTCCATCATCTGTTTGAGCATCTTGTTTGTCTCTTCTGCGTGTTGCTTGATTTCTTTCTTGAAATTCTCATTACTTCTAAGAAGATTCTCTTCTCTAATCCTTGCTTCTTCCAGATTAGCTTCTATAGAAGACTTATACTCAAGCAGTAACAGTTTTTGATCTAGAAGCTCTTTCCTTAACTGCTTGTTTTCTCTTTCCAGTACTGAGTTCCTTTGCACCAATTCCAATTCTGTAGAGGCTGACTTAAAGTTTATCTTGTTCAACCAAGTTAAATTCAGCTCCTTAGGATGAACACAAGCAGGAATAACATCAGAAACATCTATGTCTGATATACACAGTTGTGTCTTATCTTGTGTTCTGCTGACCCTATCTTCTTGTAAGTTGTTGACAACCCCTTTCAACTAATCCTTGAGGTTGTTCTGAGCAATGTCTTGAGCATCAAGAGATGATCTTTGAAGTTCAGACAAGACAAACTCTCCTATTTCTCTTAATCTCCTCCACTGCTTCTCATAGCTTTCTTCATGAACCAAGTTGTTTCTTGCTCCAACTAACTTGTTTAGCTCTTGAAATATGTTCTCACACACATATGCTAATATAGTAGAATCTAGAAACAGGGTGGGTGGAGAAGGGACATTTGTGGTTCTGACAGGAGCACAAGTTTGAATGGCTAGGTTTGAAGATGAAGGTAGGTCAGGTTCAGTGATTTGTTCAAAAGAGGTATGAGACTCATGTTGATCAGCAAAAACTTGTCAGGAACATGTTGTTCAGGAACAGGTTGTTCAGGAACAGTTTGTTCAAGAACAGATTGTCTTCACTTGGCTAACTTTCTCAATGCAATGCCAAAGGATATGTTTGATTGAGTTGCATTGAAGTGATATGGAAAATGTTCAGGATGAAAGATAATATTTGTGAAGGTTAATGAGGCCATTTGTAAGTTTGGTGCTTGTTGTTGGGGGCTTTCTAAAGTAACTTCATCAGAAGCAACTTTAGAGGCTTTTTGTTGATTAAGCTCATAACCAGGTAGTTCACCTGAATAGTGATTGACCAGATTCTGAATGACAGAAGGGTCACTTGTTTAAGTAGTTGGTTTGGGTGGAGATACTGATACTTCATGATTGGCAGACTCAAGCCCTGTTTGATCACCTACAACATCTGCATCAGCAGGAATAGATTGAAGTGGTTTAATCATTGGTGGTTGTAGAGGATGATCAGCAGGTAGTCTTACATAGCAACATAGGAACAAAGGTATCATTATCAGGATTTTTCTTGTGCTTGGTGGATGATGATGGGAATAAACGTTTTTGTATGTTTGCATAAACTCTATTCAAGGGAATATCATCTATGTCTGAAGAGGTTGAGGTAGAAGTTGTGTGTGAGGTTGAGGTTGAATGAGAGTCTAAGGTTGTACTAGATTCTATTTCTGTTATATTAGCAATGTTAAGAGAATCAGTATTACCTTTTTCAGCTTCTGAAGCATTAGCTTCTGAACAACCAGCTTCCTTCTGAACTCCTTCAGTAGTATCCACTAGTTCACCGGACACCACCAATCGTTGAAGATTCTCTATAAGCTCAATTCTCAATTGAGAAGCTTCAATTGTTGATTCCTTCATGTGGACTTCAGTAGGAACTTCAATTCCCTTAGCAATCTCATGTGCTTTCTCCAAAGCAGCAGCATCAATAGCTTTCTTTTTCTTGAGTACTCTTGAGACAAGGTCAGTTGCATCTTCTATTTCTTATTCTTCTTCCATGTCATAAGAAGAAATCTTCATCTTCTTGACAACATGCTTCCTTTTCTTCTTAAGAATAGATGGTTAAGCAGGTTGACGTTGTGAAGTGCCAACTGTTTTCCCACTTCTGGTTTTCTTGTTCAGAACCTTAGCAGGGTCTAGGTCCTGAACTTCTTCTTGGATAGATGGCACATCAGAACCAGTTGCTTTTACTTGAGGAGCAACCTTGACTTTCTTCATTTTCTTTTTTAGAGGTTCAAAAGCTTTTGCATCATTAGCTTCTGATAGGTACTCTTCTTTGGTCATCTTCCTTTTCTTTTTAGAAGCAACATAAAGAACACCACCAAACATAGTTTCTGGAATATCTTCCATTCTGATTGTATCTCCAGTTGTTTCATAGTGCTTCAGGATGAAATTTACTCTTACATCAATAGGATCTTGCATGCAGATAGGAGGAAAGTTATCCATCAAGTTGGATACTGCCTCACATTCCTTCAAATATGTAGCCAACTTCTTGTAATCCTCTTTCTTGATGAGTTTCATGTGTTTCAAGGTGCCACCATTAATCACCTTGCATGTTATAGTGCCCAGTTGCCTATCATCTGCAATCTTGGATGTTTTGATAGCATCCAAAATTCCTCCTTGATATAAGATTTCAGAAAGAAGTCTTCCATAGGGAACTCAGCATCTCTTGATTGTTTGACTCTCGCTTAGAGTCTTAATCATGAAGAAGTGCAGAAACACTTTGTGATCCAGTGAAGGTTGATCTCCACCATTTTGGATCTTTAGGAGCAACTTATGTTCCATACTCAAGTTACAGTACTTTTCCTTCTTAGTACTGTTGAACATTGTCTTGTTCACTACATCATTCCATGGACTTAATTTGTTGTTGTCCAAGCCACTAATAAACCTTCCTTCAGGTGCTTTTCTAATCACCCAAGCAATCACTTCTTCTGAAATAAAAACAGAGATACCCATGATGCTCGATCTTATTTATGTACAAGTGAAGGGTTCCAAACCCATTTCCTCTCTCGTTTTACCCGCTAGACTGGGGTCAATCAGAACTTTCTCATCCATTTCCATCTGAGCAACTTTACGATCGTAGACTTGTGCTCTAACCCAAAAGTGCCTTGCTAGGTTCATGTAGGTTGGACCATTCATCTTTTCGAAGTAGTTGATGAGGTTCTGAGCCTCATAGTAACTCTTGAGCTCGCAACCATGATGTGCTAGAGATATGAAGTCCACAGGGTTTTCAACTTGAACATTAAGATCCCATTCTTCTAACGACATAGTTATTCCCCTGATTTCATATGCAGGTGCTTCTTGCATGGACGTTTCTGGAACTGAACTTGAAGAGGCCATAGATGAAGATGAAGTTTTTAGGGTTCTAGGGTTTTTGATTTCTGAAAGGATGAGTTTTCGCAGAGAATCAGTCTAAAATCAGAAAGTGTGGGTTGTGGAGTGAGTAGTGTGTGATTTTTTGTCTAAGTGTTTTGAGTAAAACGTTTGCAATTCAGAAGGGGACAAACAAACATAACATTAATGACATAGGGGGCGCGAGATAGTACATTCAAAGCTTAAAATCATCATTGCCCTTTTACGTTATACATCAATACACTTAAGCCACGTTGGATTACTTCAGATGAACTGCCAAGTTAGTGGGACAGGTGTTACCAAAAAGTAACTTCCAACGTTTCCACTAACTCTGCTATTTAGGAGCAAAGAGTCCAGCTTCTGAAGTTAAGATGCTGATGTCATCTTCAGAAACACATTTTCCTCAGAGTCTCAGTTAAGAGCTTCTGATGGACCATAACTTCTGAACAAACTTCAGGACCTAACTTCTTGTTCAGGAGCAAACAAATTAAATCAGACACAAAGTGCATGTTCAAATTTTTCTTTATAAAATCAAATCTTTCCATAGTTAAAGGTTTAGTGAATATATCATCCCATTGATGTTTAGTATCAATGAATTGTATATCCAAAATTCCATTTTGAACATAGTCTCTAATAAAGTGGTGTTTGATTTCAATATGCTTGCCTTTTGAATGTAGAATTGGATTCTTTGACAAACAAGTAGCAACAGTATTGTAACACCTCGTTTTCCCAACATAAATAGTTATAAAGAATATCAGAGTTTTTCATCAAAAACGGAGCATTACATTCAACTTACAAAAATTCCACTATATAAATGGAATAGAAAGTATTATTTATTAAAACAATCTGTCTTTATAAAAATCCAATAATCATGCAGCAGAATAGTTTTTTAACATC
The DNA here is from genome assembly GCA_958299785.1 of Medicago lupulina. Taxonomy (NCBI): domain Eukaryota; kingdom Viridiplantae; phylum Streptophyta; class Magnoliopsida; order Fabales; family Fabaceae; genus Medicago; species Medicago lupulina. The sequence continues at coordinate 38,427,116 of OY283146.1, read as the reverse complement.
TTATAACAATCTTTGGCTCTTAGAGGCCACAACATCAGTGTCTTAAATAGTTCTCATGAAAATAGTTCAACATCATTAAAAAGGAAATAGGTAACAAGGAAAACATGCAATAGACAATCCCCATCCCGTTATGTATCAGAGCATCCTAGACGACACGACGGAGATTACTCACAACTGCACTATTCTTCATTACCTGCAAGTTACTCATACGAAGAGCAACATTTTCAAGCAGAAGGGGTGAGATTTCACATTCATTAATAGCAGGAGTCATCGCGATTTTCGGGTGTCAAGTCATTAATTAGGCTTGAACCTTTCAATCATTGATGTCTCTATTTTTTTTTGGGGAAGGGTAAAATTGAGAAAACCCTTAGAAATTCTAAGTTCGGGGCAATTTTCACTACGGGAAGGTGTTAGGCACCCGTAACGACTATAGTACTCTATAGGAACCGTTTTTCTAGATTTATCTTTTACGCTTTATTTTAATGCTATTTATTGAAAAAAGTTGTTTTTAAGAATGGGGGAAAGAAGTGTTTGGGATTTATTTTTATTGGACTTGGAGAGGTTTTGACCTCTTGCCTACATACCCTTTTAAGGGATCAAACTCCATGTAGTTCTCTCTCAAAAAAGCTTTTGTGAGTTTTGGTTGATTTTAGCTTTTAGAAAAAATGGTTTTGAAGAAGAGAAAGAGGCCGTAAAGGCTTGAGAAAATAAAACAGTGAGGTTGGTCAGTTATTTACAAAAAGTCTAAGTATGGATTATTTTCATTTGAATTTTGATTAAGAAAAGGAAAGAAAATGCAATGGAGTTTTGACTCCAAGGTTTATTAAAAAAAGGTTTTCAAGTGATGGAATTGTTAACACTTTTGAAAAAGGTTTTTCTAAGTTTCGCGCTTCCTAAACATACACCTAGCGTTAGATCATACAACGCGTGTGCGTGTCGGTGCGTGTGTCGGTGTACATCATTATAGTGTCCATTGTCCTTTACATTGGCCCTAGTTTACATTCTATGGTCTTGCAAAAACTTAAAAGAAAGTAAAACTACCTAAAAATATTACACGGAAATTGATATAGAAAGTGAATGAAACCTAAACTAAGAAGGAGGTGGGATGATGTAATGCTTTTAGTATGTATGAGACATGAAATGAGATAGTTAGTAAGCAAGGTATGAAATGATAGTAATGGATAAGCAATGCATAGTAGGTAAAATGACAAGGGACAATAGTAAAGAACATTGAACAAATAGTAAAAACAATGGCAAAAGGTGATGAAAAGGATATACAAAATCTAACCACAAAATTCAAGCTAAACCCATGACCTATAATTCTCATCGTAGCAGTTTTTTTTAAGAGAATTATTTCAAGCACCATATGAGAATTACAAGACATATGTTCAAGCTCCACATTATCACACATTTATACACATTTCGCACTTCAAAAGGACTCATATTACTTGCCATACAAGAAATTAATACCATGATTCACAAAACAGTGGTGATTGACATAGACTCATAGCAAAAATATCGCGAAACACATAAAAAGCATCAATATCACATGGCAAGAATTAATGAAAAAATCATGCAAGAAATTCACAAAAAAACATGCTCAAAAGATACGATTCAACAAGAAAACTTGGTATATATTTTTATCAATATGAGAAATGTAAAAGATGCCACAAAATAGTGAAAAGCATATCAAGAAACACACAGAAAAATTCCTAGAATTTTACAGGAAAACAAAGCACATAGGGAGGTTCAGGTAGCAAGAAAAAGTGGTGTACGTAGCAAGAAATAACAAAAAACGCTCAAACATACCAAAAAAAAACCAAGGGATAGGCCCAGACCCACGCGCCTGATGGATCTGGATCAGTCTTGATGCCTCAGAGGCGTTGGATTGATCCGGATCCGTCTGGCCTTGATCTAAAGGACCAGAATGCAAGGTGCTGGATCGGGTTCAACCCGACCCGATCCAGCGCGTCTATATAAGGGTTCTTAACCCGGATTCCCTCACTTTCCCCGGTCGTTTCTCTTTCTTCCTCTTCGTTCTCTCTTCTCCTCTCATGGAACCCTAACCCTAACTCGTCCTAAAACTACCCGGAATTCACTCAAACATGCTTCAATCCACTCGTTCATCATTCTAAACACGAATCCGCTACCAAATCTACATGCAATCATGAAATCGGTGTAAATCCTGAGATTTTTCCACGGCTTCAAACTTTTGTTCTTCCACTGTGTTTTTTTTTTAAACGAAGCTTCGCTATACTTCATGGATTCACTTCGGTTTGGTTTCGTTGTGAATCTTGAAGTTCTTCACAATTTTTAACGGTTTTTTAGGGTTTCAACATTTTTTGATGAAACGTTTCAAAACCTCGTGGATTTACACCGGTTTGAACTTGTTGATGCTTTTTTAAACACGAAGAAGATGAAGTTTGAGTGTTACCTGGGTTTTAAATCAGAGATCCGAGTCAGAACCTTCAGAAATTCTTGAATCTTGATTCTCTTTTTGTTGATTTTGTGGTTGGATTCCGAAAATGAATCGGTAAGTTCTTTCTTCTGCTTCACCGGTTCAGATCCTCTGAATCTCTTTCCCTCTTCTTCTCAAACTCTGTGCCTCTGTGATCGTATCAGATTCGCTGCTTCTGGTGACGAATGTGATGCTTGAATTGCAGAGGCACCGGCTCAATGATGAAGATTCTGCCATGAATCTCTGAGAGCTGATTAAAACTTCATTGATTTGGCTCGAATTTGCTTCTGAAACGGTTAGGGTTTGTGAAGTGTTCTTCAATTTTCTGAGTTTGTTGTGATTTTAATCTAACTGAATGGAGAGAGAAAATTGGAATTGTGTTTGTGATGTGGCATTGAATCTGTGGACCTTTTTCTGACTGGTACAGTAACCGGCCTTATATAGGCTGCCATGTGGCCTCTAGACCAATGAGAACATGACATGTGGACTGGTATTTGTTAGCGTGGCATTTGGGACTGAACTGTAAAAAAAAAGACTCTAAGGGGGAATTATACAAAAGGCTTAACAACTCAGTTCCCTTCTTTCCAATAGCTCAGAAGTGGATAAAAGAAACCAGCTTAGGGGGAATTAAAAGACGAGTCAGTAATTGTTTAATTGTCTCAAAAATTCGAAGATCGTGATCTCTTCTCCAACCAAAATGCAAATATACAATTCAGACTTAATGACTCTGGATGTCTCAAAAGGGGCAATTCGAAGTTTTTTTATTGATTAATCTCATATGAAGTTTCTAAGACTCAGGAAGGTATAAAGAACACTAAAATTCGTCTAAACCTGCACATGTTCATCCTTTAACATACGAAGATGATGGAAAATACCTTGAGACATAATTCTTTTAAAGTTATAATCAAGTAATGAGCATTTTCTTATTGAATGATTATTAGCATTTGGTTTCATCTTAATTTTAAGGTGAAAATCAGGTAATCCACATCCAGTAAAACATGGAAGCTGCAATCTAATAAGAAATAAAATCTCATTTAAGGTTCATTACCTATCTGAAAAGAATGACAGGCTCTTATGGCTCAGATTTGACAAGCTCCTCTGTAGATTTTGTGTAATTGGAAATTAAATCTCTGAAATAGAAGAAAACAACATGAATTTAGAATCTATGAACATAACCAAACATAAATATCTAATACATTTTTTATAGACCTTTGTTGATTTTTACAGAATCTATGAAAACATATGAAGTTGTAAAATTACCACAAAGTAAAGGAATCATGAATAAATTGAAATTCACATAGGAAAAACATTACAATTCTTTTTGAAAAGAGTATCTAAGAAACTAAAATGACATAATACACATGAAACAGGGAGAAGCCTTGATCCCATAACACCATTACCCTGTACAACACAGACACAATATAACACTAACACGTTGACGCCGATAATAATTCGAGAAAACACGTTGACACCAATAATAATTTGAGAAAATGAAACAATTGAATGTAATCATTATGAGATTTTGTACAGACAACTACTAAAGATAAATATCAAATTGGTAAATAAAATGTCGAAGAATCTCACCGTCTCTAATGAACTCAATAATATAAATCCAATTAATAAACCTTAAAAATAATCAAAATGCACATAAAAAGAAAGTGAGTTTTTTGCAAACCTTCTCACCAATTTTTTTCTCACGTATAAACCCTTTTTTTTTTTAACAAAAAACCCCAATTTTTTCACAACTCCAATTTATCAATTGGGTTCTGAACTCCAATTTACTAATTTATAAATTGGAGAGGTGAGAAAAAAAATCTAAATTATAGAATAAACAAGTTCAACAACATAGAAGAAAAAAGTAGACAAAACTGGCACACATTAATGAATGTTAGGAGCAGAATAAACAAGCTCAGCAACATAGAAGAAAAAAGTAGACAAACATTCTACTAGTCTTCAACATTTGTATCTATGTGTTGGATGGTCCTAGTTCAGTGGCTCCAAAATGATCCAGTATCTTTTAAATCATATTCACTTAGCATTATACGCATTAATAAGATTGCTAAAAAAAAGTTGTATTAATAAGGCCAGAATCGAAGCAATTAATATGAAGAAGAAGAATCTACAAAAAAAAAATCAATAATTTAACAGATCTGAAGATTTTCAGCAAGCAAGTGGATGAGGGTGAGCCATTTTCGACAAACAGAAGATGAAAGATAACAAGCCTCTCTTCAATAAGAAATTAAGCAACAAAGTATATGAAGAAAAAAGTTGGAATTGATAAACATGAAATTACCTAAGATTTTGAACAAAGAATCTCCAATTGGTATTCGGTTTGTCTTTGTAACCCGTAATTGAAATTAGGGTTTGGAATTGGGAATAAGAAAATTAGATATGGAAGTAAGGTGTTGGTAATAGGAGAGAATGATGAATTGGAGCTTTGAAGAAATAAGATTGTTTAAAGGAAATTGAGGTGAGATGGTGGTGAGAGTGAAAGAGCAAAAGGGAGAACCTGAGAAACGTGAGTGAGAGTGGTGAGAATGAAAGAAAAAGTGTAAACCATAAAACAATTCTGGGCAGGCAATGAAATAGAAAGGCGGAAAAATTAAAAAATTCATTAGAGACGGAATTTAGAGACGGAACTAATCAGAGACGGAATATTTCTGTCTCTATAGGAAGTTTGACTATTCCAATTACTCTTTGACCATTTAGAGACGGACACAGAGACGAAATATATTAGATACGGAAACGAATCATCTCTAAATTCCGTCTCTAAATGTCCTTTTATATAACCAACCATAAATGTAGCTATTCAAAGACGGATTCAGAGACGGAAATATTTTGAGACGGATATTTCCGTCTCTAAAACCGTCACAAAATCATACATTGTAATATCCGTCTCTCAATGCCTTTTTCCGTCTCCAATTTCGTCTCTATTAGAGACAAAAATAATTTCGTCTCTAAATTCTGTCGGTATTTCAGCTTTTTCTAGTAGTGACAATAGAGAAAACCAGAGTTTTGGGAAAAAGGGAGAGAAGCCAAGAACAAGGGAGAAGAGCCAAGGGAGAGCTTGATTGCTGTAGATTTTTGTTCATCTTAATTTAGGTAAGGGTGAGACTAACTTTCAATTAATAATATATGTATGATTTCTGAAATTGAATTGAAATTGTGTTTCTTGAGTTAGGGGTGCAAAGTTTATGAAAAGTAGCTAAATGTTGTGAATTATGTTGTTGATTGCATATTTCTGAGATGTTTTGATTGTTGTGTTGCACATAGGACCTGTAAACGTTGTAGTAATTCATTTTGGGTGATTGGGGGATCAAAATTGGGTTTTTGGATGAAAAAGAGTTAGAAAGTTCGTAAGTTTTTGAACTGCCCAGATGCAGCTTTGCTTAAGCGAAATGCCCTTCGCTTAAGCGAGCGATCCCGAATGCTGCCCAGAATCGTAGAATGACACTTCGCTTAAGCGAGATGCAAGCGAACTCTAAGCGAACAACTCCCAGACTTACGACATTTAGGTCGCTTGAAGCGAACCACGAGCGAACCTTGAGCGAGCGAGAAACAACCATTCTGTGAAGATTTCGCTTAAGCGAAATGGCCTTCGCTTAAGCGAGATAGGCCCTGTGCGACCATTTTCTGAATTTTGCTTCGTGCATTAGGACATTTATCTGAGTATCCTAGATTGTTCCTTTGGTTTATTTAACTTTGTTTATGTAGTAAATGTAACACCCCAATTTCCCGACATAAAAATTTCATTAAATAAACACATAAATCAGAGTACTTCACAAAAGGAGTGTCACATTCATCTTTAAAACAATTTAGATAATAATTTATCCTTCACAAAATATCCAATTATAGCAGCGGAAAAATCATAAATCAAATCCTCATAAAGGTCTTGGCTCTAGGCCATCAAACGTCTCATAAATAATTAAGTCTCAAAAGTCATCGCAAGTCTTAAAGTCACAAAATAGTTTCAACATGATACATAAGGAATAGACTCTTAGCAAGACCCCATCCCGTTACGTATCAGAGCACCTAGACATCACACAAGGACCCCTCACTTTGGTGCACCTAAGCTTGGTTACCTGCACTTGCCCACAAGGCGGCAATTCCAACAGAAGGGGTGAGATTCACAACAGGAATATTAACATATAAATCAAACATTTATGATTAACAACATAAACTCATCACATATAACGTGTCATCGAACACAAGGTTAACACCATCATCATAACATCTCAAAATAACATATCAACACCGTCTCAAAACATCGTCTCATATTATGTCAACAATTTGACTCAACTAAATGCAACTCTTAACATCTTGACATCATGTATGTGGTACCATATATAAGCATTAATATGCTTCACCGTCGCTTTGAGCAAATGCTCCACCGTCGCTTTGAGCAAAAGCTCCACTGTCTCATAATATGCAAATGCATGGACACGACTCTTTAACATCTTAACAAGTCAACATAACTTCTCAAACATCATTAATAACTCAAAGCTGACACATGCAATTATAATAAATACATGGCAGAAGTTCAATTCATTTAACACATATGCAAAGGCACATAACATCATTATAAGTCACTTAGCATCATGTTTACAAATCATTAAAACATGAACATTTCATCACTTTAGCACCGACATAAAGGAAATATCATTAATCATCATTACAGAATGCATTTAAGGACATAAAACATCCCTAACACTACCCAAAGGTTTCCTCTCGAAGTCCCATGCGAAACAAATCGCAAAATGAAACAACAGTCCAGAACTGCACTAACTCGCCACGGCGAGCTCTCTCAGGAAGCTACTCGCCAAAGGCGAGCTGGGGGCGAGCTACAGGCGAGCAATCTGGGTGCTCTCGGCCTTTTTGACATTTTCCACCTAAAATCTCCGTTTTAAGGTTCCCTAAATCCAATTTGATCCAAACAACTTCACAGGTCAATCCTATAAATAAAAAGGCACTCAAAACCACCTAAAGTTTGGCAAAAATCCCAAGTTTCAGGGTTATGCTCGCCACGGCGAGCTATGCTGCTCGCCTCGCGAGCGATAGGGGTTTACTCGCCACGGCGAGTAGTCACTCGCCACAGGCGAGCGATGACAGAACCACTACGGGTTCACTCCTATTCTTACCAACTCATCTCAATTCTCTCATGTTAAGCCTCTAATTCACCAGCAATGTTGTTCTAGTGGTTAATCTAGGTTCTGTAACACGTTTCTACACCAATTCACAGCCATCTCTCATCAAATTCATCAAAATTCATTAGAACCCTAATTTCAAAACTCTCTCAAACTCTTCCCAAACCTTAGTCAATCATAATAGATGAATTACACGCTAATAGTACTGCAGTTAGGCTCACCCTTACCTGGGAAAAGTGCAGAAATCGCAGCCTAGCTTCCTCTCTTCTCTTCAACCGTTTCTCTCCCTTTTCCAAAAGTCTGTAACGCGTTCTGACTTCTCTGTGACCTAATTTCCTTAAATACCGCTTCCCAACTTATCTAATTCTATCTCAACCCTCACAACTTTGCCTATTTATAAATATAACCCCATCTCTCAAAATTATATATTTTCCAACAAATCTTTATTTTTCATACAAATATATATAAAAACACCACATATATTATTTTATTAAACAATAAAATAATCATCACGTCACACATCATAATTACGACACATAATCACCAAAAATCATATAATATATAATAATATACTATATTATCTAATAAAATAATTAAATAAATAAAGAGGGCGTTACAACTCTCCCCCTCTTAAAGGATTTTCGTCCTCGAAAATTTACCTCGATTAAACAACTCTGGATAGGATTCCAGCATCTTACTCTCTAGTTCCCAAGTTAAGCTTTCACCCGTCGCTCCGTCCCAAACGACTCTAACGAGAGGTATCTCCTTGCCTCTCAACGTCTTCACTTTCCGATCATCAATCCTTACCGGTAAAGTCTCAACCGTAAGGTTGTCTCTAACTTGCACATCATCACTTTGGATCACATGAGACAGATCCGGAACGTACTTCCTCAGTTGCGACACATGGAAAACATCATTCAAATTCGATAAATATGGTGGTAATCCAACACGATATGCCACCGTCCCAATCCTCTCTGATATCTGATACGGACCAATAAATCTCGGAGTCAACTTCTTTGACTTCAAAGCACGGCCTACACCGGTCATATGAGTAACTCTCAAGAACACATGATCTCCCTCTTGGAACTCAAGGTCCTTCCTACGCTTGTCATGATAACTCTTTTGTCGACTTTGCGACGCTTTCATCTTCTCTTGGATCATTCTTACCTTCTCGGTAGTCTGTTGAACAATCTCTGGTCCTAAAACAACATTCTCACCTGAATCAAACCAACACAACAGAGTTCTACATTTCCGACCATACAAAGCCTCAAAAGGTGTCATTCCAATACTCGAATGGTAACTGTTGTTGTACGTGAACTCTATCAACGGAAGATGACTATCCCAAGTCCCTCCTTGCTTAAGTACACAAACTCTCAACAAATTTTCCAATGACTGAATCGTCCTCTCCGACTGACCATCTGTCTGCGGATGATAAGCCGAACTCAACCTCAACTGAGAACCTAACGCCTCTTGCAAACTCTTCCAAAATCTAGAAGTAAATCTTGGATCTCTATCTGATACGATGCTCGAAGGAACACCATGCAGCTTCACTATGTCTCGGATGTAAATCTCTGCCAACTGAGCTACAGGAAAAGTAATATTAATCGGTAGAAAAATGAGCCGACTTTGTCAATCTATCAACAATAACCCAAATTGCGTCGTTCCCTCTAGGAGTATTCGGCTAACTCGTCACAAAATCCATGGATATACTATCCCATTTCCACTCTGGCACATCTAAAGATACCATCATACCAGCCGGTTTCTGATGCTCAATCTTCGATTTCTGACAAACTAAGCAGGAATACACAAACTGTGCCACGTCACGTTTCAAGCCAGACCACCAAAATAACTTCCTCAAATCATGATACATCTTCGTAGCTCCCGGATGGATACTCAAGCTACTTCTGTGACTCTCTTCAAGAATCACCTTCTTCATTTCATCATTGTCAGGAATGCAAATTCTACCTCGGAACCTTAACACTCCCTGATCATCGACTTGAAAGTCACTATCTTCGGTCTGATTACTAGCAACCAACAAGTCCACAAACTTAACATCTTCTTTCTGCGCCTCTTTAATACTCTTCAAGAAATCACTATCAATTCTCAACATTCCCAGCTTTACACTCTGAGGTGTCCTTTCACAAACTAAGCTCAAATCTCTAAACTGTTCCAACAACTCAAATTCTTTCACCATCAAAGCAGACATATGCATAGTCTTCCTACTTAAGGCATCTGCAACCACATTAGCTTTGCCCGGATGATAATTCAAACCAAAGTCATAGTCTTTTAATAGTTCAAGCCACCTTCTCTGTCTCATATTCAATTCCTTCTGATCAAACAATTACTTCAAGCTCTTGTGATCACTGAACACTTCAACCTCGAACCATACAAGTAATGTCTCCATATCTTCAATACAAAGACCACAGCCGCCAATTCTAAATCATGCGTCGGGTAATTCTTCTCATGAGCTCTCAACTGTCTTGAAGCATAAGCTACCACCTTACCATCTTGCATAAGAACACCACCTAAACCCAACTTGGACGCATCACAATACACCACAAAAGGTTCATCGGGCTTCGGCAAAATCAAAACTGGAGCAGTCGTCAAACGCTTCTTCAATTCGTTAAAACTATTTTCACATTGGACATCCCATACAAAAGCCTTACCCTTGCACGTCAACTGCGTTAACGGAAGAGCTAACTTGGAAAACCCTTCTATAAATCTTCGATAATAACCTGCTAGCCCCAAAAAGCTTCTAATTTCAGTAACCGATTTAGGAGTCTCCCATTGCGAAACCGCTTCAACCTTAGACGGGTCAATTGCAATACCATCACCAGAAATAACATGGCCAAGAAAACTCACCTCTTTTAGCCAGAACTCACACTTAGACAATTTGGCATAAAGTTTCTTCTCCTTCAACACTTGCAAGACAATCTTCAAATGATCAGCATGCTCTTCTTCAGTCTTGGAGTAAATCAAAATATCGTCAATGAACACCACTACAAACCGATCCAAAAATGCATGGAAGATGCGATTCATATACTCCATAAACACTCCAGGTGCATTGGTAACTCCAAAAGGCATAACCTTGTACTCATAGTGACCATAACGGGTTCTGAAAGCTGTCTTTTGCATATCTTCATCTTTCACTTTAATCTGGTGATAACCTGACCTCAAATCGATCTTGCTGAAAACACATGCACCCACTAACTGATCCATCAAGTCATCAATCCTCGGAAGTGGATACCTATTCTTAATAGTTACCTTGTTCAACTGTCGATAGTCAATGCATAGCCTCATACTACCATCCTTCTTCTTTACTAGCAAAACTGGCGCTCCCCAAGGTGAAACACTTGGTCTAACAAATTTCTTCTCGAGCAAATCTTCTAACTGTTTCTTCAACTCATCTAATTCGGAAGCTGACATACGATAAGGTGCCATCGACACCGGCTTCGTTCCAGGAACAAGATTAATAGAAAACTCAACCTCTCTCTCTGGAGGCACGTCAGGAATTTCATCTGGGAAAACTTCAGGAAAATCGCATACCACTTGCAGCTTATCGATCACTGCCTGATTCTCAATAGATAATGAAGCCATCAAGGAAAACATCAATATGCCGTCACGTTTCAGTTGCTTCAGTTGCTTAGTGGATAAGAACTCTGCACCACTTTCCTCTTTAGCAGAAGAAAAACGTACCGTCTTGCTAAAACAATTAATAAGCACATGGTTGTATTCTAACCAATTCATCCCCAAAATCACATCCATCCCAACCAACGGTAGACAAACTAGATCAACCTCAAAGTCTCGACCAAACATAGACACCGGACATCTCAAACACACAAGGGAAGTAGTCACCGAACCCTTAGTTGGAGTTTTGACAACCATCTCCCCGTTCATATCAGATACAACAAGATTTAACTTAGCAGCACAATCAAGAGCAATAAAACAATGCGTAGCACCAGTATCAATAATAGCAACTAAAGATTGATCAGCAATATAACAAGTACCTCTGATCAAACGATCATCGTTCTCAGTCTGTGTGCCGGTCAATGCGAATACCCTTCCAGTAGTCTTAGTCTTCTTTGGCTGCTTGCACTGCGAACCAATATGTCCTTGCTCATTACAATTGAAACACACAACATCATCAAACTTGCAGTCATTAGTAGTATGCCCTTTCTGACCACAACGATATCATCTCTTCACATCGGCAGTACACACATTACTCTTGTGGCCTTTCTCACCACAAGTAAAACAAGTAATCTCAGCAGGAACATTCTTCTTCTGAGGTCTTCTCTCATCATTGACTCTTTGCTTTCCCTTATCTCTAGGGGCATCATAAGGTTTAGGACGACTATGTTGGCCCTTAGCTTTCCTATCATTCACTACCTTGTAGTGAGCCTTGGTATCCTCCTCATATATTCTGCAGCTACTCACCAACTCAGAAAAATTGCGAATCTTCTGATAACCAATAGCTCTCTTGATATCAGCACGCAACCCGTTCTCAAACTTAATGCACTTTGAAAATTCAGCAGTCTCAGGGGTATAGTGTGGATAAAACTTAGCCAACTCGACAAACTTGGCCGCATACTCAGTCACCGACATGTTCCCTTGCTTAAGCTCCAGGAATTCAATCTCTTTCTTTCCACGAACATCTTCTGGAAAGTATCTATCAAGGAATTCCCTCTTGAATATAGCCCACGTAACCTCAGCTCCGTCCTGTTCCAGAATTGGTAGAGGACTAACCCACCAATCATCAGCCTCCTCAGCAAGCATGTGCGTACCAAAACGCACCTTCTGAGCATCTTCACACTGCATGACCCGGAACACCCTCTCAATCTCCTTGAGCCATGTCTGGGCTCCATCTGGATCATATCTCCCCTTGAAGGTAGGAGGATGGTTCCTCAAGAAGGTCTCTAGCATACGGACTTTAGCATTTGCACCAGCATTCGTATTCGGCTGCTGTCCCACAGCTTGGGCAACAGCTTCCAAAGCAGCAGCAATTGCAGCATCGTTTCTACCAGCCATCTTAGTTCTCTACAAAGCAAACGTAAGTTAGAATAATACAACTATAGTATTCTAACTCTAAGACAACGTCACTCGACTCTCTATTTGGCCGGACGGACCGACTTGCTCTGATACCAATTGTAACACCCCAATTTCCCGACATAAAAATTTCATTAAATAAACACATAAATCAGAGTACTTCACAAAAGGAGTGTCACATTCATCTTTAAAACAATTTAGATAATAATTTATCCTTCACAAAATATCCAATTATAGCAGCGGAAAAATCATAAATCAAATCCTCATAAAGGTCTTGGCTCTAGGCCATCAAACGTCTCATAAATAATTAAGTCTCAAAAGTCATCGCAAGTCTTAAAGTCACAAAATAGTTTCAACATGATACATAAGGAATAGACTCTTAGCAAGACCCCATCCCGTTACGTATCAGAGCACCTAGACATCACACAAGGACCCCTCACTTCGGTGCACCTAAGCTTGGTTACCTGCTGTAACACCCCGTTTTCCCAAAACAACGTAATATTATATAAAACATCAGAGTTCAACATACAACGGAGTATTACATCTACTTTTCAAAATTCAGTTTAAATAGATTATAAAAACTATTTAATTCAACACCTCATTTTATAAAAATCTGCAGCGGAATATTTATTTAATAATCAATCAACAACTATGTCATCATCCTTGGCACAAAGGCCTCATCATACTACAATTTATTTCATAAAGATAAAATCTCCAACAACATGTCCTTCAAATAAAATGATACATAAAGGAATGAAAGAATTAAACATCAAAACCCGCATCCCGTTACGTATCAGAGCCTACGACACGAGAGCCAACTCCTATCTAGCCTTCGCTACCTGCACTTGCCCACGAGGCGGCAATTCCAGCAGAAGGGGTGAGATTCACAACAATAATATTAATATATAAATCAAACGTCAAGATTAACAATCATAAATCCAACTCATACATATACATTATAGCACATCATAACATCATCATAAGCATCATCATAAACAACATCATAAGCATCATCATAAACAACATCATAAGCATCATCATAACAACATCATAAGCATCATCATAACAACATCATAAGCATCATCATAACAACATCATAAGCATCATTATAACAACATCATATCAAGCATCATCATAACAACATCATAAGCATCATCATAACAACATCATAAGCATCATTATAACAACATCATATCAAGCATCAACGTCTCAAAACATCATCTCATATATGTCACAATTGACTCGACTAAATGCAACACCTAACGTCTCAACATCATGCATGTGGTACCATATATTTATAGCATTAATATGCTTCACCGTCGCTTTGAGCAAATGCTCCACCGTCGCTTTGAGCATAAAGCTCCACCGTCGCTTTGAGCATAAAGCTCCACCGTCTCATAAATATGCAAATGCATGGACTCGTCGTTTAACAACTTAATACACCGTCTCAAAACATCATTCATAATGCAAAACTGACACATGCATGTATAATAGTTACATGGCAGAACATCATCTCATTAATCATATACATCGCAACACGTAACATCATCACAATCACATAACATCATATTTAAACATCACTTACTATCAACAATACATCAATTATTCACAACATAAAAGAACCATCAGCAATCATCTTTACGTAACTCATCTAAGGGTATAAAACATCTCTAACACTACCCTAAGGGTCCCTCTCAAGTCCCATGCGAAATCAGATCGCAAAAACAACAAACAGTCCAAACAACTAACTAACTTGCCACAGCGAGTACCTGCTCGCCACAGGCGAGTACTCACATCAGCTCACTCGCCAAAGGCGAGTTGGTGGCGAGCTGGAGGCGAGAAATCCTGGGTGCTTCGGCCTTTTTGACATTTTCACCAAAAATCTTCATTTTTAAGCTCTCTAAATCCAATTTGGCTAAACCAACTTCACAGGTCATCTATATAAATATAAGGGCACTCAAAACCATCATCACTTGGGCCAAAGTCCTAAAATTAAGGGACAAGCTCGCCACGGCGAGCTATACTGCTCGCCTCGCGAGCAACCAAGGGTTACTCGCCACGGCGAGTGATCACTCGCCACAGGCGAGCGATCTCAGAACCCACACGGGTTCAGACCTAAACTCACCAAAACATGCCAATTCTCTCAAATCAAACCCCTAAATCATCTGTAATGTCATCCTAGGGGATAATCTAGGTTCTGTAACAAGTTCTACAGCCTTACACATCAAACCCTCATCAATTCATCACAATTCCATCTTAACCCTAGTTCTCAAATTCATCTTAACTCTCACCAACCTCTATGCCAATCAAGAACAGATGATTCACAATTAAAATTATTGAAGTTAGGCTCACCCTTACCTGATTAGATGAATAAAAGCTACAGCAAATCTCTCCTCTTGGCTAATCCTTCTTTGCTCTTGGGTCCTCTCTCTTTCTCCCAAAAAGCTATGTTTTCTTTACTGTACGTACCAAGTTCTTGTCTGCCTCCTTCTAATCCTTACCAACCAAAACATAACTCCTTTTTTTCTATTTACTCCCTCACTAAATCTTATTAAATTTCTCATTAACCCTCCTTAATTCTATTAACTCCAAATAAATCCCTCTTTATCTAAAATAAATATTATTTCTCCTATTTCCATAAAATTCTACAAATAATTATATAATAAAATATATATCAAATAACAACACACTAATATTCATATAATTCAACATTTTCATATAAAATACACCAAACATATTAAAATCAACTAAAAATAGTAAAATAGCAACTGGGGCGTTACAACTCTCCCCAACTTAGAGAATTTTCGTCCTCGAAAATGTACCTCTGATCGGACGATCCTCACTCACGTCTGAGTACCAGCCAAAGCAAACACTCTACCAGTAGTCTTAGTCTTCTTGGGTTGCTTACACTGCGAACCAATGTGTCCTTGCTCATTGCAGTTGAAACACACAACATCATCAAACTTGCAGTCACTAGTGATATGCCCTTTTTGACCACAACGGTAGCACCTCTTCACCTCAACAGTACATGCATTGCTCTTATGGCCTTTCTCGCCACAAGTGTAACAAGTAATCTCAGCAGGAGCAGCCTTCTTCTGGGGCCTCCTCTCATCATTCACTTCCTTCTTACTCTTATCGGTCGGAGCACTATAAGGCTTTCCACGATCTTGTTGCTTACCTTTCCTCTCCTTCATAACCTTATAATGAGCTTTGGTATCCTCCTCATAAATCCTGCAGCTACTCACCAATTCAGAGAAGTTACGGATCTTTTGATAACCGATGGCCCGCTTAATCTCAGCACGCAGACCATTCTCAAACTTGATGCACTTGGAGAACTCAGCAGTCTCAGCAGTATAGTGCGGATAAAACTTTGCCAACTCGACAAACTTAGCAGCATATTCAGTTACTGACATATCACCTTGCTTCAGTTCTAGGAATTCAATTTCCTTCTTCCCACGAACATCTTCCGGGAAATACCTATTCAAGAATTCCCTCCTAAAAACAGCCCAAGTTATCGCAGTACCTCCAATTTCCAAAACGGGTTGCACACTTACCCACCAGTCATCAGCTTCTTCGGCCAACATGTGCGTGCCGAAGCGCACCATCTGAACATCACTGCACTGCATTACTCGGAAGATCCTCTCGACCTCCTTCAGCCACAACTGAGCTCCGTCAGGGTCGTACCTTCCTTTGAAGGTTGGTGGATGATTCCTCAAGAATGTCTCCAACATCCTCACTCCCTCATTAGCACCACCAGCATTATTTTGTTGACCCACAGCTTGAGCCATCGCTTGCAAAGCAGCAGCAAGAGCAACATCATTCCTTCCAGCCATCTCAAAGTCCTTCATCGCAAACAACAATCAGAACAACAAAACAGAACAGCAAATCAGAACAACAAAAGACAGTGTAAAACTGTCACACAACACTACTAGGCTCGACACGACTCTACTAATGGTCTGACAGACCGACCTGCTCTGATACCAATTGTAACACCCCGTTTTCCCAAAACAACGTAATATTATATAAAACATCAGAGTTCAACATACAACGGAGTATTACATCTACTTTTCAAAATTCAGTTTAAATAGATTATAAAAACTATTTAATTCAACACCTCATTTTATAAAAATCTGCAGCGGAATATTTATTTAATAATCAATCAACAACTATGTCATCATCCTTGGCACAAAGGCCTCATCATACTACAATTTATTTCATAAAGATAAAATCTCCAACAACATGTCCTTCAAATAAAATGATACATAAAGGAATGAAAGAATTAAACATCAAAACCCCCATCCCGTTACGTATCAGAGCCTACGACACGAGAGCCAACTCCTATCTAGCCTTCGCTACCTGCACTTGCCCACGAGGCGGCAATTCCAGCAGAAGGGGTGAGATTCACAACAATAATATTAATATATAAATCAAACGTCAAGATTAACAATCATAAATCCAACTCATACATATACATTATAGCACATCATAACATCATCATAAGCATCATCATAAACAACATCATAAGCATCATCATAAACAACATCATAAGCATCATCATAACAACATCATAAGCATCATCATAACAACATCATAAGCATCATCATAACAACATCATAAGCATCATTATAACAACATCATATCAAGCATCATCATAACAACATCATAAGCATCATCATAACAACATCATAAGCATCATTATAACAACATCATATCAAGCATCAACGTCTCAAAACATCATCTCATATATGTCACAATTGACTCGACTAAATGCAACACCTAACGTCTCAACATCATGCATGTGGTACCATATATTTATAGCATTAATATGCTTCACCGTCGCTTTGAGCAAATGCTCCACCGTCGCTTTGAGCATAAAGCTCCACCGTCGCTTTGAGCATAAAGCTCCACCGTCTCATAAATATGCAAATGCATGGACTCGTCGTTTAACAACTTAATACACCGTCTCAAAACATCATTCATAATGCAAAACTGACACATGCAGGTATAATAGTTACATGGCAGAACATCATCTCATTAATCATATACATCGCAACACGTAACATCATCACAATCACATAACATCATATTTAAACATCACTTACTATCAACAATACATCAATTATTCACAACATAAAAGAACCATCAGCAATCATCTTTACGTAACTCATCTAAGGGTATAAAACATCTCTAACACTACCCCAAGGGTCCCTCTCAAGTCCCATGCGAAATCAGATCGCAAAAACAACAAACAGTCCAAACAACTAACTAACTCGCCACAGCGAGTACCTGCTCGCCACAGGCGAGTACTCACATCAGCTCACTCGCCAAAGGCGAGTTGGTGGCGAGCTGGAGGCGAGAAATCCTGGGTGCTTCGGCCTTTTTGACATTTTCACCAAAAATCTTCATTTTTAAGCTCTCTAAATCCAATTTGGCTAAACCAACTTCACAGGTCATCTCTATAAATATAAGGGCACTCAAAACCATCATCACTTGGGCCAAAGTCCTAAAATTAAGGGACAAGCTCGCCACGGCGAGCTATACTGCTCACCTCGCGAGCAACCAAGGGTTACTCGCCACGGCGAGTGATCACTCGCCACAGGGAGCGATCTCAGAACCCACACGGGTTCAGACCTAAACTCACCAAAACATGCCAATTCTCTCAAATCAAACCCCTAAATCATCTGTAATGTCATCCTAGGGGATAATCTAGGTTCTGTAACAAGTTCTACAGCCTTACACATCAAACCCTCATCAATTCATCACAATTTCATCTTAACCCTAGTTCTCAAATTCATCTTAACTCTCACCAACCTCTATGCCAATCAAGAACAGATGATTCACAATTAAAATTATTGAAGTTAGGCTCACCCTTACCTGATTAGATGAATAAAAGCTACAACAAATCTCTCCTCTTGGCTAATCCTTCTTTGCTCTTGGGTCCTCTCTCTTTCTCCCAAAAAGCTATGTTTTCTTTACTGTACGTACCAAGTTCTTGTCTGCCTCCTTCTAATCCTTACCAACCAAAACATAACTCCTTTTTTTCTATTTACTCCCTCACTAAATCTTATTAAATTTCTCATTAACCCTCCTTAATTCTATTAACTCCAAATAAATCCCTCTTTATCTAAAATAAATATTATTTCTCCTATTTCCATAAAATTCTACAAATAATTATATAATAAAATATATATCAAATAACAACACACTAATATTCATATAATTCAACATTTTCATATAAAATACACCAAACATATTAAAATCAACCAAAAATAGTAAAATAGCAACTGGGGCGTTACAACTCTCCCCAACTTAGAGAATTTTCGTCCTCGAAAATGTACCTCTGATCGGACGATCCTCACTCACGTCTGAGTACCAGCCAAAGCAAACACTCTACCAGTAGTCTTAGTCTTCTTGGGTTGCTTACACTGCGAACCAATGTGTCCTTGCTCATTGCAGTTGAAACACACAACATCATCAAACTTGCAGTCACTAGTGATATGCCCTTTTTGACCACAACGGTAGCACCTCTTCACCTCAACAGTACATGCATTGCTCTTATGGCCTTTCTCGCCACAAGTGTAACAAGTAATCTCAGCAGGAGCAGCCTTCTTCTGGGGCCTCCTCTCATCATTCACTTCCTTCTTACTCTTATCGGTCGGAGCACTATAAGGCTTTCCACGATCTTGTTGCTTACCTTTCCTCTCCTTCATAACCTTATAATGAGCTTTGGTATCCTCCTCATAAATCCTGCAGCTACTCACCAATTCAGAGAAGTTACGGATCTTTTGATAACCGATGGCCCGCTTAATCTCAGCACGCAGACCATTCTCAAACTTGATGCACTTGGAGAACTCAGCAGTCTCAGCAGTATAGTGCGGATAAAACTTTGCCAACTCGATAAACTTAGCAGCATATTCAGTTACTGACATATCACCTTGCTTCAGTTCTAGGAATTCAATTTCCTTCTTCCCACGAACATCTTCCGGGAAATACCTATTCAAGAATTCCCTCCTAAAAACAGCCTAAGTTATCGCAGTACCTCCAATTTCCAAAACGGGTTGCACACTTACCCACCAGTCATCAGCTTCTTCGGCCAACATGTGCGTGCCGAAGCGCACCATCTGAACATCACTGCACTGCATTACTCGGAAGATCCTCTCGACCTCCTTCAGCCACCACTGAGCTCCGTCAGGGTCGTACCTTCCTTTGAAGGTTGGTGGATGATTCCTCAAGAATGTCTCCAACTTCCTCACTCCCTCATTAGCACCACCAGCATTATTTTGTTGACCCACAGCTTGAGCCATCGCTTGCAAAGCAGCAGCAAGAGCAACATCATTCCTTCCAGCCATCTCAAAGTCCTTCATCGCAAACAACAATCAGAACAACAAAACAGAACAGCAAATCAGAACAACAAAAGACAGTGTAAAACTGTCACACAACACTACTAGGCTCGACACGACTCTACTAATGGTCTGACAGACCGACCTGCTCTGATACCAATTGTAACACCCCGTTTTCCCAAAACAACGTAATATTATATAAAACATCAGAGTTCAACATACAACGGAGTATTACATCTACTTTTCAAAATTCAGTTTAAATAGATTATAAAAACTATTTAATTCAACACCTCATTTTATAAAAATCTGCAGCGGAATATTTATTTAATAATCAATCAACAACTATGTCATCATCCTTGGCACAAAGGCCTCATCATACTACAATTTATTTCATAAAGATAAAATCTCCAACAACATGTCCTTCAAATAAAATGATACATAAAGGAATGAAAGAATTAAACATCAAAACCCCCATCCCGTTACGTATCAGAGCCTACGACACGAGAGCCAACTCCTATCTAGCCTTCGCTACCTGCACTTGCCCACGAGGCGGCAATTCCAGCAGAAGGGGTGAGATTCACAACAATAATATTAATATATAAATCAAACGTCAAGATTAACAATCATAAATCCAACTCATACATATACATTATAGCACATCATAACATCATCATAAGCATCATCATAAACAACATCATAAGCATCATCATAAACAACATCATAAGCATCATCATAACAACATCATAAGCATCATCATAACAACATCATAAGCATCATCATAACAACATCATAAGCATCATTATAACAACATCATATCAAGCATCATCATAACAACATCATAAGCATCATCATAACAACATCATAAGCATCATTATAACAACATCATATCAAGCATCAACGTCTCAAAACATCATCTCATATATGTCACAATTGACTCGACTAAATGCAACACCTAACGTCTCAACATCATGCATGTGGTACCATATATTTATAGCATTAATATGCTTCACCGTCGCTTTGAGCAAATGCTCCACCGTCGCTTTGAGCATAAAGCTTCACCGTCGCTTTGAGCATAAAGCTCCACCGTCTCATAAATATGCAAATGCATGGACTCGTCGTTTAACAACTTAATACACCGTCTCAAAACATCATTCATAATGCAAAACTGACACATGCAGGTATAATAGTTACATGGCAGAACATCATCTCATTAATCATATACATCGCAACACGTAACATCATCACAATCACATAACATCATATTTAAACATCACTTACTATCAACAATACATCAATTATTCACAACATAAAAGAACCATCAGCAATCATCTTTACGTAACTCATCTAAGGGTATAAAACATCTCTAACACTACCCCAAGGGTCCCTCTCAAGTCCCATGCGAAATCAGATCGCAAAAACAACAAACAGTCCAAACAACTAACTAACTCGCCACAGCGAGTACCTGCTCGCCACAGGCGAGTACTCACATCAGCTCACTCGCCAAAGGCGAGTTGGTGGCGAGCTGGAGGCGAGAAATCCTGGGTGCTTCGGCCTTTTTGACATTTTCACCAAAAATCTTCATTTTTAAGCTCTCTAAATCCAATTTGGCTAAACCAACTTCACAGGTCATCTCTATAAATATAAGGGCACTCAAAACCATCATCACTTGGGCCAAAGTCCTAAAATTAAGGGACAAGCTCGCCACGGCGAGCTATACTGCTCGCCTCGCGAGCAACCAAGGGTTACTCGCCACGGCGAGTGATCACTCGCCACAGGCGAGCGATCTCAGAACCCACACGGGTTCAGACCTAAACTCACCAAAACATGTCAATTCTCTCAAATCAAACCCCTAAATCATCTGTAATGTCATCCTAGGGGATAATCTAGGTTCTGTAACAAGTTCTACAGCCTTACACATCAAACCCTCATCAATTCATCACAATTTCATCTTAACCCTAGTTCTCAAATTCATCTTAACTCTCACCAACCTCTATGCCAATCAAGAACAGATGATTCACAATTAAAATTATTGAAGTTAGGCTCACCCTTACCTGATTAGATGAATAAAAGCTACAGCAAATCTCTCCTCTTGGCTAATCCTTCTTTGCTCTTGGGTCCTCTCTCTTTCTCCCAAAAAGCTATGTTTTCTTTACTGTACGTACCAAGTTCTTGTCTGTCTCCTTCTAATCCTTACCAACCAAAACATAACTCCTTTTTTTCTATTTACTCCCTCACTAAATCTTATTAAATTTCTCATTAACCCTCCTTAATTCTATTAACTCCAAATAAATCCCTCTTTATCTAAAATAAATATTATTTCTCCTATTTCCATAAAATTCTACAAATAATTATATAATAAAATATATATCAAATAACAACACACTAATATTCATATAATTCAACATTTTCATATAAAATACACCAAACATATTAAAATCAACCAAAAATAGTAAAATAGCAACTGGGGCGTTACAACTCTCCCCAACTTAGAGAATTTTCGTCCTCGAAAATGTACCTCTGATCGGACGATCCTCACTCACGTCTGAGTACCAGCCAAAGCAAACACTCTACCAGTAGTCTTAGTCTTCTTGGGTTGCTTACACTGCGAACCAATGTGTCCTTGCTCATTGCAGTTGAAACACACAACATCATCAAACTTGCAGTCACTAGTGATATGCCCTTTTTGACCACAACGGTAGCACCTCTTCACCTCAACAGTACATGCATTGCTCTTATGGCCTTTCTCGCCACAAGTGTAACAAGTAATCTCAGCAGGAGCAGCCTTCTTCTGGGGCCTCCTCTCATCATTCACTTCCTTCTTACTCTTATCGGTCGGAGCACTATAAGGCTTTCCACGATCTTGTTGCTTACCTTTCCTCTCCTTCATAACCTTATAATGAGCTTTGGTATCCTCCTCATAAATCCTGCAGCTACTCACCAATTCAGAGAAGTTACGGATCTTTTGATAACCGATGGCCCGCTTAATCTCAGCACGCAGACCATTCTCAAACTTGATGCACTTTGAGAACTCAGCAGTCTCAGCAGTATAGTGCGGATAAAACTTTGCCAACTCGACAAACTTAGCAGCATATTCAGTTACTGACATATCACCTTGCTTCAGTTCTAGGAATTCAATTTCCTTCTTCCCACGAACATCTTCCGGGAAATACCTATTCAAGAATTCCCTCCTAAAAACAGCCCAAGTTATCGCAGTACCTCCAATTTCCAAAACGGGTTGCACACTTACCCACCAGTCATCAGCTTCTTCGGCCAACATGTGCGTGCCGAAGCGCACCATCTGAACATCACTGCACTGCATTACTCGGAAGATCCTCTCGACCTCCTTCAGCCACAACTGAGCTCCGTCAGGGTCGTACCTTCCTTTGAAGGTTGGTGGATGATTCCTCAAGAATGTCTCCAACATCCTCACTCCCTCATTAGCACCACCAGCATTATTTTGTTGACCCACAGCTTGAGCCATCGCTTGCAAAGCAGCAGCAAGAGCAACATCATTCCTTCCAGCCATCTCAAAGTCCTTCATCGCAAACAACAATCAGAACAACAAAACAGAACAGCAAATCAGAACAACAAAAGACAGTGTAAAACTGTCACACAACACTACTAGGCTCGACACGACTCTACTAATGGTCTGACAGACCGACCTGCTCTGATACCAATTGTAACACCCCGTTTTCCCAAAACAACGTAATATTATATAAAACATCAGAGTTCAACATACAACGGAGTATTACATCTACTTTTCAAAATTCAGTTTAAATAGATTATAAAAACTATTTAATTCAACACCTCATTTTATAAAAATCTGCAGCGGAATATTTATTTAATAATCAATCAACAACTATGTCATCATCCTTGGCACAAAGGCCTCATCATACTACAATTTATTTCATAAAGATAAAATCTCCAACAACATGTCCTTCAAATAAAATGATACATAAAGGAATGAAAGAATTAAACATCAAAACCCCCATCCCGTTACGTATCAGAGCCTACGACACGAGAGCCAACTCCTATCTAGCCTTCGCTACCTGCACTTGCCCACGAGGCGGCAATTCCAGCAGAAGGGGTGAGATTCACAACAATAATATTAATATATAAATCAAACGTCAAGATTAACAATCATAAATCCAACTCATACATATACATTATAGCACATCATAACATCATCATAAGCATCATCATAAACAACATCATAAGCATCATCATAAACAACATCATAAGCATCATCATAACAACATCATAAGCATCATCATAACAACATCATAAGCATCATCATAACAACATCATAAGCATCATTATAACAACATCATATCAAGCATCATCATAACAACATCATAAGCATCATCATAACAACATCATAAGCATCATTATAACAACATCATATCAAGCATCAACGTCTCAAAACATCATCTCATATATGTCACAATTGACTCGACTAAATGCAACACCTAACGTCTCAACATCATGCATGTGGTACCATATATTTATAGCATTAATATGCTTCA
Source organism: Medicago lupulina (assembly GCA_958299785.1). NCBI lineage: Eukaryota > Viridiplantae > Streptophyta > Magnoliopsida > Fabales > Fabaceae > Medicago > Medicago lupulina. Next base: position 38,402,605 of record OY283146.1, on the reverse strand, counting down.
CCGTCGCTTTGAGCAAATGCTCCACCGTCGCTTTGAGCATAAAGCTCCACCGTCGCTTTGAGCATAAAGCTCCACCGTCTCATAAATATGCAAATGCATGGACTCGTCGTTTAACAACTTAATACACCGTCTCAAAACATCATTCATAATGCAAAACTGACACATGCAGGTATAATAGTTACATGGCAGAACATCATCTCATTAATCATATACATCGCAACACGTAACATCATCACAATCACATAACATCATATTTAACCATCACTTACTATCAACAATACATCAATTATTCACAACATAAAAGAACCATCAGCAATCATGTTTACGTAGCTCATCTAAGGGTATAAAACATCTCTAACACTACCCCAAGGGTCCCTCTCAAGTCCCATGCGAAATCAGATCGCAAAAACAACAAACAGTCCAAACAACTAACTAACTCGCCACAGCGAGTACTCACATCAGCTCACTCGCCAAAGGCGAGTTGGTGGCGAGCTGGAGGCGAGAAATCCTGGGTGCTTCGGCCTTTTTGACATTTTCACCAAAAATCTTCATTTTTAAGCTCTCTAAATCCAATTTGGCTAAACCAACTTCACAGGTCATCTCTATAAATATAAGGGCACTCAAAACCATCATCACTTGGGCCAAAGTCCTAAAATTAAGGGACAAGCTCGCCACGGCGAGCTATACTGCTCGCCTCGCGAGCAACCAAGGGTTACTCGCCACGGCGAGTGATCACTCGCCACAGGCGAGCGATCTCAGAACCCACACGGGTTCAGACCTAAACTCGCCAAAACATGCCAATTCTCTCAAATCAAACCCCTAAATCATCTGTAATGTCATCCTAGGGGATAATCTAGGTTCTGTAACAAGTTCTACAGCCTTACACATCAAACCCTCATCAATTCATCACAATTCCATCTTAACCCTAGTTCTCAAATTCATCTTAACTCTCACCAACCTCTATGCCAATCAAGAACAGATGATTCACAATTAAAATTATTGAAGTTAGGCTCACCCTTACCTGATTAGATGAATAAAAGCTACAGCAAATCTCTCCTCTTGGCTAATCCTTCTTTGCTCTTGGGTCCTCTCTCTTTCTCCCAAAAAGCTATGTTTTCTTTACTGTACGTACCAAGTTCTTGTCTGCCTCCTTCTAATCCTTACGAACCAAAACATAACTCCTTTTTTTCTATTTACTCCCTCACTAAATCTTATTAAATTTCTCATTAACCCTCCTTAATTCTATTAACTCCAAATAAATCCCTCTTTATCTAAAATAAATATTATTTCTCCTATTTCCATAAAATTCTACAAATAATTATATAATAAAATATATATCAAATAACAACACACTAATATTCATATAATTCAACATTTTCATATAAAATACACCAAACATATTAAAATCAACCAAAAATAGTAAAATAGCAACTGGGGCGTTACACCTGCACTTGCCCACAAGGCGGCAATTCCAACAGAAGGGGTGAGATTCACAACAGGAATATTAACATATAAATCAAACATTTATGATTAACAACATAAACTCATCACATATAACGTGTCATCGAACACAAGGTTAACACCATCATCATAACATCTCAAAATAACATATCAACACCGTCTCAAAACATCGTCTCATATTATGTCAACAATTTGACTCAACTAAATGCAACTCTTAACATCTTGACATCATGTATGTGGTACCATATATAAGCATTAATATGCTTCACCGTCGCTTTGAGCAAATGCTCCACCGTCGCTTTGAGCAAAAGCTCCACTGTCTCATAATATGCAAATGCATGGACACGACTCTTTAACATCTTAACAAGTCAACATAACTTCTCAAACATCATTAATAACTCAAAGCTGACACATGCAATTATAATAAATACATGGCAGAAGTTCAATTCATTTAACACATATGCAAAGGCACATAACATCATTATAAGTCACTTAGCATCATGTTTACAAATCATTAAAACATGAACATTTCATCACTTTAGCACCGACATAAAGGAAATATCATTAATCATCATTACAGAATGCATTTAAGGACATAAAACATCCCTAACACTACCCAAAGGTTTCCTCTCGAAGTCCCATGCGAAACAGATCGCAAAACGAAACAAAAGTCCAGAACTGCACTAACTCGCCACGACGAGTGATTTGCTCGCTACGGCGAGCTCTCTCAGGAAGCTACTCGCCAAAGGCGAGCTGGGGGCGAGCTACAGGGGAGATATCTGGGTGCTCTCGTCCTTTTTGACATTTTCCACCTAAAATCTCCGTTTTAAGGTTCCCTAAATCCAATTTGATCCAAACAACTTCACAAGTCAATCCTATAAATAAAAAGGCACTCAAAACCACCTAAAGTTTGGCAAAAATCCCAAGTTTCAGGGTTATGCTCGCCACGGCGAGCTATGCTGCTCGCCTCGCGAGCGATAGGGGTTTACTCGCCACGGCGAGTAGTCACTCGCAATAGGCGAGCGATGACAGAACCACTACGGGTTCACTCCTATTCTTACCAACTCATCTCAATTCTCTCATGTTAAGCCTCTAATTCACCAGCAATGTTGTTCTAGTGGTTAATCTAGGTTCTGTAACACGTTTCTACACCAATTCACAGGCATCTCTCATCAAATTCATCAAAATTCATTAGAACCCTAATTTCAAAACTCTCTCAAACTCTTCCCAAGCCTTAGTCAATCATAACAGATGAATTACACGTTAATAGTACTGCAGTTAGGCTCACCCTTACCTGGGAAAAGTGCAGAAATCGCAGCCTAGCTTCCTCTCTTCTCTTCAACCGTTTCTCTCCCTTTTCCAAAAGTCTGTAACGCGTTCTGACTTCTCTCTGACCTAATTTCCTTAAATACCGCTTCCCAACTTATCTAATTCGATCTCAACCCTCACAACTTTGCCTATTTATAAATATAACCCCATCTCTCAAAATTATATATTTTCCAACAAATCTTTATTTTTCATACAAATATATATAAAAACACCACATATATTATTTTATTAAACAATAAAATAATCATCACGTCACACATCATAATTACGTCACATAATCACCAAAAATCATATAATATATAATAATATACTATATTATCTAATAAAATAATTAAATAAATAAAGAGGGCGTTACAGTAAATATTATAAATGAAAGTGAAGCTATGTGAATGCATGTATATATAAATAAATATGATTACATATGCTATGTATGTCATAAATAATTTAGGCACAGCTGATGTTGTCGTAGTTGTTGTTGCTGTTGTTGTTGAGTTGTATGCAGATATACACAAGGAGTCATTTCATACTCATACATTGTTGGGGGTTTATGCCCTGGAATGTTAATCATTCAACTGTTGAGGGCTCATGCCCTGGAACGCCTTGTCGTTCAACTGTTGAGGGCTCATGCCCTGTGATGCTTTAACCATCCAAATTGTTGAGGGTTCATGCCCTGTGATGCGTTATATGGTACCACATGCATATTGCATTAGTAGTTGTCGTCGTGTATTGTCGTATTTGTGGTCGTTGGTTGAGTCGTTGGTGTCGCAGTTGATGATGATGTTGTTATTGCTTAAACATAGATTAAATGTTGCAAATCAAATATGAATTGATGTAGTCGTTGTTGACAATGTTGTTGCCATGTATATATGAGCTTATGATGCCTGTTGTTATGAATGTTGTTGTTTTAATTCAGTTGATGAATTATATATATATTACTGTTGTTTGTGAATCTCACCCCTTCTGCTTGAAAATGTTGCTCTTCGTATGGGTAACTTGCAGGTAATGAAGATTAGTTGGATGTCTGGCTCAAGGTGTCTTAGGGCTCTGATATGTAACGGGATGAGGGAAAACGTTGTTTTGTTCTGTCATTCCTTTATGTATCAAATTTTGAAACAATGTTGTCGGAGTTTATTTCTGTGGAATAATATTTAACTTTGTTGAGGCCTTTGTGCTAAGATTTGTTGACAGTTGATATTAATTTAAAAGAATTTTTCGCTGCAGTTTACGAGATAATACGTTGTTGCAATTAAATAGTTTTATTTTCTATTTAAGAATTTTTGATAAGCAGTGTAATTCTCCGTTAAGTTGATTTTACTCTGATTATTTATATTAATATTACGTTGTGGGAGAACGGGGTGTTACATTCTCCGCTACTCTGTTTCTTTGTCCCTGCTACAAGACAAGAATAACAGCTCTCATATACAACCACACCTGCATCTATGTTCCCTCTCAACTGGAATGAATTTGAAATTGATCCTTCATAGGACAATAACTTAATCAGGCAAAGAATCATTGGTGAAAGATCAAGCTTCAACAACGACTCTTTTTGGATGTGTTGGCACTTACAACGTTCATTTCACACCTCTATATAAAAGAGTGAATACTTGAAGAACAACAAGACTCTACAACAATTTAAAAAGCTCCAAAACTCTGTCAAATTGTTCAGCATCCAAAAGTTCACTTAGAATTTCAGTTTTCAAGTTCATATCTTTGAAATTCAAGAGTCTTTAGAGTCTGTATCTGATTTGTATTGTGAACACCACTGATTGCATATCAAGTGTTCAACCTCAATCATTTTTCCTTGTAATTTTGTTTGATAGAAGTCTCTTGCTTGTGTGCTTGAGCATTAGAAGTCTCTTGATTGTGTTCTTGAGCATTTGAAGTCTCTTGCTTGTGTGCTTGAGCATTTGTAATCAGATATTACATTTAGTGAACTCTCCTAGGAAGTGCAAGGGGGACATGACTACTTTCGGTTTGTGGAAGGAACCTTTATAAATTGCTTGTGTCTTGCTTCTTCTCTTTTCACTCTATTTATGATTCCACTGCATACGCTCCTGAACATCTTCTTCAGAAGCTGTCCCTTTTGCTTCTAATCATAAGTGTTCTTGCGTGATAGAAGTTTGGCAAGTGCACCAAATACTATCGAAGTAGTAAAAATATCGATCCCACGAGGATTGTTTTTGATCGCAATAAGTTAATTTCGTTATGCAATAGGATGTATAAAGGTTATATTTGTTTTGCCACTAGGCGGAAGATTTGGTTTGTTTTTTTTAAAACAAATAACAAAAAGATAAAGTTTGTTTAGAAAATATGGAGAGAGATAAGATCGGATCGTCGAATCCTCTATGTTTCCCCTAATTGGTTACTGTACTCTATTCCTATTAATGGTTCTTTAAGTCCCACGATAGTTAACAAAATAGCCCTAATCAATCCCTTGAGTTAGGACCCTCTTCTTAAACTACATCCCCTAATTCCTTAGGTGGTCTAATAATTCTTGAAGGTTTAAACACGTTAACCTAATATCACTAATAAACGATTATCCATTCCTAGACTAACCATGTTTATTAGAACAATTCAATTAAGTCTAAGTTGAAAGCTAGGGTCAGTAGTCATCCATTCTCATGAAAACATATTTATATTTGATCAGGATATAAAAAGCATTAAGAACAATTGAATTGAATAAAGACTTAAATAATCATTAATATGGAATGGAGTTTCATCACAGCAACATAAGATCAATTAGGGTTTACACAGAATCATCTCGGATCCAATCTCTAAGAGATTTAGCTACTCATAACAATGTTTACAAATAACATAATCAATTGAATTAATAAAACATACATGAAACTGGTAAAAGGATGAAGAAATTGTCCTCCTTGCAGTCGCCTTGATGTCAAAATCGCACTTTGCTCTCCAAGATTCGTAACCCTTGTTTTCGGAAAAGACTTCAGCTTAAATAGGCATAGAAATTCGCCCAAAACGTGTCACGTTTTTAGTAAAACGTGCCACGTTTTTTCCTTATGTAACAAGAAACGAAATTAGGGTTTCACAAAACGTGTCACGTTTTGGCCAACGTGACACGTTCTCCTTATTTCCAAAAACATGCGTTCTGCCTTGTGAAAACGTGCCACGTTTTTCAGCCAACGTGACACGTTTTTGTGACTTAACCTTTTCTTCAGTTTTCTTGCTTTTCTTGCTACTTAAGTTGCCTTGTGAACTCCATAATATGATAATATATACATAAAAATTACGTAATGACAGCATGTCATCACAACCCCAAACTCAAACCATTCCTTGTCCTCAAGGAATTTACATGCAAAATTGACAATCGACAGTAAAATAACAAGTACCTGATCAAGTGATGGTAATCCAAAAAGTTCATCTCCTTACTAGCTAAAAGTGAGCTAGTTTGACTTGAACGCATCCACCAATTCACAACTCCACGCAACAAAATGAATAGGGTTCACACTCAATCACATGCAAAATGAATACGCTTGAAAAGTTTCTAATCGTCAATTAAAGTCAATATCAATACACACTTTGAGGTCTTTCAGGGTTATAACGGGGCTTAGGTGAAGGTGGGATGATATTTGGATAAGTAGGCTACACAAAATGTGAGTTAGGCACTCCTACGAAAGTTACAGCACAATTCAATCATCTTTCACCTATGGAACACAATTCTTTGTCAAGATGGGACTAGAGAACATTCTTAACCATTGGGACTTTCGAGTTTGAAGTTACTCGGATTTTCAATGTTTTTGTCCCTTTTCCATTCTGTATTCTTTTTTTTTTTTTGATACACTATTTTTAGTGTATGTATTTCTCTTCTTTTTTTTTTTTTTTTTTTTTATGTTCTCTATGTTCTCTAGTTCCCCCACCCCAAACTTAATTGGTTGCATATTCCAAAAGCAACCCCAAACTTAATTTTTAGCAACATCCTACAATGCCTAACTCAGAAAAACAATATGAGATAAATCCTAAGAGTCTCTAAGTTTGTTATGTAGTTTGTCACCGAACAATGAAAGTTCTAAACCTACCGGCTCAATTTGTCTAAGAAAAGGATAAATTCAACAATAATCAGGGTAGGCGTCAAAAGGATCACAGGACCAAGCACTTTTGCCTCAGTGTGTATTTGACAAAAACCAATTAACAGAAAAGAAACAATGCAAGTTCTAGAAATGTAGATGCATGGAACACTCTATATAAGTAAGTTGAAAAATAAAATTTGGCCATGAACCTTACAGTTATGATATCTGGGAGTTGTGACTACCTAGCACTGCCGTACACTTCGCCTTTGAATCAAGTCACTCCTCCTTATGAACTTTTGGAAACATCACTTGAACACCCATTTGTTACTAAACTGGAAAAAGTCAACAAACAAGCAAATTCATCAATAATAAAAAGTTCAGATTCAATCACATAATAGGGGATACAACTGAGTTAAACCGAAATGAAAATTAAAGACAAATTGTTTGACTCAACAATAGAAATAAAATACTGAAAAATAAAGACATAATAAAAATGATGGGTTGCCTCCCACCAAGCGCTTTCTTTTACGTCATTGAGCTTGACGCTTCAACCACTGTTAGGGTGGCAAATATGATAGAAAGAATATATCATCCTTCTTCTTCCTCTTGTTTGGTAGGAATTCCATGAATTTGGCACAAAGAATCAGATACTCCCATGCACCCATAGTTAAACATTTGGAATTTAAGCTCTCCCACCTCAGAGAAGGACGTGCATCCATCTGCACACAAGTGATTTTCTCAACCTCCGTTGGTTCAGACTTCTGGAAAATATCAACACTCCTCACCTTGGGTTTTTCTTCAATCACAACCTTGTGACACTCAATCTCCATCTGAACCAATTTCCTCTAAGACTCATGTGCTTTCTCAACAAGATCATGATAGGTCCGCAAGTGTACGGAAATATCTGTTTTAGTATAAAAGGTTGTCGAATCCACAGAGACCAATGTCAACTACCGTAATTAATTGTCACGTTGTTTATCTAAGGCGATGCTAATCAATTTGGTTGCAAAATAAGAAAATAACTTTAATTAATTTTAATGACGAGTGCCCGGAATATAGTTTACGTCGACCGTTGATATCAGCTGAGTATTATTTAATTTTATAGTAGGAAAATATCTTAGCACATAAAAGGATTAAATTAAAAAACAGCCGCTTCGCTTTCACGATCGCGACATAAAAATCCTAACTTTATAATCTATTCGACCGCTTTCGCGTGTTCGCCTTATAACGTTAAAATTCCTTTTATTTCAAATTAATCCAGTTTTGTTTGAAAAGTTATTTTTAGAATAATTCCAATTTAAAGAAATCAGTATGCTTTCGCAATACTAAATTCGTATTTTAAACTCTCAGTCATCAGCTTTCGCGTGTATGACTTAGCGTTTAAAATAGCGTTTTTGAAAATTAAGAATGTCAAAATTACTTTAAGAAAATGCTATCGTTGAATTACTAAAATAATTCCTGATTATTCTACAGACAGTTATGAGTCTCGTTCTTTCGATACGAAACAGTTACCATAAAATTCATCGTTTAAAATCAGAATAATCAGACATAAAAATAAATCCTGTTATAAAATTTAATCATACTTTTCAGCTGAATATCATTGGTACGACTGTTTCTACATTCCGGACACTTTATAGAATTACTCAGACATAATGTAAATGGTAAATAAATAACTATTCATGTTCAGCATAGATTCACGAACAGGAAAACAAAAGAAACAGAATGAATAAATTAGAAAACAAGGAAACAGAATGAATAACTAATAAACAAAGAACCTGTAATTAGATGGAAACTTTAATTGAGTATAATTCCAAATGCATCAAATTCGTAACAGGTAACAAGCTTGAATCCAGAAATTGTAAATTGAGAAATTATGCAGATTACAAAGAAATAAACTAAGTCTGTAACTAATGCTTTCTAAAACTTTTTCCAACCCCTTTTCACTCTTCTTTGGACCTATTTATAGGCCAAATCCGTCCAAAACGTGGTCTGATCGTGTACTTGAAGGTGGAGAAAGTGGGAAGAAAACTGCAGAACTGCTTCTGCAACGTGGGGGAGACTGATTCTCCCGGACCCGTGACGGGCGTCACAGGGTGTGACGGTCTGCCAGTCACGGGTGCTGACGGGCGTCACAGGGTGTGATGGTCTGCCAGTCACGGGTGCTGACGGCCTGAGAGGCTGGTGACGGTCCGGATGAGTTGAAGGGTGACGGTCTGCCAGTCACTGAGTGTGACGGCCGTCACCCTGAAGCTTAATTTTTAGGACTTGGTATTTCTTTGCCGAATTTCGTCGTTTCTACGCATGGAAGCCTCTAATGTTGTGTACCTGAAACATAACCAAACAACCAGCATAACATAGGCAAAATCAAGAGAATCTAAGCCTAAACAAGCTTGAATTATACACAGAACGAGCTGAAATATTGGTGTATTTTGCATGTTATCAAACTCCCCTACACTTGAACCATTGCTTGTCCTTAAGCAAGAGACAGGGGACAATAGCAACATAATTCAGAATATTATAATCAACTAAAAATCAATTATGTTTCAAGGCTTTGTTCTCAGGGTGCATTTATCACAACCTAAACACTTATTAAGGATCACATCAACCCTACAACAATATTTCAAGTGTGTGTGTGTGTGTGAAGTCCAGCCTTTTTATTGCGTCTGTGTAAGAAATATTATGAGGAAAACAGGTTCTAACTTCAACAGTAAATAAACCGAGAAAAGTTCCTTCTTCATTTCATATAAGAGAGGTGGGAATCACTTTGATCATTTAACATTTATACACTTTGGGGAACTGCAGAATTTTTATTGATATTCAGAGACACCATCTTCACGTGGGAAGCAAGTGAGGCCTACTCCCAACCCCCCAGAGTCAATGATGCCCCCTATATATATGTATTTGTTCTGACCCCTTTTTCTCATTTATAAGAAGGAATTACGGAAGCTACTTTTGATTTTCAGAAACACCATCTTCATGTGGGAAGCAAGTGAGGCCTACTCCCGACCCCCCAGAGTCAATGATGTTCCCTTATAATTATATTTGCTTCCGCCCCTCTTGTTTTGATCTTTTATTCCCCCACACTAACTTATACTACTTTTACTCTGAAAACTTTTAAGGGTTAAATTACCATTGAAGTTAGAACGTGCTCCTTAAAATACTACCTACACAATTACTCAAAGACTGCAACTTTGTGCTTTTCTCAAAAAGAGAATTTTCACATTGAAATATGATATGAGTTTAGTGAAACTTAAAAAGGAAAAGGTGTTTATGCACAAAATCATCATCAAACTCAGCCTTAAAGTGGTTCAAGCAACAGGAGAATTAAATAACAAAGCAAAAACAACAACATAAATGACTCGACAGTGCATGCAGTTAACATTCTTATTACCTAGGACTAGAAACAAATAAACTAACTAAAACAAATAAAGAAAACAAGTAAATTAACTGAAATAACTAAAGAAGGGAAAAAGAGTTTCCTCCCCCACACTAAAACCAGACATTGTCCCCAATGATCTGATAATAGAGTGAAAAAGAAAACAAAACCTGTTCAATCGTCATCGGAGTCAGCCGGAGGCATACCCTGCCGTGTCATCCACGTAAACATCTGGCGTATCATGTGGCTATTGACGCGCATATGATGATCCCGCTCGGCATCCCGGTCGTTCCGTTCCTCCTGGGCCGCGCGTAGGTCTGCTACCTCATGTCGTAGAGCGTTAAGCTCATACACCATTTGACTCTCGGAAGTAGAAGTACCTGCAGAAAAATCAAAACCTCGAGGGTGGGAAGGGGATGGGTCAGAGTGAGTGTGTGCAGGAGTGCCGGATACGGAAGGGGGAGGTGCATGTGGGCGCGGTGGAGAGAGCCTAGTCTGACGCTCGATCTCCGCATCGGTATCCTCTCCTTCCTGATCAGGGTCAACATAAAACCAATTTTCCTCATCCCTAACATCAGTGATGGAGGGGTTTGGAAGCTTAATACGACTCTTGACCTCATTACGGATCATCAGACAAAACAACTCACCCTCTCTCTTGACGAGCTTTTGTGATAGGCACGAGCTCAAGTCAATCAGCATGTTGCCCTGCACAGGGACTAACTGTAAGATATGCTCACGGAAACCTAACGCGTAAGCGATCGAGGTGATGAGGCCACCGAAAGCAATGTGTCCACTACCGGAGGTGGCCATCCTAAACATATGTGCGAGCATAAAAGCCGCTGAGTTAACCTGCTTGTGAGCAAAAACACAATGAATAATGAAAAGCTCTCTAAGATTAACTACCCCCGTGCTCTCCCCTCTACCAAAAATAGTGTTCGCGAGGACTCTATGGAAATAACGAATGGCTGGGTTATGAATGCGGGACGATTTATTACCGTCCGTAGAAGTTGCTAACGTGCCCGTTAGTTTCTTCCAAAACAGACCAAACTCAGTAGTCCAAGGTCCCTGAGACGGGACTCCGTCAACGGATTGGTGGGAGGTCTGGAACTGAAGCAGGTTTCCAATTTCATTATGGTTAAGCAAAAAATCCTGCCCAAACAGTCTAAAACTAGTCCCTCCGAAACCGTGACGGACTCTCTGTGCATAAGTGTACGTGAGGGAACTAAGGAATTCTAGAGTGATGCGCTCGTACGTCGGGTGCCGTAGAGTCAAGAAATGACCCCACCCAATCTGGTTAAACATCCAGTTTACGCTATCAAATAATCCTAAAGTACGGAGACAAGTTTCGTCGGCGTACCTCGTCGCCGTGATCGTGCGTCTGGAGAGTTTTTCGAACCGTGTCCGCTGCGCTTCGTCCTTAAATTCGATTCCCATGTAATCCACGCGTCTGTTTCGACCAACCATGCTTTGTTAATTGACAGAAAAACTGAACGGAAATTTTGAATCCCACGTCTGTTGTTTACGCGACGAAGGAAAAAAAAAATGGAGGAAATGGTTACGCGAAAACGGGAAAAGGGAGAGAAATGGGTTTGTGATGTGAATGTGATGAATGAATTTGGGAATGGGGTTAGTTTTTGAGGGTGAAAATGGAGGTTTGGTGGTTATGGTGAGGGTTTACGAAGAGGAAGAAGAAGGAAGAACAGGTGAAAGTGAAGGAAAAACGCGGAAAAAGAGAGAAAAAAAAGTGTTTGAAATGAAAGGTTGGGGTTTGACGTGTGGGACCCACGTCTGTTCAGATTCCGTGACGGGCGTCACCAACGATGACGGGCTGGGCGTTATCCACAACGACGGGCGTCACGAAAGATGACGGGCTGGGCGTTATCCACAACGACGGGCGTCACGAAAGATGACGGCCCAGACGTCAGCACAAAGACGGGTGTCACGAGTGATGACCGTCAGTATGGATGACGGGCGTCATAGGTTATGACGGTCAACCCGTCGTTGACTTAATGGACACCTTTGAACGATTGAAACTTATTGAGAAACATCCTACTTAAAAACTTGCTAAAAGAAAAATGCGATTAATGGGTTGCCTCCCATTCAGCGCTTCATTTAACGTCGGTAGCTCGACTTTTTAGTGCTTGGCCCTTAAGGAGGACACATCACTAGAGTAGCGAAATGCCCTACTTTCTCTGCAGGATGGTAGTGCTTCAATCTCTGGCCATTTACTATGAACTTTCCGGTGGATTCACTCCAGACTTCAATAGCACCGGATTGGTTAACTCTAGTCACTTCAAATGGTCCACTCCACCTAGAGCGAAGTTTTCCAGGAAATAGTTTCAGCCTAGAGTTAAATAACAGTACTAGCTCGCCCTCATTAAACTCCCTTCTGGTGATGCGCCTGTCATGCCACTTTTTAGTCCTTTCTTTATAAATCAAGGCATTCTCATACGCATCTAACCTCAACTCCTCTAATTCATGCAGGTTTAACATCCTTTTTCCTCCGGCATCACTGTGGTTCATGTTCAGGGCTTTGATGGCCCAATAGGCTTTATGTTCTAGCTCTACCGGTAGATGGCAGGATTTGCCGTAGACCAGCTTAAAAGGGGTGGTTCCAATGGGGGTTTTGTATGCCGTCCTATAGGCCCAGAGTGCATCATTTAGCTTCAAGGACCAGTCCTTCCTTGAGACAGAGACAGTTTTCTCTAGGATTTGCTTAACTTCTCGATTAGAGATCTCTGCCTGCCCATTGGTTTGGGGATGATAAGGAGTAACTGCTCTATGACGTACCCCGTACTTTGTTAGGAGGTTCTTAAATATTTTTGAAATAAAATGAGAACCACCGTCACTGATGACTAGTCTGGGGACACCAAATCTTGGGAATATAATGTTTTTAAACATCTTTACCACTACTTTTGTATCACAGGTAGGAGAGGCAATGGCCTCGATCCATTTTGACACGTAATCCACAGCAATGAGTATATATTTATTTCCCATAGATGTAGGAAAAGGACCCATAAAGTCAATTCCCCAGACATCGAAAACTTCCACCTCTAGGATAAATTTTTGTGGCATTTCATTCCTACTAGAGATGTTTCCTGATCGCTGGCACCGGTCACATTTCGAAACGAAAACATGAACATCTCGAAAGATGGTGGGCCAATAGAGACCAGCTTGAAGAATTTTCGCTGCAGTTTTCGATCTACTCATGTGTCCTCCAACAGGATAGGAGTGACAGTGTGTTATGACACTCTCTATTTCTTCTTCTGGGATACATCGACGGAAAATACCGTCCACTCCTCTTTTGAATAAGAGGGGATCATCCCAGTAGTATTGCTTAAGGTCATGGAAGAATTTCTTCTTTTGCTGATAGGTCAAGTCGGAAGGTAGAATTCCAGCAACCAGATAATTTATGATGTCAGCGTACCATGGGGCAGCGATATTACTTAAAGCACTTGCTTCTTCTGGTATCTTTTTAATGCCGGAACTCCTTTCTTCCTGAAAATCTAAGAGGTGACCATATCTAGGTGACTCCGCTTTCACAAAAGACACCAGTCTTTCGTAGGGAAAGCAATCATTTATGGGCACCTCCTCCAACTGACCATCTTGAATTCTTGACAGGTGATCCGCGACTACATTCTCTGTTCCCTTTTTATCTCGGATCTCCATGTCAAACTCTTGAAGCAGTAATATCCACCGAATAAGTCTCGGCTTTGCATCTTTCTTGCTTAGTAGGTACCTGATAGCTGCATGGTCTGTGTAAATGATAATCTTCGATCCTACTAGGTAAGAACGAAATTTATCAATTGCGAAGACAATGGCTAGAAGCTCCTTTTCAGTTGTGGCATAGTTAATCTGAGCTTCGTCAAGTGTCCTACTAGCGTAATAGATTGCATGCAATTTCTTATCTTTGCGCTGTCCTAAAACGGCACTTACTGCATAATCACTAGCGTCGCACATGATCTCAAAAGGTTGGCTCCAATCCGGAGGTTGCATTATTGGGGCAGAGATCAATGCACGTTTCAGCAGTTGGAACGACTCAAGGCATTGTTCATCGAAGATGAACTTAGCGTCTTTCATCAGAAGGCCGGTTAAAGGCTTGGTGATTTTTGAGAAGTCTTTAATGAACCGCCGGTAGAAACCAGCATGTCCAAGAAAACTCCGGACCTCTCTTACAGTTGTGGGGGGTTGCAAATTCTCAATAACTTCTATTTTTGCTTTGTCAACCTCTATTCCTCTATTAGACACCACATGGCCAAGTACTATGCCTTCTTTGACCATAAAGTGGCACTTTTCCCAATTAAGTACTAGATTGACTTTCACACACCTCTCCAGAACTTTCTCAAGATTACCAAGACAGTCTTCAAAACTAGACCCACATACAGAGAAATCGTCCATGAAGACTTCCAGAATATCTTCTAGGAAGTCGACAAAGATTGCCATCATGCCTCTTTGGAACGTGGCGGGTGCATTGCACAATCCGAATGGCATTCGTCTATAAGCAAATGTTCCATAAGGGCATGTAAATGTGGTCTTTTCTTGGTCATCCGGGTGGATAGGGATCTGAAAGAATCCCGAATAACCATCAAGGTAACAAAAGTATGAGTGCCTTGCAAGACGCTCGAGCATTTGATCAATAAACGGGAGAGGAAAGTGATCTTTTCTAGTGGCTGTGTTCAACTTTCTGTAGTCGATGCACATCCTCCATCCCGTTACCGTCCGCTTGGCGACTGATTCGCCCTTCTCGTTTTGAACTACGGTCATCCCTCCTTTCTTTGGCACTACGTGCACTGGACTAACCCACTTGCTATCGGATATAGGATATATGATCCCAGCATCTAGGAGTTTCATAACTTCCTTTTTGACAACTTCGCTCATATTGGGGTTCAGCCTCCGCTGATGCTCTCTAGAGGTTTTAGAGTCCTCTTTAAGCAAAATTCTATGCGTACACACAGAGGGGCTGATCCCGGTGAGATCACTAATCTTATATCCTATGGCGTTAGGATATCTCTTTAAAACATCAAGGAGTTTATCCGTCTCTTCTTTCCCTAACTCTGCGCTAACTATCACGGGGTAATTATGCTCCTTATCTAGGAACTCATATATGAGGTTCGTAGGAAGTTCCTTTAGCTCGATCTTGGGGTGATCTGGCTCGGAAGATGGATCAGAAGTTTGGTCGAGGCATTCAAGAATGCGAGAAATTTCGGCCTCCTCGTCACTGACTTCTTCCATCTCTTCTACTTCCTCTATTGTATCTTCAATTATTTCCTCAGATGGTTCAGCTTGAGTTGAAAACTCCTTGACACATGCATCTATTATGTCAACAAAACAACATGTATCATTTATGGAGGGGCTTTTCATAAATTGAGACAAAATAAACTCAATCTTCTCATCGCCAACCTCAAATGTGAGTTTTCCTTTCTTGACATCAATGATGGCACCCGCGGTGGCTAGGAAAGGTCTTCCTAAAAGGATAGGAGTAATAGAGTCTTCACTAATATCCATAACTACAAAGTCAGTGGGGATGTATAGTTGACCAATTCTAAGAGGAACATCTTCTATTATCCCCACTGGATGTTTAATCGAACGGTCGGCTAATTGCAAAGACATTCTAGTTGGTTTCAACTCTCCTAGGTTTAGCTTTTTACAAATGGACAGAGGTATCAAGCTCACACTAGCTCCTAAATCACACAAGGCTTTATCAATGATGTGACTGCCTATAACGCAAGGAATTGAAAAACTCCCTGGATCTTTTAACTTGGGTGGCATCTTATTTTGAATTATAGCGCTGCACTCCTCAGTAAGTGCTACAGTCTCATCAACATCAATTTTCCTTTTGTTAGTTAGAATTTCCTTTAAGAATTTTGCGTACGAAGGCATTTGAGTAATCGCCTCCGAAAAAGGAATACTGAGATGAAGAGACTTTAGAAGTTCTACAAACTTCTTAAACTGACCCTCAGTTTTAGACTTTACGAGTCTTTGAGGGTAAGGGATTGAAGGTTTATAAGGTGGAGGAGGTACATAAGGGTTTTCTTTCTCTTTTTCTTTTACCTCCTGAGACTTAGATGTCTCTCCAACGTCATCTGGTTTACTCACAGGATCTTTACCCTTTTCTTCATCACGGCTCCTAACTCTCACAGCAGTGGGATTGTTATCTAACTCAGTTCCGCTTCGTAGCGTTACCGCGTTAACATGTCCCTTAGGATTTGGTTGCGGTTGGCCCGGAAATGTTCCGGCTGGGGCAGCTGTAGCTGCTTGTTGTTGGGCCACTTGGGATATCTGCGTCTCAAGCATTTTATTATGAGTGGCCATGGAGTCAACTTTGTGTGCCAACTGCTTAATCAATTCATTCGTATGAACGTTTTGGTTCATAAACTCCTTGTTTTGCTGAGTTTGAGCTAAAATGAAGTTTTCCATCATGAGCTCCAGGTTAGACTTTTTCGGAGCAACAGGGGCTCCTCTTTGACTTTGGAAACCAGGGGGTGCTGCAGGTGCGGGACTTGGCGCAAAGGTAGGATTGTTATTTTTGTAGGAGAAATTTGGGTGGTTTCTAAATCCTGGATTGTACGTGTTAGCGTACGGATTTCCTTGCGCGTAATTCACTTGATCAGCTTCAGCTAACAACTGACACTCGGCAGCAACATGCCCTGGGGTTCCGCATATTTCACAGTTGGGAGTCACGGCAGCTACTGTAGCTGGTGGAGCGAGTTTCAAGTTATCCAACTTGTGAAACAAAGCATCCACTTTAGCGTTCATATGGTCAAAGTTGCTGACTTCGTGCATACCTCCCTTAGGTTGAGATTTCTCGACAGGAGTGCGTTCGCTTCCCCATTGATAATGGTTTTGTGCCATATTCTCAATAAGCTCATATGCCTCCTGAAAAGGCTTGTCCATTAGGGCTCCGCCAGCTGCGGCATCAATGGTCATTCTTGTATTATAGAGCACGCCATTATAAAACGTGTGAATTATGAGCCATTGTTCTAATCCATGATGGGGACAAGCTCTCATCAATTCCTTGTACCTCTCCCATGCTTCAAAAAGCGACTCGCCGTTTGTCTGCCTAAAGCAGGTAATTTGGTTCCTGAGCTGGGCGGTTTTACTAGGAGGGAAATATCTTGCTAGGAACGCCTTTTTCAACTCATTCCATGTCGTAATGGAATTTGACGGCAGAGACTGTAGCCAAGCTCTGGCTCTATCTCTGAGGGAGAAAGGAAATAAACGCAGGCGAATGGCTTCGGGATCGACGCCATTGCACTTAAGCGTATCAGCGAATTGCACAAACACGGAGAGGTGCAAATTCGGGTCTTCCGTGGAATTACCGGAAAACTGGCTTTGCTGCACGATTTGCAGCAGAGAGGGTTTCAACTCAAAGTTGTTAGCCTGAATCGTTGGGTTAACAATACTCGAGTGAGGCTCGTCCTGGGATGGGACGGCATAGTCCTTAAGAGGACGGTTCGCGTTATTAGCTTGCGCCATTTGAGCGTGTATTAGTTCAACTTGGCGTCTAATATGTAGAAAACGTTCGATTTCGTCAATTGGTTTTTCTAGCTCGTCCTCGGAGGTACGAGTACGGGGCATATGATCGACGAAAAATGGAAAAAAAGAAAATAAATGCCTTAGTCTATACGGTGTAACAATGGTGTTACGATATTGCCAAAATGGTCCCCGGCAACGGCGCCAAAAACTTGATAGGTCCGCAAGTGTACGGAAATATCTGTTTTAGTATAAAAGGTTGTCGAATCCACAGAGACCAATGTCAACTACCGTAATTAATTGTCACGTTGTTTATCTAAGGCGATGCTAATCAATTTGGTTGCAAAATAAGAAAATAACTTTAATTAATTTTAATGACGAGTGCCCGGAATATAGTTTACGTCGACCGTTGATATCAGCTGAGTAGTATTTAATTTTATAGTAGGAAAATATCTTCGCACGTAAAAGGATTAAATTAAAAAGCAGTCGCTTCGCTTTCACGATCGCGACATAAAAATCCTAACTTTATAATCTATTCGACCGCTTTCGCGTGTTCGCCTTATAACGTTAAAATTCCTTTTATTTCAAATTAATCCAGTTTTGTTTGAAAAGTTATTTTTAGAATAATTCCAATTTAAAGAAATCAGTATGCTTTCGCAATACTAAATTCGTATTTTAAACTCTCAGTCATCAGCTTTCGCGTGTATGACTTAGCGTTTAAAATAGCGTTTTTGAAAATTAAGAATGTCAAAATTACTTTAAGAAAATGCTATCGTTGAATTACTAAAATAATTCCTGATTATTCTACAGACAGTTATGAGTCTCGTTCTTTCGATACGAAACAGTTACCATAAAATTCATCGTTTAAAATCAGAATAATCAGACATAAAAATAAATCCTGTTATAAAATTTAATCATACTTTTCAGCTGAATATCATTGGTACGACTGTTTCTACATTCCGGACACTTTATAGAATTACTCAGACATAATGTAAATGGTAAATAAATAACTATTCATGTTCAGCATAGATTCACGAACAAGAAAACAAAAGAAACAGAATGAATAAATTAGATAACAAAGAAACAGAATGAATAACTAATAAACAAAGAACCTGTAATTAGATGGAAACTTTAATTGAGTATAATTCCAAATGCATCAAATTCGTAACAGGTAACAAGCTTGAATCCAGAAATTGTAAATTGAGAAATTATGCAGATTACAAAGAAATAAACTAAGTCTGTAACTAATGCTTTCTAAAACTTTTTCCAACCCCTTTTCACTCTTCTTTGGACCTATTTATAGGCCAAATCCGTCCAAAACGTGGTCTGATCGTGTACTTGAAGGTGGAGAAAGTGGGAAGAAAACTGCAGAACTGCTTCTGCAACGTGGGGGAGACTGATTCTCCCGGACCCGTGACGGGCGTCACAGGGTGTGACGGTCTGCCAGTCACGGGTGCTGACGGGCGTCACAGGGTGTGACGGTCTGCCAGTCACGGGTGCTGACGGCCTGAGAGGCTGGTGACGGTCCGGATGAGTTGAAGGGTGACGGTCTGCCAGTCACTGAGTGTGACGGCCGTCACCCTGAAGCTGAATTTTCAGGACTTGGTATTTCTTTGCCGAATTTCGTCGTTTCTACGCATGGAAGCCTCTAATGTTGTGTACCTGAAACATAACCAAACAACCAGCATAACATAGGCAAAATCAAGAGAATCTAAGCCTAAACAAGCTTGAATTATACACAGAACGAGCTGAAATATTGGTGTATTTTGCATGTTATCAGATCACCACACTGAATATCAAACTTCTCAAATGAAACTTGATTTGACACCAAGAAGTCATCTAAAATATTTTGAAGTTGAGTATTGTAATCTATGTTGATCACCTCTTTCTTCCCTTCACAAGTACTACCTGGTTGATTCGCCTCATCACGACCACATCTTTCATTTAATATCGAGATTTTTCTGCCCACACATTTTATCTTCAAAGATAGCATATATTTTTCATATTGCAGCGTACAAATCTCTTTTGTGTCATGGAGGTACAACCTGTCTATCATAGCTGCAAAACTTGGATAAACTTTTTAGTAGCACCGTACAATGAGAAGAAAATGAAGAGCATAAATCATCCTTTTTTTCTATGATTATATACAAAAATATAAATGACAGAAATCCTAAATTATAAAAAAATTGCCTTATTGAAATAAATCAACAATCCCCGGCAACGGCGCCAAAAACTTGATAGAAGTTTGGCAAGTGCACCAAATACTATCGAAGTAGTAAAAATATCGATCCCACGAGGATTGTTTTTGATCGCAATAAGTTAATTTCGTTATGCAATAGGATGTATAAAGGTTATATTTGTTTTGCCACTAGGTGGAAGATTTGGTTTGTTTTTTTTAAAACAAATAACAAAAAGATAAAGTTTGTTTAGAAAATATGGAGAGAGATGAAATCGGATCGTCGAATCCTCTATGTTTCCCCTAATTGGTTACTGTACTCTATTCCTATTAATGGTTCTTTAAGTCCCACGATAGTTAACAAAATAGCCATAATCAACCCCTTGAGTTAGGACCCTCTTCTTAAACTACAGCCCCTAATTCCTTAGGTGGTCTAATAATTCTTGAAGGTTTAAACACGTTAACCTAATATCACTAATAAACGATTATCCATTCCTAGACTAACCATGTTTATTAGAACAATTCAAGTAAGTCTAAGTTGAAAGCTAGGGTCAGTAGTCATCCATTCTCACGAAAACATATTTATATTTGATCAGGATATAAAAAGCATTAAGAACAATTGAATTGAATAAAGACTTAAATAATCATTAATATGGAATGGAGTTTCATCACAGCAACATAAGATCAATTAGGGTTTACACAGAATCATCTCGGATCCAATCTCTAAGAGATTTAGCTACTCATAACAATGTTTACAAATAGCACAATCAATTGAATTAATAAAACATACATGAAACTGGTAAAAGGATGAAGAAATCGTCCTCCTTGCAGTCGCCTTGATGTCAAAATCGCACTTTTCTCTCCAAGATTCGTAACCCTTGTTTTCGGAAATGACTTTAGCTTAAATAGGCACAGAAATTCGCCTAAAACATGTCACGTTTTTAGTAAAACGTGCCACGTTTTTTCCTTATGTAACAAGAAACGAAATTAGGGTTTCACAAAACGTGTCACGTTTTAGCCAACGTGACACGTTCTCCTTATTTCCAAAAACATGCGTTCTGCCTTGTGAAAACGTGCCACGTTTTTCAGCCAACGTGACACGTTTTTGTGACTTAACCTTTTCTTCAGTTTTCTTGCTTTTTCTTGCTTTTCTTGCTGCTTAAGTTGCCTTGTGAACTCCATAATATGATAATATATACATAAAAATTACGTAATGACGGCATGTCATCATTGCGTTTTGAGAAAACGAAGAAAAGTCTAACACAATTAAACCCCCCCCCCCCCTTCTTGTGTTTTTCTCCCCCTTCAATTGGTATCTAGAGCCTTGGTTCTGTTGACAACACCTAACAGTGTAACAGTCCAAGATCTGAGAAAAACATGTCTGCTGAATCATCTGTTTCTGGTTATGCTAGTTCTGGTGGTAATCATAATGTTGTATCCTATGATTATAGTGAAAAGAAAACTGACTCAGGGAAGGTTCCAAAGTTTAATGGAGATCCTGAAGAGTTTTCTTGGTGGAAAACCAACTTCTACAGTTATATCATGGGCTTAGATGAAGAACTATGGGATATTCTGGAAGATGGAGTTGGTGACTTAGTCCTTGATGAAGAAGGAAATGCTGTTGATAGAAAGGTTCATACTGTAACACCCCGTTTTCCCAACTTAAAAATTTCTTAAAAACATTTATCAGAGTACACAACAATAACGGGATATCACATATAACATAATCCGAAAAATAGTTAAATAATAAATTAACTAAATAACTTCAACACATTGCAGCGGAAAAATTACTTATAAATCATAAACGTTTGGCATGCAGGCCCCATAAAAATATCTCAAAAGAGTTAGTTCCATTATTTGCAAAATATCATAAAGATTCACGTAAAAGAATGAAGCATGCTTATAAAACAACCCCATCCCGTTACGTATCAGAGCGACCTAGACGACACAGTGAGGCAAGGCCACTCACGAAGCAACTGCACACTAAGCACGATCACCTGCACTTGCCCACAAGGCGGCAATTCCAGCAGAAGGGGTGAGATTTCATAACAAAATAATATTAATCAACATAATTTAGAATAATAATTAACATCAAAACATTCTTAACATTTTTGCATAATTAAATAACAATTAGCACGTAGTCACATAATCAATCTTCATCAATAATGCATCATTTAGACACAACAATGCAACAATGCTCTTAGACTCCTTATATGCATGTGGTACCAAACTTCATCATAAGTATTAATATACTTTAAAACGTGCGGAGGACAAAGCTCCTAATAAACATGCGGAGGACAAAGCTCCTATCATGGTGAGGACTAAGCTCAATGTATGCTAATGCATGGACTCAAATCAATCAACAACTTATCTTAATCACTTCATCATTATGCATCCAAGAAATTGGAGCTAAACAATAACTTATCATCATATATATATATATATCATACGATTTCAGTTTAATAACATCAGCAGCATAATTCAATCATCAAGAGCAGAATGATATCATTATATCAATTACAATTCAAAGCAACATAAACTTTATCATATTTGCATAAGGTATAATACTTTAGTCCTTGCTCAATTATCATGAATATATCTTAATCACTATACAGATTACTCTCAACATTACCATTAGGTCTCACTAACCCTTAGGGATCCCCTCTCAAAGTCTTGTGCGAAACAGATCGCATTAGCTTAGGAAATATGACATTCTGTCACAGCACATTTCGCCATGGCGAGCTAAATTCCGCCTGGCGAAATTACAGGTCACAGGTATTTCGCCATGGCGAGCTAAATTCCGCCTGGCGAAATTACAGGTCAGAGGTATTTCGCCATGGCGAGCTAAATTCCGCCTGGCGAAATTACAGGTTACAGGTTCGTCGCCATGGCGAGATAAATTCCGCCATGGCGAAACGATGTCAGAACAGACTACGGGATTACGAACTTTTTCACCCCAAATCCTATTTTTCACCATATTAGACCCCAAATTCGACTGAAATAACAACATTAATCCTATTCTAGGTTCTGTAATCCATTCCTACATCAAATAAACAAATTTTACCGTTCAATTCATCAATTCTAGGGATTTGACCTAGTTTTCTCACTCTCCCAATTCAATCCTATTACTGTTAATTGATCATCAAAACTATGCTAATTAACATTATTAAATCATTAGTCTCACCCTTACCTGGTTTAGAAGATAAAATCGCAGCACTCCTTCTCTTCTCTTCTCACGCGTGCGGCTTCTTTCTTTTCCCAAAGTCTGATACGTTACTGACTGCCTAACCCTAGTTTCCTTATTTATACTGCCAACAAATCTTATCTTATTTACTCTTTCTCCCACATAACTCTCTAAAATCCAAAACTAACCCACAACTAAATATTTTATTTTCTTTTCAAATCTTATTTTATTTAACAATAAAATAAGTCCCTTAATCTTATCCTTAACATTATAACTTATCACAAAATCATCCAAAACATATCAAAACATATCAAAACATATTAAAACACTTATATATTATATAAATATAATATAATCACCTAAACTCAATTTTAAATAAATAATAAAACGAATGTGGGCGTTACAACTCTCCCCCACTTAAAAGATTTTCGTCCTCGAAAATTACCTCAAGCAAATAACTCTGGATAAGACTCCAGCATCTTACTCTCAAGCTCCCACGTCAAGCTTTCACCAGTAGCTCCCGACCAAACGACTCTAACGAGAGGTATATCCTTGCCTCTCAACGTCTTCACTTTCCGATCATCAATCCTTACCGGTATAGTCTCCACCGTAAGGTTGTCTCTAACTTGCACATCATCACTTTGGATCACATGAGATGGATCCGGAACATACTTCCGAAGTTGCGATACGTGGAAAACATCATGCAAATTTGACAGATGCGGTGGTAGTCCAACACGGTACGCCACCGTTCCAACCCTTTCCGATATCTGATACGGACCAATGAATCTCGGAGTCAACTTCTTTGACTTCAAAGCACGTCCAACACCAGTCGTAGGAGTGACCCTCAAAAAGACGTGGTCTCCCTCCTGAAACTCAAGATCTTTCCTTCGCTTATCATGGTAACTCTTTTGTCGACTCTGCGACGCTTTCATCTTCTCTTGAATCATCTTAACTTTCTCAGTTGTTTGCTGTACAATCTCTGGTCCTAAGACCACTCTTTCACCTGACTCAAACCAACACAACGGAGTTCTGCACCTCCGACCATACAAAGCCTCAAAAGGTGCCATTCCAATACTAGAATGATAACTATTATTGTATGTGAACTCAATTAACGGAAGATGACTATCCCAAGTTCCTCCTTGTTCAAGAACACAAACTCTCAACAAATCCTCTAGCGACTGAATTGTCCTCTCTGACTGACCATCTGTCTGCGGATGATACGCCGAACTCAATCTCAACTTAGAACCTAAGGCCTCTTGCAAACTTTTCCAAAACCTAGAAGTAAATCTTGGATCTCTATCTGATACAATGCTCGAAGGAACACCATGCAACCTCACAATTTCCTTGATATAAATCTCTGCTAACTGGGCAACAGGAAAACTAATAT
Source organism: Medicago lupulina (assembly GCA_958299785.1). Classification (NCBI taxonomy): domain Eukaryota; kingdom Viridiplantae; phylum Streptophyta; class Magnoliopsida; order Fabales; family Fabaceae; genus Medicago; species Medicago lupulina. The sequence goes on along the minus strand of OY283146.1, from coordinate 38,378,191 downwards.
TAATCGGTAGAAAATGAGCCGACTTCGTCAATCTGTCAACTATCACCCAAATGGAGTCATTCCCTCTCAGAGTATTCGGCAAACTAGTCACGAAATCCATGGATATACTATCCCATTTCCACTCTGGCACATCTAAAGATATCATCATGCCAGCCGGTTTCTGATGCTCAATCTTCGACTTCTGGCAAACTAAGCAAGCATACACAAACTGTGCCACATCACGTTTCAAGCCAGACCACCAAAACAACCTCTTCAAATCATGATACATCTTCGTAGCTCCCGGGTGAATACTCAAGCTACTTCTGTGACTCTCTTCAAGAATCATCTTCTTAATCTCTTCATTGTCGGGAATGCAAATCCTACCTCGGAATCTCAACACTCCTTGATCATCGACTTGAAAATCACTATCTTCAGTCTGATTACTAGCAACTAATAAGTCCACAAACTTAACATCTTCTTTCTGCGCCTCTTTGATACTCATCAAGAAGTCACTATCAATCTTCAGCATCCCCAGCTTCACACTCTAAGGTGTTCTTTCACAGACCAAACTCAAATCTCTAAATTGCTCAAGTAATTCGAACTCCTTGACCATCATAGCAGACATATGCAAAGTCTTCCTACTCAAGGCATCTGCTACCACATTCGCTTTACCCGGATGATAATTCAACCCAAAGTCAAAATCCTTCAACAGTTCAAGCCATCTTCTCTGCCTCATATTCAATTCTTTCTGGTCGAACAGATACTTTAAGCTCTTGTGATCACTAAACACTTCAAACCTCGCACCATACAAGTAATGTCTCCACATCTTCAATACAAAAACCACAGCTGCTAATTCTAAATCATGCGTCGGATAATTCTTCTCATGAATCCTCAACTGTCTTGAAGCATAAGCTACCACTTTACCTTCCTGCATAAGCACACCTCCCAAACCCAACTTAGACGCATCACAATACACCACAAAAGGTTCATCGGACTTTGGCAAAATCAGAACTGGAGCAGTCGTCAAACGCTTCTTCAATTCGTTGAAACTGTTCTCACAATGAACATCCCATACAAAAGCTTTACCTTTACAAGTTAACTGGGTCAACGGGAGAGCTAACTTGGAGAATCCTTCAATAAACCTTCTATAATAACCAGCTAAACCCAAAAAGCTTCTAATCTCGGTAACTGACTTCGGAGTCTCCCATTGCGATACCGCTTCAATTTTAGACGGATCCACAGCAATACCATCTCCAGAAATAACATGACCAAGGAAACTTACTTCTTTCAACCAGAACTCACACTTAGACAATTTGGCATAAAGTTTCTTCTCTTTCAACACTTGCAAGACAATTTTCAAATGATCAGCATGTTCTTCCTCAGTCTTGGAATAAATCAGAATATCATCAATAAACACAACTACAAACCGATCCAAAAATGCATGGAAGATGCGATTCATATACTCCATAAACACTCCAGGGGCATTAGTAACTCCAAAAGGCATAACCTTGTACTCATAATGGCCATAACGCGTTCTGAAAGCTGTCTTCTGCATATCTTCATCCTTTACTTTAATCTGGTGATAACCTGACCTCAAATCAATCTTGCTGAAAACACGCGCACCCACTAACTGATCCATCAAATCATCAATTCTCGGAAGTGGATACCTATTCTTGATAGTTACCTTATTCAACTGCCGATAATCAATACATAGCCTCATACTACCATCCTTCTTCTTCACTAGCAGCACTGGCGCTCCCCAAGGTGAAACACTTGGTCTAACAAATTTCTTTTCGAGCAAATCTTCCAACTGTTTCTTCAACTCAGCTAGTTCTGAAGCAGACATACGATAAGGTGCCATTGACACCGGCTTCGTTCCAGGAATAAGATCAATAGAAAACTCGACTTCCCTTTCTGGAGGTACATCAGGAATTTCATCTGGAAAAACTTCAGGAAAGTCGCATACCACTTGTAATTTATCGATCACCGCTTGATTCTCTAAAGATAAAGAAGCCATCAGCGAAAACATCAACATACCATCACGTTCTAGTTGCTTCAGCTGCTTAGTAGATAAGAACTCAGCACCACTTTCCTCTTCAGCGGACGAGAAATGCACCGTCTTGCGAAAACAATTGATAAGAACGTGGTTGTACTCTAACCAATTCATACCCAGAATTACATCCATACCGCTTAAAGGTAGACAAACTAAATCCATCTCAAAATCGCGACCAAACATAGACAAAGGACAATTCAAACATACGAGAGAAGTAGTCACCGAACCCTTAGCTGGAGTTTCGACAACCATCTCTCCATTCATATCAGACACATCAAGACTCAAAGCAGAAACAGAGTCTAAAGCAATAAAGCAATGTGTAGCACCAGTATCAATAATAGCAACTAAAGGAGTATTATTAATATAGCAAGTACCTCTGATCAAACGATCATCACTGTCTGTCTGAGTACCAGTCAGGGCAAAAACTCGACCCGTAGTAGGCGCCCTCTTCGGCTGCTTGCACTGGGAACCAATATGACCCTCTTCGTTACAGTTGAAGCATACAATATCATTACGCTTGCAATCAGCTACAACGTGACCCTTCTTGCCACACCGGACACACTTCCTAACCTCTTCAGGACAAACATTACTCTTGTGGCCTTTCACACCACAGTTGAAACACACAATCTCTGTAGGAGTACCCTTCCTTGCAGGCTGCCTATCAACAACCATCCTCTATTTCCCTTTATCAGCAGGGGCACTGTAAGGCTTAGGACGACTCTGCTGGCCCTTAGCTTTCCGATCATTCACTACCTTGTAGTGAGCCTTGGTATCTTCCTCGTATATCCTGCAGCTGTTTACCAAATCCGGAAACACTCTAATCTGTTGGTACCCAATAGCCCTCTTAATATCAGCCCTCAAACCGTTCTCGAACTTTATACACTTCGAAAACTCAGCAGTCTCGGCAGCATAGTGCGGGTAGAACTTTGCCAACTCCACGAACTTGGCAGCATACTCAGTCACTGACATATTTCCTTGCTTCAGCTCAAGGAATTCGATCTCTTTCTTCCCGCGAACATCTTCCGGAAAGTACCTCCTCAGGAACTCCCTCCTGAAAACGGCCCAAGTCACAACAGCTCCATCTTGCTCGAGGCTAGGTAACAAGCTAACCCACCAATCATCAGCTTCCTCTGACAGCTGATGTGTACCAAAGCGCACTTGTTGAACTTCAGTACACTGCATCACTCTGAAGATCCTCTCTATCTCCTTAAGCCACGTCTGGGCTCCACCGGGGTCATACCTTCCCTTGAACGTTGGAGGATGATTCCTCATGAAAGTCTCCAACATCCTCGTCTCAGCATTCACGCCAGCATTCGCGTTAGGTTGTTGTCCCACAGCTTGGGCAACAGCTTGAAGAGCAGCAGCTAACGCGGTATCGTTCCTCCCAGCCATTCTGATATTCTTCAACAAAGAGTAACAACAACATAAGATTAGTAATACAAATATTACTAAGACTCAACAAGACTCTCCAATTGGCCGGACAGACCGACTTGCTCTGATACCAATTGTAACACCCCGTTTTCCCAACTTAAAAATTTCTTAAAAACATTTATCAGAGTACACAACAATAACGGGATATCACATATAACATAATCCGAAAAATAGTTAAATAATAAATTAACTAAATAACTTCAACACATTGCAGCGGAAAAATTACTTATAAATCATAAACGTTTGGCACGCAGGCCCCATAAAAATATCTCAAAAGAGTTAGTTCCATTATTTGCAAAATATCATAAAGATTCACGTAAAAGAATGAAGCATGCTTATAAAACAACCCCATCCCGTTACGTATCAGAGCGACCTAGACGACACAGTGAGGCAAGGCCACTCACGAAGCAACTGCACACTAAGCACGATCACCTGCACTTGCCCACAAGGCGGCAATTCCAGCAGAAGGGGTGAGATTTCATAACAAAATAATATTAATCAACATAATTTAGAATAATAATTAACATCAAAACATTCTTAACATTTTTGCATAATTAAATAACAATTAGCACGTAGTCAAATAATCAATCTTCATCAATAATGCATCATTTAGACACAACAATGCAACAATGCTCTTAAACTCCTTATATGCATGTGGTACCAAACTTCATCATAAGTATTAATATACTTTAAAACGTGCGGAGGACAAAGCTCCTAATAAACGTGCGGAGGACAAAGCTCCTATCATGGTGAGGACTAAGCTCAATGTATGCTAATGCATGGACTCAAATCAATCAACAACTTATCTTAATCACTTCATCATTATGCATCCAAGAAATCGGAGCTAAACAATAACTTATCATCATATATATATATATATATATATATATATATATATATATATATATATATATCATACGATTTCAGTTTAATAACATCAGCAGCATAATTCAATCATCAAGAGCAGAATGATATCATTATATCAATTACAATTCAAAGCAACATAAACTTTATCATATTTGCATAAGCTATAATACTTTAATCCTTGCTCAATTATCATGAATATATCTTAATCACTATACAGATTACTCTCAACATTACCATTAGGTCTCACTAACCCTTAGGGATCCCCTCTCAAAGTCTTGTGCGAAACAGATCGCATTAGCTTAGGAAATATGACATTCTGTCACAGCACATTTCGCCATGGCGAGCTAAATTCCGCCTGGCGAAATTACAGGTCACAGATATTTCGCCATGGCGAGCTAAATTCCGCCTGGCGAAATTACAGGTCAGAGGTATTTCGCCATGGCGAGCTAAATTCCGCCTGGCGAAATTACAGGTTACAGGTTCTTCGCCATGGCGAGAGAAATTCCGCCATGGCGAAACGATGTCAGAACAGACTACGGGATTACGAACTTTTTCACCCCAAATCCTATTTTTCACCATATTAGACCCCAAATTCGACTGAAATAACAACATTAATCCTATTCTAGGTTCTGTAATCCATTCCTACATCAAATAAACAAATTTTACCGTTCAATTCATCAATTCTAGGGATTTGACCTAGTTTTCTCACTCTCCCAATTCAATCCTATTACTGTTAATTGATCATCAAAACTATGCTAATTAACATTATTAAATCATTAGTCTCACCCTTACCTGGTTTAGAAGACAAAATCGCAGCACTCCTTCTCTTCTCTTCTCACGCGTGCGGCTTCTCTCTTTTCCCAAAGTCTGATACGTTACTGACTGCCTAACCCTAGTTTCCTTATTTATACTGCCAACAAATCTTATCTTATTTACTCTTTCTCCCACATAACTCTCTAAAATCCAAAACTAACCCACAACTAAATATTTTATTTTCTTTTCAAATCTTATTTTATTTAACAATAAAATAAGTCCCTTAATCTTATCCTTAACATTATAACTTATCACAAAATCATCCAAAACATATCAAAACATATCAAAACATATCAAAACACTTATATATTATATAAATATAATATAATCACCTAAACTCGATTTTAAATAAATAATAAAACGAACGTGGGCGTTACACATACTCCTGCTCAGAAGAAGATGTACAAGAAACATCATAGGATCAGAGACTCTCTGGTTTCTGCTATACCACGGGCAGAGTACATGAAGATGAGTGATAAATCAACTGCAAAAGCTATGTTTGCATCTTTATGTGCTAACTATGAAGGAAGCAAGAAAGTTAGAGAAGCTAAAGCATTGATGCTTGTTCATCAGTATGAGCTGTTCAAGATGAAGGATGATGAAAGTATTGAGGAGATGTACTCAAGATTTCAAACCTTAGTCTCTGGACTTCAAATACTGAAGAAAAGCTATGTTGCTTCTGATCACGTGAGTAAGATACTCAGAAGTCTGCCTGCCAGATGGAGACCAAAGGTGACTGCCATTGAGGAAGCTAAAGATTTAAACACTTTAAGTGTTGAAGATCTTGTTAGTTCTCTCAAAGTTCATGAGTTAAGTCTTAATGAACATGAGTCTACTAAAAAGAGTAAATCAATAGCTCTTCCATCCAAAGGCAAGTCATCAAAAGCTCTTAAAGTGGTTGAGTATGAAGAAGATTCACCCAATGGAGATTCTGATGAAGAGGTTACTGAGATGATGGCTATGCTCTCAAACAGACTTCAGTATCTAGCCAAGAAGAACAAGAAGTTTCTATCCAAAAGGGGCAGCTTCAGAAGCTCAAAGAAGGTAGATCAGAAGGGATGCTTCAATTGCAAGAAGCCTAGTCATTTCATCGTTGATTGCCCTGATCTTCAGAAGGAAAAGTCAAAGAAGCCAACATTCAAGTCAAGCAAGTTTAAGAAACAGTTAAAGCAGAGATTGATGGCCACATGGGATGATTTGGATAGTGAATCTGAGTCTGACAAGCAGAAGCTCAGAAAGCTCAGATGGAAGAAATGCAAAGGATGATGCAAAAGATGATGGAAATGATGATGCAAAAACAAGCCAACCCATAAATTGCACACCATTTTCTTTGTTTACCTTTTTGCATTAGCTATGTTTTTCTTGATCTAGATTGACTCTTGTGTTTCTAAATGATTTATGCTTCTGAATGTGTTTGTGCTTCTGAACATCCTATGCTCTGATATACTTGTTTTATCTTCTGATGAACATCAATCTAATGTTTTTATATGCTATCTCTCTATGATTGTTTCTCATCTCTCTTTCTGTTTATTTCTTTTTGTTAATGACAAAAGGGGGAGTAATAAAGAGAGTATTTAAAGGCTCTGAGCCCCATTAAGTACATATTGAAATTAAAACTTCTCTCAGTCTTAAGTATTAAGTTATTAAGTTCTAAACCTCAGGAGAAGTGTTAAAATTTCTTTTCAATATAACTTAATTGAACCATAATTTCTCATCTATCACATCTATTCTTTTGAAAATTATATTGCATGATAAATGAATTTAATTAACAAGATAGAACTCAGAGGGAGCATACAAACCTCACCTTAAAAGTACTATTAGACTCAGGGGGAGCTTACAAACCTCGTACCCTATAAGTCAACTTGTTAATTAGATTAACAACAATTGATCAAGTTTTAAATACTACTGTTTCTCATCATCAAAAAGAGGGAGATTGTTGGAACAAAATGTGTTTAACAATAAACCTTAAAGAGTTTTGATGATAACAAGGTATTAAAAATTGACAATTGGTATTGCTAACATTTTTTCAAGTGTACAGGACCATAGACCAAGTGCTATATCTTACAAAGATTCTGGAAGAACAAATAAAGAGCAAAGGAAACAATTTTAATGAAGCTTAAAGCGCTCCTGAAGTTAGGCGCTCCTGAAAACTTGCGCTCCTGAAGAGTATGACGTCATCAGAAGCTGAAGGTCATCAGAAGCTGCCTCCTCAGAAGCTGCAATACATCACCAGAAGCAAAATGATTCAAGATTTAATGTGTCAAGTGTTGTATTATGGAACGTAATTCATATAAGAGTGGTAGAAGATCACATGGAAGTCACATGATCTCATTTGAAGACATTTGCTTGCAAAAATACAAAGAGCGTTGACAATTGTACTCTGTACGAACTGTACAACCACTTTCTCCACTACTCTGTTTCTTTGTCCCTGCTACAAAACAAGAATAACAGCTCTCATACACAACCACGACTGCATCTATGTTCCCTCTCAACTGGAATGGATTTGAAATTGATCCTTCATAGGACGATAACTTAATCAGGCAAAGAATCATTGGTGAAAGATCAAGCTTCAACACCGACTCTTTTTGGATGTGTTGGCACTTACAACGTTCATTTCACACCTCTATATAAAGGAGTGAATACTTGAAGAACAACAAGACTCTACAACAATTTAAAAAGCGCCAAAATTCTGTCAAATTGTTCAGCATCCAAAAGTTCACTTAGAATTTCAGTTTTCAAGTTCATATCTTTGAAATTCAAGAGTCTTAAGAGTCTGTATCTGATTTGTATTGTGAACACCACTGATTGTATATCAAGTGTTCAACCTCAAAAAATTTTCCTTGTAATTTTCTTTGATAGAAGTCTCTTGCTTGTGTGCTTGAGCATTAGAAGTCTCTTGATTGTTTTCTTGAGCATTTGAAGTCTCTTGCTTGTGTGCTTGAGCATTTGTAATCATATATTACATTTAGTGAACTCTCCTTGGAAGTGCAAGGGGGACAGGACTACTTCCGGTTTGTGGAAGGAACCTGTATAAATTGTTTGTGTCTTGCTTCTTCTCTTTTCTCTCTGTTTATGATTCCGCTGCATACGCTCCTGAACATCTTCTTCAGAAGCTGTCTCTTTTGCTACTGATCATAAGTGTTCTTGCGTTTTTGAGAAAACAAAGAAAAGTCTAACACAATTCAACCCCCCCTTCTTGTGTTTTTCTCCCCCTTCAAATGCAACGACACGACTCAAATAATCATAATTTATATTATGCAATGACGACTCTACAATGCAACGACAACAACAACTAATCTTAACAACACATCGCCTCGACAATGCAATATGCATGTGGTACCATCAAGGCATAAGCCCCCATCGCTAAAGGTCAAATAGGACCTGTACGGCATTAAGCCCCCATCGCTAAGGTCGAAAAGGACCTGTCAGGCATTAAGCCCCCATCACTGACTATGCTATGCAACAACACGACTCAATGCAACGACACGACTCAAATGCAACGGCACCATCTTAAAACAGAAACATCAACTTCATAATTCAATATTAAATCACGAACAACACCATATATCATCATATTCATCAATCAAATATACTCACATAAAACCAAGTTAGATTCATTAAAACATAGGTTAAATAATCATAAACACCTTAATTAAACTCCATGTACACAAGCTTGAAGTTTAGAGACAATCCATAAGTTTTGGGTTAATTTTCATAAAATTTCACTAAGAACTCCCTGGAGTATTTTCATCATAACTCAAAAACTAAGAATTATTTTCAAGCAAAACCAAAGCCACGGGAAATCTAACTCAATTATCTACAACTTCCATGTTTACCCTAGAAGCCAGTTCAAAACAGAAATGGGTGAAAAGAACACAAGAATGCGTAATAGAGGATGGTTTTTCCAAAACACACTTGGAGTGTTTTTATCATAACTCAAGATTCACAAAACATTTTCAAGTCACTTCTAAGCCATTAGAAAGCTAACTCAATTATCTACAACTTTTATGTTTACACCAAAAGCCAGTTCGAAACATAAATGGGTGAAAAAGACTCAAGAACGCAAAATAGGCGATGCTGTAACTGTGCAGCTCGCGATGCGAGTAGGTTCACTCGCTGTGGCGAGTTGCGACAGACAACTCTACGGGAATAGACCAGTTTTCACCCCTAAAACCCTAATTTCATCAACCTAAATCCCCAAATTGATAGGAAACTCTACCTATGATTATTCTACAGCTTAGACATCACTTCTCTACGTTAATTCATGAAATTCAAAAACTTTTTACCATCTTTATTGATTTTAAACCTAATTTCCCAAATTCTTAAAAACTACAACAACGATTAATTTCTATGAATTACAACTTGATATTAATGAAGGTTAGTCTCACCCTTACCTTAGATTGGTTTCTGAAATCAACAGCAGCGTTCTTCTTTCCTAGGGTTCTCTCTGAGTTCTCCTCTTTCTCCTCTTTTCTCCAAAAGTTGAACGTGTTATGTTTTCTAAACTCTTACTGACTCTTAACCTAATTTATAATTACTCTTCTCACCAAAAACTACTCTCTTCCCTATTATCTTATTATTTCTAATAATTTTATACTTCTCCCCCACTTAACAATATTAAAACACATAATAATACACCAAATAACAAATATATCTCCACACAAAATAACAAATATATTTCTATACTAGATAACATATATATTTCCACACAAAATAACATATATATTTCTATACTAGATAACATATATATTTCCACACAAAATAACATATATATTTCTACACAAAATAAAAAATATATTTTTACACCAAATAACACATATTAGCATATTTCATCAAAATATATATTATAAATCAAATAATAATACACTAAAAATACAATAAATTAATAAAATATTAAATATTAAAAGTAGGGCGTTACAACTCTCCCCCACTTAGAATATTTTCGTCCTCGAAAATGTACCTTTAGTCAGACAATCTTAATTCAGTGTTCACTACAAAACAAACAACAATTAGGACAATACAATGACGGTATTCTAAATGTCAGACGACACTACTTGACTCAACTACTTGGCCGGACGGACCGACCTGCTCTGATACCAATTGTAACACCCCGTTTTCCCAACATAAAAAGTTATAAAGAATATCAGAGTTTTTCATCAAAAACGGAGCATTACATTCAACTTACAAAAATTCCACTATATAAATAGAATAAAAAGTACTATTTATTAAAACAATATGTCTTTATAAAAATCCAATAATCATGCAGCGAAATAGTTTTTTAACATCTTATAACAATCTTTGGCTCTTAGAGGCCACAACATCAGTATCTTAAATAGTTCTCATGAAAAGAGTTCAACATCATTAAAAAGGAAATACGTAACAAGGAAAACATGCAATAGACAATCCCCATCCCGTTACGTATCAGAGCATCCTAGACGACACGACGGAGATTACTCACAACTGCACTATTCTTCGTTACCTGCAAGTTACTCATACGAAGAGCAACATTTTCAAGCAGAAGGGATGAGATTTCACATTCATTAATAGCAGGTAAAAATTCATAAAAGGTAATCAACAATACATACAACCAGCATTAATTAAACATCACATAAATCATCATTTAATAAAAGTAAAACAACAACAAAAACATCATCAACAACAACAACAGCATCATCAACAACAACAGCAACATCATCAACAACAACTTCTCAATAATCATAATTTATATTATGCAATGACGACTCTAAAAATGCAACGACAACAACAACTCATCTTAACAACACATCGCCTCGACAATGCAATATGCATGTGGTACCATCAGGGCATAAGCCCCCATCGCTAAAGGTCAAATAGGACCTGTACGACATTAAGCCCCCATCGCTAAGGTCAAAAAGGACTTGTCAGACATTAAGCCCCCATCGCTGACTATGTTATGCAACAACACGACTCAATGCAACGACACGACTCAAATGCAACGACACCATCTTAAAACAGAAACATCAACTTCATAATTCAATATTAAATCACGAACAACACCATATAACATCATATTCATCAATTAAATATACTCACATAAAACCAAGTTAGATTCATTAAAACATAGGTTAAATACTCATAATCACCTTAATTAAACTCCTAGTACACAAGCTTGAAGTTTAGAGACAATCCATAAGTTTTGGGTTAATTTTCATAAAATTTCACTAAGACCTCCCTGGATTATTTTTATCATAACTCAAAAACTAAGAATTATTTTCAAGTCAAACCAAAGTCACTGGAAATCTAACTCAATTATCTACAACTTCCATGTTTACCCCAGAAGCCAGTTCAAAACAGAAATGGGTGAAAAGAACACAAGAATGCGAAATAGAGGATGGTTTTCCCAAAACACACTTGGAGTGTTTTTATCATAACTCAAGATTCACAAAACATTTTCAAGTCACTCTAAAGCCATTAGAAAGCTAAGTCAATTATCTACAACTTTTATGTTTACACCAAAAGCCAGTTCAAAACATAAATGGGTGAAAATGACTCAAGAACACAAAATAGGCGATGCTGTAACTGTGCAGCTCGCGATGCGAGTAGGTTCACTCGCTGTGGCGAGTTGCGACAGACAACTCTACGGGAATAGACCAGTTTTCACCCCCAAAAACCCTAATTTCATCAACCTAAATCCCCAAATTGATAGGAAACTCTACCTATGATTATTCTACAGCTTAGACATCACTTCTCTACGTTAATTCATGAAATTCAAAAACTTTTTACCATCTTTATTGATTTTAAACCTAATTTCCCAAATTCTTAAAAACTACAACAACGATTAATTTCTATGAATTACAACTTGATATTAATGAAGGTTAGTCTCACCCTTACCTTAGATTGGTTTCTGAAATCAACAGCAACGTTCTTCTTTCCTAGGGTTCTCTCTGAGTTCTCCTCTTTCTCCTCTTTTCTCCAAAAGTTGAACGTGTTATGTTTTCTAAACTCTTACTGACTCTTAACCTAATTTATAATTACTCTTCTCACCAAAAACTACTCTCTTCCCTATTATCTTATTATTTCTAATAATTTTATACTTCTCCCCCACTTAACAATATTAAAACACATAATAATACACCAAATAACAAATATATCTCCACACAAAATAACAAATATATTTCTATACTAGATAACATATATATTTCCACACAAAATAACATATATATTTCTATACTAGATAACATATATATTTCCACACAAAATAACATATATATTTCTACACAAAATAAAAAATATATTTTTACACCAAATAACACATATTAGCATATTTCATCAAAATATATATTATAAATCAAATAATAATACACTAAAAATACAATAAATTAATAAAATATTAAATATTAAAAGTAGGGCGTTACAACTCTCCCCCACTTAGAATATTTTCGTCCTCGAAAATGTACCTTTAGTCAGACAATCTTAATTCAGTGTTCACTACAAAACAAACAACAATTAGGACAATACAATGACGGTATTCTAAATGTCAGACGACACTACTTGACTCAACTACTTGGCCGGACGGACCGACCTGCTCTGATACCAATTGTAACACCCCGTTTTCCCAACATAAAAAGTTATAAAGAATATCAGAGTTTTTCATCAAAAACGGAGCATTACATTCAACTTACAAAAATTCCACTATATAAATAGAATAAAAAGTACTATTTATTAAAACAATATGTCTTTATAAAAATCCAATAATCATGCAGCGAAATAGTTTTTTAACATCTTATAACAATCTTTGGCTCTTAGAGGCCACAACATCAGTATCTTAAATAGTTCTCATGAAAAGAGTTCAACATCATTAAAAAGGAAATACGTAACAAGGAAAACATGCAATAGACAATCCCCATCCCGTTACGTATCAGAACATCCTAGACGACACGACGGAGATTACTCACAACTGCACTATTCTTCGTTACCTGCAAGTTACTCATACGAAGAGCAACATTTTCAAGCAGAAGGGATGAGATTTCACATTCATTAATAGCAGGTAAAAATTCATAAAAGGTAATCAACAATACATACAACCAGCATTAATTAAACATCACATAAATCATCATTTAATAAAAGTAAAACAACAACAAAAACATCATCAACAACAACAACAGCATCATCAACAACAACAGCAACATCATCAACAACAACTTCTCAATAATCATAATTTATATTATGCAATGACGACTCTAAAAATGCAACGACAACAACAACTCATCTTAACAACACATCGCCTCGACAATGCAATATGCATGTGGTACCATCAGGGCATAAGCCCCCATCGCTAAAGGTCAAATAGGACCTGTACGACATTAAGCCCCCATCGCTAAGGTCAAAAAGGACTTGTCAGACATTAAGCCCCCATCGCTGACTATGTTATGCAACAACACGACTCAATGCAACGACACGACTCAAATGCAACGACACCATCTTAAAACAGAAACATCAACTTCATAATTCAATATTAAATCACGAACAACACCATATAACATCATATTCATCAATTAAATATACTCACATAAAACCAAGTTAGATTCATTAAAACATAGGTTAAATACTCATAATCACCTTAATTAAACTCCTAGTACACAAGCTTGAAGTTTAGAGACAATCCATAAGTTTTGGGTTAATTTTCATAAAATTTCACTAAGACCTCCCTGGATTATTTTTATCATAACTCAAAAACTAAGAATTATTTTCAAGTCAAACCAAAGTCACTGGAAATCTAACTCAATTATCTACAACTTCCATGTTTACCCCAGAAGCCAGTTCAAAACAGAAATGGGTGAAAAGAACACAAGAATGCGAAATAGAGGATGGTTTTCCCAAAACACACTTGGAGTGTTTTTATCATAACTCAAGATTCACAAAACATTTTCAAGTCACTCTAAAGCCATTAGAAAGCTAAGTCAATTATCTACAACTTTTATGTTTACACCAAAAGCCAGTTCAAAACATAAATGGGTGAAAATGACTCAAGAACACAAAATAGGCGATGCTGTAACTGTGCAGCTCGCGATGCGAGTAGGTTCACTCGCTGTGGCGAGTTGCGACAGACAACTCTACGGGAATAGACCAGTTTTCACCCCCAAAAACCCTAATTTCATCAACCTAAATCCCCAAATTGATAGGAAACTCTACCTATGATTATTCTACAGCTTAGACATCACTTCTCTACGTTAATTCATGAAATTCAAAAACTTTTTACCATCTTTATTGATTTTAAACCTAATTTCCCAAATTCTTAAAAACTACAACAACGATTAATTTCTATGAATTACAACTTGATATTAATGAAGGTTAGTCTCACCCTTACCTTAGATTGGTTTCTGAAATCAACAGCAACGTTCTTCTTTCCTAGGGTTCTCTCTGAGTTCTCCTCTTTCTCCTCTTTTCTCCAAAAGTTGAACGTGTTATGTTTTCTAAACTCTTACTGACTCTTAACCTAATTTATAATTACTCTTCTCACCAAAAACTACTCTCTTCCCTATTATCTTATTATTTCTAATAATTTTATACTTCTCCCCCACTTAACAATATTAAAACACATAATAATACACCAAATAACAAATATATCTCCACACAAAATAACAAATATATTTCTATACTAGATAACATATATATTTCCACACAAAATAACATATATATTTCTATACTAGATAACATATATATTTCCACACAAAATAACATATATATTTCTACACAAAATAAAAAATATATTTTTACACCAAATAACACATATTAGCATATTTCATCAAAATATATATTATAAATCAAATAATAATACACTAAAAATACAATAAATTAATAAAATATTAAATATTAAAAGTAGGGCGTTACAACTCTCCCCCACTTAGAATATTTTCGTCCTCGAAAATGTACCTTTAGTCAGACAATCTTAATTCAGTGTTCACTACAAAACAAACAACAATTAGGACAATACAATGACGGTATTCTAAATGTCAGACGACACTACTTGACTCAACTACTTGGCCGGACGGACCGACCTGCTCTGATACCAATTGTAACACCCCGTTTTCCCAACATAAAAAGTTATAAAGAATATCAGAGTTTTTCATCAAAAACGGAGCATTACATTCAACTTACAAAAATTCCACTATATAAATAGAATAAAAAGTACTATTTATTAAAACAATATGTCTTTATAAAAATCCAATAATCATGCAGCGAAATAGTTTTTTAACATCTTATAACAATCTTTGGCTCTTAGAGGCCACAACATCAGTATCTTAAATAGTTCTCATGAAAAGAGTTCAACATCATTAAAAAGGAAATACGTAACAAGGAAAACATGCAATAGACAATCCCCATCCCGTTACGTATCAGAACATCCTAGACGACACGACGGAGATTACTCACAACTGCACTATTCTTCGTTACCTGCAAGTTACTCATACGAAGAGCAACATTTTCAAGCAGAAGGGATGAGATTTCACATTCATTAATAGCAGGTAAAAATTCATAAAAGGTAATCAACAATACATACAACCAGCATTAATTAAACATCACATAAATCATCATTTAATAAAAGTAAAACAACAACAAAAACATCATCAACAACAACAACAGCATCATCAACAACAACAGCAACATCATCAACAACAACTTCTCAATAATCATAATTTATATTATGCAATGACGACTCTAAAAATGCAACGACAACAACAACTCATCTTAACAACACATCGCCTCGACAATGCAATATGCATGTGGTACCATCAGGGCATAAGCCCCCATCGCTAAAGGTCAAATAGGACTTGTACGACATTAAGCCCCCATCGCTAAGGTCAAAAAGGACCTGTCAGACATTAAGCCCCCATCGCTGACTATGCTATGCAACAACACGACTCAATGCAACGACACGACTCAAATGCAACGACACCATCTTAAAACAGAAACATCAACTTCATAATTCAATATTAAATCACGAACAACACCATATAGCATCATATTCATCAATTAAATATACTCACATAAAACCAAGTTAGATTCATTAAAACATAGGTTAAATAATCATAAACACCTTAATTAAACTCCTAGTACACAAGCTTGAAGTTTAGAAACATTCCATAAGTTTTGGGTTAATTTTCATAAAATTTCACTAAGACCTCCCTGGAGTATTTTCATCATAACTCAAAAACTAAGAATTATTTTCTGGTCAAACCAAAGCCACTGGAAAGCTAACTCAATTATCTACAGCTTCCATTTTTACCCCATAAGCCAGTTCAAAACAGAAATGGGTGAAAAGGACACAAGAATGCGAAACAGAGGATGGTTTTCCCAAAACACACTTGGAGTGTTTTTATCATAACTCAAGATTCACAAAACATTTTCAAGTCACTCGAAAGCCATTAGAAAGCTAACTCAATTATCAACAACGTTTATGTTTACACCAAAAGCTAGTTCGAAACAGAAATGGATGAAAAAGATGCAAGAACGCAAAATAGGCGATGTTGTAACTCTTAGGTTGCTTACACTGAGGGCTAGTATGTCCTTCTTCAGCACAGTTAAAGCAAACTATATCATCATGCTTGCAATCCGCAATTGTGTGTCCCTTTCTCCTACAACGGAAACACCTCTTCGCATCGCGACTACAAGTGTTACTCTTATGATCTTTTTCTCCACACCGGAAACAAACAATTTTATTATGACTATCTCCTCTCTTGGGACCACTCTTGTCATTCACCCTTACCAGCCGGAGCGCTGTAAGGCTTACCATGACTTTGTTGTTGCTTACCCTTCCGCTCATTCATAATCTTGTAATGAGCTTTGGTGTCTTCCTCATAGATTATGCAGCTACTCACCAAATCAGAAAACTGTCGAATCTTCTGGTACCCAATTGCTCGCTTGATCCCAGCACTCAAACCATTCTCGAATTTGATACACTTAGAGAATTCAGCAGTCTAAGCATTATAGTGTGGATAAAACTTGGCTAACTCAACAACTTAGCAGCATACTCCATCACTGACATATCACCTTGCTTCAGCTCCACGAACACAATTTCCTTCTTCGCACGAACATCCTCTGGAAAGTACCTACTCAGAAATTCCCTCCTAAAGACAGCCCATGTAACTCCTTCTGCTCCGTTCTCCATAAGCGGACGAGTACTTACCCACCAATCATCAGCCTCCTCAGCCAACATATGCGTACCAAAACGTACCATCTGAGCTTCATTGCATCGCATGACACGAAAAATCATCTCAACTTCCTTGAGCCATGTCTGACCTCCATCAGGATCATATCTGCCTTTGAAAGTAGGTGGATGGTTGCTCAGGAAAGTCTCCAGCATACGAACCCCATCATTACCACCAACACTAGACTGTTGCTCCACAACTTGAGCCATAGCTTGCAACGCATCAGCAATAGTAGCATCATTCCTTCCAGCCATTCTCTGTTCAATTCACAACAAAAAATCATAAGAAAAACACGACGACAATATTCAACCGTCACACGACACAAATGACTCAACTACTTGGTCGGACGGACCGACCTGCTCTGATACCAATTGTAACACCCCGTTTTCCCGATATATAAATAACATAAGATAAATCAGAGTTTCATCGTAAACAGGATGTCACATTTCGTTCTTCAAAATATCATCAAATATAAATAGAGTTAAATTCACTATTTATTTAAACTACTTCTTTCAATAATTCAAAATAATGTCGCAGCGGAAAATATTCAATGTAAAATCAGTACTTGGCACTAAGGCCTCAACATCAACAACGTAATGAAGTGTCGAATCCAAAAGGGTTCAGCATCAACTTATAAAGAAATACGTAACAAGGAAAACAAAACATATAAGTATCCCCATCGCGTTACGTATCAGAGCATGACTCCTATGACGACACGAGGAATCAACTCACATCAGCGGTTACGCTTGGTTATCTGCACGTTACCCACGTAGAGGCAACATTCAAACAGAAAGGGTGAGATTTCACATTCAATAATAATAAGCAACAATTCATGTAAAGAATTAATCAATGCAAAACAACAACAATTTATCATCAACAATACTTCATATAATTCCAACAACAATCATCATTTAACTTCATTCAATAATGCATCAACAGCAACATCGACAATGCAACAACAACGACTCAACAAAGCAACAACAACTACTCAACAAATGCAACATAATTATGCATGTGGTACCAACAGAGCTACAACTCCCTTCGCTAAAGTCATAATTGGACTTGTCAGGCTACAACCCCCTTCGCTAAAGTCATATTCGAATTGTCAGGCTACAGCCCCCTTCGCTTGACAATGCTTATGCAATGACACAACTTAAATGCAACAACATCAACATCATAAATTCATATTAAATCAACCACAAAAGATTTGCACATCAACTCAAAGCCACTGAAAAGATAAATCAGTTATCAACAATTTTCATGTTTATGACAAAATCCAACTCAACAGAAACGAGTGAAAAAGACACAAGAATGCGAAACGGGCAATCTGCCACTGAACAATTCGCTCGGCGAACACAACTACTCGTTGTGGCGAGAGACGGCGTCTACTCGCTAGGCGGGGAAAACATTCGCTGTGGCGAGTTGGGATCTACTCGTCGGGCGACTAAAAACACTCGCTGTCGCGATTTGAGAACTACTCGCCAGACGACCAAGTACACTCGCGGGGCGAGCGATGACATCTTCTCGCTAGGCGAGTTTGAGCACTCGTCGTGGCGAGCGACGACAGACAGGTCTGCGAACAGACCTCTGTTCTCACTCCAAAACCCTAATTTTGACAACCCCAAACCCAAAAATTGACAGGAAACATTACCTACTGTTATTCTACAACCTAGACATCACTTCCTTACATTTATTCATGGAATTACCTACACTTTCAACAAATTTTATTGAATTTAGACCTAATTCCTATAATCTCAAAACTCAACAACAACAACAACAACAACAACATGATTAGACCCTTTACAAAATCATATGCTTATGATTATAGAAGGTTAGTCCAACCCTTACCTTAGGTTTGTTGAATTCTGAAATCTACAAGCTTCTCTTCTCTAACTTTCACTTTTCTCTTTTTCTCCCAAAAACTAGTTTTCACGTATATTGACTTTCTATTCCTCACTTCTCCTACTCTTAACCTAATAACTTATCCTTATTCCCAAAACTACCCTTACTGCCTCAATATTCTATTTTAATTTTATTCCTTTACTAATAATATTTTAATAAACTACTAATATATACTAACACATAACACAAAAACCCACACACCGCAATTATTCAAATAAAATATACCAAAAAGGCACTAAACTTGACAAAATAATTAGTTAATAAAAATAGGGGGTTACAAATCTCCCCCACTTAGACTATTTTCGTCCTCGAAAATGTACCTCTGGTCCGACGATCCTCATTTGTTGTCTCAGTACTAGCTAAAGCAAACACCTTCCCACTAGCCCGAGCCTTCTTAGGTTGCTTACACTGATGGCTAGTATGTCCTTCTTCAGCACAGTTAAAGCAAACTATATCATCATGCTTGCAATCCGCAATTGTGTGTCCCTTTCTGCCACAAGGGAAACACCGCTTCACATCGCGACTACAAGTGTTACTCTTATGACCTTTTTCTCCACACGGAAACAAACAATTTCAGTAGGAGTATCTCCTCTCCTGGGACCACTCTCGTCATTCACCCTCTGCTCACCCTTATCAGCCGGAGCGTTGTAAGGCTTACCACGACTTTGTTGTTGCCTACCCTTCCACTCATTCATAATCTTGTAATGAGCTTTGGTGTCTTCCTCATAGATTCTGCAGCTACTCACCAAATCAGAAAACTGTTGAATCTTCTGGTACCCAATTGCTCGCTTGATCTCAGCACTCAAACCATTCTCGAATTTGATACGCTTAGAGAATTCAGCAGTCTCATCATTATAGTGCGGATAAAACTTGGCTAACTCAACAAACTTAGCAGCATACTCCATCACTGACATATCACCTTGCTTCAGCTCCATGAACACAATTTCCTTTTTCCCGCGAACATCCTTCGGAAAGTACCTACTAAGAAATTCCCTCCTAAAGACAGCCCATGTAACTCCTTCTGCTCCGTTCTCCAGAAGCGGACGAGTACTTACCCACCAATCATCAGCCTCCTCAGCCAACATATGCCTACCAAAACGTACCATCTGAGCTTCATTACATTGCATGACTCGAAAAATCCTCTCAACTTCCTTGAGCCATGTCTGACCTCCATCAGGATCATATCTGCCTTTGAAAGTAGGTGGATGGTTGCTCAGGAAAGTCTCCAGCATACGAACCCCATCATTACCACCAGCATTAGGTTGTTGCTCCACAGCTTGAGCCATAGCTTGCAACGTATCAGCAATAGCAGCATCATTCCTTCCAGCCATTCTCTGTTCACTTCACAACGAACAATAATAAGAAAAACACGATGACAGTATTCAACCGTCACACAACACAAACGACTCAACTACTTGGTCGAACGGACCGACCTGCTCTGATACCAATTGTAACACCCCGTTTTCCCAACATATAAATAACATAAGATAAATCAGAGTTTCATCGTAAACAGGATGTCACATTTCGTTCTTCAAAATACCATCAAATATAAATAGAGTAAAATTCACTATTTATTTAAACTACTTCCTTCAATAATTCAAAATAATGTCGCAACGGAAAATATTCAACGTAAAATCAGTACTTGGCACTAAGGTCTCAACATCAACAACGTAATGAAGTTTCGAATCCAAAAGTCGTTCAACATCAACTTATAAAGAAACACGTAACAAGGAAAACAAAACATATAAGTATCCCCATCGCGTTACGTATCAGAGCATGACTCCTATGACGACACGAGGAATCAACTCACATCAGCGGTTACTCTTGGTTATCTGCACGTTACCCACGTAGAGGCAACATTCAAACAGAAGGGGTGAGATTTCACATTCAATAATAATAAGCAACAATTCATGTAAAGAATTAATCAATGCAAAACAACAACAATTTCTCATCAACAATACTTCATATTATTCCAACAACAATCATCATTTAACTTCATTCAATAATGCATCAACAACAACATTGACAATGCAACAACAACGACTCAACAATGCACCAACAACTACTCAACAAAAATGCAGCATAATTGTGCATGTGGTACCAACAAAGCTACAGCTCCCTTCGCTAAAGTCATAATTGGACTTGTCAGGCTACAACCCCCTTCCCTAAAGTCATATTCGACTTGTCGGGCTACAGCCCCCTTCGCTTGACAATGCTTATGCAATGACACAACTTAAATGCAACGACATCAACATCATAACTTCATATTAAATCAACCACAAAAGATTTGCACATCAACTCAAAACGACCGAAAAGATAAATCAGTTATCAACAATTTTCATGTTTATGACAAAATCCAACTCAAAATTGAAACGAATGAAAAAGACACAAGAACGCGAAATGGGCAATCTGCCACTGAACCGTTCGCTAGGCGAACACAACTACTCGTTGTGGCAAGAGACAGCGTCTACTCGCTAGGCGGGGAAAACATTCGTTGTGGCGAGTTGGGATCTACTCGTCGGGCGACTAAAAACACTCGCTGTGGCAAGTTGAGAACTACTCGCCAGGTGACCAAGTACACTCGCTGGGCGAGCGATGACATCTTCTCGCTAGGCGAGTTTGAGCACTCGCCGTGGCGAGCGACGACAGACAGGTTTGCGAACAAACCTCTGTTCTCACTCCAAAACCCTAATTTTGACAACCCCAAATCCAAAAATTGATTAGAAACATTACCTACTGTTATTGTACAACCTAGACATCACTTCCTTACATTAGTTCATGGAATCCTGTCTCGTCTCTGAATTTTTCATTTTTGAACTTTGCAACATTGATGTTATGATATCAATAGAGAATAATCAAAGTTAAGTTAACAATTGAGTTAATGGAAAGAGACACATGTCACTTGATCCAAGAATTAAGGGTAAATTGCTAACATAAATGGATATAAAAAGAGAAAGGATGAATTATGTGAGGGGCATGAAAATAATGGATTGAAGTCTCTATTTTCCCCCTGAATATTCTTCTTTGTTTCTTATCCCTTTCTTTTGCACTTCTTTGCAACTTCAGTATTCTACTCAAATTATCTTGTAATGCTTCATTGCAATCAATAAATGATACAATAAATTATCTTATTTTGCGGCAACAGTGATGAGGGGATGTGTTGTCAAATGGTGGCGTTGGTGGTCTCCTCTTCATTTGGATGTTAGTTGGGATGATTTCACAACTCCCTTTCTCTGGCGTTTCAAACCAGAATATCGACCTATTTTGCCGCTATTCAACGAGGAAGAAGAACCCGATCAAGAATTTCCGCCTCTGATGGAGCTCAATGAGTCGATGAACGAAGTTATTAAGGCTTGGGACACTTTTCTTTTATCAGAAGAACAAATCGAAGTCCCTCAGGTTCTTGTTCCGAATTTAACTGTGGCAACAGTCACTCAAACGGGCGGTTTCTATGGTGAAATTGTTGATCTACCCGATCCAAAATCAACAAAGCTTAACAACACTCCATCTTTGTTGGATTAACATGGCTTATTTTGAAAAAATAAAATGATTTTGAAACATGAAGAAAATGAGACGAACTTTGAGAAAATGAATGGACTTGTGAAACAAAAATGCTATGATTGAATCACTAAGATGTTAGATGATATGTAGGAATGTTATATATATATATATATATATATATATATATATATATATAAGCTTAGTATCTTACTTTTGTTGAGGAAATTGAAAATAGACGAACTTTGTCAAAATGAGGTTTTATGAATGGAAAAATTGTAAATGGTTTATATGCATGATAGTGTGATAGAATAAGAATGAATCAACGTTTGATGAGTGTAAAATGTGTTGGCTACCATGCAATGAGTAATTGTCCGTCTATTATACCAATTGTGCCTTGTATGACGATGATGTTTCTTTGTTGTGTTAAACACTTTGTCATGATGTTTATGCTTGATTGATAGCTTGATGATGATTGCTTATGTGTATAAAATGATGATGATTATATGTATACTTTTGATGGTGATAAATTATGGTGTTGGTGTTAAAGTGGTGAGGTGATGTCTTGTATGAACGTATGCATTTGGTGAGTCATATTTTCATGAATTCATAAATTTTGGTGATTAGGATGTTTAATATCCAAGTGGAGATAAGATCCCTCAAAGATATTATTTCCGACATCCATGTGGAGATAGGATGTTTATAACCAAGTTGAGATAGATTAATCGGTAAAATGACTCCGACATCCAAGAGACTCATACTGCATGCATGTAGAGGTGTCTAGAACATAGCATGCATATAAATTGTGTGATGATATGACTTGGTTTATTATGTGAATGTGTGATCCAGTGAATGGTGCAAACTCATGTGAAATTCTATACTTGAAATGAAACTTATTGGTGATGTTTGCACACTTGAATTGATGTTGCTAGTTTGTAAATGGGTGTGGATTTATTGGTGAGAACCAGGCTTTACAAGAAATATTGTATTATGATTGAATAATGATAACGTCCACATGAAGTTAGTATCTTAGGAATGATAAGTATGTTTATGTGCTATAATTGAAGTTCTTAAATGTCATTGCTTGATAGTATTATTATGTGGAATATTATCTAAACCCTAATGGTCGTTTGGTTAACCGTCTGCCTATTTGTATGAATGGGTAGACGGCGTGCATGATTGAATTTTCTATTGCTTGTGAGTGCTTGACAATTACCTTTGAAGCTACCTCTTTGTATTTGCTAAGTGTCTAGATAGGCTCTGATCTAGGAAATGTCGAAACTTTTTTTTTTCTTTTATGCTTTCATTTGTTGTTGGATTTATGTTGAGATTACGGTTATGTATATGCGACCTATGAAATGTTGTTGAGATTTTATTATTCATGTACTTGAGGATTATTACATGTTGTGGAGATATTTATGTATGATGATTTTCTACTGCGAGTTTTTTAAAAATTGAAGTTATGCATGTTTTGATAAAACGAAGACGTGACATCTTAAACTCTTTTGAATAATTGAATTATTTGCATAGTGCGTAAGATTTAAGTTATGCATGTTTTTTATTGTGTTCGGGGTTTAAGGGTGTTACATAGTGCGTAAGATTTGTCTCCTCTGGAGTATAATCCTGATTTAGGCACTTAGATAGTGGCAGAGCCTATTATAGATATTTATATATTGATATTTATATTTGTCTAACCAGGAAGTAATTAGTTGGTAACTAGCGAAACAAACCGAAAGTGAGTGTACCCTGATAGTAAGTACATAGGGAGGTTACATACCTAATATTGATGAATGTATGCTGAAATCAGGTAGTAAATAGTTAGTAATTAAGGAAACAAGTGACTTCACGACTTAAATCTGCTCAGTATCTCCATTCTCCTCGCACCTTCGTAAGGTAGACGTTGATAGAGATTCCCGTTTGTAGAACTATGAGGGAAATGTGTTATGTACTTTTAAGATTCATACATGAGAGAACCTTCATGAACACTGACCACCATAACTTAGGAAATCTAGGAACTCTAATATAAGTTCTATTTCAATTACCCCTGTGGGAGTAATACCCAAAACGTAAGGATCACCATGTGACCAGCAGGTGCAACTCAATAGGCAGAGGGATATATCGAAATCGATCGAGAGAGTAAGACCCCGCATGTAAGGATTGAAGGGATTTTAAATAGGGGTTTTTCAAATAATTTATCTTCTTAACGAAATAAATCCCATTGAAACTGATCTTGATTAAATCATTAATCACAAATCAAATGCAACACGCACTTAAACACTTTAAGGATTATGTGTTTACCTCTTGAAGTACTAAACCTTCATAGCAGAATTGATTATGATCTTGAGCAAAGCAATGTAGCGATGCATCTACTTATTCCACACGAACATAACTTCTCCAATGACCGGTGCTAGCCAATTCCAACGGAGATTCAGAGAGAGGGTTTAGAGAGTGGCGGCTAGGTTTCTAACTTTTAGAATTAGGTTAAGCGTTTCAACTACTGAACTTTGCAGCACAAATTTTCTTTTTATAGAACCTCTTGTGTGCTCAGAAAGCCAAGCACTTAGGTACAATGTATCTTACGATGCACTATAATTCATTTAAACACACTGTAGCTTACGGTGGACCGCGTTCTCTATTTTCATAAATTAAATAATAAGTCATACTTAATTATTTAATTACTAATAAGTATAATATTATTAGTAATATTATACTTTATTATTAAATCATATATTTAATATTATAAACAGTAAGCAGTATCTTGCAACACATCACTGCTACCCAAGTGATGAGAATGTCATATGATCTGACAAAACTTTTCCGTGATAATGATCATGTATATAATTACCCTTTTGCCCTCATGTCTATATTGAACACAAGGCATAGTATGTCATCCTTGTCCTGTTCAGTATTGGGCCCGTAGACTTTTCTCCTATTATGTAAGAGGGGAAAATTCCATCTAGGTCACTCATGTCTATCAGCATGATTCGTGGAGTACCCATCAACCAACTTTATAGTCATCTTGTTACAAACAACGCTTGAATGGTGATAAACCACTTGACTCCTACATCTAGGGTACTGTTTACACTGATTTTTGGTAAACAATCGTTGGTTTAAAACTATTTACTTTCAAGATCAACCAGTTTATCTTAGGGACATATTGCGTTTGTTATTCCTAGTAGTTTGATATTGTTCTTGAAGAATTTTGATAATCGAAAATAAAAGAAAGCAATCGAATTCAACCCAGTTGAATTCTATCGAAATTGGTGTAAAAAAGGAAATGAATTGCTCAAAAGAAACAAATAAATTGCAAAGACATTTAAGAAAACAAACTGAAATTGCATTGATTGAATGTAAATTGGTACACGGATTCATACATGGCAACTTGTGACTCTTTTCTCACTTCCATGCGGATAATTTGAGTGTAAGTTTTGTGTATGATTGGATTGTGACCCTTTCTCCTTAAGAAAAACAACTATTTATACAAATGTGAAATAACTACCTAAATTCAAATAAGTAATAACTGCAATAAACTAACTTTATCCATTCGATTTGAATTTCGAATGTTTCTAAGAAATATCCGTTGTTTTGACCTTATCCAAGGAAAACCGCTCTTCTATAACTTCCATCTGTCGAACCGAGACACGTGTCTTCGAGTATCCCCAACAAGTCCAACTTCGATAGAAATATAAGAATGACTCCTTTGATCATACGGTCAACTTATTTGACTGTATTTAATGATAGGCCAAAAAATGTTGGCTAACAGGTACATAGTGGTTTTTGGTCAAAGAGTGGAATACACCACTATCACTATGAGAATATCTTATGACACTTTTCATAACTTTTACTATGTAGTATTCTCATGATGAGTCAATCCAATATAAATATTACACCTAATATTTATATCTATGTGAACACTTGATAACACTTTATCCATGACATGTGAGATGTGATCATAAGTCTATCCACATAATAGTCTCTATGCTTTAATGATCCCGGAACTGCTCGATCAACTCTAACTCTCTCACCATCAAAGCAAACATATGCAACGACTTCCTACTCAAAGCATCCGCCACCACATTTGTAACACTCTAAATTCTATTTTATGATTTGTGGTGATTTTTAATTGATTTTGGGTGTGCTTGGTGTATTTTACTTGAATTTATAAATGATATATGAAATATTTGGTGTGTTATTATTTGTTATAATTATTTGTAGTATTTTATGAAAATAGTAGAAAATAATAATATTTGACAAAAGGGGTTTAATTGGAGTTAATAGGAATTAGGAAGGATTAATGAGAAATTAAAAGGGTTTTAGTAGGAGAGTAAAGAGTAAAAAGAAGTTATACTTTGGTTGGTAAGAGTAGGAATAGAGTAAACCAGTAAGGAAAGAAAAGAGAAGGCACGTATCAGAGAAAAAGAAACAGACTTTTGGGAAAAGAGAAGAGTAGAGCCAAGAACCAAAGGGAGATTGCTAGGATTGCTGTAGCTTTTGTTTAATTCATCTAATCAGGTAAGGGTGGGCTAGCAATTCATTGGTTTTATATATATATATATATATATATATATATATATATATATATATATGTTTTCATGATTTTGAATTGGAAATTGTTGTCTGGTTTAGGTTTTCAAAACTTGATGAAATGCCAAAAGTTGTTGAATTATGTTGTTAATTGTGCTTCTATGAGTTGTTTTGGTGCCTGGAATAAGTATTGAACCCATAACTTTAATCTAAAATCATTTTGGGTGATTGGGGAATCAAAAATGGGGTTTTTGGATGAAAAAGGGTTAGAAATCGTAAGTTATAATTCTGCCCAGATGAATTCTCGCTCAAGCGAGCGGCACTTTCCCTTGCCCAGAATCGTTTCGCGTCAGTTCGCTCAAGCGAGCGCTAAGAGAACAGTAAGCGAACCAAAACCAAACTTTCGTCATTTGCGTCGCTTAAGCGAGATTCCCGTCGCTTAAGCGAGAGACGCCAGATTTTGCCCAGGATTTTGGAATTAGCCTGTTCGCTTAAGCGAACCAGGAGCGAGCTGTAAGCGAGGAAAAACCCAACTTACGTGATTTGACTCGCTCAAGCGAGAAGCTGCTCGCTTAAGCGAGCTGGGTCCTGTGCGACCCAAAATGTGATTTTTCTAAGGTGTTCTAAACCCTAACCTAAGCTTTCTAAGTGGTTTATTGGATTTTTAGAGAATTTTTGGAGTGATAAAATTGTAGATTGGAGATGTTTATGATGCATATATGGATGAATCTTATATGAAATGAAATGAATGATACTATGCTAAGTTTGCAATTGTCCATGGTGTTGTGGTGTGGTTGAGTCTAGTTGGGGAGGTGTCCTAGTTGGTGTTGTCGTTGGTTGCATGGTGAAAATGCACCACTATTTTGTCGTATGGTTGTATGTAGATATACTCCTTGAGTCTCATAACTCATTTGCATTGGTGGGGGCTCATACCCCGGAATGTTTATACATTCAACTGGTGAGGGCTTATGCCCTGGAATGCTAGTCATTCACTTTGGTGAGGGCTTATGCCCTGGGATGCTTTAACCATCCAATTTGGTGGGGGCTTATGCCCCGGAATGCTTAACATTCAACGCGCGTAGCTGGTACCACATTTGCATAATGCATTAGTTGTTAATGGAGTCTTGCATTAGAAGTTTAAGGTGTGAGTTGTTGTTGGTGAGGTGTCACCACAAGTGGCGTTGTTGTCGGTGTTGTTATTTAAGGTGAATTCTAAATTATAATGTTGAAATGTTAATGAAGATTACTGATGATTATGGTGATGATGAATGTTCTTGTTGTTGTTGTTTTTCAATACAACTTTATGAATTATATATATATATATATATATATATATATATATATATATATTGCTTTTGTTTTCTGAACTCACCCCTTCTGCTGGAATTGCCGCCTCGTGGGCAAGTGCAGGTAGCGATGGATAGATAGGAGTTGGCTCTTGTGTCGTAGGCTCTGATACGTAACGGGATGGGATTTAATGTTTTACAATTTCATTCCTTTATGTATCATTTTTACTTGGAGATTTGTTGAATAATTATTTGAATAATGTTGGAGGATATTTTATTTGGTGAGGCCTTTGTGCCAGATATGTTGATGTATAAGAATTTTTGAGATGATTTTATGACAATTATTCCGCTGCAGATTATTTTATAAAGATGTCAATTTGGAGGATTATTTAAATAGTTTTATGTTTCTATTTAAATAAATAATTTTGAATTGTGCATGTAATGCTCCGTTGAATGTTGATTTACTCTGATGTTTGGATATTATTATATCATTTTGGGAAACGGGGTGTTACAACATTCGCCTTTCCTGGATGATAACCTAATTGAAAATCATAATCCTAAGAAATTTCGACACCTTCTCTGCCTCATATTCAATTCCTTCTGATCAAACAAATACTTCAAACTCTTATGGTCACTGAACACTTCAAACTTAGATCCATACAAATAATGCCTCCAAATCTTCAACACAAACAAACTGCTGCCAATTCCAAATCATGAGTCGGGTAATTATTCTCATGCACTTTCAACTGCCTCAACGCATAAGCCACAATATGACAATTCCGCATCAACACACCACCAAAACCCATCTTAGAAGCATCACAATACACGACAAACGATTTCTTCGGATTCGACAAAATCAACACTTCTGCTGAAGTTAACCTCTTCTTCAAGTCCTGGAAACTCTTCTCACACTTAGCGTCCCAAACAAAAGCTTAACCTTTCCAAGTCAACTACGTCAACGGTAAAGCCAACTTAGAGAATCCTTCAATAAACCTCCGGTAATAACCCTCCAAATCAAGAAAACTTCTGATCTCAAAAACAGACTTCGGAGCCTCCCACTACAACACTGCCTCAACCTTCGACGGATCCACCGCTATATCACCCTTCAAAATCACATAACCAAGAAAACTCACTTCCTGCAGCCAAAACTTACACTTCGACAACATAGAAAACAACTTATTCTCCTTCAAAGTGTGCAACACAACCCTTAGATGCTCATCGTGCTCTTCCTCCGACTTCGAATACACCAAGATACCATCTATAAATGTAACACTCCGGATTTGTGATTCAAGACATTACGTTTATTTATTTCTTTTAGAAAAATAAGACTATTTTTTTTAACAATAGTCAAGCATAATAAACTTATAACTAGAACTTTTTAACAAAAATAGTTAAACTAATTTAATTACAATTCAAAAAAAAAAAAAAACCAAATTTGTTTCCCCACGTGCACGCTTCGAGCAAAACATCAGGCACACATCATATCTTCTTTAGCACCTAAAATGTTGGTTGTAAGGGTTAGTCTTCAACACCCATGAAATAAAATCAATAATAAATTAAAACATCAAATATGAAGATACAACCATCATATAAGAATCGTGCTAAGAACTTTATTTTCACTTTAAAATATTTATCACTCTAGAATATATTAAAAGAACAAGCACAAACCCAAGAGTCAATGTTTATATGCATGAAATGCAACTACACCATGATCTGGATATCGTCATGTCATACCCCAATTTTTGACCTAAAAACTTTCTTTCTTTCTTTCTAATTTTTTTTTACAAAAAAGGCCAACAAATATTTTGTCTTTACACCAAATGCATTTTTATGAGTGTTTTTATGCATATTTTTATTTATTTTTATTCATATTTTATTTTGTTAATTCATTGTCAAGAAAACTCAAATTTCACACCAAATGCGTTTCCATTATTTTTTTCCTTAGTTACTTGTTTTACAAGTTAACTTCAAATTTTCCATTTTATGCATATTTTTATTTATTTATTTATTTTTCACATTTTTATTTTGTTACTTCGTTATCAAGAAAACTCAATTTCACCACAACAAACATTTGAATTCCTCCTTAAAAAAAACATTTCAATTCCAATTCCTTTCATTTCTATTGCATTTCTAATCACAATTTTACACTAATTGTTTTTTTTTATTTATTATTTTTTTATTTTATTTTTCTTCACAAAATTCAAAAATCACTAACTTTCAAAAATGCACATTTAACTCTAATTCAAGAATCATGTTTATGTTGTTGTTTACGTGAAAGAGAAGAAGGTTTGGGGGAAAAGAAGTTGACTTCCCCCCTTACCACTAGGTCCCACCTTTTTGTCCTATATGCAGAATGCTATTGCACCCCCCCTTTTCACACTACACCCTCTTTTCTTTTAAAAATTTTCTACTCTTCTTTTCAAAAACTCTTTAATTAATTTTTGGTCGTTTTATTTATTTATTTTACTGTTTTTTTTCTTCTTTTTAAAAGCACACACATTTTTATTGCATTTTTATTTATTTTCTTTATTTAGTTTTTAGTTTATTTTCTTGCATTAATTTAGATTATTTCATTGCATTTTTTTTTAGTTTAGTTTAATTTATTTGTTTTTTTATCATTTAGTTTCATTTTATGCTTATTAGATTTAGAATCATCTCATGCATATTTAATTTCTTGTCATTTATTTCATTGTCATTTATTTTTATTAAAGTGTTAGAATGTATTTAGGAAATAATGTAATTTAATTTATGCATTTTATTTTTCTGTCATTTATATTTGGGTTAATGATGTGTTTCGTCCTTGAAAATAGGGGTCGTTTAAAAATTCGTCCCTGTATTCGTTAATCCTTGCTTTTTAGCCTTGCAAAGTTTAATCAGTTAAAATTTCGTCCCTTGACCCAGTTAATGACTGCCACGTCACTAATTTGATGACGTGGCAATCACTGCCACACATGAAATTCCAATTTTGCCCTTAAGAAGGGGAAGAAATAATTGAAAACCCAGGGGTAAAATTGGAATTTCATGTGTGGTTTAGTGACATGACAGTGATTAAGTAGGGAGAGGGACGAAATTTTAACTGATTAAACTTTGCAAGGCTAAAAAGCAAGGATTAACGAATACAGGGACAAATTTTTAAACGACCTCTATTTGCAAGGACGAAACACATCATTAACCCTTTATATTTTGATACTTTAGAATGTATCTAGGCACAATGTAAAGCCATAAATGAGAACTTGCACCGACACTATCACACGTTTATTTTTACCGTTTTATGTCATGATCATAGTTGGACCAAAATGAATTAGAGACAAATTATGATTAATTATTCGACTTAAAAAACCTTAAAATCAAATCATTAGTAATTTTTAGATTTTTATTCCAAGGATAGGAGTTACTTTGGATCCGATATCCTCTGTAATTTCCTTCATGCTTTTTTTTATTACGCTACGCCATAACGCTTAGATTTTCTTTTAGCTCATTTTTTAACTTAGAATTAATTTTCCAAAAACATTCAAATATGTTAAACACGAAAAATATTTTCTTAATATACCTTGGACTTTAACCCAAGAGATTCCTTCTTTCTTTTATTTCTTAATCAAATTTTAATATGTCTTTGGACCGTCATAATATTCCTAAAGGCTAAAGAGCCCTCCATAAGGGCTTAAACGCCCTCCCGAAGGACTTGGGCGCCCTCCAGAAGGGCTCCAAGGCCTAGGCGCGCCTCTAGGGCGCCGCCTTACTTAGCTTCTAGAACTATCTAGAAACCGCCTAAATACCATAAATACCCTTGTTACTTGGAGGTTAAGTAACCGAAACCCAAGCCCATAGCAGGCTATAAATACCTCACTTGAGAGCATTCTCAAGGCATCCAATAATCATTCTAAACCCTAGAATACAATACAACCCTAGTATTCTTTACTCGTACTTTTTATAAGTACAGTTGGCGTCGTCTGTGGAAATCGGTAAAACTAACCCGGGCCACACCCTTTCAACCTCCACTTCGCCCCCTTATGGCCTTTTTTCTTTGTCGATGCCGCCGAGGAAAATGGCAGCGGCGGCCTCCTCGTCTGATCTCCCGAGCATTATGATATCAGGTTGTACCTTCCTAACTATTATTTTTCGATTAACCCTTCTGTCAAAATTGCTGAAGGGATAAAGATTACAATCAGTTTTTAATCCAATTCTTGCTTAGCAAATTTTGTTCTCCTGTGTTTTGATTCCCGAAAATAAATGCTTTCGGCATGAATTCGGTTTCGACTATTCCTATATCGTTATTGCTATTTTTTATTTATTATTCCTCTGATATCAGGCGATAAGCATATGGGTATGTCGGTTTCAATTTCACGTATCAATATTGTGTTTAAGATAGAGTCTATGTTTCAACTAGGAAGCACTATTATGAATGGTTTCTGATATATCAATTGCATTAAGATTGAATTTTATTGAAAGTATGCTATGAAAAGTGGACTATATATATACTACTTGGCCGAACTATGATAAGACAACCAATGAATTGCATAGTCAGCACCGCCAATAAAGAAGTAATAGATTAGCTTACTCCTTTTAGAATGAAATTACAAGGTTTTATTAATAGCAAACTATCAGCTTTGCTACTATCTACTATTGGTTTGCATAATTTTGTAATTGTTTGATTGATTTTATTAAAACCCGTGGTGTATCAAATTGGCAATATTCTACTATTGTGATTTTCCTGTTTCATGTTTCATGTATCTTACTTATTCAAAGCGGTACATAATCTGGCCGCCGTTTGACTTTTATAAGGTCCAAGAGAGAAGCAATTAGAGTACATATCCCTATTCACCATAATAGAGCTGCACAAAACTCCATTGGACCTAGTGGCGATCTCAAGACGATGATTGGGGAATACCAAGCCAACATCAGGTCTCGAAACCTAGACGACGACGTACTCTTTCTCAAAAGCGATTCTCCAAGCAATTCTCTTTCAAAGAAATATCAGGTTCTATATTTTTTGAGAAAATATACTTATGATTTGAAGAAGATTTATTTACCAATATATTTTGAGAAAATATACTATTTGATTTGAAGAAAATATATTGTTTGATTTGAAGAATATAAATTTATCGCCGAATATATTTTGAGAAAATATATTTACACTTTTAGATTTGAAGAAAATAAATTTATTGTCGTATATATTTTGAGAAAATATACTATTTGATTTGAAGAAAATATATTGTTTGATTTGAAGAATATAAATTTATCGCCGAATATATTTTGAGAAAATATATTTACACTTTTAGATTTGAAGAAAATAAATTTATTGTCGTATATATTTTGAGAAAATATACTATTTGATTTGAAGAAAATATATTGTTTGATTTGAAGAATATAAATTTATCGCCGAATATATTTTGAGAAAATATATTTACACTTTTAGATTTGAAGAAAATAAATTTATTGTCGTATATATTTTGAGAAAATATACTATTTGATTTGAAGAAAATATATTGTTTGATTTGAAGAATATAAATTTATCGTCGAATATATTTTGAGAAAATATATTTACACTTTTAGATTTGAAGAAAATAAATTTATTGTCGTATATATTTTGAGAAAATATATTAGTTGATTTGGAGAAAATTTATTGTCATATATATTTTGAGAAGATATTTTGTTGATTTAAGGAAAATAAAGAATGATGATGAGTAAAAACAAGAGATAAGACCAATCTAATAAGAGAGTGACTACTCTAGGTACCCCATAACAGAAGTAAAGATAGTATTGTTGAAAGGTCACATGTGAGGGATTCTGGCAAGGAAAGCCTTGTATTTAAGAGGTCCAACTGACCCACCTCTCTTTCCTGAGAATCCCTTCCATGAACCATTTACTTTGCGAACTGGACCAACTGTTTAGTAAAAAACATAAGTAATTGAATAAACAGCATTAGACCCACGTAGAAGAATTAAATTGAGCAGAAGACTTAGTCCTAGCTTCATAAGAGGAAATAAAGACATAAAAGAATTCAAGTTCGTAGGAGAAAGAGAAGGAGTATAGAATAAAGGAACGAAGTGGGCGAGTTAATAAGAGAAGGAGTAGAAATGTGGGCGAGTTGATAAGAGAAGGAGTAGAAATGTGGGCGAGATAATAAGAGAAGACAAAAGAGTAGTTAATTTCCATTGAAATGATCAAATACGATACTCCTTTCTTGATGATACTGCTTACTTTGGAAGTGTAGAAGAATTGTTATATCTCAGATAAATCAAGCTTGGGAGGTGTACAAACCCGCCAATGGCGAGATTAAAAGGAAGAACTCATCACGCAAACATGCCATAATGAAGTATAGAAGCAATGGTCTCGCCATTAAAATTTTGAAGATGAAACATATAGTTATCCTAACCTTTCTCGACCTTTGAGATTTGTTTTGCAGATTCTGGAAAAGTGTTAGGCAAAGATCGAGACCACCTAAACGGGGTTAACCCTACCAAGGGCTCTAACTCGACGTAAACGCCTAAAAGAGCTAACCTTGAAGTCAAAGGCTCTAGCTTGGCGTCACTAAGTAAGCGTAACAATTAACCTTCTAATAAGGCTCTAATAAAACGCGAACGCCCAAACAGGGTTAACCTTATCGAAGGCTCTAACTCGGCGGAACGTCCAAACAGGGTCAACCTTAAATATTGAAAGGCTCTGATTCGGCGTCGTTAAATAAAATATGTGCATATACTAACCTTATTTTAAGGCTCTAAAAAGCACAACGCCCAAACAGGGTTAACCTTATCGAAGGCTCTAACTCGGGGAGACCGCCTAAACTGGGTCAACCTTCTTAAAGACTCTGACTCGGCGGCTTGAAAACATTAGACCGCCTAAACTAGGTCAACCTTCTTAAAGGCTCTGATTCGGCGGCTTGAAGACATTAGACCGCCTAAACTGGGTCAACCTTCTTAAAGGCTCTGATTCGGCGACTTGAAGACATTAGACCGCCTAAACTGGGTCAACCTTCTTAAAGGCTCTGATTCGGCGGCTTGAAGACATTAGACCGCCTAAACTGGGTCAACCTTCTTAAAGGCTATGATTCGGCAACTTGAAGACATTAGACCGCCTAAACTGGGTCAACCTTCTTAAAGGCTCTGACTCTGCGGCTTAAAGACAATAGATCTCCTAAAACGGGGTTAACCTTCTTCGAGGCTCTAACTCGGCGAAATACGAAGGCAAACAGAATCGAAGATAGAGATTAAACAAAGTGCGCCACATCAAAATAAACACGGTTGAGATTCCTAAATATGCAAGATTTTCCACGCTTGAAGGATCAGCAAGGTTGAAATTCCTAAGGCATCTGAAGATCCCCCAAAGAGAGCACCTCAGTTAAACAAATTATGAAGACTTCCCAAAAGCAGACGACTACCTGTTTTTGATCAAGCTTTGAAACAAAACAAACAAGGAACCAAGGTACTAAAAGATTTCTCCCATCTGAGAGACATCGCCCATAGAAGAGAAAACAACTCGACGAAACTGATAAAAGTAGGAGCTCACCCCATCAACGATTTAATGATTATAGTTAAACATAATCACTTCGCCTTCTTCCAAGACTCGTGCTTGGGGGGTTGTGGACCCCTGGGGCTCTGAAGACAGAACAGAGCACTCCAGGCGGGACCTTTCAAGAATAAAACATACCAGCCAAAGAATTGAACAAAGCGGTGATCCAAGCAATCACGAAATTTCAAAACAAAAAGCAGGGTATCAACCACTTCGCCTTGATTCCAAGCCTCGTGCTTGGGGGGCTGTGGACTGTCATAATATTCCTAAAGGCTAAAGAGCCCTCCATAAGGGCTTAAACGCCCTCCAGAAGGGCTCCAAGGCCTAGGCGCGTCCCCTCTAGGGCGCCACCTTACTTAGCTTCTAGAACTATCTAGAAACCGCCTAAATACCATAAATACCCCTGTTACTTGGAGGTTAAGTAACCGAAACCCAAGCCCATAGCAGGCTATAAATACCTCACTTGGGAGCATTCTCAAGGCATCCAATAATCATTTTAAACCCTAGAATACAATACAACCCTAGTATTCTTTACTCGTACTTTTTTACAAGTACAGTCTTAAACCATACTTAGATTTGGTTGCTTTTAATTAAAATCAATCAACCTCACTCTTCAATTTTGCTTCTCTTATGCCTTCTCAGTCTCTTATCCCTTCTAAAAATATTTTCCCTTCTAACTCATTACTCGCTTTTTAAGGGTGAACTACATTGGTTTTGATCCCACTTTTGGGTACGTAGGCAAAAGACTTAGGTCTTTCCAAATCAATAAAAAATAACAAAAACATGTTTCTTCTCCCTTCATTCTTTCACTTAGACTAATAGGCATTTATTTACAAATAAATAAGCAAACAATCTAGCACAAGATAAAGTAGAATCAAGAGGTTCCTATGGGATACCATAGACGTTTAGGAATCTCATAGACGTTAAGGGTGCTAACACCTTCCCTTCGCGTAACCAACCACCAGACCTTTAATCTCTTATATGGTTATTCTTTATTTTCCCCTTCCCTCCTTGGAAAATAAAAGATCGGTGTTGTTCTTAAACTTTGAGATTCAACGCTAATCTAATAGCTTGATATCCAAAAGTCACCGCGACACGCCCCAATTGACATAATACTTTTAACCATCCAATTTGGCAAAATAGATTTAATCGCCCCATTTGGCAAAATAGTTTTAATCGCTCCATTTGGCAAAATAATCGTAATCGCCTAAATTGGCACAATAACTTTAA
Source organism: Medicago lupulina (assembly GCA_958299785.1). Lineage (NCBI taxonomy): Eukaryota > Viridiplantae > Streptophyta > Magnoliopsida > Fabales > Fabaceae > Medicago > Medicago lupulina. The sequence goes on along the minus strand of OY283146.1, from coordinate 38,340,914 downwards.
TTGCCCAATTTGGCACATGCATATGAATCGCCCTAATAGGCACATGAAAAACAATCGCTCCATTTGACACTTATGATACTATTATATGTCATGCTATGAATACAATCTTTATAGTTTTATATTCTCAAGCCAAATAACTTATCAATTCCACAAAATCACAAACACCTCAAATTAATAAAAATTCTCAAAAGTTGTAAGGACAAAATCAACAATCATATATATAAATCAACAAATTACCAATTTCACAACTAATCAATCATACATATATCAAAATTCACATATTCTTCAAAATCAATAACAAATATTACTAACCAACAAATTTATTAATAACAATTAATCTTTTCACTCATCCATTGAATCAAGAAGAATATCAAACTCAATATCATGACCTATTATTTTAATTTAAATCATGGTCAAGACTAAAGCCCTTACCTTAACCCTTTATTTTTTCTTTCCAAACTCTAGCAAGCAACTTATTTCCAAACTCTAGCAAGAAACTCTAAAGGCTCACGCAGGTTGCAAGAAGATTTATATTTGAAGCTTCAATGGTATGGAATAATCAAAATTAGAACAAAAGGAAACGAGGTCCATAGAGGAAGAACTATTGAAAATATTATACCTTCAAAGCTTACACTGATAGTATAATTGCTGAAGATTTAGAATATTGATTAACAAGGTGATGATGGTTAATTAAGAGTTGGAGGTGCATAGTGAAGACTAGGAGGATAACACACGCTGTTTTCTATAATTGGAATAGGATAGTTATTGTAAACTATGAATATACTAGTTGAAGAGTTAATTTGAAGCCTGGTAAACTTAAAGTGGAGCAGACTCTTCAAATATGGTATGAGTTTAGTAAGGGATGGAATGATAGATAATAGAATAATTTTTCTTAGTATCAAGATTAAGAAACGGTAGAAAGGGAAGAAGTAATAGTCATCGTGTGGTTTGGCTAAGTGGGAGAAAAATTGAAGCAAAGAATTATGGGAGATGACTCGTATAACACATAGCAGTCAAGTTACAAAACTTATGCAATGGAATTTGAGAGGAGTGGAGTGGCTCGTGTAATTGAATGAGTGAGAAGCCTATTGATTGTGAGAGAATTGAAATATGTTGCTAATATGTGGCTTGTTTTTAGGAACTAACTAACCTTTCCATTGACCCAACAATTTCACGGCAACATAGTGGTATATGGAGAGAAGGAAATACGGTTTTATGAGATTAAGTGGCATTACATGTAACTGAACTAATGTGAATGAAAACGTGAGAGAAATTCTTGGAGCTATGATGAGCACAATGAAACTTAATTGTCTAAAAATCAGCATGATTATACTTCAAAGTAGTAGCATCACATGTTGGACTAAAGAATTGGTTTAGTTAAAATTGACTTGGTCACTCCCCATTCTTAGATGTAAGACAATTAATTTCTAAAATTACTTTTAATTAAATGCTTAAAATGACAAATAAATCATAAAAGAAAATTATCAAACAATTGATATAAAATAAATCTTTACATAATATATATACAAATATCGGGATATTACAATAAACATCACCACAAACTGATCAAAATAAGGATAAAATTCTATTCATATATTCCATAAAGGCACTCAGCGCATTAGTAACATCAAATGACATCACACAATACTCATAGTGTCCATATCTAGTTCAGAATGCAGTTTTGGAAATATCCTCTGCCTTCACTCTTATCTGATGATATCCTGATATTAAATCAATCTTACTGAACACTTCCGCACCAACCAACTGATCCATCAAGTTGTCAATCCTTGGGAGAGGATAACGATTCTTAATTGTAACCTTATTCAACTGCCGATAATCCACACACAACCTCATACTACCATCCTTCTTTTTAACCAACAACACTATAGCTCCCCACGATGAAATATTCAACCTAATAAACTGCTTCTCTAACAACTCTTTCAACTGCTTTTTGAACTCACCCAATTCCGACACAGACATCCGATACTGCGCAATCGAAATAGGGCTTGTTCATGGCACTAAATCAATGACAAGCTCCACTTCTCCTCCGACGGTAAGTCGATAATGTCGTCCGGGAAAACATCTGAAAACTCTCGCACTACTGGTAAATCGCCAACTCCCTTCTTGACACCTTCCTTCAACGAAGCAAACATCATAAACAACATGCTTCACCATCCAAAAACTTCTTCACTTGCTCCGCGGTCAAAAACTTCCCACCTACCTCATATACTTTCTTAGAGAATGTTATACCCTTGGTTAAATAGTTAATGTTAACACCAAAAGATAACATCCAGTCCATACCAAAAATCACATCCATATGCATCAATGGCAAGAAAACAAGATCCAACTCAAAATTAACGTTACCAAAATTAACAGAACACTTCACACAAACCACAACCACAACCAATTGTGCCTCTGCGTCCAAAAAATACCTTCCCTTGCCATATCCAACACACCTGAAGGATCCTGCTTCTCCCCCACTATGCTCAAACCTACCTAAAAGAATGGAATAAGTATCGACAGTACTTTCGTACATGTCGCATACAACGGGAAAAACAACCAACAGACCAAGTATCGAAGGTAACTCAATACCATTCGCATACAACAGGAATAATCACCCAGTGCTGGTCCAGACAAGACTAACTAGGCTCTGATACCACATTGTAACACCCTAAACTCTATAAAGCGGTAAAATACGCAATGATCCAATCATATAAAGAATTTAGATGCTACTTCTTCAATAAGAATCATATAAAATACGCAATGATACAAGCAATAAAAGACAATAACAGACACCCCTAAATCAGAGACCGACACACCAAGACTTCGAGGTAGCATCCTCAAGCAAAACTACTCACCAAGTCAAGCAAAACTAATTATGCACGCCGTCTATCCATCCATTCATACGAATAAGGTAGGCAGTCAACCAAACGACCACTGGGGATTAGTTCACAATTCATAATTAAACATAATCAAACGTAAACATTCAAGGATTTCGTGCATAATATATATATATATATATATATATATATATATATATATATATACTCACCACTCATAGAATACTATCGTCACATAAATATTATCATTTCCCCCATTATAGCCTGTTCGCATATTCAATCTTTAATCAACATCATCAACAAAAGCTCATCATTTAAAAAACATAATCGTACATGCAATTTTACTTATCTTACATAAGGCACACATCTCACCTTTTGCATATAATTCATCTAATTCACATTTATCGCATAAATCACATGAAATCTTGTCTAATCAACTCAACAAATACAATTCATCATTTCAAAAGTACATGCAAGGAAATCACCATCACAAAAGAAAATAACTAATTCAAATACATATGATTCACACTTCATCGCTATCACCAAAATAATCATCATCAAGTAAAGTCACCAAGTAATATAATATACCAATCACCAATTCATATAATTCATCAAGTCACAAAATTCATACAATTAACCAAGTTTCATCAATGCACATAATCACCAAGTCACATAGTTCACATAAATAAAAAATGCACATAATCACCAAAAGTGAATTTGAAGTAGTTACCGAATTTAAGATTATTTTATAGGACCAAATCAAAAGTGGATCTTCACAAAATCGCTACTTTGAGATTACCAAGCTAAAAGAACATTCAGAGTAGCCATAGACTTTTAAGTTTTTACGATAATCAAACCAAAAGAGAATTTGGAGTAATCATCGTCTTTTATTTTGAATTTGATTTTTATGTTAAAATATGGTAAGGACCAAACCAAAAGAGAATTTGGAGTAACCATTACTAATATCTTTGGATTTGAAATTAGTGTTAAAGTGTTTGAGATCATTAAATTATTACAACTCAAATATATAAGATCATCTTTATCGATCTCATTATTAAAGTTTAGTTTATTTTTCTTAACTCATTTTTATGCTAACAAATTAAGCTAGACAAATAGTCAAATACAAACAAACAGTAATGTTATTAAAAAGTTAAACTACAGTAGGATCATTTAAGTTTGAGGTTTGTAATAGATTGGTCCTTTAAATTATTTTGGTCATACATAAGTTCTTTAAGTTTGAGATTTATAACAGATTGGTCATTTAAGTTATTTTGGTCACAAATAAGTCCTTTAAGTTTGTAAACGTTTTCGATTTAGTTCTTCAATTAACCAAACGACGATGTGGTAGAAGAAATAAATCGAAAACGTTTACAAACTTGAAAGACTTATTTGTGACCAAAATAACTTAAAGAGTCAATCAATTATAAACCTTAAACTTAAAGGACTTATGTGTGACCAAAATAACTTAAAAATAAATCTGTTACAAACCTCAAACTTAAAGAACCTCTGATATAATTTACCATATTAAAAATCTAAACTCAAATAAACCCATTGTTAGCTTAAGTAAAATATACATGAATGTGGCTAACCCAAATAGATACACATAAAACCAAAACAAAGAATAATACAAGTTAAATAACAAGACTAGGAAAGGGTCAACATGAGAATAGAAACATGGTCAGACTGTTACCGAAAGAAATAACGAGAGGTCCTCAATAAAACCGTAGGAACTTATAGCGATGGCACGGCGGAGCGTAACGATTCTGGAGTCGACAAAGAATGGTCGTGGAGGATGGGTTTGTGGTGTCTGGCCGTAGATGGCGGTGATGGCGTAGAAGAGAGAGTGTGAAAAATGGTGATTTGTTGTTGCTGATAATAATGATAAAAAAATGGTAGTGGAGAATTAGAGGTTGTTGTACCTCACCAAATCTCTACTTTTTTCTTTCTCGTTTGTTTCCTCTCCCCTTCAGTTCTAGCCTACCCTCCTTTTCTTTATGATTTTTGTTCTCAATGTATAGGCTACAAAGACACGTCTATGTTACCAAGAGATAACATTCAAAAATGTTTTTTGTTATTGTTTTCTAGTAACCAAGGAATTAAGAGATGAAAGTTGAAGGATGGAGTGCAAGTTTAGTGAACTTAAAGCTGTTCTGGACAAAAGGAAAAAAAGGAAACTGAAAATAGGGGGCTGGGCGTGCATCTGTAAGAAGAAAAAAGGGCAAGAGATTGTACTTTGGAAGCAAACTTGGTGAAGGATTTCATGGGAAATAAAAAAAAAAAAAAGGCTTAATAGCAGTTTTAGCCCCTAACTTTTCTAAAGTTGCGATTTTGACCCCTTAAAAAAAACTACAAAACCGCCCCCTAAATTTTGCACCTGTGACAATTTTAGCCCCCAAGGTCAATTTTGACTCGGTCTACGCTGATGTGGCACCTAAGTGAGTGCAAAGAACAATGAAGCGGGGTTGCAGCTGTTGGTGAAAGAGGGAAAAGGGAAGAGCAGTAGCACGATTGTGCAGAGAAGCCAAGATTTTTTTTCTTTTTTTTGTCATTTAAAAATATAATTGGACATTTGTGATCATTAATGAAAATATGAGCTTAACTAATGACTTGGTAAATGAATATATTATTTTATGCATTGTTAGATTATTACGATAAATATTAATAATGTTGAAAAAATAGGATAAAAGATAAAATTAATCACTTGTTTTTGGTATTTTTAAAATTTTCCCAGACAAAATTAGGGTCAAATGTGTTATGGGTTCACTTTAACTTTGTACAAGTGGGACATAGATAGGACTCATCTAAGGACCACACTATTAAAGGTATGGCTTCAGGTATCCCAAAATAAATTGATTGTCATGCATTTAAAGGTCAAAAAAGAATTATGTAAAAGGCTTCATATTAGAAGAAAAAAAACATTGATCGACACATTTAACTAAAATATTTTGAATCTCAAAAAGCAAGTTAGGTAAAATTTTAATAAAATATTATTATTATCATTATTTTATTTTTATTTTTTGAAGAATTTTTATTATTATTATTATTCAAAAATATCCCTATTTTATTTCATCGATTTATTTATTTAGATTTCATATTAGGTTCCAAATAATGTTGGGATGGCCCTAGTCTTGGATCGATACTTATGCTTTATGGTTCAGGTCGGTCTCTATCTCTTGGAGCCATAGTTTTGTTGGGATTATTTTTTCTTCCTATTTTGTGTGGTTTTTGTTCTTTAGTAGGGGGTGTACTTTTGTACACATTTTTTTCTGTTTGTTTCGCTGCAATTTTGTTTTGCCTCGGGTGTTTGCGGTTGCTATTTGGTTAGCCAGCTCTTGTCTGCTTTGTAATGGATAGGAGCGCCGTTAGTACACCATTTCTTCTCCTTAAAAATATATTAATCTTGTCATTTAAAAACAGTTTACAATATATTAATCATTAAAATATCTATAAAACAATGAAATGTAAGCCAATTTATATTTAAAAAAACTTCTACACCTCCTACAGGACCGTCAAAACAGTCTTCTATTTCATATATTTTCACTATTGGATCACTCATAACATTTGAGTTTAAGCCAATCTCCACCTTACTCAAGCACAATTGTATGTCTTCTAAAATTCCAACGTCCACCTTCTTTCCTTAATCTTATTTTTCACATTTACCCTCTCCAGTTGAGTCACCCTTTGTCTCATTCTTCACAATTTTGTTGGAAAAACATTATACCATCATGGTCTCTGTTTTCATAACTTTAGGTACCTTTAGACAAGTTTTACTCCTTTTAGGGCAAGTTATTTTCTTCTTTGACAACTTTGATGTAGACTCGATCCTCTACGGAAAAACACCTTCATGTTATTAATATACTGAAACATATGGTTTTCCATTTTGTCTGAATGATAAATGTAATGTACATCGTCTTCAGTAGCAGGTTCATCAGATTCTCGCTTCTTGTTTGTATGTTTTGGAAGTGATTAATGGAGTATGAATCGAATGACTTCAAGCTTTGAGCGGAATTTTTCTTTCCAAGCTATGTGTGTTCTATTCTGCACACACATAAAAAAAGAAGCTAATGTTAGGTATAATCTAGAAGCTTCTCTCAAATTAATATGATAAAAGGAATAAGCTTAAAAAAATCAGAACAGAAAGGGTGAAAAAAACAATTTTCTTTGTGAAAAGATAAAAGAAAGATAAGTTTAGATCAATTGTTATGAAAGAGAGATAGTGGAGAAGGGTAATTAAGTAGTGAAGATGATCACTAGGTGATTAGATCCATATAAAATGAAGATATGTGTTGAGAGACGAAAAAAATGATTCTTTTCAAAATAAATTAAAAAAAGAATAATATAGATCTGAGAAATATATTATCATATATCAATAAGAGTAAAATTCATTGTTCTAACATAAATGATCCATACGAAGAAAAAATTAAGATATGCCTATTGATATATACGACAAAAAATGAAAGTAAATCAACTTGAGGATTTGGTATTGATGAGATACCTTTGGTACTTCGTCAATTTGATTTTTGACAGATATGGTTGTTTTCATAAGAGCGTCATCGTTGTCATCTTCAGATTCACCTGTTGTTATTGTAACACCCCGTTTTCCCAACGTAAAAATTTCGTAAATTAAATCAGAGTTTTCACATAAACGGAGTATCACTTTCTTAAAACATCTCAAAGGATATCATCACAAAACATCTTAATCATCAAAGAACATCATCACAAAACATCTTAAACAACTCGACTCGACAATGCAACTCGACTATGCAACTCTAACATCTTAAACATCTTAGACATCTTATATGCATGTGGTACCAATCCAGGGCATAAGCCCTCGTCGCTTTGAGCATAAATATACTCCTAGGGCATAAGCCCTCGTCGCTAGTGAGCAAAAGCTCCAGGGCATAAGCCCTCGTCGCTGGTGAGTAAAAACTCCAAGGCATAAGCCCTCATCTCTAAATGAGTATGCATGAGACTCAATCACTTACGTCTTAGACATCACAACACTTCTCATATGACTCCAACAAATTGGACAACATCTCACATCATAGACCGACTCATGCAGCTTTAATTAAATAATAACAACAACATGGCAGCAAATCATCAATCATATAACAACATCCAAAAATTCATCATTTAGGCATCACATATATTACAATATAGTTCACATAATGCATATGATTCATAATCATTATCAACAACATCAAATCATCACATTAACTTTACAAGTATAGCACATTATGCACTCATCATTCATAATTCATAAGCAATAACATTTTTCAAAAGTAATCAAGTATGATTAAATAAGACATAAGCCAAATACTCATAAAACACCTCAACTAAATCCCTAATACCTAAGTTTGAAGTTTGGATATCAACCCTAAGTCTTTGGACTAACTTGGGATTAGTTATGCTAAGTTTTCTTAAAGTTTTCTCAAGACCTACTTGGACTATTTTCATCATAACTCAAAATATACAAATAATTTTCTAGTCACTCTAGAGCCATTAGAAAGCTAACTCAATTATCTACAACTTTCATGCTTACACCAAGACCCAGTTCGGAACAGAAATGTATGAAAAGGACACAAGAACGTGAAACAGAAAATGCTGTTTTTTCCAAGACCTACTTGGAGTGTTTTTATCATAACTCAAGATTCACAAAACATTTTTGAGTCACTCTGAAGCCATTTAAAAGCTAACTCAATTATCTACAACTTTCGTGAAGACATCAAAAGCTAATTATGAACATAAAAGTCCCAGTTTTTATTTTAGTTTTTCGGTTACAGAAAATCGAAAAGAGAACGAGTCTGTTGACCCCTTTGTAGTATTTTAATCATATCTAGAGTTCTAAAAGCTTAAATTGAGTCACTCCAAAGACTAGTGAAAGCTAACATCTATATCTACAACTTTCATGAAGACACCTAAACCCAGTTCGGAACTTAAACTTGTCCAACTGAGACAACAAGTAACGTGTTTTGCACAGCGACAGCAAAATCGCAGTTCAGTTGCGGTTTCGCCTTGGGGAAACCTTTTCTACTCCGTTTTCGATCCAATACCCTCAAAACATGACCTTAAACATCACCCTATGATTATCCTATCATTAGAACATTAATTATTCATTAACCTACTAGATTATCCACTCTTTTTAAGACTAGAAACTCAATTCGAAACCTAAACTAGTTTTCATTAATTCTCACCTTTCAACTTCATCTTTTAATTCATTCACCTTAACCTAGTTCTTAATTCTCTCAAAAACTCATCCATCTCTTGTTAATCATAATTGAATTGAATTACAGTTTAATATAATGAAAGCTAGGCTCACCCTTACCTTAATTTGGTCTCCTGAATCAAGCTGCGTTCTTCTTAGGTTTTTCTTCTCTCCTTCGCGCCTCCTCTCTTTTTCTCTAGGTTTCTCCAAAAGTGATATGACGTACTAAATAATTCTAACCCTAATTCTCTTATTTATATTCTCTTACTCATCTTATCTTATTTCTACTCCTTCCCTCAAATTCTCTAAAATTATGTAACAACCCATATTTAATTAAATATATTATATTATAAATGAAATAAGATAATACTAAAAATACATAAAAGCACACATCATCAAAATATATATTATATTATATCATCATATCTTATTATTTCTAAAACAAATATATTTCTACACTAGATAATATATATATATATATATATTTCTACACAAATAACAAATATATTTTCAAACCAAATAACGAATATATTTCTATAACAAATATATCTCTACATAACAAACATATTTCTATAACAAATATATCTCTACATAACAAACATATTTCTATAACAAATAACACAATATATTTTTACACAAAATAACATAATATCTCTACACCAAATAACATATATATGATAATATAATATGCTACTAAAACACCAACATATAACACAAAAATAACACACATCACCATAAATCAAATAAATAATTTAAAAAGACTCTAAACTCAATCAAATAATTAAATAAATAAAATAGTTCAAAACGGGCGTTACAACTCTACCCCCCTTAAGAGAATTTCGTCCTCGAAATTCATAGCACAAAAGAAAATGAATTCAATTATTGCTTAAATATCAGAAATAATATATAACAAAGTAGTAACTTCAAACATTACACAAAAATCACATTAAAGTTAGTCAGCCAAACATGATCACATAATAAAACATAACCATTAATTAGAAAACAAAACGACAATATTCAATCGTCACATGACACAACGACTCATCTACTTGGCCGGACGGACCAACCGGCTCTGATACCAATTGTAACACCTCGTTTTCCCAACGTAAAAATTTCGTAAATTAAATCAGAGTTTTCACATAAACGGAGTATCACTTTCTTAAAACATCTCAAAGGATATCATCACAAAACATCTTAATCATCAAAGAACATCATCACAAAACATCTTAAACAACTCGACTCGACAATGCAACTCGACTATGCAACTCTAACATCTTAAACATCTTAGACATCTTATATGCATGTGGTACCAATCCAGGGCATAAGCCCTCGTCGCTTTGAGCATAAATATACTCCTAGGGCATAAGCCCTCGTCGCTAGTGAGCAAAAGCTTCAGGGCATAAGCCCTCGTCGCTGGTGAATAAAAACTCCAGGGCATAAGCCCTCATCTCTAAATGAGTATGCATGAGACTCAATCACTTACGTCTTAGACATCACAACACTTCTCATATGACTCCAACAAATTGGACAACATCTCACATCATAGACCGACTCATGCAGCTTTAATTAAATAATAACAACAACATGGCAGCAAATCATCAATCATATAACAACATCCAAAAATTCATCATTTAGGCATCACATATATTACAATATAGTTCACATAATGCATATGATTCATAATCATTATCAACAACATCAAATCATCACATTAACTTTACAAGTATAGCACATTATGCACTCATCATTCATAATTCATAAGCAATAACATTTTTCAAAAGTAATCAAGTATGATTAAATAAGACATAAGCCAAATACTCATAAAACACCTCAACTAAATCCCTAATACCTAAGTTTGAAGTTTGGATATCAACCCTAAGTCTTTGGACTAACTTGGGATTAGTTATGCTAAGTTTTCTTAAAGTTTTCTCAAGACCTACTTGGACTATTTTCATCATAACTCAAAATATACAAATAATTTTCTAGTCACTCTAGAGCCATTAGAAAGCTAACTCAATTATCTACAACTTTCATGCTTACACCAAGACCCAGTTCGGAACAGAAATGTATGAAAAGGACACAAGAATGTGAAACAGAAAATGTTGTTTTTTCCAAGACCTACTTGGAGTGTTTTTATCATAACTCAAGATTCACAAAACATTTTTGAGTCACTCTGAAGCCATTTAAAAGCTAACTCAATTATCTACAACTTTCGTGAAGACATCAAAAGCTAATTATGAACATAAAAGTCCCAGTTTTTATTTTAGTTTTTCGGTTACAGAAAATCGAAAAGAGAACGAGTCTGTTGACCCCTTTGTAGTATTTTAATCATATCTAGAGTTCTAAAAGCTTAAATTGAGTCACTCCAAAGACTAGTGAAAGCTAACATCTATATCTACAACTTTCATGAAGACACCTAAACCCAGTTCGGAACTTAAACTTGTCCAACTGAGACAACAAGTAACGTGTTTTGCACAGCGACAGCAAAATCGCAGTTCAGTTGCGGTTTCGCCTTGGGGAAACCTTTTCTACTCCGTTTTCGATCCAATACCCTCAAAACATGACCTTAAACATCACCCTATGATTATCCTATCATTAGAACATTAATTATTCATTAACCTACTAGATTATCCACTCTTTTTAAGACTAGAAACTCAATTCGAAACCTAAACTAGTTTTCATTAATTCTCACCTTTCAACTTCATCTTTTAATTCATTCACCTTAACCTAGTTCTTAATTCTCTCAAAAACTCATCCATCTCTTGTTAATCATAATTGAATTGAATTACAGTTTAATATAATGAAAGCTAGGCTCACCCTTACCTTAATTTGGTCTCCTGAATCAAGCTGCGTTCTTCTTAGGTTTTTCTTCTCTCCTTCGCGCCTCCTCTCTTTTTCTCTAGGTTTCTCCAAAAGTTATATGACGTACTAAATAATTCTAACCCTAATTCTCTTATTTATATTCTCTTACTCATCTTATCTTATTTCTACTCCTTCCCTCAAATTCTCTAAAATTATGTAACAACCCATATTTAATTAAATATATTATATTATAAATGAAATAAGATAATACTAAAAATACATAAAAGCACACATCATCAAAATATATATTATATTATATCATCATATCTTATTATTTCTAAAACAAATATATTTCTACACTAGATAATATATATATATATATATATATATATATATATATATATATATATATTTCTACACAAATAACAAATATATTTTCAAACCAAATAACGAATATATTTCTATAACAAATATATCTCTACATAACAAACATATTTCTATAACAAATAACACACTATTTTTTTACACAAAATAACATAATATCTCTACACCAAATAACATATATATGATAATATAATATGCTACTAAAACACCAACATATAACACAAAAATAACACACATCACCATAAATCAAATAAATTATTTAAAAAGACTCTAAACTCAATCAAATAATTAAATAAATAAAATAGTTCAAAACGGGCGTTACAGTTATCAAACCTAGATCGGATCCGTTGGTTAGACCAACTGGAGCATACATTGAGAACATACTCAAACTATTCAAGTTGATCAAACTATCAGATCTGAAATTCCATTAGACAAGTGTTGACTTGATCGAATTTAATTCAGATGAATCACATAAGAGATCATCATTGTATTAAAAAAGGAAGTGAAATTTTACAAAATTTATTTGTAATGAAATATACACGGGACAATAGAAAGGAAAAAATATATATTATGAAGATATAAAAAATAAAAAAAGCAGAGAACATGATGAGAAACAAAGAAGAAACACAATGGAAAAGTATAAGATGGAATGAAAAGGTGACGTCATTTATACAAAACAAGTAACAGGAGACGAGATGTGGATTTAGGGTAAAGATATGGGCTCGGGCCTAGGTCAGTTTCATGCAATAGGTAGACACAAGCGAAAATTGCTCTTTAGGCTTCCTTTTTTTCTCCCAGCAACCCCTAAGAGACCCAAATATCCCAAGCGACAACTAGCTTTTATTTTGTGCCCAACAATATTTAAATGTTTTTTCTACAACGGCGGTTAAGCACCACTGACTTCGATGGTTGTTAACTACCATTGCGCTCTGTTAGGCATCAACTACACTTTTTTTTGGGAACTAGGACACAAAAAGGCATGTCTTAACACGTCTAACTCATAAATGCAATTCCAGAAACAGTACAGTAAATTCAACAACAATACTTGCTCGTAAGAAATAACACCACACAATCATTCATAATTCAATAACATTACACATATTCGACATTACAATAACAATACACAAACAGTTCAAATTGAAAAAATGCTCAACATTACGAAATTTTGACCGCATATTACACAACATTATAACAAATAACTTCAAACTTATCAAAGAAGTTTAAGCAGTGTTTAAGGTTCAGTGTTTGTTTAGAAGAGTTATGATGAAACCCCTTGATAAGCATGAAATTGTTGTTTAGGTGTTTATTTTAACGAGCATTGAGAGAAATAAGTTAGCTTCAATGATTTATGGTGTAAGCAGAAATATAAGAGAAGTAGTTGCATTCTCCTCAGATACACCCTATGAGAGTCCGGAGGTTCTAGAGAAACCAATGAAATCGTCTTGTTTTCATTATGTATATAAAAGATTGTATTCCCACGGTGTACCGAAGCTTCAAAAGCTAAGGTTCTGAACTAAATGCTTCCGAGTTTAAGGTAATTAACAAGCCAAAACCAAAGACTCTAGAGTCTAAGGTTCTTAAGAGTCGAAACCCAAAGCTCAGAAGTATTAAAGACTAAAAAATTTCAAACCAAAAGTCATCGATGATTCCAATCACTATAGCTTGAGTCCCAAATCATCAAGAAAGGAAAAAGAGTCTAAGCTTCTTAAGGGTTCAAAACCCAACGCTCAGAAGTGTTCAAGACCAAACACTTCCAAACCAAAATTCCTGAATGATTCTAATCACTATAGCTTGAGGCTCAAATCATCAAGAAAGGAAAAACCTTTTGGGATTAACCCCAAATAACCCATGAAAATATGGGTGCCTGAGTCTAAAATCTTCTATGTTTTAGATATGCTTTGTAGGAGAATCAAATCCTTGGTCATGGTACCTTGACAGTGGCTCCTTATAACACCCAAACCCCAACTAGTATTTTTTTCTAATTTAAAATACAAATAAAATTTAATCACACAAGGGTGTTACACATTCTCATCATTCAAACAATACTTCAAATTAGTTAAAAACAGTGCATTGGAAATAAGTTCAAAACAACTAGGGTGTCACACATTCTTATCATTCAAAAAGTACTTCAAATTAGTTTAAAAAGCTGTGTAGGACCCACTAGAGTAGTGTACTACGTTATCAGAGGAAAAGTAGCAACGGAGACAAATCAAATCTTAACTTCCTATCCTCTATAGGGAGTATTAATTAGAAAAGCCTATGAACTGATAAAATTTTGGGTTGTTAGTGCCTACTTTAATCCTACAAATAAATCTACATGGTTACACTCGTAGTTAACTGATGACAGGTCATCTTACGTTATTTTTAACATGTTTTTCAGTCAATTTTAGTAGGTTTTACCAGCAAAGCAGAGGAGTATTAAATCAATTTCTTATGTTTGGGGTATTTGTAATGTTTTCTATATTTGATTCTTTCATTCTGTTCTTCCTGAAACATAGCAATTTTAGGGTGTTCTTGAAGTAATTCACGAAGAAATCAAGCAAATCAGGCAAAGCAAGACATCCAAATATTATGTGGTCATTGGGAAAATTAAGAATGATGATTCAAGAGGCCTCAGAAGACTTTACAGAGGGAGGAGTTATGTTCTCAAGTTTCAAGACATCTTACATTGAAGAAAACACTGAAGTGCACAGCCACATAGCAGGGGGAGCTAGTGTAACACCCCGTTATCCCAACAACTAATATTTAATATAAAATCAGAGTAAATCAACAAAACGAAATATTACACTGCTTTTCAAAAATTTCATAAATAGATTAAAAATACTATTTATTCAACAACGTTAACAACAAAATATTGCAGCGGAAAAATCTTATAAAACATTACATCCATGATATATGAATCTGGCACAAAGGCCCCAACATCAGTAATATTCAACATTTATTTTCAAATGAAACTCCATCAACATGCCCCATTATGTTGGATATTTAATTTGTTGGATGGCATTTATTTTGTTGAGGCCTTTGTGCCAAGAATCGTTGGAAAATAATTATATGTTTGAAGAATATTTCCGCTGCAGATTTTATAATGATGTTGGAATTAAATAGTTCTTATTCTATTTAAATAATTTTGAAAAGCAGTGTGACATGCCCGTTTGTTGATAAGTCTGATTATATATTTATTATACGTTGTTTTGGGAAACGGGGTGTTACAATTGGTATCAGAGCAGGTCGGTCCGTCCGACCAAGTAGTAGAGTCGTGTCGAGCCTAGTAGTGTTGTGTGACAGCTTTAAACTGTCTTTTGTTGTACTGATTGTTGTTTGTTGTGTAGAGAACTGGTTGGAGTATAACCATGTTCGTATTAATTGTTTTAGTAAGTCGGTATTGTAACGCCCTAAGTTGTTATTTATTTATTTTAGTTGATTTGTGTGTGTTTTATGTGCTTTAGAATTATTTATGTTGATTTATGTGAATTATTGGTGTTTGCTATTTTAATATATTTTATTATAAAGAAGTAGTAATGATTTTTATTATTTAAGTGGAGTAGAAGAAATAATATTATTTTTGAAAATAGGAGAATAATGGTTATTTAGAATTAGTAGAGTTAGGAGGGGGTTAATGAAAATTAAAAGGAATTAAGTGAGGGAGTAAAGAGAAAAGGGGGGTTATGTTTTGTTAGAAAGAAAAGAGAAAACCAGTAAGGAAAGAAAAACATTTTTGTACGTACAGTAAAGAACAAACAGAGTTTTGGGAGAAAAGAGCCAAGAACAAGGGGAGAGCTAGGAAGAGGGAAATTCATCCATTTGTTGTAGAAATTTGCTGAATTAAGGTAAGGGTGGGTTTACTCTTCAATTGTCAATATATATGTATATGATTTCATGAATTTGGATTGAAAATTGGTAGTTTTGGAACTAGGGTTATGAATATGTTGAATTGCTCCTTCTTGATGAATTGTGCTGTTAATGATGTTATTATGATATGTTCTGATGTTTTGTTGTGCCTTAAACCCATAAGCATTGTTTCTAAACCATTTTGGGTGATTGGGGGATTAAAAATGGGATTTTTGGATGAAAATGGAGTTAGAAATCGTAGGTTATATTCTGCCCAGATGAACATTCGCTTAAGCGAGATGCCCTTCGCTCAAGCGAGCAACACTTTGCTACGCCCAGTCTGAGTTTTTAGCCGCTCGCTTAAGCGAGCCACGAGCGAACCCCAAGCGAGCAAAATGCTAACCTTCGTCATTTGCGTCGCTTAAGCGAGATTCCCGTCGCTTAAGCGAGAGACGCCCAGGATAGTGTATTTAGCCTGTTCGCTTAAGCGAACTAGAAGCGAGCCAGAAGCGAGGAAAAACCAAACTTACGTGTTTTGACTCGCTCAAGCGAGATGCTGCTCGCTTAAGCGAGCTGGGTCCTGTGCGACCCAAAATGTGATTTTCCAAAGATGTTCCAAACCCAAACCTAAGCTTTCTAGGATGTTTATTGGATTTATTAAGAATTGTTTAGATGATAAAACTATATTATGAAGATGATTATGATGGGATTTATGTATGTTTATGTGCAAATATTGATACTTTGCTAATTGAATCGCCGTGTTGATGTTGAGTGGTCTTGTCCAGTTGGGGAGGGTATCCTAAGTTGTTGTTGTTGTTGGTTGCATGCTGATATGCTCCATTAAGATGTTGGGTTGTATGCTGATATACACCATAGAGTCATTTCATACTCATTTGCATTTGTTGGGGGCTTATTGCCCTGGAATGTTTATCATTCACTGTTGGGGGCTTATTGCCCTGGAACGCTTTATCGTTCACCTGTTGGGGGCTTATTGCCCTGGGATGCTTTAACCATCCAAACTATTGGGGGCTTATTGCCCTGGAATGCTTAGCATTCAACGCGCGTAGTTGGTACCACATGCATAATGCATTAGATGTTGATGGAGTCTTGCATTAGTTGTAGGAGTGAGTTGTCCTTTTGGGATTGTTGTTGGTGAGATGTCGCCACAAGTGTTGTTGTTGTTGTTGCTGATATTAATCAAAGATGTATTCAAATTATAAAGTTGAGATGATGTTGATAATGTTGCTGCTTGTTGTATTTGTTTCAATTTACTTTGATGATTCATATATTTGTATATTTACTTTTGATTTGTGAACTCACCCCTTCTGCTGGAATTGCCGCCTTGTGGGCAAGTGCAGGTAGCGAAGACTAGTGATGTTGGCTCTTACGTCTAGGGCTCTGATACATAGTAGGGATGGGGAAACGTTATCTTTCTTGTATTCCTTTATGTATCATTTCTTTGAAGAAGATGTTGATGAGATTTGATTGTCAAACAATGTTATTATGTTAATGGCCTTTGTGCCAAGATTATGATGTAGTTGTTGAATACGATTTTTATATAAAGATTTTCCGCTGCAGAATTTTAATATGATGATATTATATGTGGATGGTTTTAAATAGTTTTTTTATATTCTATTTAAATAATTTTGAAAAAGAAGTGTGATACTCCGTTGTTTTGTTGTATAACTCTGATTATGATTATTAGTAATATTATTATTACGTTATTTCGGGAACGGGGTGTTACAGGTATCTTTTCTTCTGCTAAAGAAGAAAGCGGAGCAGAGTTTTTGGCTACTAAGCAGTTGAAGCAGTTAGAACGAGATGGAGTCTTGATGTTTTCCTTGTTGGCGTTTTTGTCGGTGGAGAATCAAGCGGTGATTGATAGATTGCCGATGGTGAAAGAATTTCCAGAAGTTTTTCCTGATGAGATTCCTCATGTGCCACCAGAGAGGGAGGTTGAATTTGCAATTGATCTTGTTCCGGGAACGAAGCCTGTGTCGATGGCTCCTTACCGTATGTCAGCTTCGGAGTTGGCTGAGTTGAAGAAGCAGTTGGAAGACTTACTTGATAAAAAGTTTGTAAGTCCGAGTGTTTCACCTTGGGGAGCGCCGGTGTTGTTGGTTAAGAAGAAGGACGGTAGTATGAGACTTTGTATTGATTACCGTCATTTGAATAAAGTGACGATAAAGAATAGGTATCCACTTCCAAGGATTGATGACTTGATGGATCAATTAGTGGGTGCTCGTGTGTTTAGTAAGATTGACTTGAGGTCAGGTTACCATCAGATTAAGGTGAAAGATGAAGATATGCAGAAGACGGCCTTTAGGACACGATATGGACACTATGAATATAAGGTGATGCCTTTCGGTGTTACTAATGCGCCCGGTGTGTTCATTGAGTATATGAACCGAATTTTTCATGCTTATTTGGATCAGTTTGTTGTGGTCTTTATTGATGACATTTTAATTTATTCCAAGACTGAGGAAGAGCATGCAGAGCATCTAAAGACCGTGTTGCAAGTGTTGAAGGAAAAGAAGTTGTATGCAAAGTTGTCCAAATGTGAGTTTTGGTTAAGTGAAGTAAGTTTTCTTGGCCACATTATTTCTGGTAGCGGCATTGCTGTAGATCCTTCGAAGGTAGATGTTGTATCGCAATGGGAGACTCCGAAGTCAGTCACAGAGATTAGAAGTTTTCTTGGTTTGGTTGGTTATTACCGTAGGTTCATTGTAGGATTTTCGAAATTGGCACATCCTTTGACGCAGTTGACCTGTAAAGGTAAAGCTTTTGTGTGGGATACTCAATGTGAGAATAGTTTCAATGAGTTGAAGCAGCGGTTGACGACTGCTCCTATTTTGATTTTGCCGAAGCCGGAAGAACCTTTGTTGTTTATTGTGATGCGTCCAAGTTGGGCTTAGGCGGTGTGCTTATGCAAGATGGGAAAGTAGTAGCTTATGCTTCTAGGCAGTTGAGAATCCATGAAAAGAATTATCCTACGCATGATTTAGAGTTGGCGGCTGTGGTATTTGTGTTAAAAATTTGGAGACATTATTTGTACGGTTCCAGATTTGAAGTGTTTAGTGATCATAAGAGTTTGAAGTATTTATTTGATTAGAAGGAATTGAAGATGAGGCAGAAGAGGTGGTTAGAATTGCTGAAAGATTATGATTTTAGCTTGAATTACTACCCCGGTAAGGCTAATGTTGTTGCAGATGCTCTAAGCAGGAAGACGTTGCATATGTCCGCCTTGATGATGAAAGAGTTTGAGTTGCTTGAACAGTTTAGAGATTTGAGCCTAGTTTGTGAAAGGTCACCTCAGAGTGTGCGGTTGGGCATGTTGAAGATTAATAGTGACTTCTTAAACAGTATCAAGGAGGCATAGAAAATTGATGTTAAGTTTGTGGATTTGATGACTGCTAGTGATCAAAATGTAGATGGTGATTTTAAGGTTGATGACCAAGGTGTATTGAGATTTAGAGGAAGAATTTGTATCCTGATAATGAGGAGTTGAAAAAGTTAATCTTAGAAGAAAGTCACAAGAGTAGCTTGAGTATTCATCCTAGAGCTACAAAGATGTATCATGATTTGAGGAAATTGTTTTGGTGGTCTGGATTGAAACGTGATGTTGCTCAGTTTGTGTATGCATGTTTGACTTGCTAGAAGTCTAAGGTTGAGCATCAGAAGCCTGCAGAGCTGTTAACTCCGTTAGATGTGCCTGAGTGGAAGTGGGATAGCATTTCCATGGATTTTGTGACGAGTTTGCCGAATACTCCAAGAGGGCATGATGCTATTTGGGTTGTGGTCGACAGGTTGACAAAGTCGGCGCACTTTATTCCAATCAATATTAGTTATCTGATAGCTCAGTTGGCGGAGATTTACATTCGTGATATCGTGAATTTGCATGGTGTTCCATCTAGTATTGTGTCGGATAGAGATCCGAGGTTCACTTCAAGGTTTTGGAATAGCTTGCAAGAGGCTTTAGGTTCGAAATTGAGATTGAGTTCGGCTTATCATCCGCAGATAGATGGTCAGGAGAGGACTATCCAATCTTTGGAAGATTTGTTGAGGGTGTGTGTACTCGAGCAAGGTGGAGCTTGGGACAGCCACTTACCGTTGATAGAGTTCACATACAACAACAGCTACCATTCGAGTATTGGTATGGCACCGTTCGAAGCTTTGTACGGTCGGAGGTGTAGAACTCCTTTGTGTTGGTTTGAGTCGGGAGAAAGTGTTGTGTTGGGACCAGAGTTAGTTCAGCAGACTACGGAGAAGGTCAAGTTGATAAGAGAGCATATGAAAGCGTCGCAGAGTCGACAAAAGAGTTACCATGATAAACGTAGAAAGGCTCTTGAATTCCAGGAGGGTGATCATGTGTTTTTGAGAGTTACTCCTATGACGGGTGTAGGACGTGCATTGAAGTCTAAGAAGTTGACTCCAAAGTTTATTTTTCCATATCAGATATCTGAGAGGGTTGGAATGGTGGCGTATCGGATTGGGTTGCCACCACATCTTTCGAATTTACATGATGTGTTTCATGTGTCGCAGCTAAGGAAGTATGTAGCAGATCCTTCGCATGTTATTCCAGGAGATGATGTGTAAGTTAGAGATAACCTTACGGTTGAGACTTTACCGTTGAGAATTGAAGATCGCAAGGTGAAGAAGTTGAGAGGCAAGGAGATACCTCTAGTGAAGGTTGTTTGGGGTGGAGTAACTGGTGAAAGTTTAACGTGGGAGCTGGAGAGTAAGATGCTGGAGTCTTATCCAGAGTTGTTTGTTGCTTGAGGTAATATTTCGAGGACGAAATTCTCTAAGTTGGGGAGAGTTGTAACACTCTAATTTCTATTTTTATTATTTTAGTTGCTTTTGAATATTTTATTTGAATTTTTAAATGATTATGTGAATATGTGGTGTTGTTATTTGATTGATATTTTATTATATGATAATTAGTGATGATTTTTATTATTTAAGTAAAATAGGAGAAAATAATATTTATTTAGAATTATGGGGGTTTGTCATACCCTCATTTTGGACCTAAAAATACTCTGTGCTCGACATCAGAGCGTCCAGCAATGGCAGTACCATCAAAGGTTTTACTTTCTACAAGTCTATGAATGGGATATAGCTCCCTGCCCTCAACAATGGTCTTGATGCATCTTTCGACGACGGCATCCCCGGGGGAACTTTCGCAAGTATTTGTTAGAGCACGAGCCATTACGTGCCCAATATTCCAATGTTTTGTCTGTCTCTGCGAAGTTGTGTCTGCAAATTGTCAACCATCATGCATCTCAAAGCATTCATACATGCATAATCATGCATCTTATACGCTCATGCATCTGATAAAATTGGTATGCCACTCATACACATTGCATCTTCAATTCCTATGTTAATCTCTGTCAAAATCTCAAGTCAATTTCAAACCTTTACAGTCGTGTCAATTTCGAACCTCTACAATCATGTCAATTTCAAGCCTTTACAATCATGTCAATTTCAAACCTTTACAATCATGTCAATTTCAAACCTCAACGGTCCTGTAAATTTCAAGACTCCTGCAGTCATGTCAGTCAATTTCAATATGTTTTTGCAAAACCATCCGTCTCTTGTTATCGGCCAAGTGGCTAGTTCGCATCCAAGAACAGCTTGTGCTTGTCAATTCACTCTTGTTATCGGTCAAGTGGCTAGTTCGCATCCAAGAACAGCTTGTACCTGTCAATTTGCTTTCATTCTTGTTATAGGTCAAGCCGCTAGTTCAGATACAAGAACAGCTTGCACCTGCACTTTGTTTCTGCCATCAGCCAAGTGGCCAGTTCAAATCCAAGAACAACTTGTGCCCCTTTTACTTGTCAGTATTCCCGGTCAAGTTCCCAGTTCGAGCCAAAAGAACAACTTGCGCCTGTCAATTTGCTACTGAGTCTCCCTAGTGAGTCTTGTTATTTGCTATCTTGTCAATGTTTACCAATCCCGCAATGGATACGACATATCCTGTTATTTGCTATTTTGTCAATGTCTACCAATCCCGCAATGGATACGACATATTTTGTTAAACCTAATCTTCAGTTTGTCTTGCATTCATGATTCAAATGTTGCACGACATACACAACATTTACAAACGTATTTTTACGCCCAAAATCAGTGCTAATGTCGATATTTAAGTATCTTCGTCACGTCAAGCCAAAGACTCCGTCTCTTGACCTTCCAGACGAAGAAACTTAAATAGGGGCAGCTGTCATACCCTCATTTTGGACCTAAAAATACTCTGTCAAATTGCTTTGCTGTTTTCTGGTACTTTTAAATTCACCATGTTTCTACTGTGCTTCAACCGCACGCTTTACTGTTTCTATTGCCAATTCTCTTGCATCTAAAGTGTTTTTTTTGCATTACTAGCCATTTAAAAAGATTTCTAAAATCATTGCATATTTTCCTGCATCTTATTCCATCATTTTTTGCATAAAATCACATAGAAGGGTATTTTGGTCATTTCCTGCAGTGGAACCCATTTTAGTCCCTACAATTTGTCCCTGAGTCTTTTCAACTTGTCTGCATGAATCATTAATCAAATTTTGTCCAAAAATCATCTTAGTTTTGCATCTGAGTCAGTCTGAGTCGTTTTAGTCCCTAGGGGTATTTTGGTCTTTTCACATCAAACGATTTTTTGACAGAGAGGTATTTTAAAATACCTCATTTTGGTAGTTTGTCCGTTTTAGTCCGTTTTTATAAGTTTTTAACTGTTTCACTTTACGTTTTTTCCAAATTACATTTTTTTTACCAATTTTATTTTGTTTTTTTTGCAAGTAAGTCCAAATTTTTGTTTTAATTGCAGAACAGTCCAATTCTTTTCAATTTCAAAACAGACCAAATTCTTTTAAATTGCAGTTTAGTCCTTATATTTTTTTCAAATTGCATTTTAGTCCTTGAGTTTTTTACAGCATTAGTCCAGGTGCCACGCAAGCAAATACTAGTCCAGGTGTCACGTTTCCATTGGTCCAGAGGCCACATGGCAGCCTATGTAAGGCCGGTTACTGTACCAGTCAAAAAAGGGCCATAGAATCTGAGCCACATCACCAACAGAATCCATCTTCTCTCTCTTGGCAGTTACAGATCAAAATCCACAAAAATTCACAAAAACTCAAGAACTCTCATGAACCCTAGCTCAGATTCAACACCAATTCAGAACAATTTCGCTAAAAAACTTCGAATTCACCATTGAATTGGACTCACAGAAGCAAAACAGAAGCAAAATTCACACGGTACAACACAATTCCAAGCAGTTCTCAGAGATTCGTGTGAATCTTCATCACTGAACTGCTGTGCCTGCAATCCAAACGCGAGCACGCCACCGGAGGTAGCGCGCTACAAGCGAGATCGTGGACATTGAATCAGAGAAGAAGAAGAAGAAGAAGAAGTGAAGGATTTCACAGGATCCGAACCAGAAGAAGAAAGAAAGAGGCAAAACCGGTTTACCTGCAAAGATTCGAAGCCAAGAATCAAAGAAACGGTCCAAACCTCCGAACAAAACTCAGGTAACGCCTAAACTTCATCTCCTCTCACTGAAAATCATCACAGAATCCAGAACGATGTGAATCCGCAGCAAGTTCGAACCATTCGATCCAAAACCTTAACCCTAACACAAAAATTTTTTGGAAAAATCAAAGAAACACTTCGAAATCCACAACGAGTGTGAATCGAAGTGAATCCTTGCGATTTTACAACGATTTCATCCCAAAAACATGAAGAATCCGAACGGTTTGAACCTACAGTAACAAAAGCTCAAGATTCACATTGTTTCAACGGTAAAAAACGTTTTCCTTTGATTGATTCATGCTTAGATTGATAATACAAACTGATTAAGCCATGCATAAGCAATTTCTGGGTAGATTTGAGAAGCTAGGGTTAGGGTTTGTGAAGAGAACGGCCGGAGAAGAGAGAGGGAGGAGGGAAGAAATGAGTGAATCCGGATCCTGTACCTTTTATATAAGCCCGTGGATCGGGTCGGTTCTGACCCGGTCCACTTCTCCTGCATTATAGGCCGTTGGATCTTTTGTTTTTGGGGCGTCCAGATCAATCTAACGCCTCTGAGGCATCAAGACTGATCCGGATCCACTTGTGGCACGGGTTTGGGCCCTTAACCGTGGGCTTTGGGTTCTTTTTCTTTTTTTCTTAATCTTCTTGTTATGTACGCCTTTATATTTGCTATCTGACCCTCCCTGAGTACTTTGTTTTCCTTGTAAAATTCTAGGAATTTTTCTATGTGATTCTTGATATGCTTTTTACCATTTTGTGGCATGTTTTACATTCCTCATATTGATAAAAATGTACGCTAAATTTTCTTGGGGAATTGCATCTTTTAAGCATTTCTTTTGTGAATTCCTTGCATGATTTTTGACCATTAATTCTTGTCAAATGATAGTGGTATTTGTTAGGTGTTTTGTGATATTTTTTGCTATGAGTCCATGAGTATTACCAGTGTTTTGTGAATCATGATATTAATTTCTTGTGTGGCAAGTAACATGAATTCTTTTAAAGTGCAAAATGTGTATAAATGTGTGATAATGTTAAGCTTGAATGCATGACTTGTAATTCTCTTATGATTCTTGAAATAATTCCTTTGAGAAGGGCTGTTTTGATGAGGATTATAGGTCATGGGTTTAGCTTGAGTTTTGGGGCTAGATTTTGTGTGTATTTTCATCACTTTTTTGGCATTTGTTTTTACTATTTGTTCAATACTTTTTACTATTGTCCCTTATCATTTTTACTATACATTGCTTATTCATTACCATCATCTCTTACCTTGTTTACTAACTATCTCATTTCATGTCTCATGCATACTAAAGGCATTACACCTCTTTTTTAGTTTAGGTTCCATTCATTTCCTATGTTAATTTCCATGTATTATTTTTAGGTAGATTTACTTTCTTTTAAATTCTTGCAAGACCATAGAATGTAAATTAGGGCCAAATGTAAAGGACAATGGACACTATGATGATGTACACCGACACAAGCACCGACACGCACACACGTTGTATGATTTACCGCTAGATGTATGCTTAGGAAGCGTGATACTTAGAAAAATATTATGCTTTTCCAAAAACGAAACAAATAACACCTCACTTGAAAACCATTTTCGCAATAATCTTGGAGTCAAAACTCCATAACCTTTTTCCTTTATTTTCTTAATCAAAAATGTAAATGAACCCTAAATTCCAACTTTAACTCTTTTTCTCTAAACAATTGAAACAACCTCACTTTTCTCCAATCTCATGCCCTTAAGGCCTCTTATCTTTTCTTCAAAATCATTTTCAAAATTAAAAACAAACTAACCCACAAAAAACTTTTCTGGAAGAGAACTACATGGAGTTTGATCCCTTAAAAGGGTATGTAGGCAAGAGACCAAAATCTCTCCAAGTCCAATAAAAAATAAAACCCAAACACTTCTTTCCCCCATTCTTAAAAACAACCTTTTCAAAAATAGCATTTAAAATAAAGCGTAAAAGATAAATCTAGAAAAACGGCTCCTATAGAATACTATAGTCGTTGCGGGTGCTTAACACCTTCCCGTAGCGAAAATTGCCCCAAACTTAGAATTTCTAAGGGTTTTCTCAATTTTTACCCTTCTCCAAAAAAAAATATAGAGACATCAATGATTGAAAGGTTCAAGCCTAATTAATGACTTGACACCCGAAAATCGCGATGACAAGGTTAATTAGAATTAATGAGTTTTAAGGAGGGAGTTAAGAAAATAAGAGAGGTTATGTTTTACTGAGTAAAAGGAAGTAGAAAGTTAGTAAGGGAGAAAACATTTGTACGTATCAGAAAACATAAGCTTTTGGGAGAAAAAGGGAGAAACCAAGAACAAGGGGGATTAGCCAAGAGGAGAGCTTGATTGCTGTAGGATTTGTGATTCATCTTAATTAAGGTAAGGGTGAGGCTAACTTTCAACTATTAATATATGTATAATTTCTGAAATTGGATCAAAAGTTGTGTTCTTGAGTTAGGGTTAGGAAAGCATGATGAATTGTTAAGTTGTTGATGAATCTGTTGTTGAATTGCAAGATTCTATGTTGTTTTGAGTAATACGTTGTATATAGAACCTATAAACGTTGTGGCAAATCAATTTGGGTGATTGGGGGATCAAAATTGGGTTTTTGGATGAAAAAGGTTTATGAAAATCGCAAGTTTCTTTGAACTGCCCAGATGAGAAATCATGTCACGATTTTGGCAATCATGTCACGATTTTGGGCAATCATGTCACGATTTCGGCATCACGTCGCGATTTGGCTAGGCAGAATGACATTTTTAAAACATCAAGAAATCGTGTCACGATTGACCAAAATCACGTCGCGATCCTGGGCGAATTCTGTAGTAACTTACATTGTTTTATTGAACCAGTTAAGCTTATATATGAAGAAGAATGTTATAATTGGATGTAAATTCATATAAATTGATGTAAATGCATACATGAATAATATAATTGTATGTGCTTGTTGTTGGTCCGTCGTTGATGTCCGTTGAGTTGTGTTGTCCAAGTTGGGGAGTGTGTCATAAATATTAGGCACAGTTGTTGTTGTTGTTATCAATCGTAGTTGTTGCTGTTGTTGGGTTGTATGCAGATATACACCACTGAGTCTTTCATACTCATGCATCGTTGAGGGCTCATGCCCTGGAATGTTTATCATTCACCGGTTGAGGGCTTATGCCCTGGAATGCTAGTCATTCACCTGTTGGGGGCTTATGCCCCGGAATGCTTTAACCATCCAACTGTTGAGGGCTCATGCCCTGGAATGCTTGTCATTCAACGAGCGTAAAATGGTACCACATGCATATTGCATTAGTAGTTGTTGTCGTTGCATAAATGTTGTTGTTGTTGGTCAAGTTGTTGTTGTTTTTGGTCCAGTAGTTGTCGTTGTTGATGAGTCACTGAAGTCGAAGTAGTTGTTGTGTTGAGTTGTTGTATATCAAATATGAATGATGTAGTTGTTGTTGATAAATGTTGATGCCATGTATATATGGATTTAGTAATTTTTGTTGCTATGATTGTTGTTGTTTTAATTCAAGTTGATGAATTATATATATATATATATATATATATTATTTTTGATTGTGAATCTCACCCCTTCTGTTGGAATTGTCGCCTTGTGGGCAAGTGCAGATCTCCAAGGCTAGTAGGATGTTGGCTCAAATGTCTTAGGGCTCTGATATGTAACGGGATGGGGAAAACGTTGTTTTGTTTCTTTCATTCCTTATGTATCATATGTTGAACCATTATGTTGGATATTTAATTTGCTGGATGACATTTATTTTGTTGAGGCCTTTGTGCCAAGAATTGTTGGAAAATAATTATATGTTTGAAGAATATTTCCGCTGCAGATTTTATAATGATGTTGGAATTAAATAGTTTTTATTCTATTTAAATAATTTTGAAAAACAGTGTGACATGCCCGTTTGTTGATAACTCTGATTATATATTTATTATACGTTGTTTTGGGAAACGAGGTGTTACATTCGCTACCTGCAAGTTACCCATACGAAGGACAACATTTTCAAGTAGAAGGGGTGAGATTCACAACCAACAATAATATATATATATATATATATATATATATATATATAATTCATCAACCGAATTAAAACAACAACATTCATAACAACAGGCATCATTAAGTTCATATATACATGGCAACAACATTGTCAAACAACAACTACATCAATTCATATTTAATTGGCAACAGCATCAACAACGGCAACAATAACACCAACGACTCGACCATCGACAAGTCAAAGCTCCTTCCGGGTCAAACCTTCCCTTGAACGTCGGCGGTTTGTTTCTCATGAAAAGATCAAGCCTCCGCTCCTCCGCTTCTCCTTGGTCTTCCTGACCATGACCACCATTCCCTTGATTCTGAGCCAAAGCTTGAGTCACTGCAGTTAAAGCCGCTGCGATCACATCATCATTCCTACCATTTCCGCCAGCCATCTCTCTTCTAATCAACAAAACCAAGCAACAGGTAAGAACAACAACAAAACAGCACAACAAGTATCGAAGGTAACTCAATATACCATTCGAATACAACAAGTAATTCACCGGGTTTTGGTCCGGACAAGACCAACCAGGCTCTGATGCCAACTTGTAACACACCATATTTCTAATTAAGCGATAAATCACGCAATAAAATAAATAAATAAGAAATAGACGTAATGTCTTCAAATAATTCACCAAGTAAACATGCATGAAATATCTCAACATAAAACATCACAGCGAAATATCACATACAACTAAACAATAGCCATGTCATCAACCATGAAATGCAACCCACTCATAAATAAATCCCAACAAAGGTGCATCTCAAAATAAAAGAAATCCAAGACATAAAGTAAATGCCGTCCTAGATCAGAGCCTCTCTAAGACACGACAAAGCGAAAATAAATGGAGGAAGCTCCTGCTATCCTCAAGCAACTCACCAATGCAATGTAATCAACTAATCCTGCACGCCGTCTACCCATTCATACCAATAGGTAGGCGGTCAACCATAGACCACTGGGGTTAGCTTCACATCAATCATAATTGAAAAGATAAACAGGATTAAACATGCATTAAAGATTCATCTTTCATAAATGAGCATCGACATAAATTATTCTAAAAAATAATTACACAAGTATAAGGTTCACCAATTACAACCAATCACCAACCACACCAACACGTAATTCACATCGATCACATAAACAAAACTGACACATCCTAAGACATGCAATGTGCCTAGACCGACTCTAACACGTGTGGTATCAAATTCATCTCCGAGGCCGTCGCCCCTGATGCAACAAACACATCATAATCACCCCGCATAAACACCCTGCATAATTGAATACAAAAGTATTTGCCACCAACATGGAGATGAATTTCAACAACAACTGTGTGTGGACTTAGGACTCGACAACAACAAAACATATTTCATACGAATTCTACAAATCCACACCAACATATTCCAATACATGCTTACACCAACAATTCAACACCAATAACATGTAAGAGAAATTCACCAGCAACATATATGCACATAGACAAATATACTCACCAACAACATATATGCACATAAACATATATAATCACCAACAACAAATATGCATATAAACATATATACTCACCAACAACATATATGCACACAAACCTATATGATCACCAACAACATATATGCACATAAACATATATAATCACCAACAATAAATATGCATATAAACATATATACTCACCAACAACATATATGCACACAAACCTATATAATCACCAACAACATATATGCACATAAACATATATACTCATATCAAACTATTCATGAAAGGATTTCAAGGTCACCGAGTTCAATGAATATTTTCAACTAAGTTCGTATAATATAATTCACAACTTTAATAATTGGGATCAATGGACCAAAACAAAACAAAACAACTCAATTGCCTCAACTATGTAAGTATACTAGTCACATATGAATGTAGGTGTACGTACATGAGCGTTTCACCGGCCAATTACAATGAATTCTCACAAATCACAAAGTTAGTCTCAAAATGTCACTTTTCCAAATATAGTTGATGTAAGATATTTACATGTCATTTACCTAACTATACGTGAGTATAATAGGATCGTATCCGCAGAGAGTTGCGTATATCTTAAGCATTTGAACGTCATTTATCCTATTAAGTGTTTGGGTATAAATTGTTTGTTTGTTTAAAACTATTTTTCTATTCGACATAAAAATAAAACGAGAAGAGATAGGGCTATTTCGCTTGGGGTCAGAGACATCAACCAAGCGTAACAACTGCAATCTCTCGATCGATTAACAGATTCTAGCTTTATAAACGATATTATCACAATCACTCGACAATATCATTCGTGTCCAAATGAAATCGTTATTTCTAAGTGATCGTTTAAACATCGATTTCCCAAACATTTAAACGATCACAAAGTCGATTGGATAGTTTAATTGACGATTTCCCAACCGATTAAATTACCCAAAAGCATTAAGTCCTAGATTAAAAATGATTATCAAATATTAACATCCATGTCTAGAGTGATAAATTAAGATAGATTGTTATTCTATTTCTAGATTCAAAAGTATGTGTCCATATCATTTTGAATCTCAATAAAAAAATAAAAGCAAGAATAACAACAATATTGAATAAATAGCTAGAACTATATATTAAATGATCAAAAGATTACATAATAGCTTGTTTGAATACCTCAAAACCACAAGGGTAGATATAGCTACATATGTCTATGATAGCTTTGCAAAGGATGAAGAAAAGATGAAGATTCCATGACAAGATCCATGATGTCTCAACAAATCTTGGCTTGAATCTACTCCTAACTACCTTGCTTTGTTGTGTTTCTCTCTCTAGAAAAGCCCTAGTCTCTCTCTAAAAACCAGAAAAATGTAATATATATTTGGAAAGAGAAGAGAAAGCTATTTATATGGGCAGAATTCATGCTCGTTCGCTTAAGCGAAGCACAATTCGCTTAAGCGAACATCAAGGGAATCATCTGTTGTCCATTGAGGAGCTGCCACGTGGCCCTTATCTTCTGAAGTGTGATGAACTTCGCTCGAGCGAACCATAAGCGAAGATTCTTTTGCTCTCGACATTGTGTACGCTTAAGCGACCTTAGGTTCGCTTAAGAGAACAGCTGATTTTCCATGAGCGCCCTGGAAGCGTGCTTGTAAGCGAACATTCTGGTGCTCACTGGAACTTGTTCGCTTAAGCGAACAGGGGTTCGCTTAAGCGAACCCCGGTTCGCTTAAGCGAACGGACCTTGGTTCAGGAGCTTCCTTCTTTTGGTCCTTGCTTGTCATTTCCTGCATAAGTTGGATAGAATCAGGCATGTAAAGCATAAATGGTATAAATACACTCAAATGGTACCTTTTCCTTAGATAACTTGCAAAAATAGTCACTAAATTGCCTAGATTCACACATGAAATATGTTACTTTTGAGCACTTATCAATAGTCTATTTTTAAAGCAAAACAATTTAGCTCTCGATGAAATAATTCAAGACCATTTAATTAACCACATAAACAACATACATACTTAATCCTACATCATTCACTTGAGAAAAACAAGTTTCGAAAAAAATTGACGTTCTTGGACATTTTCCAAGCATTAAAACCGATTCATAAAACTAAGTCCAATTCGATTCAAATGATGTTTCAATAGGATTAAATACATAAGCAATGATCAAACAAGTCAAGAGATACAATTTAGAAAGTTCGGATTGGTCCCCAAGTGCACGAAGCAAAAAATCAAAAGTACCTGAACAGGGTGCTGCTCGCTTAAGCGAAGTCTAGTTCGCTTGAGCGACTAGGTCCCAGTAGCATTCTGGGCTCGCTCGCTTACAGCTCGCTCAAGCGAAATGCGTCCAGAACCTACATTCTCGTTCTCTTAGAGCTTTGCTTACAGCTCGCTCAAGCGAACTGTGTCAAGAATCAACTGGGCACGCTCGCTTGGAGCTCGCTGATGGCTCGCTTAAGCGAACGCTCATCAGTTCTGAAAAAAAAACTTCGAATTTCAAAACCCTTTTTCCCAAACACTCCAATTTTGATCTTTCCACTCCCAAAACACGTCCCAAATAGTGTTTACAGGTCTTATACATGAAAACATACTCAAAGATGCATAAAATTTGAAATTAAAATATCATTCCATCAAAATTCAATAATTCACCAAACTTTCACAACTTTTCAACAACAACAACAATTTTTATCATCAATTCACCAATAGGCATACTCATTATACCAATTCATCAACCACATGTTTCAAAACATCATTGACAACAAATATTCATGAATTCAGTCATAATTCAACAGCTACAACTTCATTATTCATCCACTTTTCACAAAAAACAAAACATATTCACATAAATAACTTTTGGCATGTAAATTCATCATCAACAACAATTAATCATTCAAATCATATACACAATCATAACATCAATATCTAAGCATGAATTTATACACTCAAACTCAAATAATCACTTAATCACATAATCACTTATTCACTTAAGCACTTATGAGAAATGGGTAGAAAAAGATTATGTTTGAAGTCTAGCCCCCTTACCTCTAATTCCAAAATCCAAGCCTAAGCCTCACTTTAGCTCCAAGATTATTCACCCTCTTCAAGTTTCTTCTCTCCAAACCCTTTCTTCCTTCTCTAGCCTTTTTCTCTCTATACCTCTCTTGTTTTGTGAAATGAAATGTTTTAACCCTAGTTTCCTCGTAAAAGTTGGGGTATATAGTCACACTATATTGGGTCTAACCCTCTAAATGTTATATGGGCTCAATTCTAGTTACTCCAATTTTCTAATTCTAACTTACTAACGGTAAAATAACTAATAACCAACAGTCTAATTCTATTTACCACAACAAACTAACAACTTAATAAACAAAAGGTTCTCACTTAAAAAAGCTACAAATAACCCTCAACCAAAATTACTAATTTACCCTTGCTCACCAAGAAGACCAAAATGCCCTTCTAACACTAAACCCAAGAAAAATACACCCAAGGATAAATAATCACATACAAGCATAAATAAACACACATACAATAATTAAAAAAAATAAAATAACGAAAAATCGGGTTGTTACACTTTTACTCCAAAAACTTTTATTGGTCGATTTACCACTAAAGTTAGAACGAGTTCTTTAAAAAACCTACCTACACACTTACTCAAGGATTGCAACTTTGTGCTTTTCTCAAAGAGAATTTTCACAATAAAACATGATGTGGGTATAGCAAGAACACTTGAAACACAAGAAATCACTTTTATGTACAAAGGAACGACCAATTGAAGGAGACTTTAACAAAAAATTATGTCATAATTCATAATAAAAACAAGCTACTTTACATGCCTTTCACAACAAAACAAAACAAAAATTAAAATTGAAGGGAGTTTGGAAACACTACGACACTTAACAAAAATAAAACAAGACACTTTATTGGCTCCCCCCATACTTTGGAGAAGCATTGTCCTCAATGATTTAGAAGAAGAAGAAGAAGAAGAAGAGAGAAGAGAAGAGTAGAGGAAGAGGAAAGCTCACAATTTTAGTGAGGTCCATAAGGTGGACCTTGGAGGTGAATGTGTTGCATCATGTTTCGGAGCATTTGATTATTTTCTTCATTTATTCGATTGCCCCTTTGGACATCATTCCTTAGCCCGACCATTTCAACACCTTGTCTTTGTTGCTCGGTGCTTATTCTTTGAACTTCGGTTTGCATCCATGCCCACCGTTCATCATTATAGCTACCACCGACTTCTTCTTCATGGTGCAAGTGTGCACCTACCTCCTCTTCATCACCACCATCATTACCATCATTGTGGACCAGTGGGTTAGTGCTAACATAAATCAAGTTTTCCACCACCTCCGGATTAGTAATGTCCGGATTAGGTAGAATAATCAAACAATTAGCCCTATTGACTCTCCACTCATATTGGTAATTGTGAGTATAACCATGGGTTCTAATAATGGACATGGTAGTGAGGGTATCTAAGTCTAGATAATGATTTCCCTCAATCATATTGATCCCCTTGTTCAAATTTACCCCCAAACTTTCTAGAAATGAAGGTGATGATTCCACCTACCACCATATCACCTTTATCATCCAGTTTCTTTTTAGCAATTGAAACAAGATAATGAAGCAAATAATAACAGATGTTAACATGGTGGTTATAAAGCATAGTCCACAACATAAACAGCTCATCAGTTCTCATCATTGCTCCCTCTTTCCTACCCCATATGGTGTAAGCCATAATCCTCTAAAGGTACCTAAGCACAGGGTTGTGAATGTTACTAGCTTTATTGGAGCGGGAATTGTATTGTTTTGAACCGGTTATGCTCTTCCAAAAGGCAACGGGGTCGTAGTTGGCCGGTCTTAAAGTTTGATCCCAAGAGTCATGAATATACCCCGCATTTGTGAGGCTAAGTTCGGAACAAAAAGTTTCCAATGACATCTCATAATCAACATTTAAGAGCCGAAATGCGACCCTGTGATCGGGGTTGTCCGTCTTTGACCTATCTTTAGTAAAAAAATGAGAGCTCAAGAACTCATAGGTAAAGTTTTCAAACCCCCTCACAAGTTTCAACATCTCGACCAACCTTAGTTTATTCAACAACCTAATCACATGTTCATATATTCCTACTCTATCCATAGCATTAGCATCGGTGTACCGACAACAAGAGATAATTCTAGAGATTAGAGAATTATACCTATTCCGTTGCTCTTGATCCTTGAATTGGATCCCATGATTGCGGGCTTTTGATTGCTTCTTGCTTGCACCACTTCCGGATCTTTCAATCTCCTTACATTTCCTCTTTGATGCCATTTGACCTTAGTTGACTTGGTATGGGTTTGGGTGAAGGTTAGGGTTTGACAAGGTTTTGTGTGGGAAAGGTTGGTTTAGTGATGGGGTTGGGGTTTAAGTGTGGTTTATGAGTTGAATGATGGAGATTTGTGAAGAATTTGTGGTTTTTAGGTTAGGGTTTAGTGGATTACGAATTTGGTTTTTGGATGGATAAAAGTTGGTTTTCATTGGTGGTTTGTGTGTGGAATGATGTTTGGAGATGAATTGGGTTAGAAATTGTTGAATTTGGTGGAGGTTTAAGGGTTTGAAGGTTGGGTGTTAATGGAGTTTTTTCGAGAGAAGAAAGAGTTGTGTTGAGTGAATGGAAGAAAAGATTTTTTTTTTTGAAGATATGGAAGGCTGGGATTGCGCACGACCGTGCCACCACAGGCACAGGCCATGCCAAGCTTCTGAAAAATGAAGGTTTTAGGCAGGTTTGGTCATGCACGGCCGTGCCACCACAGGCACGTGCCGTGCCAAGCTTTTGGTCATGGCCTCCAATTTTTTTTCTTTTTTCGAATAATGTTTGGATAAATACCTGCAAAACAAATTAAAATAACACAAAATAAAAGCAATAAAATCCGTGGGTTGCCTCACACGAAGCGCTCTTCTAACATCATTAGCTTGACGATTAAGAGGTTTATCTACCCTATACTCAACCTTTCACTCAGGGACAATGACATCAAACTGACACTTGCTCCCAAGTCACACATGGCTCTTTCTATAATCTCGGATCCTATGACACATGGTATGGAAAAACACCCTAGATCCTTAAGTTTAGGTGGAAATTTGTCTTGAATGATTTTAATAAATTTCCTAAACTGCTCATCTAACTTGGACTTATCAAACCCTTGTGGGAAAGGAATTTTTGGCTCATATGGTGGTGGTGTGTTAGGCTTTTCACAATCTACTACAACTTTTCCACTTTGTGGCTTTTCACTCTCTACCTCAACCTCAATTGTCTTGGTTTCCACAACGGGGTACTCTAATTGCCTACCATCTCTAAGTGTAATATCATTCATTTGACCTTTTGGGTTAGCTTCAGGTTGGCTCAGGAAGATTCCAGAGGTTTGGGAGGAAGATGCTACTTGTTGAGCTACTGGAGAGATTTGAGTCTCTAGCATTTAGTTGTGAGTACAAAGAGAATCCACTTTTGATGAAAGCGTGACGAGAGAGTCATTCAAAATTCCAGCTTTGATTTTAAATTCTTGGTTGTGCCTAGCATTATCTTATTCAAGATTTTCTAGCAAAAGTTCCAAGACGGATTTTTGAGGGACTCTTCAATTGTTTGCAAAATCAGGTGGAGAGTCATCCAAAATTTCAGTTTGGTGCTTAGTTTGATCCAATAAAAGATTTTCTAGCAAAAGTTCCAAGTCGGATTTTTGAGGGACTCTTTGGTTGTTTGCAAAACCGGGTGGTGTCGTTTGTTGTCCAAAAAGAGTTTGAGGGTTTTGAAAATAATTTTTTTGATTGTTCCTAAACCCTTGATTATAATGAGCATAGTTTACTTGCTCAGGACTTCTAACAACACTACCTAGTTGGCATTCAACACCATTATAACCAAATATTCCATAAACATTACAAGGTGGTAAAACAAGGGAAAAAGTCCATTGATGGTGGTTTTGAGCCATGTCTGTCATCAAAACAGTTAAAGGTAGAAAATAAAAAAGAAAAAGGAAAAGAAATATATATATATATATATATATATATATATATATATATATATATATATATATATAAAGGGAGGGAGAGAGAGATATTTATATATATTTTTATTTTATATATTTTTTTTAGTTGAAAATAAAAAAGAAAATGAAATATTATGTTATTTTTCTTATATATATATATATATATATATATATATATATATATATATATATATATATATATATATATATATTTTATTCTAACCACTATTAAAAAGTTAATCAAATTGCAAAACTCCTCGGCAGTGCCGCCAAATACTTGATGTAGTAAATCCGCAAGTGCACGGTTTACCGAAGTAGTAAAAAGAGAGTATCGTTCCGACAGGGAGTTATGAATTCAATTAACTTTCAACAATAATTAGAAAAGAGTTTTGAGTTATAAAGTTTGGATTTTTAATTAAAAGAAAATACTTTCGCTTTGACGGAAGCTTTTGGACCTAGCGAAAAGGACTTAATAAAATATAAAAAAAGAGCCTTGGGATTATTGGTTCATCTTAATGACAAACCCTTCACAAACAAACCCTAAACCTAAAATTTATATTGGACCTACTTTCTAAAGACAAGTTTCTCTTAAGCGTATCAAAGTTTCTCTCGAAATCATTGAGTGTGTTCCTCTAGCAACCACGCCTATTCTCATGGTTGATTGCTATTAGAATCCTTGAAGAACAAAACTTTATGTGTCTCAAGGTTTGCTAAACTATTCTCATGTTTCGCAATCCTTGTCTAATTTCACGTGTTCCAATATCAAAGCTCCGCGTTCGCTTTATGAATTGATATTTTTGATGATGAATTAACAAATACTAATCCTCCGCGTTCGCTTTATGAGTTTGGTATTTGTTAATTCATTATAAAAACGGTGAAATAAGATTAGAAAGTAGATTTATATAAAATTAAGGTTTATGGTTTGGTTTGATTAGGATTACGTCATTAGACTTATCCCAAGACAAGAAGAGTCTACTCACTCACGTTCATTGTAGACATAGAAGAGAAGAAGAAGAAGAAGAAGAACATAAAATAAAGGTGAACTTTTATTCAAAGAAACAATTGTTACTTATTATTTCAGAGAACAAAAGATGGTTTTACAAACTAGATGACTGCTCTATTTATAGTCTAACATTGACTTGAGCCCCGAGAATTAAATCACTCAAGTGTTGCACAAGAAACCATGAGCTCTAGGTCATAAATACTAAAATAGGTAGCTTTGTCAAAGAAGCAAAAGCAGAAAAAGGGCAAAAGGGGCGCGCCACTTGTTATATTTTTGTACGAGATCATCAAATTCTTTGCACAAGATATTTTTGAATAAAATCTTCATATTTTTGGCACGAATCAGCTCCAATTCTCCTTTCTTTTGCACAAATGCACAAATTATCCAAGGCAAAGGCCCATAAAACAAAAACATAGGAAATCAACAAGAAAAAAAATGAAAATCAAAAGTCAACACTTGCATCTGTTTCGTCATCCTCATTTTGATCATCAATAATATTTGTATCATAATTCTCATTACCCTCATCGCCAACAATGTCCTTATCACCCTCTTCCTCAATCAAGGCCTTAATCACATTATCTAAACTGATATTTCTCATGGTGCAAGTCTTGATGGTCTCGTCCAAAGCTTTGCACGTATCCCTGAGCTCAACAATAATAGCCTCCCTTAAAGTTGAACTTCCAGCTTCCATTCCAGAGGGCTTAAGTAGTCTTCACACGGTTTTGAGTCTTCTTGTATATAGTTAGAGAATGCATGAGCTTCTTCTTCAAACGGGCTAAGAAATACAGCTGATTCAATAGAGTCTTCAGCTACAATCTTCTAGAAGCAAATATAATGTTTCAAAAAATGTTTAGGATATTAAAAACTAAAACACGACAATGCACAAACTGACATAAGCAGCTTCTATAAACACATGTCTCTTGGATAACAAGTTACATGTATCATACCTTCAATTAAATCTTCAGAGATCTCACATATAAACCAAATCTTTCTATAACGAGAAATAAATCCATTCACCATATTGTAAGATGTCGTACTTACATGTCTAGGTCATCTGGTCGAACATATTGCTAGAACTCCTTGTTTTAGCAAAATGCAGCCAACACAATATAAAAACACAACAACATGGATTAAAACAAATACAATTCGGAATAGGACGATGTGATGAGAATTCTTCCCAAAATGCTGTCAACTCAATGAAGTAATCAAGCACAAATGTTGTACCTTGTTTCAAGTTACTTATAGAAGAAAGTAAAGTAGCAATGCTAATACGATCAATCTTGCTGAAACGTTCATGAAGATCTTGGCAAATATCAAATGCAGAACCATAGAAGACAATAGTCTGATCTATAGAATCATATACATAATTGATGATCCAAGACTAAACTAAATGATTACAACGCTCCCAAGCATTGTGATTCAGATCTTGAAGATCAGGAACATGAATAGTACCATTGATGAACCCTAATTTGTTCTTTGTTCCAAAGGCATGTTGCATAGATCGCTTCCAAGCGAGGTATTTAGAACCATTGAAATTAGGAGAAACAATTAAAGAATTGGGACCTTCATTTGGATCAACGAAGAATGCAAAATCAGTATCTTGTTGAAGATGTCCAAGAACTGCTCTTGGAGGCATGATGAAAATGAAGAAGAAATGGAAGAAAAGCGATGATCGATGAACAAGAAATGAAGAAATTCACACAAATGCAATGTGAAAATCATAAGAAGAAGATGAAAAAGAAGACTCAAAGATCAATTCAATTGAAAAACAGAGGTTCACGAACAAAGCAAAAATGGAATGTAGAATTTGCAATCGCAAGTGAGAAATCAAGGAGAAAACGATCCAAGAAGATGAATAACAAAGAAGGTGCAACGGAAAATGATTAGAGGATCGTGACAACCTTTCTTACTTTGGGTAAAGGCGTGTGATACCATATTAGAAAACAGAGAAAAGAATAGATAGTGAATTCTCATTGTTGAATCAAGTGTTACAAGTATATATATACAAATGCAAGTGCACCATAAGCTAACAA
This sequence comes from Medicago lupulina, assembly GCA_958299785.1. Lineage (NCBI taxonomy): Eukaryota > Viridiplantae > Streptophyta > Magnoliopsida > Fabales > Fabaceae > Medicago > Medicago lupulina. Next base: position 38,301,768 of record OY283146.1, on the reverse strand, counting down.
ATGCTATAGAATAGCTAAGTAAACTATGGTTAGGTAGCTTGGGCTGCAAGTAAAGGTGGATCCTTAGCGTATTTCTCTTCTTTCTCTTTATCATGTAATAATATAAATTAATCATGCCATAATAATTGTCTAACTAACATTTACGGGTTGTAAAAAAAAAGTTCAAGACAACATGACATTGTTGAACTCCTTAATTTTAACAAAATTTACACGAGCATACAGAAACAACTCTCAAAGAATAACAATAACCACAAAAATTAAATACGTATCCTACTGAATTTATTTTAATTGGACACATGTATTCTTAAACAATTTGAAAAATAACTTTATTCTACCAATTTTTTGTTTAGGGTATGTATAATTACTAACTTGACGGGTTCTATGGTGGGACACCTTGATAGGTGGTCAACGGTAGAGTAATACATTAAATTATAATAATGATCGACGATACATCTTAAGAATGAGACAATGGCTTGATTGATGTGATTTGACGAAAGCAAGTAAAATGAATATGAGTTGAGTTTTGAGGGATGCATCTTTATTCTAAGTTGCTTTTGTGGAACCGAAACCGATCAAGTCAATGTTGTAAGGATAAGAAAGACTCTGAGCTGCTTCTTCCGGTAGGCCCTTGTAATTTGAAATAATTTTTAAATACAAGTCCATTAATCATCTATCAAAATGATCCACCATAGATCGCCCTGCAAATTATTCCACGTTAATGAGCACTCTTGTAAACTTCTTCTTCATACATACATTCCATCATTGTTGATATAATGGATCAATTCATTTTCATCCACTTGATTTGATAATTGATCCTGTGAGTAGTACACCTCAGTATCAAGATTTTGAATCAAACTATCATGATACTCTTCACCAAACTGCCCTTCTGGCATTTGAATAACATTTTCTTGAAAAATTAAATTTTGATCATAGCCATTTTCCAAGACCAAAGAATCATCTGAATTTAGTGAGCTGCCACCATTTACTTGATCTAGTGAGAGCCACTCAGAAAATAAAAGTTTTGGTAATGAGCTCTGACAAACATCATTGGTAGTGTTATAATTCTTTGAAATGGAGTGATCAGAAAGTGTAGTAGCTGCTGATTTGTTAATGTGTTCTAACAAAGCATATTTAGGATCTTGAATTTCATATTTTTGAGTTGATAGTAATAAGGAGTCCATTGTATCTGAGCTTGAACTAGCATAATGAGATTCAATATCCTTACTTTTGACTTCTTTCTTTTTCAGATATGAATGCCAATAATTTTTAATCTCGTTGTCGGTCCTTCCTGGCAATTGTTGTGCAATCTGAGACCACCTGACCAATACAAGTTAAGTTTTTTTGATAGATCTAATATTAAGATCTAGTTTGATTATCTGTATTATTCACATAATATATATTGACCATATTTTTCTAATGTGATATAAAAATAGATAATATTTTTTCATATACTTTTATACAAATTATCATCGTATATATTAAAACACATTAGATCACTTGAGACGGAGGAAGTATTAAATATGAAGCTTATAGTCATTTTTTTTTTGGTAATATAATATTAGTTGTTATTTTATTTTATTTCTTTTCGAGGGAACTACTAGTCGCTAATCCTATTAGACTCTATTTTTGAAGAGTTGAAAGAAATTAAATAAAGATGTCAAACATGTAGCATGTTGAAAGTGTCACCCCAAAAATAGCACATTTTAAACTCTCAAAAGTAGTGTTGACTTTCTATTCCAAATTTGGGAACTGACCTGTGATTTTGTATTATCAAATTTACACACAAACAAAAAAATAAAAGAACATTTTTGCATATGGTGTATATGTGTGTATATGTTAGATTTGCCATCAAATTTTGTGTGCTTCCATTTAAAACAAAGATGAATTCATATTACATCATATAAACTTTAGGTGTAAGCTCACTTTTGATGAGTCATAAAAATTAATTTCTTAGCAAAATTATGCGTACGGAGAAAGAATAGAGAAGTATATTGAAGTGTATAATATTTATCCCTTAAAAAAAGTGTATAATAATCAACTGTAAATTAATCATTGTATGTGATGGAAAAGTTTAAAACAAATAAATATTGAGGTGTATTTGATTTGATTTAAGAAATTAAGGAATATTAGACCATATGTCTTTTCTTTGTACATTATGTTAAAAAAATGGGAATGCTAGGTCATGGTTTGACTCCTATCAATTTTTTCCTTTTAATTAATTTTTAAATAGGAGCAAATTGCTTCTTTAATATTAATTTAAGTAGGAATTAGCTGGCATACATCCAATTACATTATTTAATGTAACCATCGAAACAATTAAAAGAGACAAAAGTATTTTCTTTAACTTGCATCATTTGCACTAATTACACTAACTACCCCTTGGCTTACATATTGAATTGTAGTCACAATTATAATTATTATTATTTTTAGCAAACAATTATAATTATTATAATCGTTAGTGATAATAATAATAACAATAATAATAAATTTTAATAATAATAATTATAATTTCATGAATAAAATTACGAATTTACTACTATTGGTTCAAATAACTTCTAGATAAAAAATTTAAAAAAGTATAAGTGAGGTTGTTCATCCTTACTTGTTGCCTAACATGTGGTGCAAGGTCATGATTTTATCTTCCTCATGTTTGCTGAGCATACCCCTCTTTAATCCTGGCCTTAGGTAGTTAATCCACCTAAGTCTGCAACTCTTTCCATTCCTTTGCAAGCCTGGATAATCAATGTACTATGTCATTGTCAGCACCTCAACATCGGTTAAGAGTCCTAATATTGGATAAACATATTTACTCTATTTGTAACATCAAATAGAATAAATACAAACACACCTTCTAATGCTACCACATGGATAACAAATGATTGTGGATTAATCATAATCAAATTTTGTTAGCATGCTTGTAATTGTCATTAAAATGTAATTTTATTTTATTTTATTTGTAAACGGTTAATGTTAATATTTTTAGTTTTCATGTTGAGATGGAGATCAAACTCTTAACCTTTTATTTCTTTATTTTTACAAAACAACCTTAAAATACGTGGAGAAAAAGAAAATACTTATGTGACATTAGCAACATTAATGTAAAGTGTAGTTTATTTTACAACAATCTCAAATTTACCGGTGTCAAGTTAAGTGAAGTATGCCTACATTCATGTTTGAAGACTTAATTTGAGGTCCAATAAATTCTAGGTGCATTTTATCAAGTAAAATGAATCGAAACTTCACTTGAAGAAGCACATGAAGTTATGAATTCAATGAAGATATGAGGAACATGCTGCCAATATAATTGATAAGGAGTTATAAATTGAAGAAAATATAAAAAGAAACTCACCTGCTTTAATGGGGACAGAGCTCCAGCAGCTATGACCATGCTTAATGATATAATTACTAAGCTTGTTATCTTCTTCAGGCGACCATAAACCCTTCCTGTATTTTGATTTTGGTACTTTTTCTGCTAGCTGGAATCCCATTTTTGTTTTTTTTTCCTTCTTTTTTCTGAGGATATTTCAGTTTGAATAAGTTTAGATGAAAGCTTGAGTTCCCAAAAAACGGGTAAGAACTACAGAGAGATCAAACATATACAGAGAAAGGAGGTAGGATATTTAGCTTATAAACAGTGCACAAGCATATTGGTATATATAATGGAATAAATACTTATGATTGTGCAATGCATTTGCATAATTTTATTCAACAAATGAGTTGAAACAAAAATAAATATACAATTTTAAATAAAAAAACTGAGAATGAAAAAGTTATTATTATTAATTAAAAGGACAATAAATAAAAATAATCAATTTACAACATTGAGTTTGAAAAATGTATATTATTGTTAGAAAGTCAAACTCTTATTTGTCTTATAATGTGTGATTTTTTTTGTTACAAAAGAGGGCATAGCTCAAAGAGAAAAAAAAAACTAAGAAATTAAATGTACGTTTTTAGGCATGCAAAACTCATAAATAACATCAAACAAAAGACTCTGAAGCTCACTAGGGGGAGTCTCCAAATTATGAAACTCTAGAACATCCGTTGAAATGCTGAAATTAACAATCCAATCGACACTTATGTTAAGTATGGGTAATTTTGACCGTCCAACTCAAAATAAAAAACTTTCGAATACGTCTAAGCAAAGTAGGAGTCGTTCCACTAAAATTGCTATTTTCAGTAATCATGTCGACCAAAATTTGAGTCACTCTCCAAAATAAGATGAGTGGTGTTCTCCCTCCATGTCATGTCCAAACGTATGTACATGCCCCGCATTTCAACATGAAAAGCGTCATATGTTCCAAACTTCTTGAAGTTGTTGTTGTGAAAGTGAATCAAAATTGGAGAAATTGAAGTTTGTTGAATCTGTCAAAATCGAGGCCCGAATTTTGCCTGTTTTTGAAGACATTTGATTCGACATTTTTCGAGGCCCGAATGGTCAAAATCAATGCCCGAATGGTCGTAACAGCATAAAAATAAAACGTATTTTTATGGGCCAGATTTGTTCCAATTTTATGAGGGATACTTTTACTATACATATAGACCTTGTATCAGATGTAAATTTTGAGATAGAGGGGGCTGAAAACAAGGGTTTATAAGTCAATAAGAAAACTAGGGTTTGTATAAAGTTTGCTCTTGCCAACAAACACTAGGGTTGATGTTTATTCACCTTGGGAAACACTATTGGGATTGAGTCTCTTGGTCACTGAAAGAGATTGGAACTTTGGGTAGAATTAGGCGGGAGACTTATTCTTGTAACCCATTGATATCTCTTTTGTAAAGTTACTCATCATTATAGTGGAACGAAGGGCTTCTCTCTCCCCCAGACTAGGTCAGTATTAGACCGAACTGGGTAAACAAATTTCGTGTGTGCTCTCTTTCTTTCTCTTGTTGTTTTCTACTTTTGCTTGTGTTTATAACTTCCATACACATTGTTTTGGTTGCTTGATTATTACTTGCTCCACACATCAAGTATTTTATTGGTGTGATTTTCATCGAATTCACAACAATTGGCGCCCACCGTGGGGCAAGGATCAAAGGATAATCAGGTATCATGGGTTCGAAGTGGGATATTGAGAAATTTACTGAAGATAATGATTTTGGGTTATGGAAGGTAAAGATGGAAGCAGTGTTAATACAACAAAAGTGTGAGAAAGCTTTGAAGGGTGAAGCTGCGTTACCGGTCACCTTGTCACGAGCGAAAAGACCGAGATGATGGACAAGGCCAGGAGTGCCATTGTCTTGTGCCTCAGGGATAAAGTTTTGAGGGAGGTAGCAAAGGAACCAACCAGGTCATCAATATGGTCAAAGTTAGAGTCTTTGTATATGACAAAGTCTTTGCCTCATCGGCAACTCATAAAGCAACAACTCTACTCATTCAATATGGTGGAGTCAAAGGCCATCATGGAGCAACTTACGGAATTCAACAAAATTCTAGATGACTTGGAGAATACTGAGGTGTATCTTGATGAGGAAGATAAAGCTATACTCTTGTTGTGTGCTCTACCAAGATCTTTTGAATCTTTCAAAGATACCATGTTCTATGGCAAAGAAGGCAATGTTATCTTGGAATATTAGAAACCTATGTGTGTTGGCAGGTATGATCCTCCAATTTCTCATTTTCTTTTTGCTGATGATCTTCTTCTTTTCAGATAAGCCTCCATTGAACAAACTAATATGTGATTTATTTGTATACAAAAATTGTCTTAAAGTGAACAACTCTTTTTGTTTTCATGACAATATTAATTAATTATTTTAACTGTATTCTCTAATTAACATTACTTGCATCATTCTAAAAATAATATATTTTTTACTTTTATTTTTGGGTACAATATATTTTTTTTATTTTCAAGAAATGGCTAATACGATAATACTTGATAAGAGTAATTTAGTAAAGTACATCGTTTACATTTGTTCATTTTTGTGTGAAATGGTCAATTTAAAGCGATTTTTTTTTTGTGATGGCCGAGGTTCGAACTCCAGACCTTATATATATATTATATCTTATCTTTACCAACTGAGTTAAGTATACAATTTACCTTCTCAGAAATGATAATTAAAAAAAGAGAGAGAGAAAGTTCCACCTTGCTGGATGGCTACCAACTTCGAAATTATTGGAATTATTTGTACCAAAGTCCAAAGGTTTATGATCACTGTTTGTCTTTCTTTTTGTTTCAGGACAAATAATTCACAAAAATAACTATTATCACAGTTTCGAAAAGCAATATTGTTTATTTTAGGTATTTTTGTTGTTACATAAAATGGCCTATTTTAGTCATTTTTTAAAAAGACTTGTGAGTCGTGGCAGTTTAATAAAGGGCTCATATACTAAACTATTTTAAGTGATAATAAGATAACTATATTATATACCTTCACCTTGTAGTTTAATATCCAGGTTTTCTTCTTACCTAATATCAAAATCTTATCTTATGCTATAAGCCTTTGTTAAAAATATATGAGAAGAATCTTCAAACTCACCTGCAACTTTATTAAATTCATTTGTGTCTACTTTAATGAAGTTTTTCTTTTTTATATATAAAAATAAAACTTAAATAAACTCATCTAAACCGTGCCAATTTTTGTACCCTCAAAGCCATGGAGTAGACATTTTGCCTGCACATTACTCAAGTCAACATTTGCCGACACATTCTCTAGCTCCAATAGAAATTAATAAAAGTACATACTCTACATTATAAATTTTATCATCTCATATTTATTTTATCTCAAACTTTTTATATAAAAAACTATGTATCCTATGAATATTTCAATACATAAACATACCGACAATTGTCTAAAAATATTTTTTTAATGCAATTCACGCTCAAAATAGAATATTCATATTTTATATGTTGTAATGCCTAAGTCCTTGAAATGCTTCTGTAAAAAAAATCCACGAAGTGCACGATTCAAAATTTATATTATTAAAAATAAATATCACTACTTGTCCACTAGAAGCATTGGATAAGATCTTATACAGTTAGAATCAGCTTGGGCAAGACATTACAAATGAAAAGAAAGAACAAATTAGGTTGATACATTGAATTGAATATGATTAGCAGAATAACGATGAACATCTAGCTATAGGAAATGAGACGAAAGAAAGAGACAAAACTATGGGTATGATAAAGATGTCATCAGATTCCTCTGTTCTTTTGTACGACACTTATATATTATAAGGTTAATAAATTTAAGAAAACCATGTTTCATCTCTAGTCATTAAGGATGATGTATGCAAATGATGTAAATACCAGCTCCAATAACCACTTAATATCCAATAATTCGATTGGATCTCCTGTAATGCTAAAATTGATATAGGAGTAATGATGACCTTCTTAGAAAGTTGCTCTTAGCTCATTCCCAAAATAAAAGTTGAAAATATCCCGACGAGAGTTAACATGTGTTGTATGAGTTAATTCACGCTGAGTACTATTTTCGTTCAAAATTCAGTAGGCAACCACAAAGCTCCATTTTTTCTTTCCCTCCACCTCCAAAAACCCAAAAAGTGTGAATTTTTGGGTCAAAATCTTCATTCCAAATCATTGTAAATCGTCAGAAAACAAGTTTCTACGCTCATCAAGCATCATAGAACATGTAATGTATCCACAAAACTCATCCGATTTTTACTGATTTTCTGGCTGTTACGTAATTTTTTGTTAGTAGGTGATAGACGTTTGGCAAGTGCACCAAATACTATCGAAGTAGTAAAAATATCGATCCCACGAGGATTGTTTTTAATCGCAATAAGTTAATTTCGTTATGCAATAGGATGTATAAAGGTTATATTTGTTTTGCCACTAGGCGGTAGATTTGTTTGTTTTAATAACAAAAATAACAAAAAGATAAAGTTTGTTTAGAAAATATGGAGAGAGATGAGATCGGATCGTCGAATCCTCTATGGTTCCCCTAATTGGTTACTGTACTCTATTCCTATTAATGGTTCTTTAAATCTCACGATAGTTAACAAAATAGCCCTAATCAATCCCTTGAGTTAGGACCCTCTTCTTAAACTACAGCCCCTAATTCCTTAGGTGGTCTAATAATTCTCGAAGGTTTAAGCACGTTAACCTAATATCACTAATAAACGATTATCCATCCCTAGACTAACCATGTTTATTAGAACAATTCAATTAAGTCTAAGTTGAAAGCTAGGGTCAGTAGTCATTCATTCTCACGAAAACATATTTATATTTGATCAGGATATAAAAAGCATTAAGAACAATTGAATTGAATAAAGACTTAAATAATCATTAAATTGGAATAGAGTTTCATCACAGCAACATAAGATCAACTAGGGTTTACACAGAATCATCTCGGATCCAATCTCTAAGAGATTTAGCTACTCATAACAATGTTTACAAATAGCATAATCAATTGAATCATTAAAACATACATGTAACTGGTAAAAGGATGAAGAAATCGTCCTCCTTGCAGTCACCTTGATGTCCAAATCGCACTTTGCTCTCCAAGATTCGTAACCCTTGTTTTCGGAAAAGACTTCAGCTTAAATAGGCCCAGAAATTCGCCCAAAACGTGTCACGTTTTAAGTAAAACGTGTCACGTTTTTTCCTTCAGTAGCAAGTAACCAAATTAGGGTTTCACAAAACGTGTCACGTTTTTGCCAACGTGACACGTTCTTCTTTCTTCTCAAAACATGCTCTCTGACTTGTGAAAACGTGTCACGTTTTTTAGCAAGCGTGACACGTTTTTGTGACTTGCACCATTCTTCAGTTTTCTTGCTTTTTCTTGCTTTTCATGCGTTTCTTGCTGCTTAAGTTGCTTTGTGACTCCATAAAATGATAAAATATACATAGAAATTACGTAATGACAGCATGTCATCACAACCCCAAACTTAAACCATTCCTTGTCCCCAAGGAATTTACATGCAAAATTGACAGTTGACAGTAAAATAACAAGTACCTGCTCAAGTGATGGTAATCCAAAAAGTTCATCTCCTTACTAGCTAAAGGTGAGCTAGTTTGACTTGAATGCATCCACCGATTCACAACTCCACGCACAAAATGAATAGGGTTCACACTCAATCACATGCAAAGCTACATATTACCATACGCTTGAAAAGTTTCTAAACGTCAATTAAAGTAAATATCAATACACACTTTGAGGTCTTTAAGGGTTATAACGGGGCTTAGGTGAAGGTGGGATGATATTTGGATAAGTAGGCTACACAAAATGTGAGTTAGGCACTCCTACGTCAGTTAAAACATACTTCAATCATCTTTCACCTATGGAACACAATTCTTAGTCAAAATGGGGCTAGAGAACATTATTCATCATCGGGACATTCGAGTTTGGAGTTACTCAGATTTTCAATGTCTTTGTCCCTTTTTCATTCTATATTCTCTTTTTTTTTTTTTTTTTTTTTTTTTTTTTGATACACCATTTTTAGTGTCTATATGTCATTATTTTTTTCTTTTGTATTGTTCTCTAGTTCCCCCACCCCAAACTTAATTGGTTGCAAATTCCAAAAGCAACCCCAAACTTAATTTTTAGCAACATTCTAACATGCCTAACTCAGAAAAACAGTATGGGATAAAGCCTAAAAGTCTCTAAGTTTGTAATGTAGGTTGTCACCGAACAAAAAGTTCTATCCTACCGGCTCAACTTGTCTAAGAAAAGGATGAATTCAATATAATCAGGGTAGGCTTCAAAAGGCTCACAGGACCAAGCACTTTTGCCTCAGTGTGTATTTGACATAAACCAATCGACAGAAAAGAAACAATGCAAGTTCTAGAAATGTAGATGCATGGAACACTCTATATAAGTAAATTGAAAAATAAAATTTAGCCATGAACCTTACAGTTATGATATCTGGGAGTTGTGACTACCTAACACTGCCGTACACTTCGCCTTTTACTCAAGTCACTCCTCCTTATGAACTTTTGAAAAATCACTTGAGCACACATTTGTTACTAAACTGTAAAAGGTCAATAAAACACATAAATTCATCAGTAATAAACAAGTTCAGGCTCAATCACATCACAGGGGGATACAACTGATTAAGCTTCAAATTGTTCGAAAATAAAATGAAAAAGTACATCAAATGAAAGGAAAACTGCTGAAACAAACAGAGAAAATACTAATAATAGTAGATGAGCCATCAGTAGCCCATCAATCCTGCATCAAGTTCGGGTCAATCCATGTGCTCGGGTTCTGCTCCTCATAGGTGTCTTCACCAAAATGCGACCTCGACCTCGCACCACCAGCAGCAAAGTCTGCCCTAATCTCCTGCTCTCTTGCTTGGGCACGACCTCTGGTGACATCAAAGTATTGGTCCATCGCCTCCTCGGACCCATCAAAACGGTCAAACGAGCCAGTAATCGCTCTCCTGTTTAGGCAGACTGCCTCAGTAAGCTCTGGCCCGAACCTAGGACGGTTCCAATACTCTTGGTCTGACACCTCATTCATCCAGTTGCAGTGGCCGAACATGTAGTCAAACATCATGGGATGAAGAGGTGCATGGGCACCTTGTTGGCTGCTTCCTTCACCCAACTCTGGCTGAGGCGGGGGCTGTTGTGGTTGTGGCTGAGGCTGAGGGCCTGCTTCCTCCTCAGCTCCCAACTGCTGCATGCGCTCCAGATAATCCTTTAGAAAGACCTCCATGTAGTTATCAGTGATTGGCTTCATCATCTTTGCCTCGAGGTCATTGATGTAGCACTCGCAGTCAGCTTCCTCACAAAGCCAGTTGATGAGGCTCATGTGAGGGATGGCTTTCTTGTTCCCTTGGACAAACTCAGCAATGTTGTTGGCAATCAACTCACCAACATTTATAGGGCTACCCTCCATGATGGCAGCAACAGTATGCACCCTAGATAAGGGAATCTCAGATGAACAGGAAGTACCTTCTAATGTTTGCACCACGAATGATGCCCAAGCCTTAGCAACCGGCTTGAAATCAGCTTTCAGCAACATCTTCCTGCTCTTCTGCCATTGCGCGCCCTCCACACACAATAAAGCTTTCACCTCTTCCCACGTTTCCTCGTCCCAGTTAGCACATGTTTCCCTCCTCCTCTTGACATCACAATGTTCCGGAGGAACAATCTTCAGCATGGTATTGATAGCCGGAGGGGAGAAATCAATGGTCTTTCCCCGCACATAAGATTCGTACCGCCGCCCGGAGAACCGAGCATTGGCATAAAACTCAAGCGCCATGGTCTTGTTGGCCTCTTGGAACACCATATTATTCAGCCCGTCCCACCCTCGAGCCGTGATAATTTGTTCAAACTCAGGGTTGCCTAATAATTTAGGGAGTAGGAACCCCCTCTCTGGTATCACCCGATAACTTCTGATTTCTTTGAAGCGGTCACGGGCCGGGATGTCATGGAAACGGTAAGCTAGAGTGGGTGGTACGGCTGGTGGGGCTGTGGGTTTAACCGGTTGTTTTCGTTTGGCGGTGGTTTTGGATTTTTTGGCTTGTGGGGCTTTTCCTTTCTTTCTAGTATCAACCATGGTGAAGGTTTAGGGTTAAGTCAAAGGAAAAGTGAAAGTTTGAGATTAGGGTTTTGAGGTTAGGTGAGGATGATGAATTTTGAGAGGTTGATGATGTTGATGGTAGTTTTTGTGGTTGTTTTGGTGATTTTGAGATGGAAAGTTGAAGGTTTTTGGTGTAGAAAGATGAGAAGGTCGTAGGTTAGGGTTCTGGGGAAATTTTGGCAGAGTTTGGCTACTTTTGGAAGTGAATGGGATGATTTACGTGTGAAGGGTATATATAGGGGAGAAAAACGTGTCACGTTTGGCCAAAAACGCGTCACGTTTTTCGTTTTGTAACGGTCAAAATTTTTTTGAAACTACCAAAAACGTGTCACGTTTGGGCAAAACGTGACACGCTCCACTCTTTGAAAAAATTTTGTTCCCAGAAAACGTGTCACGTTTTGGCCAGCGTGACACGTTTTTGCTAAACAGAATGCTTGTTTTTGAGATGCTTCAGAGGTGGCAAAAACGTGGCACGTTTTGCCCAAAACGTGTCGCGTTTTTGCCCAGTATTGGACTTGAAAATTTTCTTCCTCTGATTGTTTCAGCGAAAATATTTTTGTATTTTTTGATTTTTTTGAAAGCAATAAAAGACAAGAAACAATAAAACTAAAAATATACCTGCGAGAAAATAAAATGGTGGGTTGCCTCCCACAAAGCGCTTCTTTACCGTCACTAGCTTGACTATAGACTTCAACCACTGTTAGGGTGGCAAATATGATAGAAAGAATATATCATCCTTCTTCTTCCTCTTGTTTGGTAGGAATTCCATGAATTTGGCACAAAGATTCAGATACTCCCATGCACCCACAGTGAAACCTTTGGAATTTAAGCTCTCCCACCTTAGAGAAGGACGTGCATCCATCTGCACACAAGTGATTTCCTCAACCTCCGTTGGTTCAGACTTCGGGAAAATATCAACACTCCTTACTTTGGGTTTTTCTTCAATCACAACCTTGTGACACTCAATCTCCATCTGAACCAATTTCCTCTGAGACTCATGTGCTTGCTCAACAAGATCACCACACTGAAGATCAAACTTTTCAAATGAAACTTGATTTGACACCAAGAAATCATCTAAAATATGTTGAAGTTGAGTATTGTAATCTATGTCGATCACCTCGTTCTTCCCTTCACAATTACTACCTGGTTGATTCGCCTCATCATGACTGCATCTCTTATTTAATATCGAGATTTGACTGTCCACACATTTTATCTTCATAGATAGCATATATTTTTCATATTGCAGCGTACAAATCTCTTTTGTGTCATGAAGGTACAACCTGTCTATCATAGCTGCAAAACTTGGATAAACTTTTTAGTAGCACCGTACAATGAGAAGAAAACGAAGAGCATAAATCATTTTTTTTTTTAAATATATATGTACAAAAATATAAATGACAGAAATCCTAAATTATAACGAAATTGCCTTATTGAAATAAATCAACAATCCCCGGCAGCGGCGCCAAAAACTTGATAGACGTTTGGCAAGTGCACCAAATACTATCGAAGTAGTAAAAATATCGATCCCACGAGGATTGTTTTTAATCGCAATAAGTTAATTTCGTTATGCAATAGGATGTATAAAGGTTATATTTGTTTTGCCACTAGGCGGTAGATTTGTTTGTTTTAATAACAAAAATAACAAAAAGATAAAGTTTGTTTAGAAAATATGGAGAGAGATGAGATCGGATCGTCGAATCCTCTATGGTTCCCCTAATTGGTTACTGTACTCTATTCCTATTAATGGTTCTTTAAATCTCACGATAGTTAACAAAATAGCCCTAATCAATCCCTTGAGTTAGGACCCTCTTCTTAAACTACAGCCCCTAATTCCTTAGGTGGTCTAATAATTCTCGAAGGTTTAAGCACGTTAACCTAATATCACTAATAAACGATTATCCATCCCTAGACTAACCATGTTTATTAGAACAATTCAATTAAGTCTAAGTTGAAAGCTAGGGTCAGTAGTCATTCATTCTCACGAAAACATATTTATATTTGATCAGGATATAAAAAGCATTAAGAACAATTGAATTGAATAAAGACTTAAATAATCATTAAATTGGAATAGAGTTTCATCACAGCAACATAAGATCAACTAGGGTTTACACAGAATCATCTCGGATCCAATCTCTAAGAGATTTAGCTACTCATAACAATGTTTACAAATAGCATAATCAATTGAATCATTAAAACATACATGTAACTGGTAAAAGGATGAAGAAATCGTCCTCCTTGCAGTCACCTTGATGTCCAAATCGCACTTTGCTCTCCAAGATTCGTAACCCTTGTTTTCGGAAAAGACTTCAGCTTAAATAGGCCCAGAAATTCGCCCAAAACGTGTCACGTTTTAAGTAAAACGTGTCACGTTTTTTCCTTCAGTAGCAAGTAACCAAATTAGGGTTTCACAAAACGTGTCACGTTTTTGCCAACGTGACACGTTCTTCTTTCTTCTCAAAACATGCTCTCTGACTTGTGAAAACGTGTCACGTTTTTTAGCAAGCGTGACACGTTTTTGTGACTTGCACCATTCTTCAGTTTTCTTGCTTTTTCTTGCTTTTCATGCGTTTCTTGCTGCTTAAGTTGCTTTGTGACTCCATAAAATGATAAAATATACATAGAAATTACGTAATGACAGCATGTCATCAGTAGGTGATAGGGCTCAACGTGAGTTAACTTACGCAGGAAGATAACACTAGCGTGGGTTAACTCACACTACTGTGTCGCCCAGATTTTGAATTTTTGCGCCACTTTTTTTACGTGCTTTGCTTGCGGCACAAGTTATTTATTTATTTTTTCTTTGTTATTTTTTTATTGAGTAGGCATTGAGTGACATGGTTGAAAATGTGGTGGAGGATGCCGTTGAACCTAAACCGGGCAAAAACAAAGCTTCGGGCGAAGCTTCCGACGTAGGCGTAGGTTTCGGTGTCGCATCTGGCGATGTCAAACCAACCAAACAAGTGGAGTTTAAAGTGAAAATTCCTTTTCAAGCTCACATAGTTCACAACCAAGCAAGACCGGTACCTACTGGTAACTTTGAAGAGAAGCCTAAACCGGTACCTACCCGTGTTCGTGTTATTGAAGAAAACACCGGGTCATTTTTTACAACAAATGAAAGATGGAAAGATCGAGAAGAATTACTTGGTTGGGTTCGTCGACAAGTGGCTAGGGCTGGATTTAGTATTTCTATAGATAAATCTAGTACAATAATGCCATACATGACTATGCAATGTGAGAGGAGTGGTGAATACAAGCCACCTAAGGCGAGGAAGAAACCGAAGCTTGAAGGCACAGGCACAAGGAAATGTAATTGTTCGTTTTGGTTGAAATGCTTCTTTGATAAAAAAAACACAAGATTGGTGGATTGTAATGCTTTGTGGAGTTCACAACCATGACATGGCGCCAAAGTTATCCGGCCACCTTCTTGCGGGTCGACTAAAAACGGAGGAGAAGCAAAGAGTTATCAACATGAAGAAGAGCTTGGCAAACCCTAGAAATATTCTCACGGATTTGAAGGAAAGAAACAAAGAAAGTGTGACACTTATCAAGCAAGTGTATAATGCGCGAACTAGATGGCGCAAGGGGAAAAGAAAGGACAAGACGGAGTTGCAATACTTGATTACGAAGTTAGAGAAGCATCAATATGTCTATTTCACAAGAGCAAATAGCGAGGAAACCACTCTTGAAGACTTATTCTTTGCTCATCTGGATTCAGTTGATATGCTTAACACTTTTCCCACCGTTTTGGTCATGGACTCCACCTACAAAACCAATACCTACCGAATGTCGTTATTTGAGATTGTTGGTGTCACCTCTACCAAATTGACCTATTCGGTTGCGTTTGCCTTTCTTACCTTTGAAAGAGAGAATAACTTCATTTGAACCCTTGAGATGTTGGTTGGTCTTTTCACCTCAAAACACAACATGCCTAAGGTGATTGTCACTGATAGGGACCCCGCTTTGATGAAAGCCGTTTCCGAAGTTCTCCCTAAAACAGACCATGTACTTTGCTATTTTCATATTGAGAAGAATGTCAAAGCTAGGTGCGTCACAGATTGTAGAGTCAATCCCAAGCCTTCGAAAGCAAAAGGTGTTGGCAAAGATGCGAAGGAAGCGGATGAAAGCATTGTGAGCTTTTTAAGAAAATAGTGAGGGCTTTAACTCATGAACTTTGAGAGAACTAACAAGATCTTCGACACTTAAAGTGTTTAAATCTTTAGCTTCCTCAATGGCAGTCACCTTTGGTCTCCATCTGGCAGGCAGGCTTCTGAGTATCTTGCTCACGTGATCAGAAGCAACATAGCTTTTCTTTAGTATTTGAAGTCCAGAGACTAAGGTTTGAAATCTTGAGTACATCTCCTCAATACTTTCATCATCCTTCATCTTGAACAGCTGATACTGATGAACAAGCATCAGTGCTTTAGCTTCTCTGACTTTCTTGCTTCCTTCATAGTTAGCACATAAAGATGCAAACATAGCTTTTGCAGTTGATTTATCACTCATCTTCATGTACTCTGCTCGTGGTATAGCAGAAACCAGAGAGCCTCTGATCTTATGATGTTTCTTGTACATCTTCTTCTGAGCAGGAGTATGAACCTTTCTATCAACAGCAGCTCCTTCTTCACCAAGGACCAAGTCACCAACTCCATCTTCTAGAATATCCCATAGTTCTTCATCTAAGCCCATGATATAACTGTAGAAGTTGGTTTTCCACCAAGAAAACTCTTCAGGATCTCCATTAAACTATGGAACCTTCCCTGAGTCAGTTTTCTTTTCACTATAATCATAGGATACAACATTATGATTACCACCAAAACCAGCAGAACCAGAAACAGATGATTCAACAGACATGTTTTTCTCAGATCTTGGACTGTTACACTGTTAGGTCTTGTCAACAGAACCAAGGCTCTAGATACCAATTGAAGGGGAGAAAAACACAAGAAGGGGGCGTTGAATTGTGTTAGACTTTTCTTCGTTTTCTAAAAAAAAAACGCAAGAACACTTATGATCAGAAGCAAAAGAGACAGCTTCTGAAGAAGATGTTCAGGAGCGTATGCAGCGGAATGATAAACAGAGAGAAAAGAGAAGAAGCAAGACACAAGCAATTTATACAGGTTCCTTCCACAAATGGGAAGTAGTCCTGTCCCCCTTGCACTTCCAAGGAGAGTTCACTAAATGTAATATCCGATTACAAATGCTCAAGCACACAAACAAGAGACTTCAAATGCTTAAGAACACAATCAAGAGACTTCTAATGCTCAAGCACACAAACAAGAGACTTCTATCAAACAAAATTACAAGGAAAATGTTTGAGATTGAACACTTGATATACAATCAGTGGTGTTCACAATACAAATCAGATACAGACTCTTAAGACTTTTGAATTTCAAAGATATGAACTTGAAAACTGAAATTCTAAGTGAACTTTTGGATGCTGAACAATTTGACAGAGTTTTGGCGCTTTTAAAATGTTGTAGAGTCACACGTTCTTCAAGTATTCACTCCTTTATATAGAGGTGTGAAATGAACGTTGTAAGTGCCAACACATCCAAAAAGAGTCGTTGTTGAAGCTTGATCTTTCACCAATGATTCTTTGCCTGATTAAGTTATTGTCCTATGAAGGATCAATTTCAAATCCATTCCAGTTGTGAAGGAACATTGTTACAGGCGTGGTTGTATTTCAGAGCTGTTATCTTGTCTTGTAGCAGAGACACAAAACAGAGTAGTGGAGAAGGTGGTTGTACAGTTCGTACAGAGTACAATGTCAACGCTTCTTGTATCTTTGCAGCCAAATGACTTCAAATCCTTTTGAAATGACCGTTACATTATTCAACTAGTCTTCTGCCAAACTAAGATACGTTTCGATCCATGAAACAACTCTTGAATCTTCAAATCTTGCAAGTTCAGATGAACTACAGCTTCTGGTGAAATGTAGCTTCTGAAGAACCAGCTTCTGAGGACCTTCAGCTTCTGATGACGTCATACTCTTCAGAAGCGCAAGTCTTCAGGAGCGCCTAACTTGAGGAGCGCTATAAGCTTCATTATATTTGTTTCCTTTTCTCTTTATTTGTTCTTCCAGAACCTTTGTAAGATATAACACTTGGTCTATGGTCCTGTACACTTGAACAAATGTTAGCAATACCAATTGTTAATTTTTAATACCTTGTTATCATCAAAACTCTTTAGGGTTTATTGTTAAACACATTTTGTTCCAACACATGAATCCTCAACTGCCTCGATGCATAAGCCACCACTTTATTATCCTGCATAAGCACACCACCTAAACCCAACTTAGACACATCACAATATACAACGAATGGTTCATCGGACTTCGGTAGTATTAAAATCAGAGCTGTCATCAAACATTGCTTTAGTTCGTTAAAACTATTTTCACACTGCACATCCCATACAAGAGCTATACCTTTTCATGTCAACTGAGTCAACGAAAGTGCTAACTTGGAAAATCCAAAAAGCTTCTAACTTCGGTAACCGACTTCGGAGTATCCCATTGCGATATTGCCTCAACCTTAGATGGATCTACAACAATACCACTACCAGAAATAATGTGACCAAGAAAACTCACTTCCTCCATCCAGAATTCGCACTTTGATAACTTGGCATATAACTTCTTCTCTTTCAGCACTTGCAAAACAATTCTCAAATGCTCGGCATGTTCCTCCTCGGATATGGAGTATATCAGAATATCATCCATAAACACTACAACGAAACGATCTAGATCAGTATGAAAAATACGATTCATATATTCCATAAACATTCTAGGCGCATTGGTAACACCAAAAAGCATCACGGTATATTCATAATCTCCGTAACATGTCCTAAAGGTCGTCTTCTGCATATCCTTATCTTTCACCTTGATTTGATGATAGCCCAATCTTAAGTCAATTTTACTAAACACACGTGCACCCACTAACTGATCCATCAAATCGTCGATCCTCGGAAGTGGATACCTATTCTTTATTGTTACTTTATACAACTGCCGGTAGTCTATACATAACCTCATGCTACCATCTTTCTTCTTAACCAACAACATCGGCGCTCCCCAAGGCGATACACTCGGTCTTACAAACTTTTTATCAAGCAAATCTTCTAACTGCTTCTTCAACTCAGCCAATTCGGAAGCTGGCATACGGTAAGGTGCCATAGAAACAGGCTTCGTGCTCGGAATAAGATCAATGGAAAATTCTACTTTCCTCTCTAGCAGCACATCAGGTATTTCATCAGGGAAAACTTCTGGAAACTCGCATACCACTTGCAACTTATCAATCACCGCTTGATTCTCAATAGACAGGAACACCATCAAAGAAAACATTTGGACTCCATCATGCATTAATTGCTTCAACTGCTTGGTAGTCAAGAACTCAGTTTCTCCTTCTTCTTCGGCAGATGAAAAACGCACCGTCTTACTAAAACAATTAATATAAACGTAGTTAAACTCCAACCAATTCATACCTAGTATCACATCCATCCCACCTAACGGTAAACAGACTAAGTCCACCGTAAAATCTCTACCAAATATCGACAAAGGACACTTCAAACACACTAGAGAAGTAGTCACCAATATGACCCTCTTCATTGCAATTGAAGCACACAATATCATTACGCTTGCAATCAGCTACAATATGACCCTTCTTGCCACACCGGACACATTTCTAAACCTCTTCAGGACAAACATTGCTCTTGTGGCCTTCCACACCACAGTTGAAACACACAATCTCTGTAGGAGTACCCTTCCTTGCAGGCTGCCTATCAACAACCATCCTCTGTTTCCCTTTATCAGCAGGAGCACTGTACGGCTTAGGACGACTCTGCTGGCCCTTAGCTTTCCTATCATTCACTACCTTGTAGTGAGCCTTGGTATCCTCCTCATATATCCTGCAGCTATTAACCAAATCCGGAAAAACTCGAATCTGTTGGTACCCAATCGCCCTCTTAATGTCGGGCCTCAAACCGTTCTCGAACTTGATACACTTCGAAAACTCAGCAGTCTCTGCAGCATAGTGCGGGTAGAACTTGGCCAACTCCACAAACTTGGCGGCATACTCAGTCACTGACATATTTCCTTGCTTCAGCTCAAGGAACTCGATCTCCTTCTTCCAGCGAACATCCTCCGGAAAGTATCTCCTCAGGAACTCTCTCCTGAACACAGCCCAAGTCACAACAGCTCCATCTTGCTCGAGGCTAGGTAACACGCTAACCCACCAATCATCCGCTTCCTCGGACAGCTGATGTGTACCAAAGCGCACTTGCTGAACTTCGGTGCACTGCATCACCCAGAAAATCCTCTTGATCTCCTTAAGCCATGTCTGGGCTCCATCGGGGTCATACCTTCCCTTGAAAGTTGGAGGGTGATTCCTCATGAAAGTCTCCAACATCCTAGTCTCAGCATTCATGCCAGCATTCGCGTTAGGTTGTTGTCCCACAGCTTGGGCAACAGCTTGTAAAGCAGCAGCTAACGCAGTATCGTTCCTCCCAGCCATTCTGATATTCTACAACAAGCAGTAACAGCAGCATAAGATTAGTAATACAAATATTACTAAGACTCAATACGACTCTCTAATTGGCCGGACAGACCGACTTGCTCTGATACCAATTGTAACACCCCATTTTCCCGACATAAAATTTTCTTAAAAACATTTATCAGAGTACACATCAAACAATGGGATATCACATATAACATAATCCGAAAATAGTTAAATAATAATTTAACCAGATAACTTCAAAACAGTGCAGCGGAAAAATACTTATAAATCATAAAACGTTTGGCACGCAGGCCCCATAAAAATGTCTCAAAAGAGTTAGTTGCAATATAACAAAATAACATAAAGATCCACGTAAAAGAATGAAGCATGCATAATAGATAACCCCATCCCGTTACGTATCAGAGCGACCTAGACGACATAGTGAGGCAAGGCCACTCACGAAGCAACTGCACACTAAACACAATCACCTGCACTTGCCCACAAGGCGGCAATTCCAGCAGAAGGGGTGAGATTTCATAATCAAATAATATTAATCAATATAATTCGAATTCATAAATAACATCATATCATTCTTAATCACTTGCATAATTGGTAAACAGATATCACATAATCACATGTTCAATCATCAACAATAGCATAACATCATAAACATGACAATGCGACAATGCTCTTAGACTCCTTATATGCATGTGGTACCAAACTTCATCATAAGTATTAATATACTTTAAAACGTGTGGAGGACAAAGCTCATATTAGTCGTGCGGAGGACAAAGCTCCTATCATGGTGAGGACTAAGCTCAATGAATGCTAATGCATGAACTCTAATCAACAAAACACCTTATCAACATGCATCCAATAATTTGGAGCTATACAACATCTTATTCATCATATATATAGACGTCATGCGACTCAGTTAAATAACAGCAGCAGCATAGTCAAATATCAACAGAAACAGAATGATATCAATTGCAATCAATGGCACATAATCATTCATCCATGTTCTTCATAATGTAAAAATACTTTAATTCATACTCAGTTAACATTAACATATCTTAAACAGCTTTACAGAATACTCTCAATATTACTATTAGGTCTCATAATCACCTAGGGGTCCACTCTTGATCAAACGTGCGACACAGATCGCACAAACACTAAATACATCCAATCTGGTAGTGCTCGCGAGGCGAGTGTTTCTGCTCGCCATGGCGAGTAGAGCCAACTTCCAACTACCGTCATTCTAGGCTCAATCTTATCCTACAATCATTCCCTTTTATCATCATATATGTTCAGGTAATCGCAGGCTCTTGGGGATCAACTAAGTTCGAACGTTGCAAAACCTACGTGCTCTCAGCCCTAGCTCGCTACGGCGAGTAAGCATGCTCGTTATGGCGAGCTGCCTAGCACAACTCGCCAGGCGGGGAAAAGGCTCGCTATGGCGAGCGATGAAATTCATCACTTGCGGCGAGGATCATTGCTCGCCGTGGCGAGCGATGAATGTCGCCGCGGGCAGACTTGCTATTTTCTCAAAAATTCAACGATTCACATGGTTCTAAGCCTCTCATTGATTCCATAATTCATCCTAAACATATTCTAAGGTCTAGGAACACTTTCTACACGAATTACACCCATTCTAACCGTTTCAATCATCAATTCTAGGGATTAGACCTAGTTTTCTACCTTTCCAATTCAATCCTAATCCTTGCTAATTAATCATCAGAATCATGTTAATCAATATTACAGAATTATTAGTCTCACCCTTACCTGGTTTAGAAGAAATCGCAGCACCCTCTCCTTCTCTTCTCCTTCACGTGCGTTTCTTTTTTTTCTTTCCAAAAGTCTGATACGCGTTACAGACTTTCTAAACCTAATTTCCTTATTTATACTCCCAACAAATCTTATCTTATTTACTCTTTCTCCCACATAACTCTCTAAAATCCAAAACTAACCCACAACTAAATATTTTATTTTATTTTCAAATCTTATTTTATTTAACAATAAAATAAGTCTCTTAATCTTATCAAATCCACAAAATTCATAACTTATCACAAAAATCAACTAAATCATCAAAACATACCAAAATCACACATATATTATATAAATATAATATAATCACCTAAACTCGATTTAAATAAATAATTAGACGAAAGTGGGCGTTACAAAATAAACCACCTATATAGGAGAGGCACACAACAAAGAATATATCCACGACCTTTGAGAGTCCGATCATGGATGGCGTGGTACGTGTCAGCTAACAAAGTAGGAACCGGATTCTTGGAGTGGAAAATGTCAATGGCATTCATGTCTATGAAGTTGTCGAGATTCGGGAAGAGAATGAGCCCGTAGATAAGTAGTGCAAGAATAGCCTCTAGAGTGTCCTGACAGGTAGATTCGAGATTAGCCCGTTCAAGTAAGTACTTCGAAGTGAAACCTTGGATGTGAGATTTGGTAATGAGATTTTTGGACACATCGGAAGTCTTGAGATAAAGATCCTTAGCAATCACCAAAGGAGTAAGAGGAGCTCCGGGACCCGTGAAAAGTGTCTTCTCAGCTACAGGTAAACCCAACAAACTAGAATAAGCCTCAAGTGTAGGAACTAACTGGAAATCCGGGAAAGTGAAGCAACGGAAAACCGGATCATAGAATTGCACCAGAGTGTGCACCAACTTTTCTTCCACATTAGTTCGGAGAATAGTAAGCAAACCACCGTATCGGAGACGAAACCCAGTCGGATTCTTAACCTTGAGTGCCAACTCCCTTAGGCTAACCAAATCGACTTCCTTGAACTTGTAGGACTTGGTCTTCTTCATGCCTGTAATGTTTACAAAGTTTTTAATTTGTCTAGACCTTTCGATAAATGCATGAAAAAAAGTTTATGCATGAATGCATGTATGCATGATAGAGAAAACATGGTGGGTTAAAGTTCACAGTTGCAGGGCTGCGGGTGGACACGGTGTCCGGTGAAACTAAGGCTCAGATAGTAGTAACCATGATTCTAATAAAGTTCCCAAACTGCAACCTCTCTTACGCATATCATAGTAGCACAAGGCGACGCCCGTTCCATGATTACTCGTAAGAAGGTCTAGTTTGCGTGTAGTATTGCGCGACGACTAAATTTCGAGACAACGCTCGGTTTAGCCACCGCACTACGTCCTAAAAAGAGGCCAAAGAGGGGTTTGGAAACTACGGTCCATAGCATCACTGGTCAATTGGAAGTAAAGTGCCTAAGCATGACAACACACGCCGACAACATCACCTCCAAAATGCCTCAGCTATGTGAGATTGATCGCATAACCCAATGCACGAGGCAACCCCCGGATTGGATTGTCGATTATATCTCCCCTAATCCTAAGTTCACTCAGCCCGGGTGTAGGACTTTTGATATTCTCACCCCACACGTTGCATGAAAATATTTACATATAGTAATAAACTAAAGCGTAAAACGTAAAGCATGAAAAACTAGGCGTAGCCCTAAAATCCCCAGTGAAGTCGCCATTTCTGTTATCGCGATTTTCGGGTGTCAAGTCATTAATTAGGCTTGAACCTTTCAATCATTGATATCTCTATTTTTTTTGGGGAAGGGTAAAATTGAGAAAACCCTTAGAAATTCTAAGTTCGGGGCAATTTTCGCTACGGGAAGGTGTTAGGCACCCGTAACGACTATAGTACTCTATAGGAGCAGTTTTTCTAGATTTATTTTTACGCTTTATTTTTAACGTTATTTATTGAAAAGAAATCGTTTTTAAGAATGGGGGAGAAGTGTTGGATTTTATTTTTATTGGACTTGGAGAGGTTTTGACCTCTTGCCTACATACCCTTTTAAGGGATCAAACTCCATGTAGTTCTCTCTCAAAAAAGATTTGTGAGTTTTGATTGATTTTAATTTTTGAAAATTGTTTTTGAAGAAGAGAAAGAGGCCGTGAAGGCTTGAGAAATAAGAAAGTATGAGGTTGGCTCAATTATTTAGAAAAAGGGTCTAAGTAAGAATTATTTTCATTTTTGAATTTTGATTAAGAAAAGAAAGAAAATACAATGGAGTTTTGACTCCAAGGTTTATTAAAAAATGTTTTCAAGTGATGAAATTGTTAACACTTTTTGGAAAATGATTTTTCTAAGTTTCGCGCTTCCTAAACATATATCTAGCGTTAGATCATACAACGTGTGTGCGTGTCGGTGCATGTGTCGGTGTACATCATTATAGTGTCCATTGTCCTTTACATTGGCCCTAGTTTACATTCTATGGTCTTGCAAGAAATTGAAATAAAGGAAACTACCTAAAAATTAAAAGATTGAGTAAAATCTAAACTTAAAGAATGGAGATGAAATGGAGTGCTCAATGTGCATGAAACATAAAACGGTTAGTAAAGCAATATGAAATGATAGTAAAAATGTTAAACAAGGTAAAGTAATAACAAAGTATGGAAAAGTGGGAAGAGAATATGCATGCAAACTAACATTACTTACAAAGTAAGAAACTAAGAATAAACTTTGCAAAATTGAAAATTAGCATATAAACTTGCAAGACAAAAACTAATCGATTATACTAACAAAATTGAAAATATTGCAAAATTTGAAAACAAAAATCCAACTTAACAAGATTGAAAAAAAATGTAAAAATGGTAAACACACATCAAACTAACAACATTGAACATATTGTAAAAAGTGCAAACAAAAGGTCAAACTTAACAAACTTGGACATATTGTAAAAGTGGTAAAACAAAGATTGTAAAAAGAAAATGGTAAATAAACATCAAACTAACAACATTGAACATATTGTAAAAAATGCAAATAAGAATCTAACTAACACAACTTGATGAATTAGCGCGAAATCAGAGGTAAACTTTTCATAAAATCAAATGCTACGCACCAACATCACATGGCACAATTTGGATCAAAAATCATACAAGAAACTTTCACAAAAACACAAAATACACCAATCAAAGGAAAGATTAACACATATTATTTTATCAATCTTAGACACGTAAGGATACCACAAAACAGTCCAAAACGTATCAAGAACACATAGTAATTTTTTTGGGATTTTTGTGAGAAAATTAAAGCGCACAGGTGGTCCAAATAGCAAGAACAGGGGTGAACATAGCAAGAAAAAAACAAGAAACTGAAAAGAAGCCAAAAACCCAGCGTTACCCCGCCCAAACCCACGCGGTTGATGGATCCGGATCACCAGAACGCTTCAGAAGCGTTGGATGGATCCAGGTCCATCAAGATCGCGATCCAATGGCTTAAAACGCGGGGCGCTGGATCGGGTCAGAACCCACCCGGTCCAGCGTCTTATATAAAAGGTTCTAACCCGGTTCCCTTTCATTTTTCACTCTCATTCTCTTTCTTCTCTCTTCTTCCTCTCGCCGCTCTTCTCTCTTCTCCGGTTCAAAACCCTAACCCTAATTTTCTCAATCCAACCCAGAATCTCATGAATCCTAGCTTAAAAGTTTCGTCTCATCGTTCTAAGCATGAATCTACCGTTGGAAACTACATGCATTTACTGAATCAACGCAGATCTTGAGTTTTTCCTTTCGGATTCCAAACGGTTTTGGTTTGATTTTCTTTGATTCGAATCTTTTTCTGATGAAATCCTTATGGATTTATACGGTTTACAACCGTTTTTACACGTTGTAAACCATAGAATCATTTTACGTTTTTCTGGAAAATTTTAGGGTTTCATACTTTTTGTACCAAACTCGTTTGAAGCTCGCGGATCTATGTTGATTCAGATTCGTTAATGTTTTTGAGCATAAATGAGATAAGTTTGATTCTCACCTGTGTTTTCTTCGGAGATTCAAACTAGATCCTTCAGGATTCTTTGAACTCGATTCTGTTTGTGATTTTGGCTTGAAATCCGAAATTGAACCAGTGATTCTTCTTCTTCTCCGGTTCGAAACCTTTGAAATTCTTTCTCTCTTCTTCTCAATTTCGTCCCTCTGTGATCGTATTGAGTTCGTCGCTTTCGGTGATGGATTCAGTGCTCGAATTGCAGAGGATTGGCTCAAGGATGAAGATTCGTCATTGAATCTCTGAGAGCTGCCATGGATTCCATGGATTTGGTACTGAATTTGCTTCTGAAAACGGTTAGGGTTTGTGAAATTGTTCTTCAATTTTCTGAGTTTGTTGTGATTTTGATCTAACTGAATGGAGAGAGAAAACTTGATTCTGTTTGTGACTTGGCACTGACTCTCTGGTCCCTTTTTTGACGGTTACCGCGCGTGGCCTTATATAGGCTGCCATGTGTACTCTGAACCAATTGCATTGTGACATCTGAACCTGGACCAGCCTGCGTGGCACTTCGACTAAACCGTAAAAAAAAAAGAAATAAGGACTAAAATGCAATTTTGTAAAATTAAAGGACTAAATTGCAAAAGTAAAAAAAAATGGGCTGTTTTGCAATTAAAAGAAGACATTGGACTGTTTTGAAATTAAGATTTGGACGTATTTGCAATTTAAAACAAAATTTGGACTTATTTGCACAAACGTAAAATAAAATTAGTAAAAAAAATGTAATTTGAAAAAACGTAAAGTGAAACAGTTTAAAACGACAAAACAGACTAAAACGAACAAACTACCAAAATGAGGTATTCCAAAATACCTCTCTGTCAAAAAATTATTTGATGTGAAAAGACCAAAATGCCCCTAGGGACTAAAACGACTCAGACTGACTCAGATGCAATGCTGAAATGACTTTTAAACAGAATTTGATTAATGATGTGCAGACAAGTTGAAAAGACTCAGAGACAAATTGTAGGGATTAAATGTGCTCCACTGTAGGAAATGACCAAAATACCCTTTTTGTATGATTTTATGCAAAAACTTGGAATAAAATGCGGGAAAATATGCAATGCGTTTAGAAATTTTCAAATGACTTGTAATGCGAGAAAACACTTTGGATGGCTTTGTATGCAAGAGAATTAAAGACAGCAGTAGTAAAGATGTGCAGTTGAGGCACGGTAGAAACTTGCGGAGTAAAACATAGTGAATTGAAAAAAAGGTACCAGAGATAGGAGAGAAATTTGAACGAGTATTTTTAGGTCCAAAATGAGGGTATGACATTACCCTTCCACTCATTCATAATCTTGTAATGAGCTTTGGTGTCTTCTTCATAGATTCTGCAGCTACTCACCAAATCAGAAAACTGTCGGATCTTCTGTTACCCTATTGCCCGCTTGATCTCAACACGCAAATTATTCTCGAACTTGATACAGTTGGAAAATTCAGCAGTCTCAGCATTATAGTGCGGATAAAACTTGGCCAACTCAACAAACTTAGCAGGATACTCCGTCACCGACATATCATCGTCCGGAAAGTACCTACACAGAAATTCCCTCCTAAAGACAACCCATGTAACTCCTTCTGCTCCGTTCTCTAGAAGCGGACGAGTACTTACCCACCAATCATCAGCCTCCTCAGCCAACATATGCGTACCAAAACGTACCATCTGAGCTTCATTGCATTGCATGACTCCAAAAATTCTCTCAACTTCCTTAAGCCATTCCTGAGCCCCGTCAGGATCATATCTGCCTTTGAAAGTAGGTGGATGGTTTCTCATAAAAGTTTCCAGCATACGAACCCCATCATTACCACCAGTACCAACATTAGGTTGTTGCCCCACAGCCTGAGCCATAGCTTGCAACGCAGCAGCAATAGCAGCATCGTTCCTTCCAGCCATTCTCTGTTCATTACACAACGAAAAATCATAAGAAAACATGACGACAATATTCAACCGTCAGACGACACAAACGACTCAACTACTTGGCCGGATGGACCGACCTGCTCATCGCAAACAGGATGTCACATTTCGTTCTTCAAAATATCACCAAATATAAATAGAGTTAAATTCACTATTTATTTAAACAACTGCTTTCAATAATTCAAAATAATGTCGCAGCAGAAAATATTCAACGTTTTAATAAAAACTCGGCACTAAGGTCTCAACATCAGCAACATAATAAAGTTTCAAATCCAAAAGTGATTCAACATCAACTTGAAAGAAATACGTAACAAGGAAAACAAAACATATAAATATTCCCATCCCGTTACGTATTAGAGCATGACTCCTAAGACGACATGAGGAATCAACTCACATCAGCGGTTACTCCTA
Source organism: Medicago lupulina (assembly GCA_958299785.1). NCBI lineage: Eukaryota > Viridiplantae > Streptophyta > Magnoliopsida > Fabales > Fabaceae > Medicago > Medicago lupulina. Next base: position 38,273,673 of record OY283146.1, on the reverse strand, counting down.
TTTATCTGCACGTTACCCACGTAGAGGCAACATTCAAACAGAAGGGGTGAGATTTCACATTCAATAATAATAAGCAACAATTCATGTAAAGAATTAATCAATACAAAACAACAACAATTCAACATTAAGAATACTTCACATAATTCCAACAAAAATCATCATTTAACTTCATTCAAATAATGCAGCAGCAACATCAACAATGCAACAACAACGACTACTCAAAAAATGCAGCATGATTATGCATGTGGTACCAACAGAGCTACAACTCCCTTCACTAAAGTCATAATTCGACTTTTCAGGCTACATCCCTCTTCGCTAAAGTCATATTCGACTTGTCAGGTTACAACCCCCTTCGCTAAAGTCATATTCGAATTGTCAGGCTACATCCCCCTTCGCTTGACAATGCTTATGCAAAGACACAACTTAAATGCAACGAAATCAACATCATAAATTCATATTAAATCAACCACAAAAGATTTGCACATCAACTCAAAACCACTGAAAAGATAAATCACTTATCAACAATTTTCATGTTTATGACAAAATCCAACTCAAAACAGAAATGAGTGAAAAAGACATAAGAACGCGAAACGGGCATTCTGTCACTGAACAGTTCGCTAGGTGAGATCAACTACTCGCTGTGGCGAGCGACAACGTCTACTCGCTAGGCGGGGAAAACATTCGCTGTGGCGACCAAAAACAGTCGTTGGGCGAGCGATGACTTCTACTCGCTAGGCGAGGTTGAGCACTCGCCGTGGCGAGCGACGACAGAGAGGTCTGCGAACAGACCTCTGTTCTCACTCCAAAACCCTAATTTTTGCAACCCCAAACCCAAAAATTGATAAGAAACATAACCTAATGTTATTCTACAACCTAGACATCACTTCCTTACATTAATTCCTGGAATTACCTACACTTTCAACCAATTTTATTGATTTTAGACCTAATTCCTATAATCTCAAAACTCTACAACAACAACAACAACAACATGATTAGACCCTTTATGTAACGCCCTACTTTTTATATTTAATATTTTATTAATTTATTGTATTTTTAGTGTATTATTATTTGATTTATAATATATATTTTGATGAAATATGCTAATATTTGTTATGTGGTGTAAAGATATATTTGTTATAGAAATAGGTTTGTTATGTAGAGATATATTTGTTATAGAAATATATTTGTTATTTGGTTTGAAAATATATTTGTTATTTTATGTAGAAATATATATGTTATTTTGTGTGGATATATATATGTTATCTATTATAGAAATATATTTGTTATTTGGTGTATTATTATTATTATTATTATTAAGATATTAGGGAAGGGAGTAGTTTTTGGTGATAAGAGTAAATAAGATAGAGGAGAAGAGATATATAAATAGGAGAAGCTATGTTAGAATAGTTTTAATGTAAAAACAGTTGTTTGTGAGAAAAGTAGCCACCAAAGAGAAGAGAGAAAGCAATTCCCGTTTTTCTGAAATCTGCCTCAGTAAAACAGCGATTTCTCACTCGTTAACCGTTGGATCGTGACGATTTTTGGACACACGGTTCACAACACCTGGGTCTACCTTTTCACCGTTCGGATCGTCGAAACAAGGTCGGAGTTAAGAGAAAACTGTCATGCACTGCAGCAGTATATTTGGGTGTTTTCACCACTTTTGTTCTCTTTCGTAAGCTTTGTTCATCTGAATTAAGGTAAGGGTGAGACTAACTCTCATTAAAATTAAGTGTATGATCTCTGAAATTACATCTAACATGTTAGGGATTAGTTTTGAGAGTTTTTGAGAATTAGGGTTATGAGAGAAATTAATGATTATATTTGTCGATGAAGTTGTTTAAATTGGATTCATGTGTTGTTTTGTTTGGCTTTGATTATGATTTGAGTTTTGATATGATTATGTGATAATGTGAAATTGATGTGTTATTTAACGATGTGAAAATAATGTGTTATTTGAAGATTTGTTATTTAAAAGATGTGTTATATAAAAATGTGATATTTGAAGATTGTTGCATTTGAGTCGTGTCGTTGCATTGAGTCGTGTTGTTGTATAGCATAGTCAGCGATGTGGGCTTAATGCCTGACAGGTCCTATTTGACCTTTAGCGATGGGGGCTTAATGCCTGACAGGTCCTATTTGACCTTTAGCGATGGGGGCTTAATGCCTGACAGGTCCTATTTGACCTTAGCGATGGGGGCTTAATGCCTGACAGGTCCTATTTGACCTTTAGCGATGGGGGCTCATGCCCCGGATGGTACCACATGCATATAAGATGTTAAGATGTCAAGATGTTAAGAAGTTGCATAGTCGTGTCGAGTTGTCTAAGGTGTCTAAGATGTTGAGTTGTTGAAGAAGAGTCTTGATGAAATAATTATGAATGCATTTGTTGTTTGACATGATGAACTTGATGATGCGACGATGTTTTCTATATGATGAATTTTGATGATGTTTTCTATATGATGAATTTTGATGATGCTTCTATACATGATTATAATGAGTTGTTTGAGATTATATCTGTTGATGAATATGATGAACTATGATGAGTTGCTTTATGATTGTACTTGTTGAAGATTATGTGATTAGTTGATGTTTTAAGTTGTTAGTTGTAAATTGATGAATTATATGCTTAAGTTTAATGTTTGTGAAATCTCACCCCTTCTGTTGGAATTGGCGCCTTGTGGGCAAGTGCAGATTTCAAGGACTAGCTGTTGATGTGAGTGGACTCCTCATGTGTCTAGGTGCTCTGATACGTAACGGGATGGGGAACTTTACTTATGTTTTCTATTCTTTACGTATTTAACTATGAGATTTTATGAACATGATATTAAAGAATTTGATGAGATTTTACGTTCAGGCCTTCGTGCCAAAGTTGTTTTTAAGATTTTTGAAATAAATTCCGTTGCGAAGTGATTTAAGATTTGATTGAAATATTTTGAAGGATAAATTATTATTTATTCCATTGTGATTTTTAAGAAATGTAGCATTCCGTTTAAGTTGTGAATACTCTGATTATTATTTATTAAGAAATTTTTATGTTGGGAAAACGGGGTGTTACACTTTACATAATCATATGCTTAAGATTATAGAAGGTTAGTCCCAACCTTACCTTAGATTGGTTGAATTCTGAATCTACAAGCTTCTCTTCTCTGACTTCACTTTTCTCATCTTCTCCCAAAAACTGGTTTTCACGTATACTGACTTTCTATTCCCTACCTCTTATATTCTTAACCTAAATAAATTCTCCTTATTCCAAAACTGCCCTTATTGCCTCAATATTCTATTTTAATTTTATGCCTTCACTAACAATAATGTAATAACTACTACAATATACTAACACATAACACAAAAACCCACACATCGCAATTATTCAAATAAAATATATAAAAAGACACTAAACTCGACAAAATAATTAGATAATAAAAATAGGGCGTTACAGTTAAGGCTATAATTAGGATAATGAAAAAGTAAGTATAGATATAATCATCTAGTTTGTTACAGTTTTTAAATGATAAAGGAAAAAATTGGACATTTGTGTTTGTTACACTTTTATTTTTATATTTAAATTTAAATTTATTGTTATCTATTTGTTACATGTGTTATTTGTATTAAAAATCAAGGGTATTTTTGGAAAGAAAAATTCAACCCAAAAGTGCTGAAAGAGTAGTTTTCTTTATATATAGTATAGATTAAAATAAAAACCACGCTATCATAGTTTGATGAAAAAAGAAAGAATTTGTTAAGATATCTATGCAAAAATAAATCTTCGTGTAAAAAAAGAAGATTAATAAAAAAAATTAGAATAAACATGGAGTCAAAACGTGACATAAAATACCTTACTTTATTTATATATTATTGATTGATTGACGTCATCAATTGAGTTAAATTTTGTAGCCATACTTTTTGAAAAAGAAAAATAAAAAATAGAAGGACGAAATTGATGATCTAGTTTCTTGGGAATCAAAATTAAATCAAGGTATTGTAAGTGAGTGTTTGTAAACATCAGTAGAAGTGTTTAAGATGTTTGAAAAGTTGTATTTAAAAAAAAAATAACAAAAAGATGAAAACATGTTATATTAAAAAGTACTCCGCATTAGAAAGTGGTTGAAATATATATATATCAAAGTATATGTAAGAGAAATAATAGAAGGCAAACATGATGAAGGAAAAATGTTAGATGAAAAGAAGTTTTGGGGTTTCCGTTTGTGCTTAAAATATGTGAATATGTGATTAACAAAATTTCGTTAACATTTGTATTATAATATGTTGCTTCAAAAAAAAAAAACATAATAACTAATCAAAGCCTTTTTTTCAAAAAAAAAAAGAAGATCTAATTGAATGATACGGTGCTAAAAGATTACTTAGTAACTAATTGAAGTTTCTTTTCCTAAAATAAAAATAAAAAATCAATTGGAGCCTTTTAATCGTAAAATAAGATCATATATGTAAATTTTGAAAGTATTATATGTAGTTTGTTGAGATATTTCAGCTACATAAAATTTTAGAAATTCAATAAAAAAAAATTAAATGAAATATTGAGTGGATAAAATCAAAAGTATGTTGAGATATTTATGCCAAATAAAATTTTAGTTTTAAAAAATAGAAAAATAATAAAAATATTGAGAATGAACGTGGAAGTGACACATGACATAAAAAACCTTACTTTATATATATATATATATATATATATATATATATATATATATATATAGACACACACACTATGATTTGCTCACATTTGTTACAATTGATCAAAGGCTAAGGAAGAGTAACTTATATTAATAAAATAAAATAAAATAATATGGAAATACTGTTTTTTGTGGAAGGGATATGAAAATACTTGGCAATCTTTGTCGTTTGAATTGAGGGGAACAACACAGATGTACAATATAAAAGCGGTTGATAAAAAAGTAACGGAGTTTTTGTTTTGTGCTAGATTTCTGTGAGTTTGATCAGTGGTTAACAGGGGTAAAAGAGGGTTAACGGGGAAGATTAGTGACATGAATTAGTAATCCACGTGTTATTTTATAACCCATTGTGCGTAATTTTTATCCTTAAAGTAAATTAAATTTATTCTTATTTATTTGTTACATATGTTACTTGTATTTATCTTAAGGTTTTTTTCGAAAGAAAAGTCCGACCCAAAAATGTGCTGAAAAGGTAGTTTCCTTTATATATAATATAGATGATCAGTGGTTAACAGAGGTAAAAGAGGGTTAACGGGGAAGATTAGTGACATGGATTAGTAATCCACATGTTATTTTATAAGGAACTGTGCGTAATTTTTCTCCTTAAATTAAATTAAATTTATTCTCATTTATTTGTTACATGTGTTACTTGTATTTAATCTTAAGGGTATTTTTGGAAAGAAAAGTCCAACCCGAAGTGTAACACCCCGTTATTCCAGCAATTAAATATTTAATAAATAAACAAGTAAATCAGAGTTCAACAAATAAACGGGCATGTCACACTGCTTTTCAAAAATTCTTAAATGGAATGAAATACTATTTATCAAATCAACTGTGATAAATTATCCATACATTGGAGCGGAATATTCATTAAATCATTTAACATTCAAATGTCAACAATGATACTAGCACAAAGGCTTCTACATAATTAGTCATTAACAATTTATTCAACAACTAGCAAAGCTCTATCAACATGTTTCAAAATTTGATACATAAGGAATGAAAACACAACACCAAATTCTCATCCCGTTACGTATCAGAGCCCTAAGACACTTGAGCCACCATTTCTACTATTCTGGATCACCTGCAAGTTACCCATACGAAGGGCATACGAAGGGCAACATTTTCAAGCAGAAGGGGTGAGATTCACAAACAACAATAATAGAAATATAATTCATCAATTGAATCTAACACCCTAATATCATCAATACTTCAATATATTTACGTATTTCATGATCAATAACATTACCAACATATTCAATTTCAACCAACATTACAACGACTACTTAACCTGTAACACCCCGTTATCCCAACAACTAATTATTAATATAAAATCAGGGTAAATCAACAAAACGGAGCATTACACTGTTTTTCAAAAATTTCATAAATAGATTAAAAATACTATTTATTCAACAACGTCAACAACATAATATTGCAGCGGAAAAATCTTTTAAAACATTACATCCACAACATATAAATCTGGCACAAAGGCCCCAACATAAGTAATATTCAACATTTATTTTCAAATGAAATTCCAACAACATGCTTCAACAATGGATACATAAAGGAATGAAAATACAACAACTAATTCTCATCCTGTTACGTATCAGAGCCCTATGACACAAGAGCCACCACTTCTACTAGTCTTCGCTACCTGCAAGTTACCCATACGAAGGGCAACATTTTCAAGCAGAAGGGGTGAGATTCACAAACATTAATAATAATATATAATTCATCAATTGAATCTAACACCCTAAATATCAACAATTACTTCAATATATTTCTATATACTTCATGGATAGCAACATAATTAAA